>CAWUFW010002450.1:1200000-1800000 GCA_963921515.1 Calotriton arnoldi
AGGCTTCTTTACACACATGAAGCCCCCCAACAGTCAAACAATTAAAAATAAAATACTTCCATATTTTAAAAAGGTCAAAATGGTTTCTAGTTTTGAACATCACTTTCATCAGTTTCTCGTTTTGTGCTAAATTTGTTATGTCTCTGTTTCAGTTTGTGGACAATAAGATTTCCAACTCTTTAGAAGAATTTTGTTTGCAGCCATCAAGCTACATCATTACATTACAATTATGTAAAACTAACTTGCCTGATAATGATGTAGATCTAGACTATGTTCCATGTTTGTGAACAATGTAAGGTTTGGTGAATTCTGCTTCACAATGTTGGGATGAGCCTGATCGAAAAGCTACATAGGAAATCATTATGCCACGTAGTATCCACAGTTTGGCCTCTGTCTGGCTGTGTCCGTTTGTGATATTTTTAAATAGGGTTTATTTGGAAGATGTTGTTTCCAAGCCAGTGACTAAACTTAAAATAATTAATTAACTTTTAATTGCATGCATCCGTAATTGTGGGCAATCAAAAAATATGTGTGAAAATCTTCCGTATAGTGATTGTCCTCATAAGTGGGAACCGTTCTCTGGAAGGCCAGTTGGCTTCCTACTTGTTTTCTGGATGCAAGAGGCAGCCCTGGCAATTGGAGTTACGGAAACAGACAATGCATTCTATAGCAAACCACATTTTATAGGCTCCATACTTCTTGCATCATAGGAATTTATAGGTGCCAAAAATATAACTGTCTGGAACGGAGGAGCAGAAAGTGGAAGAATACATTCATGTGGAGCAAACTCCAGGTGGCCTTAATGCCACCAGAAGTGACTTATTATCCCAGACCCCTTTATCAACAGTAGGTGTGTTGAGGAAAACAGATTGAAAAACTGTCTAATTCTTATGTTATGCAAGTTCCTACTGTTGTCATCTTTATGGACCGGAACCCACCCAATTTAAAACTAGCTTTCCAACTGCCTTCGCCAAGGCTGGCTGTTAGAGACTTTTTACTTTTTAGGTCTGTGTGTTGTGTCTTGATGTTCCATTCTATAGATGTAAACTGTACAATCACCTCAAAATACATTTTCGACATCCAAGGCATGCCTGTCATCTAGTGACAGGCCAATGTTGACATGAAGAACTTTAATGTTGGAATTCTGCTTTTACATTGATGAACTTGGTGACACTGTGGAGCCCCTACAGAATTGTCAAAAGTCATTTTATAATGGCGCCCACATTTTTATGGGATAATTAAATTATTTGTCAAATGCACCGAGGTGAGAAAAACGGACAGGTCTATCAAACAACTATTGTTCATCTTAACTGATTGTGTGTTGCTGATGCAAACAAACAAAATGAAATGCTGAATGAAATAGACAATTTTCTTCAGATTTGACACATGAACAAAGCTCTGTCTTTTCTGTCACTTTCATGATCACAAAATAAATAAAAAGTTACAATGTGCGTACATTATTTTACATTTCAGTTTATCTTCTGAACTAAGCTCACAAAAAAATCTTTCATTTTGCAGGTGCATATTCTAGATCCTAATATATGGAAAACGGTTGAAGTGGTACATATTGACATCGCAGATCGAAGTCAAGTAGACCCTGCAGTGCGTATCAGTTTTTATATTTTTTTGGGTTTAGGGGGGAGGATGGGATGAATTATACTTTAAGGGCAATGTAGTAATGTTGCAAGAGTTGTATCAAATGTTCTTAGTCAGTACTCAACTTCCTAGAGTTAGTCTTAATTAATTTTCTTCTAGTGTGGTTCCAACATTTTGAATATCCTCCAAGTAGTTGTCAATCATTGTTGGACTTGGCCCTTTTTGCAGGGCCATTCCAGAACTTTTTGCCTTCCTCCTGGTATTTTTTCTAACCTGGTGTTAGTGGTTTTAGGACTCTGGGCACTTTATCACTGCTGTCCAGTGTTAAAGTGCGTGTGCTCTCTATGGTAAACTTGGTAAGATTGGTCTACACCTGTTTGGCGTATTTAATTTACCTATCAGTCCCTTGTAAAGTGGTATCTCGTATCCCCGAGGCCAGTAACTTAAATGCTACTGGTGGGCTTGCAGCGCTGCTTGCGCCATCCACCAAAGTAGCCTTTCAAACCTGTCTCAGGCCTCTGCCATTGCAGGGCCACCACGTGCAGTTTACTGCCGCTGTAACGTGGCACATAAAGTGGGTGCCACGTCTGTGACTCCCCTTTTACTACATATCAGTCACCCCTAAGGTAGACCCTAGCTAGCCCTATGGGCAGGGTGCGCTGTAGGTAAAAGGTGGGACATGTGCCTTAACTGTCCTGGTAGTGACAAACAACCTATTTGGTTTCTCACTACTGTGAGGCTGCCCTCTCATAGGAATGCATTGGGGATTCCCTGATATATGTTTTCAGTGGTAATTCCTGATATGAGAGGAGTAGCGTGATCAAGTTTGGTATGTTTGGAATAGTGATGATAAATGCTGCGTAATGGGGTTCGCAGATTTATTATCACTATTTTAGAAATGCCACTTTTAGAAGTAGGCATTTCTGTGTGCTATGTGTCTTTGTGCCTGCCTGTTGTGTATTGCATGTCTGGCTCTAGATGACATGGGCTGGGTAGGTGCAGTGGCTCCAGAGGGGCTGGGTGAATCAGCGCTAGGCTGAATAGGCTGATCTGCATTTGGAGTAGTAGGAGGAGTAGCACCTGACCCTGAATAGGACTGTCCCTGCCTTTCACAATGCTGGCTCCGCCCCCTGTGGTGTGTCTGGGCCCAGAGCCTACACTAACAATGGGGACTGTTGTGCACTTGTTAAGTGCCCCCCAGAACTGGTTTGGACTAGGCCCAGTGCCCTGTGCCAGGTCAGAACAAAGACACGTAGTATAAATATTGGGGCTGTGACCCCATGTAATGTGCTGTTGTGCTTACCGGGAACGTGCGGCCGGCAGGCTGCTGGATGGCCAGGAGGAACCGCCGCTGGGGGACTGACCTGCTGCCCTGCTTGGCAGCTGAAGGGACTGCTGTTCTGCAGAGGAGACCCAGTGTGCTGGCCTGCCTGTGCCAGCCCTACCCTTGGCAGGTTCCTGGAGAAAAGCGTTGCCTGCTCCCTAGTTGTGCCTTGAAGTGGGAGGCAGGCGGAGCGCTTCATTTTCTCTTATGCCCGGGACCGGGGCTTAGAACCCTGCAGGATTTCTGCCCCGGTGTGGTGGAGCCCCTGGCATGGGCTCGTGTTGCAAAAGCAGGTGGAGTGCTGCCTATTTCTCCTTTCTGCCCTGCAGTCCCTGAGTAAGCGCGTGACGGCGCGCCTTCCCCCGAGCGAAGGGGGCACTCTTTGACCCTGGGCGCCTGCGGCTGGAAAGCCAAGCCGACTGAGACTTCACCCCGTGGAAACCAGAAGTCAGGCAAGGAGAGCCTGACGTTGGGCGGGGCCCAAGGTCAGGCCTTTACTGGAGAGGAGGGACTGCCTAGCAATTATAATTTAATTCTGCAAAGAATTAAATCAGACCCGTAAGCTTTTATGCTCATCTACTTTTAATTTTTTTTTGTATTTGTCCAAAGATTTGATGGTCTTGTAATATAACATACCTCTTAATGTCAAGGATTCTCCACTTTTCTTTTCCCCAAATGCTTTATCCTTTAGAGGTGGGGTAACATCTGCATTATGATGAACTGGTGGTAGTGGTGACAGGACTATGCCGAGGTTCAGTTTTAAAGTAGTCATCTGTATTCCTCATATTATTCTTGTTACCCTTCTTATGCATGCATTTCTTGGCTGCTGTGCTTGAGAAGGCAAATCATATGCTATTTCTGAATCATTTCAAAATGCAACTTTTTCCTTATTCTGCCAGCCAGTTCTGCTGATGCCGGGGTGCTCCATCTCATGGTTGGTAACATAGCTCTTTCTGACCAAGGGAGGTGAATATCTGTCCTTAGGAAAGTTCTTTCTGGTGGCACTGTTCCCTCCAATCATAGCATTGGGCATGTACTGAATTCTCTGGTGGTTACAATTGACCACCCTGTGCTGATATTTGGTAATGTGTCAGCACCTACCACCCCACACAATCCATCAACAAATACCCTCTGAGGTAGTCTTCCTGACAATGGTGGTAAATAAGTACAACAAGAGTATGTGATAAGGTTACATGAGTGCCTTAGCTTGTAAACATCATGTACATTAAGGTTTTATGCTATAGCCTCTGCTGACCCCTTATTAGCCTTAATTTTAGTACTTTTTCTTAAATTTGTAGATTGAGGTCTCTTATAATTGTTGAAGCGACCATCACTTTGAAACTTTGTTTCACTCATACAGATTTTAATGACCATCATATAGCATTAGGGGGAGTACTGCAGTTTTTCTCTCACACATCAAATGTTTCTGAACATCACATTGAGTGGTATATCTTTTGCAAGGTGACACATACTATTGTGATGTGTTGCAATCAAAGTTTGCAAAACTTTGTGTGTGTGTATATATATATATATATATATATTTGGAATTCTGACTATCTACTCATAGCTTTGGATGTCTCATCCTTGTATACATGTATTCAGAATAAGGATGGGATGAGAGCAGTAGAGTATTTTCTTAATTCAAGGCCCATAGTATTTGCACAGCATACTAAAATGTTGTTGGATATGTTGCTTTTCTGTTTGGAGAACAATGTTTTTCTTTTTAATGGTCAATTGTTTCAACAAATCCAGGGAGTGGCTATGGGGGCCAGCTTCTCCCCTAGCTATGCCTGTTTATTTATGGGCTGGTGGGAGGAGCTGGTCCTCATGAGGCAATATGAGAATACGTATAAAACAAAT
This sequence comes from Calotriton arnoldi, assembly GCA_963921515.1. Taxonomy (NCBI): domain Eukaryota; kingdom Metazoa; phylum Chordata; class Amphibia; order Caudata; family Salamandridae; genus Calotriton; species Calotriton arnoldi. The sequence continues at coordinate 1,204,781 of CAWUFW010002450.1, forward strand.
GTCATTTCTTGGATGCGATTCATTGATGACTTATTCATTATTTGGAGGGGCAACAAGGAGAGTGCAATAGAGTTTATAGAACAAATAAACAGGAATGATATTAATTTACGATTTACATCTACAATAAGTGAGAGCACTATAACATTTTTAGATGTGCAGGTCCAAGTTATTGACAATGTTTTAAATACAACTCTTTTTAGAAAGCCCACTGCAGGAAATACATTGCTGCATGCGTCGAGTGCCCATCCTCCCCATCTTATTAAGAGGATTCCCTATGGGGAGATGTTGCGCATTCGACGAATATGCAGCAATAATGATGATGCAGAGAAAAAGCAAGAGGAAAGTCGCAGTAGGTTTTTAGTCAGAGGTTATAGTCCTAGAATAATTGAGGCAGCTATAAAGAGATCTAGAGTTCAAGCGAGGGAGGATCTCTTAAAATATAGAGCCAAGAGGACAAAATCAATGGTTAAAGATAAGAATGAAACTCCGCAACCTACGAGATTGATCCTCTCTTACTCCAGGCAGGAAAAACAAATAAGAGCAATTATGAGACGCCACTGGCATTTTATTTATGATGACCCGGTAATTGGGAATTCAGTTTTATCTAACCCATCTATCACTTTTAGGAGAGGTATAATTATGGGAAATATGCTAGTGAGCAATAGCCAGGAGAAGAAAGTGCTGGAGACATGGTTAACGGCCAGAAAGGGCTTTTTTAAATGTTCATTGTGTAAAGCTTGCCAATTTGGTATTAATACAAAATCCTATACAACTGCATTCAGTAATAAACTTCATGAAATCAAACAGCATTTAACATGTAAAAGCGAGTTTGCTGTATATGTTCTTGAATGCAGTTGTAAACTTAAATATATAGGTAGTACCAAATTGGCGGTGCATAAGAGAATCCCGCAGCATGTAAGAGCAATCGTTAATAAGGACCAAAATTACCCAGTGGCTCGGCATTTCGAGGTCTTACATGACAGTGACCCGAAATATTTACAATACTTTGCCATTGAGGCCGTCCCCATATCTAAAAGAGGTGGGGATAGGGAATCCAAATTGAGACGCCTGGAGACTAGTTATTTTTTGGAATTCGATTCCAAGTATCCGGGCGGTCTCAATGCCACTGAGGATCTGTACACTTTCCTTTAATTATTGATGCATCCTTGTCTAATCATAATATTTAGCTGGTTTTTAGGAACATATTTTTTGAAGTTTTTAGGTTTTATAGATATTTATGATCTTATCCACATATATTTATATATTTAGACCTATATATTTTTTATATGATCTTAATTGAATGGTTACAGGCATAGTAAACTACTCAGGTGGATACATGAAATTTCCTTTAACTATTTAGGATGTAGTTTATATAGTGTGTGTCTATGGGACCATGAATTTATATGACCTTTTAACAATGTTCAGTAGATAGACCAGGAGAACAATATACCTCAATTGCATCATATCCCTTTCAGCTAAACAAAGTCTCTCCATACCTTGTATGTAAAGTTTGGTCATTGGATTTTCAGCATAAAAGAAGCACTCAGCACTTTAATATTGGTTTACATAAATGTTTGTTTTGACATATATTGTAGCATGTAGTCACTTTATTAACTAAATATGTTGTAGCAGGTCGTATCTTAACCCAGAATGAAAATATATAGTATTAGCATTTGAAGCGGAATACGATTTAGAAGTTTCATTCAAGGGGAGTGCATTTATAGGAGTAGGGCAAGTTTGACCAGCTCAACTATAAGACTTGTAATTGTGCATTGTAAAAAGGACTACACAAATATGTCAATTTGTTTTTTAAATTCAGTTTTTTAGCACATTTCCACGTTGTATAGAGGGCACTTTTAGGAATTTTAAGGCACTACAAATTAATTTTCAGGACATGATATGATTTGTTCAATTTTAAGCATTTATGCGCATATTAAATAATGGATATTAGAAACAAATGTATAGAATTTATATTTATAAAAGTAATTGTTGTTACATTGTTCTATTATTCAAATTAAGGCATTTATGCAATGATATGAAGTATTTTGTTTATGTCCAGGAAAATGTTTGAGCACTAGCACTTTAAAAATGGGGGATTCAGTTAAGCAGTGTCATGTGATCAAGGCCGCTTGGACGGCAGAAACGCGTCATGGCTGACATCTGTGTTTGCTGGAAATAAATCTGCACTATAGCACAAATTCTGGGTCTGCGGTCGTTATTCTTGGAGGATTTATTGCGAGGTGATTGATAGATATATATATATATATATATACTGAAAGTGTCAGTTGATTTTCAAAACTTTGGCTTATGTCAGGGAGATTTGAAAGTTGGGACCACCAGTGTGACAGTTTAATCAATTTCCTGTTTGTTGATGTGTATTGTTTCATGCTGTCAGACATTTAGGGGCCGATTCCGATTCCGGCCGGAAATCTCTCCGACCGAGCCGGACCCGGAGAGAATTCCGACCGAATCGGACCCTAGCAGTCCGACCGGACGAGTACGATGCATTCGCATGCTATCGGACTCGATTCGGTCGGACTCCCATTGAAGTCAATGGGAGCCGGTCGTACAACGCGTACGCTGGCTCCCATTGACTCAATGGGTGCGAGGCGAACAAGGGCGCCCCCTACAGCGGGTACGCGTCCATGCGCATCGCGGCGTACATGCACAGGTAGGGGGACCCATGGTTCCCCCCTGTGTGCGACTCGCGCGCCTACGCGTACAGGGGGGTCCGACGCGGACCCCCAAACTCCGGCTCCGACAGCTATTTCGAGCCGGACGGCGCGAGTCGCTCGGACTGCTCGCGGCGCGCATCGTACTTACCAGGCCGGGAAACGTCTCCATAGCGCGGTGCGAGTCGTGTCCGTGCGAGTCGGTTGGAGCGTGTTGAAGCCGCGTACGAGTCGGTCGGCGATTTCGCGGGAGCTTGCATCGTACTCGCTCGGCCGGACCCGCGTACGATTCGGTCGGGAAACAGGGCTCCGAATCGGATCCGGTAAATCCGAATCCGATTCGGAGCACTACCGGCCGAGATCGGAATCGGCCCCATAGTGTGTATTCGTTTTAAACCCCATCTAATGTGCAATGTGTTTGTGTTAGTGTGTGGATGTGATAGTTGGGCTAGACATGGTATGTGCTCTACAACATCATTTTGCCCTCTTGTTTTGATTGTGTTGATCCCAACTGTGATGTTTTCAAGGCAATGCGGACACTCTCACCCTTCTAGGTCATTATGGACCAAAAAGTGTTCCTACTGATAACAGTGTTCCATGGTAGCTGACAGTTGTCACAAGCCTCCTTCAGCCTTAATATTTGGAGTGAGAACTGACTACTGGTGCCTGGTTTTCAATTGAGAACCGTGACACTGGATCGGCTGCAACCTATTCTTAAAGTCCTTGGGCTACAAAATTATACATGCCAAGGAGGATAGAGAAAGTGGACACCTAGAATGTTGGAACATGTTACTAGGTGCAAGATGTGTTGCCAGCACACTCTACGTGTGTGTGTAAAAGGAAAGTACCTGGACAGCTCACAAGTGCACTGTGCCACGTTCACACTTCCAGAGGGCAGGGGCTGTTGTCCTAGGCTGTCGTTGTTGTCATTTTTTGGAATGTAAAGGAGGCTTAGGCCAGCTTAATACTGGCCTAGTTCCCTATTGTCAACTACAAACAGGATGTTTGGTCAGTAGTCACCTGCTGAAGCCTACTTGAGCCACAAAATGGTGCAGGCCTAGGAGGACTGGAGAATCCACCTACAGAGTGTGTTTTTTGCTGTTGTGAACAGGGTGTCATGGTCACTTGTCATGGTATTCCTTCAGCCCAATTTAATTGTTTTATTTTAGAGTGAATTGTTTCATCAGCAGGCTGGCAATATGCTCATTGAATGCTGTTAACCTTTTGGGATGCTATAGTGACACCCTCTGGGATATGCCACGAAGGAAACCGTTGGGTATAGTACTCTGTCCTCACAGGGGTAGGACCGTCAATTAATGATTCAACAAAGCACAACACTGATTATACAGACAAAAAATTCAACTAAATTGAAAAGTGTTAATAGATATATTAAAGAAAATCATATATCTTAAGAAATTGGTGATAAATGACAGGACTGATACACAATGTATATAACTACAATAAACAGATTTATGCAATACTTGTGACGAAAAAATGGAAGTGACTGAGGTGGTATTTTACATGTGTCAACAATACAAAATGAACTGCTCGTATACCGTATCTATTCCCAGGTTCTGCACGTGACTGGGTTACCCCATTATTATTATCAACCCTCTGGGATAGGGCACGTGAGGTTTTCAGTGCGCTGCCTGAAGACCTGTTTAATCTTCTTTCAGTTGGGAGGTAATCCAGACAATGTGGAGATCAGAATCCACAGGGCTCCAGTGGAGCAGTGCCTCCACATAAATCTACTGGAACTGCATGACATCCAACTGGCTTGTCAGCTGTCCAACAAGGGTAGATCAATTCAGGTGGTAATGGGCTACATGACCCCCATTTAGTGCTGCAACAAGCAGGGTGGTGTAGGATTACGGGCCTGCTGTCTCAAGATGTTGAAGCTTTGGCACTGGCTGACACTATACAGGCTCTTCCTGATGGTCAGTCATCTAGCTGATCCCTCCGCATTAGAGCAGACAATCTCATCAAGCATCATTTTGTCGACTAAGGAGGGCATCTGCTCCTGGAGGTGGCACATGTCATCTTGGCTTGATGGACACACTCTTGGTAGACCTTTTTGCTTCCTCTGTAAACACTCAGTACCCAGTATTTTGTGCTCTTGAGTTTCCCTCTTAATGGACTTCATCCTCCTGTATGCTTTTCACCCCTGTCTCAGGAGATAATGAAAAATATTAGACAGGAAGGGGACAGCACATTCTAATAGGCCCGGAATGCAATCAATAGGGCCCTGAACTTCTGACTCTAAGCATATGACCTTTGTTTTGCCATCCTCTTCAGTTTGAGTTTTATACCCGAACCTCCGCAATCTATACACTCGTGCATGGAGATTGAGCAAAACAATCTTAAGAGGTTATGATCTCCTTTCCAACTGGTGGGTGTCATTTTGGTTGCTCTTCGGCCCTCCACCAAGTCTATGTATATTACAGGCGTTTGGCTAAATTGGCACCTGGTAACGTAGAGAAGTAAATCGTCCCCTTCAGGCTGAAGTGTCTGATGTTCTGTTATTTTTATAGTCTTTGACCTGGGAGCACTTGGCTGTGGGCACAGTTGAGGCTACTTATAGGCTCAAAACACGCTGTCCAGGCCAATTGGTAGAAAGGCAGGCGGGATCAAGGAGGAAATGCCATCAGAGGCCCCCGCTTCTGTCCTACTTGGTTCTGACAAAGAAGCTGAAAACATCTCTGCAGCCTTTAGATAGACAGATTGTTTTGATGATTTTTATTTAGACACATATGGAGAAGAATGTATGTGTATGAATACATTGTGGCAATTATTTTTTGCACTTAAAATGAGTGTTTGTATAATTTCTAAGGAAAACAAAGAAAAACGGGAACATCGTAGAAAAATGTGAGTATTAGAAAGGACATATTTAAGAACGATATGGTATTATGTCTGTACATTTTGCATTTTTAACTCTCACCAAACCCAAAATTTGCACTATGAAATCCTTGCCTCTCTGCGAAAGTGTAGTAAATTGGCATGTATTGAACGTAACATTTTGTTTTTTATTCTCTCGGTCTGTGTTCACAAACTCTGTGCTGCCAGAGATTACAGAAATATATGTATTGTTTAGCGGGTGTCATTTTTAGACATCATCCACCTTGTTCAATGATGGGGGTTATTTGTTGTTCTTCGTACCCTGACTTGCTCCTGGTCAAGGGGGGTATATTTGTTCTCCCTCTCAATTTCACATGCCTTGGGGTGGATGTTGGAGGGATGAGGAGGCAATCCTACTAAGATAAAATGTTGTGGGCCATGAATCACCAGAACAGCTGCCTGCTACCCCAGGCATCATTCATCCTCCTACAGATGAGGCTGAAGTAGACATGAGACAGCTGAGAGCTCTCCTTGTTCTCTGTGGCCTGCACCCTGATGACACTAGAAGCTCACAGGATTACTGGTTTCATCTTTCCAAATGTGAAAACAGCAACTGAGCACCTATCAGCTGTCCTGAATGTTTTGTAACAATACACACACCTCTTTTTTTTGGGCAAAGAGATGGAGGATCACATGCCCCCCCTCCCCTACCCTTATGTAATCAGCTGGGAACCAAAAGTATTTTTACCAGGGACCTTTATCAAAGGCGCTCTACTCTGTTATGGTTAGCAACTACTCATCGCAAATCTATTTGTGAAAAACAATTCACTTTTAGCCTTGAAAAAGCCCCAGGCCTATGCACCAAGAAGGGAGCAAAACCAGTGTTAGCTGGTTCTCTTTTGATGTATTGTCTTTGTTGGTCCATCAGCTACACAATTGACCTATATAACCGTAATTTAAACAATGGTTACTGATAAAATTCTGAGCCTGTCTATACCAAAGTAACCTGCTAAATTCAAGAAAACATATTTTGAGTTTACACTTCTAATAATTATTGTGCAGCGCTTTGGTTGAAAGAGCTGAAGCCATACATATAAATATATACTTTATTTTAAATTATTTTTTAAAGTGAAACTGTAATATATTGTTCTTGTGGTTATAATTTTACCTTCATTTAACTTTGAGTCTGATCAATTTCAGTGACGTTATTTAACTAGTAGGGGATATTATGTGTTTTAGTTGTCGCGTATGGTCCAGAAAATACGGGTTGAATCGAGGTTTTCTCATTTGACCAAACTGTGCGATTGAACCTAAATTTGACGTTGTTATGCTTCAGTCAAGATATCTTTCAAAGTTTGTAGCACTCGGAAAATGGTTTAATGCTGGGCTAAAATACTATTTAGAGAACTGAAGCAGAGAATATAATTCATTGAATGGTTGAATGAGTTGCGACGTACTAAAGGTATCAAGTGTCTTTGACCTAATGCAGTTTTCACTGTCATTACGTTTAGTGAACTTCTGACTATTAAGCTCGCAAGTTTTTTTGTAGACAAGGTCAATTATATCTATCAGTCATTTCCTTCCTTGTCTGATGTATGCACTAACTGTGATTTTTTTCTATCCTACCTCTTCCTTGGTTAAGTCACTTTGTAATGACTGATGGTTATCTAGGTTCAATCTGTTCTTGGCCAAGGATTCACCAATTTGTTGATGCCCATCTCTTCTGGCTGTCTTCTATGTCCACAAAGTTCTGCCCCACCTATAATGATGTAGGTTTTTCCTGAGCTCTTTAAAAAAATCCATTATTTCGCCTTCTGTCCCTCAATCTTGGAAGAAGATTGTTGTTATTCTTTTTCTAAATTAGCCATTAATAGATCCTTCAGTGTTAAGTAAATTTAGACCTAGTTCACCCTATCTCAGCAAGATTCTAGAGAGGGTTGTTAATCGTCAATTCTCCCAGTACATCAAATCGAATAATATTTTGAATGAAATTCCGTCTGGCTTCCGTCCTGCATACAGCACTGAAGCTGCTTTGACCTCCGTCTTGGACGGTCGCTTGCTAAAAGATCAGTACAAGTCTCCGATTCAGAAGCAACTTTATTCGGTCTAGCTAGACCATAAAAGTATAAAAACAATAAATCCACATGAATAAGTGCAAACCATAAAAAGTCATACAGCAGGTGGATTACAGTTAAGGCAATAAAATCAATAATAACAGATGATCATAAGAGATAAAAGGCAGATTCAGGCACAAACAAATAAAAGATGTGTATCAATTAATACATAATCAGTGTCGCCCTCTGCTTTATTGCCCACTGAATGAAAGTGGCTGTTAGAAAACAGATTTTCACTGAGGGAAGAGTCTGTAAGTAACTAAAAGCTGCTTTACAGTATTGAATATTCACTTCTTTTAGAAGAGGCAGCAAATAGCGCTTTCTCAGCAATTAATAAAATTTGCAAATAAACAAAGTGAATCGTGCTTTGTGCTGAATGATCGTCACAGGGACCCGGAAGTCGGAGAACCCCTGACAAATGTCAACCCTTCAAGTCAGTAAGGGGCCGCTGAGTTTGGGCTGAGTTCGCGGGCGGTCCGTCCTCCTAGCGGGCCGGTGGGCACCCTGGCATCCAGGAGGGGCACAGGCATGGAGGCCGGGAGTACGACCTGCTGTAGGTCTTGACTTTTCTTTTGCATTGGGTGTTTTTGCACTGGGATGGCTGACCTGTAAACTCCATAAGTATAAGACTCAGCTCTTGTGAGCCACTGCTTCAGGCGAGCGGGACCACTGGCCCCCATCTCAGGGGCATCTCAAAGATACAGGCTCCTGGTTTGAGCTGTTTTTGGAGATTCAACAAGGAGATATTTGAGCGCCAAGGTCTCGATTACCTGACTTCTAGAAGACCGAGTTCCAAAGCGGGGGCCACAAGACACAAAACAGATTCAAAATATCCATGTGGGAGTGTTTATGTTTGTCCTGAGGAAGGTGGTTTTCAAGAACAGTGACATCCACCGAAACGCGTCGACGCAAACTACATAAAGGCATATTATAGATTGTGATGACATTTGTGACGTTTTTATGCTATAAATCTATTGCATAACAACTATATGTGTTGAACAAATGATCTGGATCAAATTCATGTGCCTTTTGATGAATAGAAAGTATTTTTCTTAAATATTCTCCCTATGATTAATTGTGTTTTTTAACTGTGTGTATATGTGAATCTATATTTAACAGTGTATAATGATGACTTTTTGCTTTTGATTATTGTTCGTTATTTTTAAATAAAATATTTGTATATCTTAGATACATTTGGTTTTTTGATGGTGGTGGTGTCATGTTCTGGTGATAATTTGGATTGGCTGAGTGGGTTTGTTCTGTTGCAATAAGTAATTCCAAAGGGGGTTTGTTTCTGACTACAGACAGGTAGGCAACAGAAATAAGACCCCTGGCGAGGAATGGTTGAAAGTGCACGGTGCATAGGCTGAATCTAGCTCACAATCTGTGGTGCTCGTTATACACCCATGTGGGGTAAGGTTCAATGCTAGTGTTATGCAGACCGGCTCTACTGGTCTTTAGGAGGCCCTGTGGATAGTGAGTGTCAAGAGGACTACCTAGGTACTACAACGAAGACACAGTGCTGACCTTGGAGCTATTGACTACAAAATCGGTACTATCCTTTTCCTTAGCACCAAAGATCATAACATGCGTCTTGGCCTGATTGACCCTCAGATCTAGACTGGTCATTAACTGACAAAAACGGCCCAGCAACCTTGTAAGCCGATTGCTGTCCTAGCCATTAAGACAGTATCGTCGGCATCAATTAGCATCGGGGCACTACGGTCACCTATGCGGGGCGATCAGCCTGAAGTTCCAGCAGATTCTCCTCCAGGCCGTTTATGCACAGTGAGAATAGGAACAAGTCATCTGCTTTGGTGCTCCTGGGTCTCTCCTCTGCTTTTGACTCGGTCTCTCACGGCCGGTTACTCAGTCCTTAGGGGTCCCCTTATGCCCTACTCTTTTTATTCTTTATTCCCACCCCCTTGTGGAACTTATTCACTCACGTCAACCCTTCCTGCATCAGCAGGTGTTTGACTCAGAAGGACTTGTCCACAACGGACAGAAGTCTTCTGAGCCACTTGTCCCGCATACCTCCAAGTGCAGAAGAAACGGCAGTGATGGCTCCCTTTCCCCTTGCAAAAAGCGCTATATTTTATGTAGTGCTTCACGTCGCGCTCCTGCCATTTCCAAGGGCTGTGTATAACTGGTAGTATTAGTATTCCTTTTACTTGTACCGAATTTACGCATCTCAGAAGGATCAAAGGCTGAGTGGGCCGTGCTGACATTTGATCTTGTGACCTTACTAAGATGTCAGCGGCGAGCATGTAAGCCACTGAGCCATCTTATTTTCAAGGATGGATTAAACTCTCTGCCTACTGACTGCTGCAATGTGTGTGGCTCTGTCTCTGCTATTTGACTTGACCATCTATTATGCCCACGACCCCCCATAAAATATCACTTAATAAGAATGAAATTCCAAGGACTGGTGCAGCCGCGCAGTTCCACCCTGAGGAGGGGATCAGTTTACACTGATGAAGATGCACAGTTAATACCAGCGGCGATTCATTTCATTTGAATAAGGCGCCCCAGTTGTTGTTCTGATCTAGACATGTACAGAAAAGCTGTCTGCCTCAACAACATAAGAAAACAAATCGTGGACTTCCCTGTAGCAATTTCCTTGTGCCAAAGCCTGCAGACAGGAGAATTTCACACTCTGCCATTTCTTCCAAATATTGAGGGTAAAACAAACTTGATGAGCGCATAGCTTGGAGAAATGTTAGGCCATGTTCATGAAAAGGCCCTCCTTTGAACTGATTAATAAACGCAGGCAGCACAACAGAAAATGTGCAAGGCAGCAATAGACCTGTGACAATACCTTTGTTGATATAAAAGCCTTCCAAACAGCCATGATGCAGTTTTCAGTCTCTAAATCAAACTATTTTGTAAAAATAACTATTTTGGATGCAGGGTTGTGAGACAGCGATGTGCCCTGAGTACTATGTATTTATTTTTTTCCTTGCGTTTTATGGTGAACTGTGTATTTGTTTTATAAATTAGTTGAACTCTATCTTGTGGACTTTGTTCGTTACTGCAAGTTAAAAAAATAGCACGAATATTGCATAGGGTTTTTCTATTATCACCTGCTTGCCTGAGTGCTGAGAGTTTAAAGTTAGCAGTGATACAATATTTTTGCTTCCTGTAGAAGCTGCAAGATGTTGGCTGAAATATAAGCCAGTTAAATTAATTTGGGCGCCTTCGTTCAAGTAGTTTTTCATTTAAATGTAGATGATGCAGTTCATAGCTATCCAAATTTCCTTCTCCCTCATTCTTTTTTCACTCTGCCGTTTATATGCCACTGCTTTTTTGTACAAAGGCATAACAAGAAGCCTTGCTGTCATCGAAACTCCTGAGCACTAAGAGTCCCAAGACGCTTAGAAATCTCCAATTTGGGGGATTCGGCAGTGTGTATCTTCGTTAAAACTCCGTCCATTGCACAGTGATTTAATGGAAATATACACAGTAAAATTTAAGGTATTTTGTGTCTTTCTTTCTCGTCAGAGTTCTTTCTGTTAAAGGCATACGTTGGATTTTGACAGACATCAGACACCCTCCAACACTCCATACTTTTTATTGGGATGCGTACGTGTTGACGTCATACAATGCCTTCTTCCAAACCGAAGTGTACAAAACGTGATGGGTGAATACTTGAATTAATCCCAGCCACTGGTAATTATTCGGGCCACATCCCAGTCCACCATTACTTTGTACACCATGCCACCTCGGTTTGTATCCAGCCATATGCAAATCAGTTTTGACCCTTCTCCATTGGAAAGAGTCCAGCCTGAACTGCCAGGCCATGTCCTCCCTAAACCAGAACGCAAGCAACGCATGACCCTTTGCGCCCTTATTAGGGCTCATCCGTCAGGTATCGCTTGGTTCCGGTGGCACAGTGTGAATGCGACTCACCTCTGGGCATACCGGTCCTACTTAGGGCGTCACAAGGAAGTATTCAAAAAGTGATGGATGGAATGGTTGAATTAATCTCAGCCCCTGGTAATTACTCAGGGCCACATCCCAGTCCATCGTTATTTTGCACACCATGCCACCTCAGTTTGGATCTGGCCATATGCTAATCAGTCTTGACCATGTTGAATGGTAACAGTCTGTCCTGAACTGTCAGGCCCTCTTTGAACCAGAACACAACCAACCCAGGACTGGTTTTACTCTTATTAGGACACATCAGCCAGATATAGCTTGGTTCCAGTGACGCAGTGGACTAGAATGCAACCACACCACCATCCATTCTGACATGTTCTCCTGACACTTATCGAAAAAGGGCCCAGAATGCTGCAACCAATGTGTGGCTGTTAAGCACCCAGCACGCAAAAATGCCAGTGCAGCAAACTTAAATCTCATTTTAACATTAGGAGCCAGTACGAGCAGTCAATGTCTAACGTAACACTCAGTATGCACTCACATCACACATCTTAGTTCTGACACCCTCTTTTTCCAGTAGTCCAACATAGGACAAGCCCAAGTCATATGCAGAACCAGGCCATGATGCCTTACTACATTGAGTGCAAGAGCCCTCCTGGGTGGGGTAGATTTTGCAAAGCACTGCAGAGTAAAGGTGCACACCCTCTCTCCAATGAATTTGTTATTGTCAGTTCCAGTCTTGCATTTCCAGTTACTTTCTGGGCGCTAATTATTGCTCTTATCGATTCATCTGTTAGCTTTTCACATTTGTGCTCCCACTTGGCGCTCACCAGTAGCTGCAGCAGGAGGTTATCAGCCTAAAAAACTTTGTAAAGAATTAAAATCATCCATCACTGCTACCAAACCCCCCTCCACCCCTGGTGATTCCACTAGGAATCCTTGCCCAACCCAAGTTAATCTCAATACCCTCAGCAGTATAGAAAGACTTAAAATTGACCTTTGTTGACACCAAAACGCTCATTAGCTTCACCAAATCCTATACTTTCCCAGTTCATGAGCAAATGGGCATCTCAAGACAACCTCCGTGTATTGATTGCTTAGAAACACTATCTTCTCGAAGGTTAGAGAAGCGGATGAGACCCTATGGTGGGCAATCAAGTGGTAAGGAGCTTTCCTAATCTTCTTTCAGTTTCATACAAATCTGTTTCATCATATTTATTAGATACAGCATTTCCACGTCTCCAGGACTGAAGATAAGAATAAAGATTTGTGTTCAGCCGTTCCACGTGTAACAGTCAATAAGGCTTTCTTAGCTTTTGGGCTGTCATCCAACCAGATATTCAGTTATGAGACAAGAATAGTAAATACAAAGTTGGAGAGTGAATGACCTCTGTTATATTAGGTAGGCCTCTAGGTGTCAAGCTTAACTCTAGGCCACATACCAGCCCATGGCAGAGAAGGCAGCAATATATCTAGTTCCTTAAAGAACCCTGCCAGTGTCATCCACATCGCCCTTGCAGAACCAATAATCATCTAAGAAGTAATACAATTTTAATCAACTCCCTTAAGGAGTTGCGATCAGAACCCAAAAGAGGTAGAGAAGCCTAACCTAGCCTCATGCATATTATATATGCACCATCTGCCACTTTAGATCAAGGATCAGGAGCAGAGCATGGTCTCTCCCTATGGGAAAATGCAAACCTCCGGTAATTTGTTTATAATCCAGACAGGTGAGCGTACGTTTGCTATTGGTAGAGCAGGCTAGCAGTGATGCAGCTGGCTTCAGCAAATAAAACAATCTGTCATCTGTGTAAAACGACCCTAATTGATTTACTCTAGTCACGTCTGATACCCACTTGGTTTATCGCACTTTGAAGCATGGTAGCCAGTGGCTCAACTGACAATGTTCAAAGCTTCAGGGTCCATTTCTCTGTTCTCACCTTCCCCATCTCTACTGCAGCACTGAGCCATAAGTACAGTCAATGAAATTGAGAACAAAGTTCACCTCTTCTTAACCTTAAATATGAAGCTCCAACTGACTATGCTGACCGCATTCTTTACATCAGTTGATATCACACCAGAATACTATGCTATGTGATTTATAGGGCACATGGCGAGCCGAAGGCATTCCAGCGCTAGAAGGGGAGGGTATGCACAGCACAAACAGCAATCAGAACACCTAGAAGGTCAGACTAAAAGAGCCTGGTTTTAATGGCTTTGCGAAAACGCAGTTCGGAATCCAAGCACCTATTGGCCAAGGGAGGAGAATTCTAAAGCTTTGCAACGTTACAGCTAAAGGACCATCCTCCTCTTCTGGCTCTTCTAACTGAGGGGACAGAGACCACGTGCAGGTTCAAAGAGCGAAGTTCTCTATTAGGCACATAATCGAGACAAATTGGTGAAGTACAGGAGGGCCATACCCATGGAGCACTCTATGGGCAATGCACAAAGATGTAAATGCAATTCTTTTAGCACTGGGCAGCCAATGCAGCATACTCCGCCCCTGCTGGGCCGATTGAGATCTGGGAATGTCCAAAAGCATACGTGGGGCAGCGTTTTTTACCACCTGAAGTTTCTGGATGGTAACCTTGGGGGCGCCTATGAATAGAGAGTTGCCGCAGTCCAGATGAGAGAGAAGCAATGCCTGGACTACCACTCGCCTTGAGGCCTGAGGGAAGAGTGGCAGAATCTTGCACAGCATCCGCAGCAGACCAAAACAACTAGCAGATAATGTAGTGGCCCGAGTTACCATTGTCAAGGATTCATCAATCCACATCCCTAGACTTTTTATAATTGCCTTGTTCCATGTAAGGAATCCAATCCAGGTTGTACTGAAGGGGGACGAATTTCCAAGGATCATCAAGTCAGCTTTAGTCCCATTAAGCCTAAGCAAAGATAGATTCATCCAGCTGGCTATCTGTTCCCAACAGCATCCAAGATTATCAAATGACGTACCAAAACCAGGTGTAAGTGAGAACACCAGCTGGGAGTCATCAGCATAGGAAACTGTAGACATCCCAAAGAGACTACGATGTCCGCCAGAGGTTGCAGGTAAATGTTAAACAAAGTGGGGCTGAGTGAGGACCCTTGCTGGACCCCACAGGCAACCGGTAAGGTATTGGATACGCAGCCCATATCAAAAACCTGGAAAGTGCGTCCCTTTAAAAAATAACTAACCCAGTCCAAGACTCTTCCTGTGACACCAGCTTTGCAGATCCTCTGTAGAAGTATCGAATGGTCAACGGTGTCAAAGGCCACAGTAAGATCTAGGAGTACGATAGCCTTCATCGTTCCTAGATCCAATCTCTTTTTTGCCTCTTCCACCACCACTAAAAGGGCAGTCTCAGTGCTATGCCTAGGGCAGAAGCCAGTTTGAGTTTGGTGCAAGAAAGAGTTGGCCTCCAGAGATTCAGAGAGGCACCTGTTTACATATTTTCAGCCACTTTACCTATGACTTGGAGAAGTGAAATAGGGCGGAAATTTCCCTAACAAGCTGGGTCAAGATTAGGTTTCTTCAAAATAGTTTTAACATTGCATGCTTCCAGGGGCGAGGCACAGTCCTTGATTACAAAGATAGATTAATCATTTTAAGCAGAGTAGGGAAAATTACTTCCTGCTCAAAGGCAATAATTCTGAAGGGTGCAGGGTCATGGGGAGATCCTGGTTTAATTTTACTGAAAAGGGCAGTGAGCTCTTCCAATGAAAAAGGGGGGGATTGAGCCAGGACAGTGGAAGAGCTATCTTTAGTGTCATTAAGGGGGTGGAATGAACACTTCCACTGACTTTATCAAAAGATTGATAAATATCCGAAATATTTGAATTCGAAAAAGGTCAATGCATTACATCTATACATCTATCAACAGAGGGTTCGGATACAGGGGTGTTGGAAGGGGAGTCCAGCAATATATATATATATTTTTTAATTCTTTTTTATTAACCATAAAAATAAACATAACACTTGCTTCAGAATCATTGCAGCATACATAGTATTTAGATCGACATGCATAAATGCATTGAAAACATAGCACTTTAAAGCCCCCCATTATCCCTCCCTCCCGCAAAATAAATGGGCCCCAACCGAAAATCACCTAGCACAGGGCACAACAATATGTACATTATGGTGTGGGTGGATCAATTCTGTAGGTCGTCCAGGCCCTCCAGATCCTTTCCCATTTGCGTGGGCATCCCCTACTCTGATATACTGTTTGTTCAGCTTGCTGGCACCAGTCCAAATCATTCTCCCAGGCGTGTACCATCGGGGGTATCCTGGCACCCCACGCTCGGGCAATATTGCGCTTTGCCACTGCTCCCGCAAGGGCCAGCCAAGTTGTGGCCCATGTGGGCCAAGCTACCTCACCCGGCACCCCCAGGATATGCCACCTCGCGTCTAGCGGTACCTGCTCACCCACCACGGCTGCCATCACCTGGGCGACCTGCCTCCAGAACGTTTGAATCTTAGGGCAATCCCGCAATATATGGAAAAACGTTCCTGTTTCCCTGCAGCCTCTCACACACTGTTCTGATGTGCAATGGCCCATATGATATTGCGCAGACCGTGAGGCATATGATCTATGGAAAATACGGAGCTGAATCCAATCATCGTCTTCCAGGAGGCCAACGTCCGATTCCCACGCCTCCCGCAGGGGCCCTAGACAGTCAGGGGTATTATTTATGAGTTTTTTATATGTAAGGGATATTGCCTTGTCAAGCATGGGGTCGAGGAGGAGTCTATCCTCAAGTGGAGTGTATTCTGGCAGTGGAGTCCCTTCTTTTAAGTGACAATGTAGTGCGTGTCGTAACTGCAAATATCGGAAGTGTTCAGTGGATTGCATCTGGAATTCCTCCTGTAACCTATCAAATGTTATCATTTCCCCCTTTTTCCAGATGTCTCCCAGCAGATCAATACCAATGGTACTCCAGCACGAAAGCCCGTCAGTCTGCCAACCTCGCGTAACAAATTACCCTCCCATAGGGGGGTCTGTTCAGTCAGTCGAGTTTCCCATCCAATCATTTTTGTAGCCTTCTGCCAGGCCATGACCACGGTCCGAGTGTGTGGTGGGAGGGACGAGACCTTCTGTCTTCCCCCATATAAAACAGAGAGGAAGCTGCCCTTGCCCATAGCTTGGCGATCGGTCCGGAAAGCTGGTTCGTCAAGTGGTGCAAAGACCCATCCATTTATGTTGACCAATTGAGACGCCCAATAGTACTTCCTTATGTCCGGAACTGCCAGCCCTCCATCATAGACCCCCCTCTGTAGTTTCTTCAGGGCGATCCTGGGGCTCCTACCCCCCCATATTAACATCCGTAGTTCGGATTCAACCGCCCGAAAGAAGGCCTCGGAGATTGGAAATGGTGTGTTTTGTAAAGCATACAACAGGAGCTGCAGGGCCATCATCTTAAACAACACCGCTCTCCCCATAAGGGAAACTGGTAGGCGCTGCCAATGCGCGACATCCCCCCTCAACCTCTCTAGCTGGGAGTGTACATTCAGTCGGATAAACTCCTCTTTCGTTTTGGTGATCCAAATACCTAAATATTTGAAGAGATCCCTGTGAACCAACTCCCTGCAAGCAGATGTTAAAACTGGTGAGTCCCCGGCAAGAGTGAATACCAAAGACTTGTCCCAGTTGATACGATAACCAGAATATTGCCCGAATGATCATATGACTTGGATTAATCTGTGAAAGGTCTGGCGGGGTCTGTGGGAATATAAAAGGATATCGTCCGCTTATAGGGAGATACGCTCCTCCCACTCCCCCCCGATATCGATCCCCCGCACTACTGGATCCGCCTGCAACCATGAGGCCAATGGTTCAAGCGCCAGCGCAAAGAGTACTGGCGAGAGCGGGCAGCCCTGTTGCGTTCCCCTATGAAGCCGGAAAAGTCTGGACATTGACCCATTGACTTGAACACGAGCCAGTGGCTCGGCGTAAAGGAGCTTGACCCATCGTTGAAATTCCGGTCCGAATTTTGTAAGGACTGCGAACAAGTATGGCCATTCGATACTGTCGAATGCCATCTGGGTATCGAGGGACAGGAGTGCCGCCGGGACGCCCGGTCCATGCCGCACTGCGTGCATAACCCCGTACAGTCGCCGGAGGTTCAATCTAGTGCTCCTGTGGGGCATGAACCCGGACTGATCCGGATGAATCAGGGACTGTATTAGCGGATTCAATCTATTGGTAATAGCCTTGGCGAGTACCTTGGCTTCAAAGTTGAGAAGCGAGATTGAGCGATATGAATTACATAGATCCAGCAGCTTATTCTTCTTTGGGATAACAACGATAGTTGCCGTTCTCAAGTCTGGGGGCAATTGTCCAATGGTCTTTGCTTCGCAAAACATATTAAGAATATGCGGTGCCAATTGGCCCGCTACACATTTGTACAATTCCGCGGGAAACCCATTAGGCCCCGCTGCTTTCCCTGACTGGAGATCTCGGATGGCACCCTCAATTTCTTCCACCGTATAGTCTGAGTCCGTCATTTCGCGGTCTTCGTCCGTCAAGGTCGGTAATGTGATGTCCTTCAGGAACTCCACACATTCCTTCTCATCCCTACGTGATTGGGACCGGTAAACCCCTTCGTAATATTCGGCAAAAGTCTCGGCTATATCCGCACCCGTTCCCCGTACCACGCCCTCAGAAGTCCGGATCTCAGAGACCCAATTGCGGCTTCTATCTCTCTTTTCTAGCCACGCGATTAGCTTATTTGCCTTATCTCCCAGGTCATAGATATGGCGTTGTGTGGCTATTGCGTGGGCACGGGCCGTTCCCTCTTCTAAGTCCCGAAGCTCTTTCTGTTTAAGTCGGATCGTATGTAAGCGTTCAGCCCTACCCCTGACGTCAGTCCGAGTGTCGAGTCAAGTAGTGCTATCTCTTGTTCCAGACTATCACAGGCTATTCGCTTTTCCTTTCGCTTAACCCCAGCAGTCGCCTGTACATAATCCCTGGCTACAGTCTTGTATGCCTCCCATAATATGCAATGAGAGCTCACTGATCCCTCGTTTTCAGAAAAGTAAAGCTCCGTGCGTTCCTCAAAGTGTTCCTTAAACTCCTGATCTCGAAATAAGTGGGGATCCAAGTGTGGGGGTAGAGACCAATCCTTCTCCGGGCACCACACAAGCACCTCCCCTGGGGAGTGGTCAGAGATTCCACGGGCCCTATGACATCAGGCCTGAAAAATGCCCATCGATGCAGCCTGCGTAAAGATGTAGTCGAGACGTGACCCACTACCATGCGCCGCGTAGATGTGAGTGTATTGTCTAGATCTAGGGTTATGGAGGCGCCATAGATCCACCAGCCCCATCGCTTCTGCAAAGCCCTTTAGTGGTTGCGATCCCCATATCCTGTGGGAGCCAGTGTCTCGGTCAAGGGCGATCTCCATAGTCTCATTCATATCCCCACCCAGGAGAAGAGTACCCATTGGCATTTCTAAAAAAAGGGAACCTAAATCTGGAAAAGTTATCCCATGCCATCTGGGGGGGACATATACTGAGCAGATGTTAAGGGTGAGACCATCCCACGTCCCTGATAGTGCAGCATAGCATCCCATACGATCAGCCCATGAGCGAGTAATCACCAAGGGTAGCGCGTTCCTGAGTAAAATCGCTGTGCCCCTGGAGCCAGTCGTGAATCCTGCATGTGCCACCAGCGTGTATCCGAATCTATTAAGAGCAAGATAATTATTCCCCTTCAGGTGTGTCTCTTGTAAAAGCACCACGTCTGGGGAATGTCTTCGTAAATATTGCAACACCATGGTCCGTTTGATTTTATCGCCTAAGCCATTCACATTCCAGGATAGTACCTTCAGGTGTTTGTTACGTCGTGATGCCATTTGGATAAAACAACTGTCGAATCTCCCCCCCCCTTGCCCTCCCAACTAGTGAATGTCCCCACACCCCCAGCATCTGTGCAGTGTCATGTGTCTCACTACCTGAGCTAGTTTAAGTATCGGCAATTAGCTGAAGCGAATAAAACATAATCAAAAAGAAAAAAATAAACTTCCCCCAACCCCCCCTCCCTGCTACCCTGCTGCGTACCCAACTAGCAGAGCGCCTGTCACCCAAAAACAGTTAACTAAGATAGGGGTTGCCGGGCGTCACCTCCTAATAGCTCCGCGTGGCCCCCTTCCAGCTCAGCCCTCGGAGGAAAACCCGTTGCAGCCCAACAGCAGGTCTACATAGATATATGTCGTGAGAGATACAGTTATCACCCTGCCATCCCCAGTGATATACATTACGTGATATAACAATCAGTCCCAAAATCCGATGACTGCAGCGGAGAGTTCATTTTCGGTGCGACTCAGAGTCCACTGGGCTCAATGATTTGGATCGTCGAGAGCGTCGGTCGCGCAGGTCCATTCCCTCTCTTCCGCAAGAGGAGCCCGGGGAGCGCTCACAATTGTCTCTCCAGTTCCCGGCCATGTCCAGCTTATCTTTCTGTGGTCGTGTCTCATCCAACCAGGCTTGTACTTCAGATGGATTTGTAAATAAACAGGATCTCCCATCAGCGATGATTTTAAGCTTTGCCGGAAAGAACATCATATATTTAACGCCCCTATCTCTTAGGGCTCGTTTCACTCCATCAAAGGTGCGCCGTTCTTGTTGCACCTTTAAAGTAAAGTCCGGGAAGAACCTCACTGTTGTATTCTCGTACGGGAGGTCGCCGTGTTGTCGCGCTGCCTGGAGGACGACGTCCCGGTCCCTATAATTTAGGAGTCTGGCTATGATCGTTCTGGGAGGGGCCCCAGAATTTGGCGGGGGGACCGGTGCCCTGTGTGCCCTCTCCACCGCAAAGAAGGTAGAGAGCCGTTTGGGCTTTAGGCGATTTAATATTAGGTCTTCAAGGAAGAGATCCATACTTGGGCTCTCCGATCCCTCCGGGACCCCCACCACGCGGATATTGTTCCGGCGGGCCCGCCCCTCCTGATCCTCCAGCCTCAATGCTACCTGGTGATGTTGATGGACCAGCTGCTGAACTTTTTCTTCCAGCTTACGCGTGGTAGTTTGAAGCTCGACAACGTTAGTTTCTGTCGCGGAGACCCGTTCCGAAGTTTTATTCATATCGGCTCTGAGAAGGTTCATTTCGATCGAAACTTTATCAATTTTGGTCTCCAGCGTCGTTCCCAAAACCTGAATGGCCATCATGATTGAGCTGAGTGATGGTTCCGGGGTGTCGGTCTGGCCGCCCGTAGCGCCCTCCTCCGAGGATGATTGTCGTGGACGGCATACTTATCCAGTTTGTTCGATTGCACCGTTGGGGCCCCTTTCGGTTTCATTGCTGTTAACTCCTGGATTCAGGATCTGCTGCATACGATGTGTCTCCAATGTAGCCCAGTCGCGCACCACCACTCTCAATTGGCACTGGTCACACGGGCGGGCCGTCCCCAATATATAATAGGGCCCACCACGGGTCCGCCTCGCCCTAGGTCCGTCAGTCCAGGGGAGAGTTTCAGGAGGTGGGTGACGCCGCGTCTCGTTGGTCGAATCCACAGGCGGGCCAACCCCAGTCTCAGCAGCCCACCGCCGTCCAAACAGCGCCACAAGATGGAGGGGTCTATGAGCAGAGCCGCAATTCCACCAGCCAGAGTCTAAATGGACCAAAAATGAGGGGGCAGGAGAAATTCAGGCGTAGCCGCCCTCACTAGCACTTCAAAGGGCCACGCCTTACACGTGCACCGACAGCACAGGATGTACACGATCCAAGCGGGGGGGCCCTCCTCCGCCCCGCCCCGCCCCCTCAGGCCCGGTTTCAACCTTTTACACCTAAAGTCTGGTTTTGCACAATGGGACAGTTCTGTTTTAAAGAAATATGGCCCACTAGCAAAGGATAGCCATATCGCCGCTTCTCCACAGCACTCCAATCCACCGATCTCACCGAGGGGGCAGGGGGAGACAGCAATGCACAGGAACTCCCGCCGCCGCGAGAGCCCACAATGCGGCGGCAAGAGGCAACTCCCAAATTCCTATGCACGGACACGGGCGCTAGCCCCCGCTACGGCCCGTCCAGGCGGTAAGATCTTGTCAGCGCTTGAAGCGGGGGGAGTCCCACAATCAGGCCCCTAGGCTCGGGCCCAGCATGCGAGGCAGGAAAGCATGGTCTCGTGGTCGCTTCCGCCTCCACCCGACACCGCCCGGCTCTTCAGATCTTACCGGGCGGGGCAGGCAGCGCGGCTCGGGGTCTCCGGGGATCAGCTCGGATGTCTGCTGACACGCATGCAGCGGCCTCCTCCACCTGCAGGCCAGGAAAGTGCGTAGTCCGGACGCGGCCTGTACAAGCCCCGCCCAGCCGCTCCAAGAAACCTCCGCGTTGTGTGGGAGCCGCAGCTCCTCGTTGTCCTGCAATGTCCATGCGAGACCGTACGACCAGATTTTAGCACCCAGCGGGAGCGCTTGATGTCCCACGCCTCCGCAGATGATTTTGGGGCTGCAAGCTCAGGATATAGAGCAGATATCTCGGGCCTTCAGCGCGGCCCCGACGGAGCTTTCTCTTCACGCAACCATATTGGCTGACGCCAGGCCACCAAAAGGGGTCCAGCAATAATTTAGTTATTTTAAACATTTCTCTAGGGAGAACGATTACGAGTGGGCGTGCACCAGGCAAAAGAATTCCAAGGCAATCTTGTAGTATGTAAAGTCTTTATTTTGAAATAATATTTTCAGACAATAATGACAACTTCAGCTCAACCAACACGTTTCGTTCTCCTCAGAGAACTTCATCAGGGCTTAAAATATGACTTGGCGAAACCTCGAGGATAGCAAGTCGATAGGTTTCCGAAGTAAGTGCTCCAGTGTATTGTGCTGGACACAAATGGGCAAAAGAGAACCTAAAGCCAAAGGTCTTGGGTAGAGCAAAGCGAGTCCTCAACAGAACACGTTTTGTAAGGTCCAGAGATCCGTATCCTCGGTCCAGATGTGACATCCGGACTGTCACATCTGGACCGAGGATATGGATCTCAACTTTCTGGGCATTACCTGGCCCTGGGATTTTCCTCTGGTCTCCGGCGCAATACACTGGAGCGATTACTCTCGACCTTACAAAACGTGTTCTGTTGAGGACTCGCTTTGCTCTACCCAAGACCTTTGGCTTTGGGCACTCTTTTGCCCATTTGTGCCCAGCACAATACACTGGAGCACTTACTTCGGAAACCTATCGACTTGCTATCATCGAGGTTTTGCCAAGTCATATTTTAAGCCCTGATGAAGTTCTCTGAGGAGAACGAAACGCGTTGGTTGAGCTGAAGTTGTCATTATTGTCTGAAAATATTATTTCAAAATAAAGACTTTACATACTACAAGATTGCCTTGGACTTCTTTTGCCTGGTGCACGCCCACTCGTAATCATACTTTCAGGATCTGGGACACAGAGGTACCACGTAACGGCTGGTGCCGGGCTCTCAGTGCACAGGACCCTTGATTTGATGAAACAGGCACGAGGTGCAGAACTATCAGTCTGCTGTTGATGCTTTGTTCCTTAGATTTCTCTAGGGAGACTACAGGCTTCATTAATCTTAGTTTCAAAGTAAGCCCCATGAGCAAAATGGATTTTAGAATGATAAGCCCTAACTTTCTCCTGGTATGTAATTTTCTTGAGCTCCCCATAGTCCCCTCCTGCTCACAACACTGCCTGATGAGCATGTACCAGTTACCTAAGATGTGTCTTCCTTACCTGTAGAACAAACCCTGGTTGGTCATTATTTATCTGTAAATAAATTACCTAATGCAGTGTGTTTTAAAATACCCCACTCAGTATATTCGTATCTACATTCATCATTGACAGTGGGCCATAGAACCTACAGTCACTGCTATCTGTCTCAGGCTTGAGACAACTATAATCAATGCTTCTTGCATGGAGTCAGTAAGCCCTCCAAATTCTACAGCCTGGACATACAATTCAAGCGATCTGTGTGGCACTATAAAACTCTAAAGGGAGACTGTCCGCAGTAGGCATTGCTTCCAAAATCTGCTCTCTTGCTAGTCATCTGTAGGTGCCCCTCCTGTCCTACTATATCTTTCTTTTAATACAATCCAGATTCTCCTATCAATATGGAGACTCCACATTCTCCAAAGTATTGGTCTAGCTCTGCACCACTTTACCATCTGAGAGTTTGAAGTAATGCTGAAATTTTGTGTTGATTCAGGCTTGTCTAAACACATCCCCTTCATGTGCTTCTGAGATATGCAGTATATTGTGCCTCTGGTTTTCTGGTTTCAGAATCCAAGTTAGTAACTTGCCTGATTTATTGTGCTCCCTATGAAGCCTTTTTGCTGTAGGATATGTACTTAAACTTATCCAACCTATCACGCTTCTGTGCTAGATCATGTTTCAAGTCAAGGTTCTCATTAGCATAATCTCAATGTTGGGGAAATACAGCTTCCGGTTTTTCTATTTCTGTCTCACTACTTTGGTTATCCTTTTTGAACAGTGTCCTGACCACACACAAATAACTGTGCTAAAATCCACAGATCACAACTTATAACTCCTCCCAATCAACTGCCTTTTTCGAACGATGCCTCCAATTAAGTGACAGATATGTCTGTATTTCTGATTTGAGATCGAAATGAAATGCAGTGTCCTGTAGCATCTTCGCAGTAATGTGCTATTTGACAATGTGGGTGGAGCTCTTGCTCCAGTAGTTTTTTATTGCCAAAATTGAGGTATCCGAATGGACTCGCCGAAAGTAGTCACTACTCCCCATCTATCAGGAATATCCTCACTAGAAAAGGAATATTCTAGCTGACTATAATCTATGTGGGGATGCATAAAAAGCAAAGGCCCTCTCAGTCGGGTGTTGCTTGTGCCAGAATATACACCAATCTACCTGCTACAGAGCCTTCGATAAAGCAGCCCTTGAGGTAATGTCACACAGGAGCTCAGTGCTGTGTATGCTTTATAGAAAGGCAGGTTTGTGCTACAGCATTCATCTAGTAGAACTAGTGATGTGCTAGCCAAATTATGTTGTCATACAAACGTTGAGCCTGCATATGGCCATAAAAGGTAAAAAATCTTCTAACTACTGAGTAGATTTTAACAGTGAGCACAGTAACTGTTATTCCCTTTTGAGTAGCCTACCACCTTTTTGGTTTCCAGACACAGCATGTGTAAGATTCAAGATAGTTGGTTGACATGGGGCAGTGTTGAGTGGGGACGTTCTCCTGAGAGGTGCAGTGTTCACAAGTGGGCTCCTGTGAGGGCTCAGTTTCAGAGTGGTTGTGGTATAGTGGTGCTGTTAAAGTAGGTAGTCCTGCACACAAAAGAATAGGAGAAAACAAGACTTCTTTAAATATCTCACACAC
Organism: Calotriton arnoldi; assembly: GCA_963921515.1. Taxonomy (NCBI): domain Eukaryota; kingdom Metazoa; phylum Chordata; class Amphibia; order Caudata; family Salamandridae; genus Calotriton; species Calotriton arnoldi. The sequence continues at coordinate 1,229,575 of CAWUFW010002450.1, forward strand.
ACAGGAATGTTTGTCTGGGTATGAGAAAGGTGAGGGATTCTCTTCTGGTGAACTGTTGAGGAGTCAAAAAGAAACTATGCCAGTATTAGGAATCCTATTGAAAAAACTAGAGAAGGTGAAAAAGACATGAGTTATATACCACAGTTGAGTCCTGTTATGAGCCCTAATGCACCCCAATATAGGCTTAGGTAGTTGCACCACCTTTTACCTACATTTGTCCTACATAACTCCTCTGGTGCTGACCTTTTACCTAGGTGCCAAATAAATGTTGTGTGGTTTTCTTTGAAAACTAGCCTTATTTATTATGCATGAGGATTCTTAGTATCACAGCAGGATCACCATCTTCTGCATAATAACTCTGTACAAGAGTCACCACTATTGTCATCTTTGGCCGACAGGCCCACAGTACAATGACACATCTAGGTAGAACCCCTGAGGGTACCTTTTGGGTACATAAGTACCACATCTTCGCTGGGCACACCAGAGGAGAAACTTCCATGCTGACACCAGACGCTGAAGTCCCTGCACGCAGACACTCCAGCACGCAGTGGTCTGACTTCCCTCGCGGGGTGTCCAACCCGAAACCAAGACAGGGTCCTTCATTCTCTCCCATCAGGTAATGAGGTTGGCTCTTTCCTAGGGGATTCTTGGCTATACACCTACATATATGCTAGATACACTTCGGTACATCTAGTAAGGGTATGCATCTTAGGAGTACTCATGATTACTGCCATGTATCTATATGCCTGCATATATTCTTTGTTTTAGCACCGTGGTAGAATTCTACCTTTTATTTACTCTGTTGGTGCTTATAACAGTATACATCTGTTTCTGTCTAATGGTTGTTGCGCCACATGTATTTTACACTAGAATGACGCTTGTTCAATAAATGCTTATTGAAAATGTCCCCACCGTTTATTCTGTATATCTCTCTGAGAACAAGTGAGCATGAGTGATTGAGCAAAAAGCACTGTACTGTTTCCACGATCCCTGAGGGGGCAGGGTTGTCATGTTCGATAGTTGCCAGAAACTATTCACTCCTTGGTAAGGTTGTGGGGCTTATAGTGGCACTGTAAGCTAGCTGGTCTACAGACTAACATATCCTTTGGGGGTGTCTGGAATCAGTCTGGACACCAATCCCTTAGTTTATGTTGTCTAAACGCGCAGATGCAATATAGATTTGTAGGAACTACACGACATGGCGCCGCCAACGTTGGTTTGCTTCTTATTTAACGGTCAAATCTGAGTAGTTCAGTCGTGCTTTCTCAGAGACTCCTACTCACATTTACCCAGAGACGTGTGGAGTGGGGAGGGAAAATCTGCAGTAGCTGAGTAGGTATACCCTTTGTATTAGCTGTAGGTTTATTCAAGCTTGAAGGATTATAGTTCCCTACATTGTGCATTAACCTTATCTCTATTTTCCTTCAAACTCCTTTCGCAATGTCTGTCCAAGATGAGGCTGTGGCTGCATTAAATACAGCAGAGGAAGGAGAGCAGGAAGGTGCTATTAACATTTCAGGTGTACAGAACAGAGGTGTTCTATTCTTGGGTTAAATTCCTACCTGCAGATGTACACACACATACATTTCATTCTTACACTCCGGATGCTCCACCTGAAGAATATTTTCCATACAAGCACATAGAAGTCCTGCTCACTTACCAAGAGCATATAAATTGATTTAAAGGTGCCCTCCCACATACCAAAGAAAGAGTGAGACTCAGTCCGCTCAGCAGAGATGGAGGGATTTGGCTGGTTCTAGCTGCTTACACACCACATCCAGAAATTGACACATTGCCAGCAGCAAACTTACGTCCACTTCACAAAGAAATAATAAAACTATACAGAAATCTTACACAGTTTATGTGAACACTCACACTTCAACCCACAAGGGTAACTCAAACAGGTCAACCACAAGGGACCACAACTAAAATTGCCCCACAAACGCTGAACGCGATTATGGGAAGAATGCCCACTAAACGTGAGCAAATGCCATTCTGGATAGCACAGAAAATAGCACAGCTTGAGGCAGTGTTTCCGCACACAGGCCCGCAAGAAAAACACAGAATACTGACAATTTGCTTGCCAGTGGGGACAGATCCCCGATAGAGGATTGTACCACTTGGGATGCAGTCTTCGCTGCCGTCTATACCAGGACTTATGGTACCCCCTCAATAGCAGTCATACCAGAAGTATTGAAACAAATACAGAACGAATACAGGGCAGAACCTGCCCTGGACTTAGGGATGAAATTGATCAGCAATTTTTCCCAGGTATCTACTACAATTATGTTACCAAACATAAAAGGGGCGGCAGCAGCGGTGGCTATACGACAACGACTGTGGGAATGCACTCCTGCACAACAGGAGCGTGAAGTACCAAAAATCGAAGAAACCTATGCTTTGCTGGGTAGAGAAACCTGGCAGCTAGACCTGTGAAACCACAATTATTGGGTAATCCCAAAAGGATAACTCCAAGCATGCACCCGATTCTTCTAAAAAGAAATGGGATAATAAACAATCAAAAAACAAGCAGAATACATCACAATCACGGGGTGGGTCTCCTCACCAGGACCCCTCGGACAGGAAATATAACCTTAGAAACCGTGACAATATTAAGAAACCTGACCGGTATCCGGATACTAATACACGTTCCTCTCGTTCCTTTCAGGTTTCATCCAAAAACTCAGAGAGAGAAGGACGGTCAGAACGCAGATCAGAAGATCGAGTCACGCCCGGAGACGCACATCTCACTTCAGACTATATTATCAAACAAGAAGATAAACCCAAAAATAAACCTCAATTTAAAAAGAAGAAGGTAGCTGGCCTTAAAATAAGAAATGCCCAGGCTACTGAGGACTCAACTTCTGAACGGGGAATGGGCTCTGACGATGCTAGCCAGCGCAGCAGAAGTAACAATAGCTCGCCAGAACCTGATGGAATTTCTGGTGACAGCAGCGTTGAATGAGCATATCACGGTGGAAACACCTGACTAGGGTAAGCATCCCACATCACTTAAATGAAATAACACTACAAATGGAGAGGGACATATCCAGGAACGTGAAAGGTCTCTTTTAGGAGAACCTGACATATGAATACGATATCCTATTGGCTGAAAAAGATTGGCCACCTGAATTTGTTATGGACTGCCCAAAAGGAGAAGCCGTAATATTACCAGCCTTTTCCGACTTCGTTCCGGAATCACTTAAACATTCATATGCACAGGAGTGGGCAGTATAGCTAGCTCCCGCATTATACCGCAATCATGTAGGGTGGGATGCTAAGTCACCTCACCAGGAAATCCCAGTAAAAACTACTCCTACACCACAGAGGCAGTACTCAATAAAAGATGACGTGAAAAAACAAGTCAGGGAGATCTTAGATCAACTTGAATATCAGGGTGTGATTGAGAATTGCTCCTCTTCCATGAATAATCCTTTGTTTCCCGTAATGAAACCCCACAATTCATACAGTCTAGTTTTAGACTACAGGCATTTGAACACACGCACGAAAACATTTGCAGTACAAAATGCACACAGTGCCGTATTGATGAATAACATTGTGCGGAAATATACAAAACAACACTAGATATCTCAAACGGATTCTTTTGCCAAAATATAGCGCCTGTAAGCAGATGTTTGACACCATTTTCGGCCCTAGGCTTGTAACGCCAATTCTGTAGACTGCCCCAAGGGTATAAGAATAGCCCTGGGTTGTTCTTATCAAGAGTATCAGAGTTACTTCAAAATTTTGATGAGGAGGCATTGTCCTATGTAGATGATATTTATCTGATGGATGATGAATTATTGGATCATTTGAACAGGGTGAACAACATAATTATGGGATTCGCCTCTGAGGGCTATAAATCTAACTTTAAAAATCAAAAATTGCCCACTTCTATGTCCTATTTTTGGGATATGAGCTCACAAATGAAGGGAAAAGCCTGGCAGCAAATTTTTAGAAAAATGTGCGCTGCTACAACCTCCAAAGACTCTGAAAAACTTACAATTCAACTTAAAATTCTTAAATTTAGACAGATCATACTTTTTGGATTACGCAAAAAAAGTAAAACCTTTCTACGACCTAATAAGACCTGATTTTTCAGTCCGACATTGGACACAGGAGCATACAGAAATACTCTGTTCGTTGCAAGCTGATGTGATAGCTTCCAAACACTTACACACACGTGTAAATACCACGAATTTGGTGATCCGTGTAATAGGGGGTCAATCAGGATACACGTATCTCACCTTCAATAAAGGTGAAACGGTACCAATTGCATACAAATCACATTTGTACACAAACGCTGAAATGCGTTCTGCATCCACAGAAAAAATACTGACCGCAGTACAAACTGCACTAGTGAGAGAAAGAGCACTAGCTCAGGGGAAACTGATAATTGTCTTAACTCCAGTACCAACCTTAGAGGCTGTTACAAAAGCAAGCTTTCCAAATGCAAAGGCACTACATCCACAATGGATATAATGGGCTAATTCTCTCACTGCAACAGATGTAGACTACAAATTTGACTCTACATTAAAAACACAAGCATTCCTGCAGTACGAACAAGAATATCCACTCCCGAATGAAATAATGCCTCTAGATCAGTATGAATATATAATTTCCACCAACGGATCTGCTCAGCCTGCCGTAGGAAGTAAACGGCAATAAATTGCCGAATATGCGATTGTAAAAGGACGTATGCGAGATGGCAAGTTCTGTTCTAGCAATACGCAGACACAGTCTCTAGGAGATTGACCGGCACAGATGGCAGAGCTAAAAGCCCTGATACTGGCACTAAAAAATATGGATCGGGAATTTCCCACACTGATTGTGTGCGATTCATTTTACTGTGTCCAGTAATACAATGAATATCTCCACTATTGGGGCCAGAATGGGTTTAGAGATTCAAAAGGTTGCCACGGGTTCATGTGATTCATACGCTGAGTCATCAGCGTGTTGGCGTGCACATTGAAGGGAATTCATTGGCTGATGAAGCCACCAAGGCGACAGTGAGAACTGCTGCAGTTGAGCAATCACTCGTTCTAGCACAAGAATAGACAGACAGATAATGGTAGCTGTCATTGCTATGCGTAATAACAGCTCAGCCTTGCCAAAAGGCTTTCCACTCAAGTACTCCTACAAGTTAGATGCACAAAATATTCTGTATGCTCAAATTCCAGGAGTGGGAGATGGAGTAACACCAAAGATGGATCTCAGATTAGGTTTAATTCTAGTTGCACACGAAGGTCTGGGTTCAGCACACGCAGGTATTACTGAAACAGTTTCTCTCCTGAAACAGCGTTATTGGTGGCTAGGTCTTACAAAGCAGACCAAAGGCTTTGTCCTTAAGTGCGACATCTGTCAACAGATGAAGGGTTCCATCGTAGCACGTCCGCCACAGACACCCCTACTGATATCAGACAGACCTCTCGCATGTGTCTATTTGGACCACTGCGGCCCCTTACAATCTGACGGGGCTTACAAGTACATCTTGGTGGCAGTGGATTCATGCTCTAGATTCCTGTGGGTTTGGCCCGAGCGCTCGGCTGACACTCTAACTGTTATAAATGATTTGCGAGTCTTTACAGGGACATACGCAATTGGCAATTGGGACTAGAGTTAGCTCGACTGGTGCCTCGCACGTTTTTTTTGTAGGCCAATTTTAATTGCTGCTAGCGCTTCATTGTACTTGTACTTCATCGTACTTTTAAAAAGACTGCTGCTATTTTTACGAACTACGTTTTTTACTTACTTGCACTTTGTTCACTTTGTTCATTTGCTTTTGCACTATGTGGTTGCCGACCCCGTTCCGCCACGGCTGCTGTGCCGATTGTGCGGAGGGCGGATACTCCACTCCAGGCTCAGACTTCCATTTCTGTCAGGCTCCAGTTCCGGTTGGACGCGGTCTAGTCGTCCACCGGAAGCACTATTTAATTGTCAGATGGTGCGGGCGTGCAGCGGACTAGAGTTAGCTCGACTGGTGCCTCGCACGTTCTTTTTGTAAGCCAATTTTAATCGCTGCTAGTGCTTCATTGTACTTGCACTTCATCGTACTTTTAAAAAGACTGCTGCTATTTTTATGAACTACGTTTTTTACTTACTTGCACTTTGTTCATTTGCTTTTGCACTACGTGGTTGCCGACCCCGTTCCGCCACGGCTGCTGTGCCGATTGTGCGGAGGGCGGATACTCCACTCCAGGCTTAGACTTCCATTTCTGTCAGGTTCTACTTCCGGTTGGACGCGGTCTAGTCGTCCACCGGAAGCACTATTTAATTGCCAGATGGTGCGGGCGCGCAGCGGACTAGAGTTAGCTCAACTGGTGCCTCGCACGTTCTTTTTGTAAGCCAATTTTAATCGCTGCTAGCGCTTCATTGTACTTGTACTTCATCGTACTTTTAAAAAGACTGCTGCTATTTTTAGGAACTACGTGTTTAACTTACTTGCACTTTGTTCATTTGCTTTTGCACTACGTGGTTGCCGACCCCGTTCCGCCACGGCTGCTGTGCCGATTGTGCGGAGGGCGGATACTCCACTCCAGGCTCAGACTTCCATTTCTGTCAGGCTCTACTTCCGGTTGGACGCAGTCTAGTCGTCCACCGGAAGCACTATTTAATTGCCAGATGGTGCGGGCGCGCCAAAGGCGCTCCGAAGGCAAGCCCGTCTGCGCCCGTCCGCGCCTGGCCGTCGCCAGGAGCCAGAAATCCTGCCGGTGTCACTCTAAGTCAGGTAATTAGTCCCGACCAGCGCACTAAATATACCAGCCAAGAGTTAACGCTCATTAGGGACCACATACGAGCTCCCGCTATGAATAGGAAAGTGCACTCCTGTACCCACAAATTTCCCATAACAGTGGAAGGCCCCCTCGCGTGTACAAACTGTAGATTTCAGAGTATCGCCCCCATACCACTCACTGGCACACAAACCCACCCCCGCAAATTTGGTGAGGATAGGGCAAGCTGGGATTGTTTCCTGGCCAATGTTCATTCACTCGCCAAACACGCTATCAACATCTGGGACCTGCTCTCTTCCTCGCTCCCAGATATTGGATTCCTAACAGAAACATGGATGAAACCATCCTCTACCCCAGCAATTGCTATTGCACTGCCAGATGGATATCGTATCTTGAAACTAGACAGACCACGCAAAGTGGGGGGAGGGGTAGCCATCATATACAAAGACCCGATAAAAGTCACAATATTAGATCAACTCAGCAGCGACAAAATTGAAATTCTAGTGTTTAGAATAGACCTCCACGCACAGATGAGCTGGAAAGGAGCCCTCGTATACCGCCCCCCCGGACCACTCTTCGATTCCATCACTCACCTCTTAAACATGATTGCCCCACACGTGATATCTTCTAATAAATTCCTTTTACTGGGAGACTTTAACGTCCACAGCGAGAACCCCGAAGACCCCAAGGCCTCTACCCTCCTGATCGAGTTAGCGACACTAGGACTCACAAAAATCAATGAGGCGCCGACGCACATTGCGGGTCACACCCTGGACCTAGTTCTCTCCAACTCCCCTCACACATTATGCAAATCTACCAGTCCCCTGACCTGGTCGGACCACTCCATAATTGAATTTGGTCTAGTGGGCCCCTCTGAGCACAAATCAGAGGAAAAACCAATCATGCAAGCCTATAGACAGTGGCACAAATTAACACCTACACTCTTTAGGGACACTTTCATCCCCCCCCCCCCACTTTTCAACATCAGACAGGGTAGAGAAACGCCTAACTGACTTCCAGGACGCAGTAAAATCCACCATAGACGCATTGATCCCCTGAAAAGATCATCTGCGGCTCCCAAGCGTCCCCAGACCCCATGGTACTCAGCAGACCTTTGGATCGAAAAAGTCAGTGTAAAAGCTAGAGCGACAATGGCGCCGAACCCACGTACCTCTTGACAAAGAAAAGTATAAAACTGCCTTGGACTCCTATCATAAAAACATAAAAATCGCTCGGAAAAAATACATAGCCAACCAACTAGTACAAACGGATAACACCCCTAAAGTCCTCTTTCAAGTGCTCAACACCCTCATTAATCCCAAAGCTTGCAACCCGGAAGATGCGCCAACCCAGTTACTCTGCGATAATATTGCCGGTTACTTTTCACAAAAGATTGACAACATCTACAACAAAATTACTTCTACCGCCATAAGTACAAGCCATAATCCGACTGCTGGACCCACTTAACACTTTTACTCTAAAAGAATTACCTCTGCTCACCATTCAAGATACAGAATATCTATTAAAATCTTCCAAATCTGGATCCCCCAAAGATTTAATCCCAGCTAAAATCTCCAGAGGTCTCGCAGCGGAGCTGGCTGCACCTCTTTGTTCCATCTTAAATAGCTCAATCAAAGAAGGCAAGCTTCCTTCTGAGTGGAAAGCCGCCCAGATAATGCCCATCAGGAAAAACACCAAACTGCCCCCTGACGTGATTTCCAACTACCGACCCATCTCACTACTCCCTCTCCATAGCAAAATACTGGAAAAACATATTAATACACACCTATCTACTTTCATTGAATCCTCTGACTGCCTTGACCATTCACAGTCAGGATTCCGTCCCAGGTACAGTACGGAATCAGCCCTGGTTAATGTCATGGATGACATCAGAATGCATGCGGACGCTGGCCGAGCAGTAATCCTCATACTGCTCGACCTGTCTGCAGCATTCGACACTATCTCACACCAGATCCTGCTGGAGAGATTACGGACAATAGGCATTCAGGATAACGCATTAAATTGGCTGATGGACTTTTTAAAGGGGAGAACCCAAACAGTTAACCTTGGTCCCTTTAAATCTCGGACCACCATGGTATCCAAGGGCGTACCACAGGGCTCCTGCCTCAGCCCTTCACTGTTTAACGTATATGTCGCTCCACTCGCGGCACTCCTAAGAAACATCGGGTTCACTCCCATTTCCTACGCGGACGACACGCAACTCCTCCTCTCCTTTGACAAAAACACCCCTAATATCAAGAGCATCTTCGCAGAGGGCATGAAAACTATAACAACATGGATGAGCAACAACTTCCTGCAATTAAACGCAGATAAAACAGAAATAATGCTGTTTAAAGATGCAGTGACCAGCTGGTCACCTAGCTGGTGGCCAGAGGAACTGGGTCCTGCACCATCCCCTAAGTTAGTGGTTAAGAACCTGGGTGTTCTAATAGATAGCAAACTCAACCTGGATGAGCATATAGTCGCAACCAAACGGGCATGCTTCCATGCACTCCGCCTGCTCCGCAAAGTCTTTCACTTCCTCCCCTCTTCCACACGTAAAACTCTGGTACATGCTCTGGTTCTTAGTCGACTAGATTACAGCAATGCCCTGCTGATCTCCGCCAAGGCAACCTCCCTGTGCAGTCTACAAGTGGTCCAGAACACGGCGGCTCGCCTAGTAACCAGTGCACCCCACCGAACACCCTCACTCCCCCTGCTCCATAAACGACACTGGTTGCCCATACGCAAAAGAATTGAATTCAAAATTTGCTGTTTGGTGTTCAAAGGCCTTAATAAAATGGGACCGAGATATCTAGCGGACAAATTGGTCAGATATACACCCTCGCGTACCCTTCGATCAAAAGATAAGGGTCTTCTCACCGTTCCGCGTATAAAACAAACCAGATTAGGAGGCAAAGCGTTCTCCTACCCAGCCCCTCAAATCTGGAACCAACTACCTTTGGACATCCGCCAATGCACTAACTACCTGACCTTTAGAAAAAAACTTAAAACATCACTTTTCTAGCTCCTATGTCACTAACTTACACGTTCTCAGCGCGGAGATACCCCAACCGGGGTGATTCATGCGCTCTACAAATGACATAAATAAATAAAAATAAAATTCTGACTGTGGCCCTGCGTTTAGCTCTCGGGCTTACAATGAAGCCATGGGAAGTTTGGGCGTGGTCTTGTGGTACTCCTCTCCCTGTCATCCTGAGGGAAATTTGATTGTGTAGAGGAAAAACCGGGACTTACAGCAATCCTTAACAGCGAGGGTATTAGGTTCGGGTGGCAGTTGGGTCAATCACCTATATGGGGTCCAGAGGGCACTTAATAACATGCCAAGAAGTTCCCTAGGAGGCCGCACTCCATATGAGGTCCGGTTTGGGACTAGAATGTGGGTACCCGAACTCGATTGTGGCAGCACAGTGGCGAATGAAAAAGCATTTGACATCAATGATCATTTGGCTATTTTACAGGAACTCAGTGAATTCCGGGCATTACAAAGCAACGTCCAAGTAAAACGCTCTGCCACTGGGGAAGTGAAAGCTGTTCCGGCAAGACCTGCCTGGGTCCCAAAGATCGGGGACCTGGTCAGAGAAAAGATTGTGGACAAAAAATAATTTAGGCCATCTTACAGAGCGCCTGTACCTGGCCTGGTTGTTGAACGAACAAGAACAGTACTTCTTCCGCCCCGGGGGCGCGTGGCTTGGACGGCAGAGCCGATGGCTGCCTAATCCCGTCGCTCTGTCGTGCACGGAGAAGTAATAAATGAATTCCAGAGGTTTTTGGAATCGCCTGTGTTTCGAGAGGAGCGGCTTCTGTTCCTGATCAAGCACTGCTTTTGAGGATGCCATTATTACTGTTTAAGAGCTGCGCTTTATAAAGAAAACACCGTTGATGGTTTTGCTGGGATCGGCGAACCGAGGATATAAAATGGCGGCTCGCGTGTGACCTGCTTTTTGAAGCTTACTTAAGGCCATCTACGACCTAGGATCCCCTTCAAATGCTGGACCCATGAACTGATCACCGTGTTCACTCTCCGGTGAGGTATTTATACCTTTTTCAGCCTGAATGAGTGATCAGTGGTGTTTTCTCGGTATTTCAGCCTGACCCTAAAATGGCGGCTCCTAATGCCTTTCGATGTCCGTATTGCTGATACTGAGGCTGTTGTGCTGCGAGTCATGGAGCAGGCGGGGAAACATGAAACCTGTCTTGATTGTTATGCGGGCTGATAAAGTAATTTGGAGCGGGGCCAATACCAACTTGCTGGCGTTTTGAAGCTGATCGATGCCTGACCCTGTAATGGCGGCTGTGCTACGACGATGTTAATCGGTCACTGGGAATGCCGAGTGTGATTTTCCAAGCATATGATTAGTGCTCGTGCTCCCGGTACTGCTTTGGCTTGAAAGCGCTTTGTAGTATGATTGCCCTTGTTGCCAAGACTTGCCTACATGGATGGTCTCTTAGCCCAAGTGATTTCTGATAGTACAGCACCCTTGCTTTCATGATCTCATGTTCTATTATATAGTAAGGCTGTACTTAACTTCCTCATTCTCTGTTCTAACAAAGTAGGGGGCACATCATTACTACTTTTATCATCAGGCTTTTGGCATTCACTTTGCATTTTAAAGAGTCTTTGATAATCAATGTGGACACCAGTATTATTTAATGCCATTTTCCTACCCTGCCATTACTTCATCTCTGCTTTATTGGTAAAGGCGTCACTAATCAACCTTGTTGGTCCTTCCAGCCGGATCTAAGAAAAAAAGATCCCAAAAGCCCGTAGATCTTACAGTTACACTGAGCATACAGGGCAGCCACCTAAGGAGAAGTGATCCTTCCAGTCGGTCACCTACTTTTGAGCTATAGCAGGGAACCAACTACACAGACAAGGAATATAATTTGTTTGCACTCTTTATACAATATATAACCTGCGTCTCTTCACATAGTGCTTATCTGATTTAGATCGGTTATCACCAGTTACTCTTTGTCTTGGTCCATGGTAGCTGATTTTCAAATATAAGCTGGCGCATGGTGACATTTGAAGCCTCTATCCCATTAGTGCTGGTTTGGTTCAATACGAGTATATCTACACTCTGTCTTTATAAGTTTGCTACAATGGCAGAAAAAGAGTCCAAACTCCAATTCAAAAGAAACAAAGGGGATCCTTCTCCGTCTGATTCTCCCATCAAGGCCAAAGCGGACATTAATAGTACAATGGATATGATTCTCAAAAAACTAGCGGATGTTCATGATTTAGCTAAATCCACCAAACAAAATACGGACGCTATGCAGCTAGAACTAACCGCCGTCCGGGCAGACATGAACACAATCAATGTCAAAATTACATCCGCAGAGCAAAGAATTAGCGACGTTGAGGATGTTTCTTCTCAGGCCAGCAAAGAGTTGAAATCTCTTAGGGATTTGACAACTACTCTAAACAAACAAACTGCTGAGCTTGAAGATAGAAACAGGAGAGGCAATATTAGAATTCAGGGTGTTCCGGAGGGTTCAGAAGATTCCGACGTATCATGCTTGACCTTCTTGGATGTTTGGATTCCTCAGTTCACTGGTATAAAATTTTCAACTCCTTTAGAGCTGGACCGGGCACACAGAATTCCGGCTTTTAACTCTTCTTCACGACAAACAACCCGTCCTATCATTTGTAGACCACTGAGATTTCAACATACTGAAGCTATCCTCAACTTTGCCCGTAAAAGTCGTCAACTTATTTGGAACGGACACAAAATAATTTTCACGCAGGACTACTCTAAACCTACAGTGGACACCAGGAAGGGCTTTCTCATTCTACGGGGCAAACTAAGAGATACAAATATTCAGTTCTCCTTTGTTGGTCTGACTAAATTCAGAATCATAGTCAATGGGCGGCATCACTATTTTACGGACCCTAAAGACATATCGAATTTTCTAGAAGGCCCATCCACTCAGGACATGGACTTTGCTCAGCCCTTTACTAATAAGAGGAAGTCTTGATGTTCAAGTGTCTCATCTTATCTTGGTTCATAAGAATTGTTTGACTTGGGCTCTTTCACAGGATGTTGCTCTAAATGCTCCCGTAATCACTGGTTATTATTCCTTTACAATGGGGGTAGCATGTGGTTTGAAATCAGCTCTTAATACATTGTTGGGTCTTCTACATTGAGATTGCTGACTGTTGATATATTCATTGCTTTCTAATGTGTTTAGAAGTTAGGGATTATTTTTTCCCTTGGTAACAGCCATATTCGAGATATAGCTGGTCTTTAATAGATAATCCATTTTGGTTTGTAAAGAATCACTCTGGAAATAGGTATCATGCTAATGTAGTTATACTCCGTCCGACAGTTTGACGCTCCTGCCGTCGCACCTCCTACATTCGAGGTTTGCAGGTAAGGGTGGGGAGGGAGGGGGGTGTGGGGAGGATGGGGGGAGTTTCCCAGGGGTTGCGGAAGGACATTGGATGTGATGTTGCTAGTGCCTTGGGTACTCTCAGTTGTTTTTTGTTTTTTTCTTTCTTTCCTCTATTTCTGATTTCTATTCTAATCTTATTATCATTTTGGTTGTATTTCGATTTGCATAAACAAGAGTGCCTATATGCTACTTCCTTCATAAATGTTGTTAGCATCCCTAGAATGGTCACAGTCACTACATGTTATCTTTATGCATCTAATGTGTTTATTGGAATTAATTTATCGTTTTGTGGATATTCTATATATATCGCATGTGTCTAGATCATCTTGCCCTCAAACATATGTGAGATGGCTCAAGCTAGGTCATGTAATATTGCAGAAGATCTCAACATAGTATCTTTAAATGTAAAAGACCTTAATCACCCGATTAAACGCCGGAAAACTTTTGATTATTTAGCCAAAACTAAGGGGGACATTATATTACTACAAGAAACAAAGTTATCTGGAGAAGATGCTGCTTTTATTAAATATAATTGGATTTCGCAAGTTGCTTGTTCACCAGCGGACCATATAAAGAAGGGAGTGATTACCTTAATAGCGAGAAAAGACAATATTTCCCTGGAATCACTATCTCACGATAGTGATGGTAGATTACTGGTCACGCATTTAAAGAAAGGAGAGGATCGCATACATGTAGTGAATATATATGGACCAACATAGATGATCCAGATTTTTGGGAGGGTATTTCGAATACTATAGAAAATCTCCCCAGGATGATCTCATCATAGTCGGCGGCGATTTTAATATTCCGTTAGATCCGATAATAGATCGACAATCTACATGCAAATATCACGCCTCAAGATCGCACGGCATAGTTCATAACATATGCTCTAAATTTAACCTCAAAGATACCTGGCGTCTTCAACACCCGGACTCCAGAGATTATACTTTTTATTCTGCCCCACACAATTCATATACTAGAATAGATTACATTCTTATTTCAGGTTCTTTCACACATTTAATTGAACATTCAGATATATTGCCCAAGTTAGTGTCTGATCATTCCTGCAGCAGTGTTAAATTGGCTGGCAGTCATCATGAACCTTCACCTAAAAGATGGCGCTTTAATAATGATGTCTTATCAGACCCTGAGGACAAAAGAAAATTGAAGAAGCAATCACAGACTATCTTAAGCATAATGATAATGCAGAAACTAGCGTAAACACTCTTTGGGACGCTTTAAAGGCCACTATCAGGGGGATAATTATCGAAATTAAAACAAAAATCAATAAAAACCTTAATTCTGAATTAAGCTTTAACATGAAATTAAAACCCTGGAGTCTTCTCATGCCACTTCATTGAAAGATACCTCTATCCTTAACCTCCTAACGAAAAAGAAATATGAATATAATAGAATTCTGAGTGAACGGGCGGGGGTATGGGTGAATAAATTTAAAGCCCTTAATCTCTGCGAAGCCAATAAAGTGGGTAAGTTACTGGCTTCATATCTTAAGCATAAACAGAATCAAAATGTTATCTCGTCCATCAAAGATGTCAATAACCAAACACATACAAAACAAAAAGATATCCTAAATACCTTTAAAACTTTCTATGAGGATCTATATAAAAATGATCAGGAATTTAGATTAGATGATTGCACCCATTATTTGAACAGATTGAATCTGCCCCAATTAAACAAAACAGACAAACTAGCGTTAGGAAAACAAATCAGCTCATTGGAAGTGGCGAATTCGATTAAAACATTGAAAGATAATAAGGCTCCGGGTCCTGACGGTTTTACCGCCACTTTTTATAAAACCTTCTCATACCAATTGCAGCCAACTCCGTTGAAAGTATTTGACAATATAGCTAAAAAAGGGCCTACGACTGACTCCATGACAGAAGCTAACATAGTTGTTATACCAAAAGAAGGGAAGGACTCCCTACTGCCAAAGAACTATAGGCCAATTTCTCTGATCAATGTTGATTGTAAAATTTATGCAAACATTTTAGCCACAAGACTTAACACAGTTCTCCCACTTTTAATAAGTAACTCTCAAGTCGGTTTTCTTAAGAGTCGCATGTCCAACGCCAACACTCGTTTGTTGTCATGTTTTAGAGAATGCCGCGAATAAACAAGATCCAGCAATAGCGATTACATTGGACGCAGAAAAGGCCTTCGACAGGGTCTCATGGTCTTTTTTAAAACAATGTATGGATTCGTTTAACTTGGGGGAAGCATATATAAACGTGGTCATGGTCCTTTACCTAGCACCCTCGGCTCGCATTGCAATCAATGGATCGCTCTCGGAGTCTATTACCCTGCAACAAGAAACCAGACAGGGTTGCCCCCTGTCTCCATCTCTCTTCCTTCTAGCGTTGGAACCTTTAATACAAGACATTAAGTTGAACGCAGATATACAGGGTGTAGGGTTCAATAATGTTCAAGTTAAGTTAGCCGCCTATGCGGATGATATTTCAATAATGACTGAAAATCTGGGTCCTTCAATTAAGGCTTTGATGCTTACGATAGGTGAATACTCTGTACACTCAGGATACAAACTTAATAGATATAAATCGGAGGTAAAACCCTTGAATGTTCACTGCACCAAAGAAATTCTAGGTAATTCTGGCTTGGCGTGGCAATCGGGTTATATAAAATATTTAGGTATCGAATTTGTAGCAATATAATTGACACCCTCTACCATAAGGAGAAGAAAACATTAGAAAAGGTCACGAAACTTCTGGATTCTTGGTCACCAAAATGTATCACATGGTGGGGGAGAATAGAAACAATAAAGATGATGATTACGCCCTTGATTAATTATCTTAGCATGATCCCACTTATCCTGACAGAGGACTTTCACCATAAATTAGATATTCTCCTCACAAAATTTTTATGGCAAGGCAAGAAGGTTCGAATTGGAATTAAAAAACTGAGGCTGGACAAATCCTTAGGTGGAGTTAATTTAGTTGATTTTAGGTTATTTCAATCGGCATTTTTAGCAAAGCAGGGTTCTTATTGGATTTCACCACCTGCCTATTACACTCCTGTGTGGTTAGAAGTTGAAAAATGTATCCTTGAAAATCTTAATCCTCTAGTCCTATTCACTTCTAATCATCTTTATCCGATTAATTCTAAATCTATATTTAAAAACACGAAAATTGCGCTACTACATGTAGACAAGAAACTCGAGTCGAGTATTAAGGGATCTAAGTTGGAATCTATATGGCATAATCGTAATATTTTATACAAAGGGAAAAGTTTAAATTTTGACAATTGGATTAACGAGGGTATATTTTTTCCCCATCAGTTGGAACATTCCTCATATCCCATTACATTTGCGGAACTTCAAACCAGATACAAATTAGACAACATTGAATTTTACAACTTTTTAAAAGTCAGAGTGGCAATAACTAAAGCCAAATTACATAACTCGGCGCCCTCCCTATCAATGTTTGTGTCACAGATTAACAAACTAGGTCACCAAGTTTCACACATCTACAAACTACTTCGTCCCCAAACCTCCAATCTCAACCAGGGCCGGACTGGGAACCGAAACCGGCCCTGGCAAACTGCTCGGCCAGCCCCCCTGCGGGGTGCTGCTGAGCTGTTTGCAAGGGCCGGTTTCAGCTGATTTTGTTACCGGGGGCCGATATTGCTGGCCCCCGGTAACAAAAACGGCCCCCCAGGGGTCCAAAACCGGCCCCCACCCTGGCGGCCCACTGGGGAAACGCCCGATGCCCGCTACGGCCAGTCCGGCCCTGATCTCAAAAATAAGCTTGTAACTTTTTGGGAGTTGCATTCTTCTGACCCGTTACCTGAATCTTCTTGGCCCCAGTTGTGGAGCTCTACAACCTGTAATAAAATATCCCCAGTACTGTCTCAAACTAAATTTTGGCTACTGCACAAGGCATTTTGGACGCCAGCTAGAAAGCACTCTTTACATATCCGTGATGACCCACTTTGTTGGAATTGTAAAGAAGAAACTGGAGACTTAGCCCATCTTATTCTACACTGTAAGGTCGTGTTGACCTCTTGGAACAACGTTTTTGAATTTTTTTCAAAGTTATTTAAATGTGAGTTAAAAAGAGAATTTTCTACTTTAACAATTGTTTTTTTAACAATAGACACATGTAATGATGCAGATAAAGCCCTATTAGATCTCCTATTTACGTCAGCTATAAAGATGATACTAAACAACTGGAAGGATACGCATAAGACTTCATTTAAAGGGTGGATGAACTGGGTTATCCATCTCAGAGGTGCAGATAATATTGCTCTGCAGAACTCTCCATGGAAATCCCCGACCAGTGATATGTGGAATTCTCTAGACATCTATTTCAGTTCACACAAACCCCTGTGATATTCATGGATTTACAGATTATGGGTAATAATACGGAACAGTCCTTTTTAATTCTCCTCCCATTCGCAGTATAAGTCCTTTTTGAAGATGCACATTTATTGTCTGAGGGTTTTGGTTATAATTTCCAGATATTACAGTAGGCCTCTTCATTGCTTAATTATTTTATTGTTTATATTAACCATGTTAGTTATTTTACTTAGGTTCTTTGTCTTTAGTAGCCATTTCTTTCTTTTTTTCTTTCTTATTCTCTTTTTTCTTTTTTGTTCTGTCTTTTCTTTTGTGTTTTTCATGCACATTTTTTGTTTATATATTGTTTGGAATAATAATTTTTGAGGAATACCGTCAATTTTATGCTTTGTTCAAATGTAACATTATACCAAGAGTGCGGTTGATATATCTTATCAGGCATGTTTTATTTTGTTTCAATATGGAAAATTTAATAAAGCATTTGAAATTAAAAAAAAAAAAAGTACTTCTTCCGCCCCTTGCCGGCAAGAAAGAAAAGAGATTCATCTCCATTGATCTGATCAAACCACACTATGTGGCCGATACTGAATAGCAGCCGCGTGGGCTCCTGGGTAGCCGTCGAAGTCCTCTTGCTACCATACAGGAAGTTCGGACAGAAAGACTAATAACATTTAAAGAGTCTACTATACGAAGTAATGGAGTTACCAACAATAGAATGGAACTCGTGCCTGTTGAAATTGAACAGCATGAAATACAAATGAAACACAGATCTCAATTCGGCCTAATACCGGCATCTATGTGAATATGTCTCAAAACAAGTCATCTGCCAGTTCTACACAACCTGCTGAACTACCAAAGATAGATCGAACAGTGTCTGGCTACAAAGCAAGTATCCCACGTAATGTTTTCACATATCATCAATGGGTACATTGCCCAACACCGCTGACAGGTAGTTCACTAACGTTTGCACAGAAGTTTGCTTATTTTTCAGGGTTCAACACTTCAGACCCGACTTCTTATTGTTATAAGGTTGTGCCTACACATGCGAAGAAAAATATGCTCACCAACACGAAACAGATATACTCTACTTTCTTTATTTCCCACCTGTCTTCACAGGGTTTTGACTTTTGGAAGGACACCATAGACAAAAAATCCTTCTGGGGGACTAAAGATTGGCAATTTCATGGAACGAAGACATTATTTAGAGCATGCCTCATACCACAGCAGATTATTTTCCTGAACAACACAGTGCAACAAACTTCCTGTCTTGGACTAGCCAAGATTAAGGACTTGAACACACCTCGGATTCTCTCACTTGCAAACTTTGAGGGTTGGCTTAACTATACACAATATAGTGAGGATACGCTAGATGACGTACATGATGGTTCATACAATTCCTCGGACCCCAATTGGAAGGGTTGGTTGGTTTGGCCTATCGACACAAATGGGTGTCGGTCAAGATTTAGGGGTACCCTCCAAGGGTTTAGTGTCCATAGGCATGACCAGCGCTACGTACAATGAGAACAGTCGGGTGGTGACATCTTACAGTGTTGGGAAGTTATGCCTAGAGTGGCTAAAAACCGCAACACTGTCCCAAGTAAAACAACACTTGTCCTTACTATCGGATGACATGGATCTTAGGGATTTTTTGTTAAGTCCCCAGAAACCACGTCAGAAACGTTTCTTATATGCTATTTATAATGAAGCATGGAAAATCTTGCAACAGGAGGCTGCTGAGAGAGAGAGTGTGAGATTGGAGAGGATTAATCTAGAAAAGGCTTTGGCAGTGGTCTACAATGGTATGGCCACACTAACATCCAGGATTTATTCACTGGGCAACATTGTGTCTTCTGCAATATAATAGAACAGGATTTGTCTATTCTTCAGCATGGGCAATCGCAATTGCGGTCCATTCTATTATCAAGCTGGACGCTACACTCATTGCGCTCTGGTCACCTGCCCTGGCAATATATGAACAGTACGTCTCTGTTCTCTGCATGTAATCTAACAGAACGGTAGACAACAACGGCACGAAGAGATGCGAAGTATACAATGCTGCACATTGAAAAATTGGACCAATTACCTTTCACCTTGGCTGAGTCACCCTCCACAGAATGGTTTATCCATGGCCATATTACACGGCCAGTCACGCCATTCCAATTTCAATATTGGCTACAGTATCACCAAGTAGGCAGGTATGAAGCTTTGGGTAAGGAATACATACATGAATCTTGGGAATTACCATACAGATTTAGAAGCAGGAATGGACACTGAAGTCTTTCTCAGCGGTTCAGACTGAGAATTCATTAAGTGGGTCTCTAATTTGTCAGGATATTATGCTTCACAGAGCTTGTAATGCTTCTGTTGCAAACCTATCATGTCACTTGAAAGGATCCCCAGCTGCCGTGATTTATCCAGTGTTCAAACTGCTCTCGAATGGGAGTTATTTGATGCTGAATGATCAAGGTTGTTGTGGGATACTGCCAGGCATTGCATATCTTGTTACAGTAAGTTCCAGGGTTACTTGTTGTATGAAAGTATTGTTTCTACCGACCCACACAGTCAGGGAGCAGAGTGAAAGCCATACTTTTACTGAAAGATGTGGCCTTAACCTCAGCCTGAGAAACTTTTGATCTCCAGGTTGCAAGGTCTTCCTGCAACCTGAGATACAGGCATTAGTCCGAACTAACTTCCTGCTTCTTTTCAGAGAAATGGTTCATTGTATCTTTAACATGTCTGATATGAGTGGGATAGTACACCTATTTAAGAGCATAGTATCTGGACTATTGAGTACCTTTCAGACTATCTTCGGAGTTATTTCATCATTTATACATTCTGTGAGAAGCTGGCCTGATATATGATGTCCACTTATGTAAGTGGGCATCCTGCACCAGTCACACAACCCTTATGGTGATTTAATAGGTCTTAGACAACCATAGAAAGCTCTCTAAGTGGTAGCTGTGGAGAGCAGCCTTCAGGCTTCGTACAGAAGGAGTGTAAAGCAGCTTGGTTTACCAGAATGCAATCTTATAGTATAGATTAAGTGAAAAAAAACCACACAAGGTACTTATAAAAATATGTATTTATTATATAATACTTTCTAACACGTACAAATATCTCCTACCCGGAGATATGCACAATGCGCACAATACTTTGCAAAGAAACACAGTAAATAGCACAGAATACACAGTGGACCCCAGGGGGGGGACCAAACCATATACTAAGAAAGTGGTATACGAACCACGACTCGAGTCAGGGTAATGTCGAGAGGACGTAGAAGTGCCGGGGACCCAAGGAACCACCCAAGGTGAGACACTTGGAGCCGCACGGAGCTCATGTGCAGTGTGGGAACACAACTGTGTTCTCCGTACAAGTCTATGTGTAAGTCGCAATTGGATTTTTAAAGATTAAGGACCCTTCCTAGTGGACCCTGAAGAAACCCAGTGGAAGACAGAAGGTTGGAGAGCCACCCCACCCGTGGATACCCTAGTACCTACATTACCTACACCAGGAAAGCCGGGTGCATATGTGTGAAGTGGTGTCGGAAACTGCAGTCGAACCCAATTGAGGACTTCAGGAAAATGCTGCTGCTGATGAAGGAGGAAGTGTCCGGTGGAATCCGAAGGTGAATTCTAGCTGAGAGGTACCTGCAAGCAGAGGGGACAGAGTCTATGTCACTCAGGAGTGACCAGGAGACTTGGATAATAAATGCCCTCCAATGCTCGGGTGTTGCAGGATAGTTGACGATGACATTGACTCTGCAGCTGTGAGGACCAAGCGACACTGAGGAATACCAGGAGCCATGCACGAGCTGTCCCACGAAGGATGTCGAGTGCTGAGGCGGTCGGTGTCCGGCGGGAGCACCAACAAGCCTTGGCAAATGCAACCAACGCAGTAATTGAAGAAGAAGCAACATTGGGACCAGCAAGGTCCAGGGGACTCGCCACAAGCAGGGGAGTCTGGGAAGGTCCCAAGCAATTAGGGTAGCCCAAAAGAAACAAAGGTGACCCTCAACAGGGCCCACAGGCCGGAGGCACTGGAGTCGCAAGAGGACCTCGAACAGCTCACCAAAGGATGCAGCACACGGTGCACACGATGTGGTGTGGCTGAAGATTCTGATCGCTTGAGGTTGGGGCTACTTGAAACCTGATGAACTTGGTGGAAGGAAGCCAACAAGCCTTTGCAGCTGCAAGTTGATGCGGTGCACAGGCGTTCAGTTATTGCAGCTCCCACGAGGGATACTGGCCTCAAACTTGGTAAGAGGGCAGGGCAGGCCTCTGGAGCTTTGGAAAACCACCACCTCTGTTGCAGAACCTTTCGGAGTCCGGAGGAGCTCAGGATCAGCAGACCGGCCGACTTCGTTGCGGTGCCTGAGAATGCAGGGAAGTGACTCCTTCACTTCAAGGGAGATTCCTTCAGGTGTCTTTGATGCCCACAGGCCTTGGAAGGTTCCTGTAAGGTGCACAGGCACAGACGATGCAGCAGACTGGAAGGGAGACGAAGTCGAGCCCAAACAAAGTCCAGCAAAGTCCATAGTGCCCAGACGGTAGAAGAAGTGGTGTCTGATCTGAATCTTGTCCCACGATGAATCTAGGGACCCACCCACAGGTAAGCCCTTAAGTACCCTAAGGAAAGGGTTGGGACGATTCAGGGGACCCTCATGGGGGAGGGTCTGGACAGGGGGGAGGTTACTCCCATGTCCTTTGTCCAGTTTTGCACCAGAGCGGGAGCCAACGGCTCCCAGTACTGGTTTGAACTGGACTATGCATGGGGACACCAAATGTGCCCCTCATGCAGACTTAGTGGCACTGGCAAGCGCACCCACCCGGTTCCAATACACTTAATCCTGTCTGGGAGGTGGTCACACCTCCCTGTGACAGGATGCCTATTGTTCTGCCTTCTCATGCTCGAGCTTGGCTCAGCAGCAGGAGGGCAGAAATGTGTCTCTGGTTGGCAGCAACCATTTTGTGCTGTCCGGGTCTAGAAGGTTGGCACCGGGAACACTGAGAGCCTAATGGAGTGCTTGGAATCATACCTCCCACACCGTTTACGTTTATCGCATCTCAGATAAGGCAATGAATGGTGCCTTGTGTGTGACCCAGGGATCAATATGTTGTCCCCACTTCCTCTTTTGAGCTCAGTGTTCAAGAAGTTGTGGTGTCATCCACTGCTATTTGGACAAATCCCAACTATGCATCAAAACTTAATTTACAACATTTTCCACCATGTCAACCCATAATCCTGGAGGATAGGCAATTTTTGGGTTTTAAGTCTCTCGCAATTGGAATTCCTCTTCTTCTCCCACAAATATAGCAAATGACTCCGCCCTGATGGAGGACCTCAAAGTGGACGGTTTCAATTCATCACCTAGTCAGTCAGTGATTGTTGGAAGTCATTCTATATCCTTTATTCTTTCATCCCATACATCAACAGATCTGCCAGTTTTCATTTGCGTTTTCTTAAAAATATCAAGCCCTTGCCTCACCCACTCCCCTGGAAGCCATCACCCATGCCCTAAACCTTTCCTGCCTTGTCTTTGGTACTGCTATTCTTGGTGGTGTACTGTAATGCTCAGTTGCTCACACTATGGCTGTCCTCGATTCAACAGCTAGATGTCTCTCCTCCAGCAGGATATACGACCACATATCCCTCACTATGAAGGAACTGCACTGCCTACCCAAAGCTAATATTGAGTTCAAGATCTGCAGCTTTGCCTATAAAACCATCCATGCCTGCTTATCTTGCAGCGCTTCAAAATATCTCAAGATACTGAAGAGATTTTAAGAGCAAGAACTCCTTATTCCTTAAAGCTCCTAAATTTATTAACTCCCAGGAATTGAACTGGGCCTTTGGCAGAGTAGAAATTGCCTCCTAACTTAAGGACCAAACTGACGCTCCTATGTCTAAAAAATGACTGAAAATCCACCTGGAGAGTGGTTAGGGTTCCTGAGGTGATCAGATAGAGATTCTGATTTGATCGAAACCCTAGAGACTTTTCTTTGCAAGGAACAGTTTCCAAATTCCGAGAATCCCCACCTCTCACACCCTCTGTTAACAGTGATAAAATCAGTGAGGGAGAGGATGAGACTCACAAAACAAATCTGGAAGATGGTGGTTATGAAAATTGAGTTGTTTTATCTTGAACAGAGAATCTTATTATTCCCAGAGTGAAGTTCAGTGACCATATTAAATACACGTTAAAAACAGGAGGCTTAAGAGAGCATAGTCATTTTGTAGGCTCGCCTGAGGGAGGTCGGATGACAGTGTGCCAGAGTTGATCCAGATCAGCGCAGCAAAGGCATTTGTGCAGAATTTGGCCAACAGTGGGGAAACGTGTTTTAAGAAAGGCTGTTGTACTTTTAACAGCTGGTGGTATGGTTTTTCATCCATATTAGGGAGCTGATGCTATGATGTGATTTTTTTTCTTCTACATTGCTCCACTGCCCAAATTTCCCTGCCTAGATAGGACTAGGTAGAAAGGCTCAGCCTAGATTGGTGGTTGATATGCCATATGTAGTATCACATGTTCCCATTCCCCTTTCCCTTCAGCACTCCTCGGAGTGATTTCCCCACTCCCGTCCACCAGCCTCTCCCACAAAGGCTGCCGGCTTTCTACCAGAGACTCCCATCATATTTTTTTCAATGTTTCTATAATTTCCTTACATTTCCACATTGTATCTTGTAACTCTTTCCTCTTCATCCTTCCAAGTCAGCTGTTTTATATTTTTCCCTTGATACTTAAATTGGGGGATCCCTTTAGCATCCTGCACTGGGTGTATTCACCCTTCCTTCTAGAGATGTGTAGCCCATGAGTTTGGGAGGGGTCAACTTATGACTTCTCAATAAAACCAACAGGTTTGGTCAACATCCCAGTGGTACCTATGCAGAGCATTAAAATGTTTAAAACATATTATTTTTGCCTTTAGTTAATATGTTCCTTGCTACAGAAAAGTGATTAGAAAAATCCACGTATGCCACCCTTCCGCTTTTTCAAGAGAGTGGAGGCAGCAGGATTTTCCATTTACACTGCTGAGTATGGCACGAGGCACTGTCTTGTTGAAGGGCTTATATTCTTTTTCATCAGCAATGAAAGAGGTTGGATTTGGCCATGTAGGTTAAGCAGATTGAAAAACACATTCTGTTGATTTTTTTGTGTTTAGTGCAATAGCCTGAAAACTGCTCCTTTGTTCACATTGAGGCCTGTACAGCCGGATTAGATTCATGGCTTTGGAATTAAGTGAGACTTGGTACAGAAATTTCAATTGCTCAAGGTGGCACTCATTGGTCAAAAGATTGGAGTCACAGCTTGAGGAGAATAGGAAGCAAACCTTGGAGAATGTCAGACTCCCTTCTTCAAGCCAAAATGTCTGTCTTTATCCTGGCAACAACAGTATTGGTGATAACAACAAATATATTACAAGTGGGTGCGCCTAGTATAGAGCAGTAATTACTTCGAAGAATCACCTGTCAACAGAAAAAAAGTGGCATTCCTGTCTATACCAGTGGCCCAGTTCCATTAATGGGAGACAGTCTATAGCTGTGGATAGATCCAGATTTTTTCCAATATGGCCGAAATCTTTCTCAGGCCCTTGAATATTGGACCTAGAGGGAAGTGCATCTTCTAGAGATTGTATACTATCTTCCTTCTGGAATCTGAAATCCAAGTAACTCCATACCTCAGCAATTCAGAGAATTTCTTATGACCCATGTCGAGTACTTGACCTTGAGACTCAGTGATGTGTGATCAATTCCATTTAAGGTAGAGCCATTAGTGAAAATACTTCCCTTGCTGATGTTGAGTACTAAATGGCTGTCAGTGTTCAAGACACACATTTCCACATACTCATTGGGGAAAGCCATCAAAACTCCCTAAGGCTCACAGTGGAGTTGTAGCATTTCCAGTCCAGGGTACAGCCTTTCTGGCTCAAGATGGCCCCCATTATAAATTACAAAAGTGTTGAATCCTTGAGTGCTCCGTGACTCAGGAATACATTTTTACCTGCATCTGGAATGTTGATATGATCAGGCATCATCTTTTACTCAGGCAACGAAGGACATGCAGAAGATGTGCTGCATTTTAGCTGATCATGGCTGTTGATTATTTTCAGGAAATAAGTACCAATCTTCTCATAAAAGCAGGCTGGTATAGCAATGCACTGCAGAGCTCAGTCAAGAGTTTCCTTCCTTTGCTTCAGTCAGTGAAGCTGAGGGCCTGATTGAGTGGTCTTCTGGTGTTACCATGAGTAGCATCAGGCAGTGGGTTCAGGTGCAAGGAGTTGTTCCTTTGTCTCACTTTCATCTGATCACATTGGTCAGATAATCGCCCTTTGCTATGCTACAGGGGCTAAATTAGTAACTTTATCCATGGCTGTGTGAATGCAACCTGTTAAAGAAGTGACAAGTTGAGGAATTGGAGATAAAATTGGTTTTCTAATTGACTCCTGTTCAATGTCTCTTGACAAGGCAGCTCACCCATCAAATTGTTAGGAACTATCGGTTGTTTTCAATTTTCTGCAGCTGTTCATTCACTTTTTTTGAAGTGATGATATGGCCTCATAACCATGTGGCCAGATCTTATGCAAACTTGCAGGAAGTGACGCTGGAATAGCCTGAATTTGTTTTAATATCGTAGTTCACAGGTTGTGCCTGTAGGTGAAAACGTTTCTTTGTTCCTACAGGCACTTTTCAGATGGACCAATTTATTTTTCTCTTCCTCCTACGTGTATGCCTTAGGCAAGATCATTTTTACTAAAGTGTTCTTTTCTCTGGGTTCCTTGGCTTTCATAATTTTCAACCCAGGGCAACAGTCCAATTTCTGCTCCCTGTCAATATACCAGTTGGTGTGGGGGATCAGTGCACTGTCCCTTTAGTGGTCTAAGCACCTCAAGTTTGCTTTACCATCTTTACCCTTGAGACAAGGTGTCTTTTGGTTTCATGCTGTCAAATAGATGGCATTCTGCCAGATGCTCCTCTCCTCTTCCTTGATCTTTCTTTTCTGTCCAAAGGTTATTCTGACTAGAATTGTCAGCTTGGAAGATGACTGACTCCATATTCAAGGCCAGTGATTTTAAAGACCGTTAACTGTGGCATTTTGGGAATCAAGACTGCAATAAGCTCTTGACATCTACGCCATACACTAGGCATCCTTCAGTGCTTGTGTCTTCAAAAAACTCTTCCCTTCTGTGCTTCCGTCATATTTTGAACACCTTTTTATGAGAGGATTTGTTGTGGAAGCAGGCAGTTTCTTCCTTAAATGCTCATATGTAATTGGTTAGGGTCTTCCCTCCCTTTTGTTGGGTTTTAACTCTACTGAGTTAGCATTTAAGCTCAATGGGAGTTTGAGATGACCCACAGAAAGATTTGTTTTCCTGAGTCTCACCTTGGTCCCCAAACCTCTAAAATCAGCACCTGTTTAGCATTTATGTGAGATTTCCATTTAAATTTTGTCAGCCAGTGTGATCTTTGTGATAGCAGCAAATTCTCGTCATCTGAAGTAGCTTGGAGCCTGCTTGGTATGCCTTTCACATAACTAAAGTATCTTCCAAAAGGGTCGATCGGCGTTTCATGTGTGGCTGTTGTATGAAATATTCTTGCTGATATTCATGCACACCAGGACATTCTATTGGTCATTTTTCAGAGGTGAATGCATAGAGAACAAGGATTTAACTCGATCATAGAATGGTCTTCCGGAAGGCTGAGACACTCTTTTTCTCTTTGGGACCGGATCCCTGATTTGCATGTTTCTACTTCTTAATACTCTAAGGGCCCGATTATGATGCGTGCTAAAACGGCTCCGACCATTGGTCGGAGCCCTTCACCCCGCATTGTAATCGGCTGGTCGGATTCCATTCCGACTGACCCATTTTGATGGGGTTGATCGGAAGGGAATCTGAATCGGATTTCCGAATGGCATCTGACGGGCTCGGAGAGCCCGTCCGGCATTCGAAAAGCCGTCAGTAATCCCTCGGCCGGCTCTTTCCGGCCGAGGGATTACAATGGCAGATTCCCACTGCCTTTCTGTGCCAGCCTTTCCGACACAGAAAGGCATTGGGAATCTGTCTTTGGGGGCCCCAAGCAGGGCCCCCATCGGTGCAAGGCCTCGAATGGCAGCCTAGGGGGCACTTATGGTGCCCCCTGTTGATCCCTGCACTTGTTGGCAGGCACATTGAGGTGCCTGCCTCGGGGTGCAGGGACGAACTGCACTTGAGCTCTTTGCAATGAGAGCATGCATTCCGTTCAGTTTGCATTCTCCCATTGTAAAGAATAGGATTGGTACCGGACAGGGTTCAGTCGCATCCTACTTGCTGGGCTGGAACCGACGACAGGAGGTCATTCGGTTCCAGTTCCCAACCGATGTTGGACGGACTCCGGTCCGTCCGACATCGGAATCTGCCCCTAAGAAGGAAAATGGACAAAAGGTTATTGTCTGGATCACTGGCCTGCAATCTTTAGTAGGTTAAATCCTGCTCGTCATCCCAGTCTTGGAATGTGTATTGTAGAGTGAACACTTCTAAACAGATGGTGTGGAAGGTGCATAAACTATATCTCTCGAAGGTCAGGGGTCCCTGGGCTGCTGACCATCTACTTTTCTGCTAGGTAACATAAGTGCCAATCTCAAGGAGGGTTTGCCCTCGCTTGCTAGAATGAAGGATATTGTTAATAGGACTCAGAAAAGATTAAATTTCAAGTAATCTGGATACTATTCAGATTTGGGTAGCTATGGTTAGACTTTTTCACAAAAAATGCTGCTTTGGGGTGGGGGCAAACAAAACAAATTTCTGAAAAGCCGTCTTGAAGAGGTTGATTTCTTGTTAAAAAAGCATGGCGATAGACCCTACTTGAGAGCTTTGTCCAGTTCACTGCTGTGTTATCACACATCTAGACATGGGTCCTCTGCTGTTTCGTATGCAGAAACTGTACATTCTCCATTCATTCTATTGCATGCAGAATACAACATCTCTGAAAACACAAGGACTGATATTAGAGAGGCATTTAAAAAACAATATAGCTTGTGTGTCTAGAATTAAATATCGCACGTGACTTATCCTTCCAAAATGTAAAATAGATTATGATGTAGGTAAAAAGATTAGAATTTGCATATGTGCTTTGAATGAGATGTGGTGATGTGAGCACAAAGCAAACTCAAGGAGATGATGGACGGAGCACTGAAACTTTTCAGACACTCACCCCCAGTCACAGATCTGGGTTTAATCCTTCCTCGTTCTTTAGCTCACTTCACCACCCCAGTTCAGACCCTTCAGTCTAGTCACTTAGTTGGTTGTATGGACACTTGGTGTGGATTTTGCTTACATAGATCTGGATTTGGTAGATACAATTGAATTTGATAGGTTTAAACTCGGAAACACTCTTGACTGGCTGCCTTAAAACACTTCTTTCCTTTCTCGCCCAATTGATATAGGCATTTAGACAGGACAAATTTAAAGGACTAGATTCGTTTTGACTGAGCTGTGGCTCAAACCTCTGTTAGCCCCGTGCCATGTACCCTCCCTTTGTTGAGCAGTTGGTGCTACGTTGTTGCTTCATGTTTGATAAACAACAAATGCATTAGTTTGTGGTGTTGGTACATGTGTAATTTAGAATAAGTTAAGCTTTTCTTAATAAACTGTGTTTTTACTGAAACTCATGGCAGCAAGTCACATCCTCATTTTTGAATAGTTGCTTGTGTTTATACTATATTTATATATATCGATTTATGAACAATACAGCTCTTGGGAACGGATCTAATTGTCCAGTATTACGTATCCTTTAAAAGATTAGCAGATAAAAAGGTATCGAGAAAAGTTTATTTGGCTGCAATAGTGTGTCTGAGCTCATATTGCAAATGTAGTTTCTTTATTTTAGGATCTATAATTACAAAGTACACAAATTAAAAACACTGGAACCTCTTTAAACATCCTAATTAGGTGCATGTGCCACCCACATTCTTAGTTGGGAAATGTACACAAATGATTCAGCTGACATCCGCAGTTGTGCGTTTTTGTGATAAATTCAAACCAACCTGCTTCTTCTAATCATCTCCAGTGCTTTGTTGAAATAGCTCTCTCTGATTTGTGAACCAGAGCACGTCCCCGGAGAGCCACAATTTTAAGAGTGCATGCACAAATGAGCACAAATTAACATCAGAAAAGTCTGTTTGGGTGTAATTTAAACGAAAATCAGCTTTGTAATAACAAAATGTATTGAACTCCACTTTGCAACAAACCACCAGAGAAGTCTTGGAATGCTCTCCTATGCACATAACAGGAATGTTACTGTTTTTCAAAAAGTTTTTCAGTTATGTCTTTGCTTTGAAAAAAAATCACTGCATATTTTGAGAAATAAACATCTATTTCTGTCTTTATTTATATACATTTTATGAAGTGGCTCTGAATTAGGAAACAAAAGCATAGCTATTCATGACTTTGGCAAATGTAGAAAAAACATTTGATGGGTATATTAGAAGAGGGTATTGGTTCTGCATCAGTCCATCACAGTTACCTGAGAAGCCTATTTGCTGGTAGCATTCTTTGGCACAATCGAGTCTATTTTTTATGTATTTGATCTTTCATGGCGCTCTCGCACACCATCACAACTGCTTAATCCTTCAAATGGATGTGTTGCTGAGGGCCTCGTGAGTCCGATGGCGGGTGCAGAGCTGTCTACAAGTTGTTGCTTTAGTTTGTTGCAGGCAACGGACGAAGTTTATAAGTCGCTTTGGAGTGGAGTATTGTCACTTTCTTCTCTCAGATCGAGGCGGAGCTTCCAGTTTATGGTGTGTAAAAACTGACTCGGCTCTTTGTTTAGCCGCAATCCAGGGCTTGCACATTCTGTACAATAGTCATTTCATGTTAAGGACAGGAGTGAGGGTCACCATTTAACCCTATGTAATAGTTGTCCAAACATTTGTTTCCTTCTGGATATGGGGAGGGCTGGGTGGTGGGGGCTAAACAAGACATGCAGGTGTATTTGTATTTGCTTTTGGCAGTATCTATGCCTAGTAAAAAACCTATTTAAATATCTGCTTTTTGTGGAAGGGTTTGTTTTTTCCGCTGTGTTTTTTCCTTCAGTTTGCAAGTCGTTTGACATGACATCTTCACTGCCCATGCTGCATAATTTGAGATAAGGGCAAATGGAGACATGAAGCATAAAAATATGACAAACAGAATATTTCTTTGAACAAGGACGTCCTGTTCTTTCACCCTCCGAATTCATTTTCTTGCAAGAAGGTGGAGAGATGTACAAAACTCTTTATTATACTTTGTAACTGATGTTACATCGCAGATATCCCATTAAGTAGTGCTATGAAGCTATTACCCCCTGATTTTAAATATAGGAGGTTCATCCTTTCACTGGTTTCTTGCTAGTAGTTCATCTAGGGAAAATGTCCTCCTTCCGACCGTCTGTGTTTTATTTATTTACCAATGGAGAAAATATCAACTTCCTTAAGTAGGCCCACCGTTGTACAAGGGCTTTCACTTAACTCTCTTCATCCATTGGTCTGATGTGGTGTCAATCAGATTTTGCTTCTGCCCACCACAGCATGGGGCACAAGTTCAAGCCCCCTGCAGCTAGTAGCTTGCCTGACTGAGAATGATGCTCTTCCACAATGTGTGCACCCACACAATACGTAGTCTCTTTCAGTCCCAGGAACTACTGGAGCAATGTGATCTCTTTTTCAAAATCGGACTGAAGGTCTTTGTTCTTTGACCTGAAAGTCAATTAATCTGGACGTTCAAAAATCCATATCACTGTGACTTTTCCATGAAGTTTTCCCTTACTTATACATTTTTGAGTCTTCTCCCAATTATTCACACGCCCTGATTGTCATTATCAAGCTCCTCTGCAGGTTGTATTTTAAATCTGAAAAGTATTGAAGCATGCGCAGGTAAGCAAACTTGGTGCTCTTGAATGGGCAGTGTTTTTCAAATCGGTATAATTTAGCCCGGATCTATCATTGTTCTTTTAATCATGCAGTTTGCTTGAAAGATGGTTACCTTTTATTTTATTTGTCTTTAGTGTATTATTGCCTCCATTTATTTTTTAAAGTTTTGTTTTTTCATCCTATATCTTCAGATGATGGTGTTGATTGTTCTATCTCTCTAGTCATTAAAGAGTTTAGACAACACATTTTAAAGGGTTCTTGATGCAAGCTCCTATTTCTGTGTCATAATTTGTCAATAAACCTACTCAGCCCGAAAGCCATACATCAAAATCGGAAAGATCATAAGTTGATGGTATGAACTTTTTGAGTTCAACAAGCATAGTTATAGATGTACAACTTTAGAAGATCACAAGTAGTTCTAACAAGAACATGCAAGCCATGAAAGCTTGAAGCATGTATGGTGCATTTCTTCCCAACTGGACATGGTTCAGATGAGTTTTCGGCTAGGAGCTTCCACTACGCAGGATTACTGGTTTCCTCAGTCTAACATATCACTCAGATGAACAAAATAAAATGGCAAATTGTAATGACAGATGTCCACAGCTGCCTAATCTAGCTGTCCAATCCCCACCATTTTACCTTTGTTCCCGTGTTTTTTTCGAGCCTCTCACATCCCCATCATGACGACTGCATTGTGCTGCTGAGGTGCACTGTGCTGTAGAACCGTGGAACTGCTGAGCAGCTGCTGAGCTTACACATCGGACTGCTTGGGATCCTTTTGTAGGAGTTTTTTCTTCACCTGTGACCTGCGATTGAGGCTCCGACTGGGTGCTCCTGTCTGATCTGTAGATGACTCCCCTTGCTGATCTGCATTTCTTTGTTGTCTCGGCTCCTCTGCGGCTGTAGGCAGCAATGCCTCCGCCCCACTAATATTCGCTGCCAATGGCTACTGGTGGAAAGTAACTGCTGTTTTGTCTGATAATCTTCTATTGCCTTCAATATCTGTGGGTCACGGCACTGAGTCCACGATTTGGCTCCAGATAGTAAGGCAGGCATGCTCTTGCTAACCCTCTTGATGGCATTTGCTGAACCCAGTTGGCCCTGCTCTGTGAAGCCCATTGTGCAAGGTATGCTTCCAGGGTAACTGGGTGACGAACTAACGAACAGCAGGAACTGTTACAGGATTGGAAAGGTGAGGCGTATCCTTTTGTTGTTGGTGGTGGACAACCAGTTCAGGAGGGGAACTGACGAAATTATGTCTTTTTTTCTCCCATACATTGGAATTCTGGTTTTAAAAATGAAGCAGGGGAAACAGTTGGAACACTGCCGTCTAAACCGCAAGTGTTCTGACTCCGCAAGCTTAACCACGTTTGCCTTAACCACGCATATACCTTAACCACGCATGAGAGTGGTTAAGGCAGTGCACGGTCCTACTGCGGGCTGCATTGGACGGAAGCTGAGAGAGATCCGCGGTGAGGTAAGTGAGGCTGGGGGGGTGGGTTGGGGGTTGTTTTGTGGGCTGGGGGGCGGGTCGGGGTAGTTTTGTAGGCTGGGGGTTCGGGGGTAGTATTGTGGGTGGGTCTAGGGTAGTTTTGTGGGTGGGGTCGGGGTTGCATTGTGGGCTGGGGGGGTGGGTCGGGGTTGTTTTGTGGGCTGAGGGGTGGGTTGGGTTGTTTTGTGGGCTGGGGGGTGGGTCGGGTTGTTTTGTAGGCTGGGGGGGTCGGGGTAGTTTTGTAGGCTGGGGGGGTCGGGGTAGTTTTGTGAGCTGTGGGGTTTGGGTCGGGGTTATTTGTGGGTTGGTTGGTGGGTTGGGGGTAGTTTTGTGAGCTGTGGGGTGGGTCGGGGTTATTTGTGGGCTGGTTGGTGGGTCGGGGATAGTTTTGTGGGCTGGGGGTTGGGTCGGGGTAGTTTTGTGGGCTCTGGGGTGGGTGTAGTTTTCAGGGCTGGGGGAGTGTTGGGGTAGTTTTTTAAAATTAGGTGTTAGGGTATTAGGCCTCAGGGCAGGGTGAGGGGAGTGTGTAGTTGGGGTAGTTATTAGGGCTTAGGGGAGGGTGGGCAGTTTTTAGGGCTGGGTCAGTGCTGGGCTGGGTCAGTTTAAGGGACAGCGTTTTAGGCTTCAGGGCAGGGTGAGGGCACAGCGTGGTGGTTGGGAGGGGGTAGGGGTATTTGCACTTAAGGGTGGGAGGGGGTTGGGGGGAGAGTTTGTACCTTAGGGTGGTGGTCAGGGGGTTGACGACCTTAGCCACGCATACACCTTTACCATTCATGCCTTCACCACGAAAGTTCGTAGTAAAGGCATGCGTGGTAAAGGAATGCGTGGTTAAGACGTGGTCATTATTAAGACAGCGTAGATTAGGCATGAGGGGTTAGGGAATTCGTGGTTCCATCATACAACTACAAAGCGGCTGCTCTGTTTGGAACACATACTCACTTGTTGGAGGGAAGTTGAAGAAATTGAGGGTATACTTTATTTTTCCTGGGAGAGGTAGGATTTTAAAGCATTTAAATTTCTCAAACTTGCATGTTTTTACGTTAATTGTTTGTCATCACGTTCCCTGAACTGGTTAGA
The DNA here is from genome assembly GCA_963921515.1 of Calotriton arnoldi. Lineage (NCBI taxonomy): Eukaryota > Metazoa > Chordata > Amphibia > Caudata > Salamandridae > Calotriton > Calotriton arnoldi. Next base: position 1,263,507 of record CAWUFW010002450.1, read on the forward strand.
GCAATTACTATGTACTTCCAGCCTAGATTGTCTGATTCTGCAGTTTCTGCTGGATGTACTCTAGTAGATGTAGTGTGCTGCATTCCCATCTTTTCCTCTTTTTCCTTTATAATGTCTTGATTCTCTCCCTCGGATTGGCTTAGCTTGGAGCTTTGAGGAACTAAGGGGAGAGATATCATGGACGCTGGTCTGTGACCTTTTGCGTACAGTTAAAATAATAATTAAAGCCAATCTGAAACGAGGTAATGTTAGTTGCATCAGTATTGTGGACTATCACCAGAGTGTCCCAACAGGCATTAGTATTGACACTATTAATTGGATTTAAAGTGCTGTTCACCTGTTTTCCCTTTTACCACTAGCATAGTTCAGTTCAGTATGCAGAGAACTAGATAGTATAAGCATATAATAATGTGAAACTGGTTTTCAGAATTACCGGAGACAGTTGGGTCATCAGCAATAGCAGACAGGCAGCTGATGCAGTAGGCTGTGTGTCTTAAACATCACTTCCTGATTGGTTCCTATTATCGCCTCAGCACAGTACGGGAGCATAACCACCATTCAGCCAAATCCCAATCCAGCATCTGCACTGAAAATGCACAGTTAAAATGAGAGTACTTAAAATGTCAAGATGAAGTTAGAGTTGAGTCAGGAATAAAGGAGTGTAAGGAAAGAAGTATACATATAGAAGACACAGAGGTGTTATTGAGAACATTAGGGACTAGAATCTCTAAAACAAATATAGATACCCAAATAAGCAGACTTGGTAGATCCAGGCGCAACAGATGTTAGATAGTGGAAAATAGAGAGATCTCATGCAGGAAAAGAAGTTACCCAGTCACCCCAGAAAGCAGTTAGTGAACCACATCAATTTAAAATATGCAAGATGGGGTAAACTGTTGAGGACATAAGACAGCTTTTGCACATGAAAGAAAATGTGAGTTAGAAATCCCATCCTCTGTGAACCTGGTAAGCGAAAAGAAGATTATAGAAGAGACTTGTTTTGTTTAATAAAGAACATGGGACGCTGTTCTGTTCAATGTTTTTGGGAAAACCTGAAGTATTTCAAAGAAACTTGAGCTCTCTAGAAACAGTCTTGGAGACAATATAAAACCGCACTTGGAAAAATCTGATTATAACAAAAGACTGTCGGGACATTGCCCTGATTTGTCATTATCTGACAATTCTTTGGCAAATCTAGAAGAGTTATCCTTCCCTGTACTGAGTTGAAATATATATACAGACAGTAATGGCAAAGTTCAGTCCGTAATAGACCCCTTTTTAGGTTGAGCCTATACATCGCTTGCGCTGTTAGGCGATCTATTGTCTGTATTTTATGGCTCTGACTCCTCCCACGCTTTGGATTGGCTTTTGAGTGTGTCATTTAAAAATCGTAGCCTGCTAATGGCTAATGGTTGGTGCATGTCCCACAAGTTAACTCCCATGGAGTATTGCCACGGGAACGAGCAGGGACGCGCATGCGTGCTGATTACCAGGAAGCACTGCTGAGACTTTTTAGCCCCTCCCAGCCCGGCCCACACTGCAGCTTCCTCCATGTCTATAGCTTCTTTTTTGTCTTCACAAATGTGAACATTATCGATTGACAGCTAAACAAGACCAAGATTCACACAACACCCTGCCAAGCGAATGAAGCTGTCAAACCCCACAAATGTATTTCCAAGTTCTTGTTGATGCGGCCAATGTGTAGTTTGATGCGGTGTGCCACGTGGGGGGAAGAGAGAGGATAATATTCCAGCGAGATCCTGGGAGCGGACGACAGCAGTGACAGCAGTGCAGCAAGAGAGGCAGGTAAGAGAGCTGAGGAGCAAGAGCGAAGGGGCTGTCGAGGCGGACGGGGGCAGCAAGCTTCCCTGCCTAGCCGGCCCTGCCTGTCTGCAGAGGAGACGGAGACTGCTGACACTGCTCCATTCGCCAATGCACAACAAAGAGTAATGGCAGGGACAACGGGGAAGCCCGGCCGTAGCAGCATTTTGGGGGTGGGTGGCCACAAATTTACAAAACCTGCACACTTGCTCACAAAGGGAGCGGGGTCGGGGCAGTCTGGTAGATTGACGAACAATGTGCCAGCATCTTTTTGACCTCTAAAATGACTATTTAGCTTCCTAAAACAGTAGTCCCACATTTAAATTGATGCAGCCAATTTAATAAAATACAAAGTCCTGCGCCAGCCTTATTAATGCACCCCCTCTCACCCCTCTCCCCGTAATATGCAAGTCCGTTTTTATATAGCGCAGCTACTCACCCTTACGGGTCTCAAGGCGCTGGGGGGCCGTAGTGGAAATTAAGTGAGCTATTGCCCAGAGTCACATGGTGCTGAGCTGAGCTGCCGCCGGAGCCGGGGATCGAACCATGAACCCTGTGCTCCGAAGTGAGCTGCCCTGGCCGCTGCACCACACCTCTCCAATATCTGTACAACTCACCGGAGTATCTATCATATGTTAGATAGCAGACGTAAAGGGAAAATGAGTACACCATGGGCGTTTATCGTACAATTAAAGGAGTTGATAGTGAGCTGGCGACCGTGTGAGCCCTCGCGGTTGCATGGCCATTAGAGGAAAGCCTCCATTTTACCCATGAAAACAGGCAGTGGGCTGATGCTCCCCTTTCCAGGCCTGCAAAGTAAACGCACCACCCCATCCCCAATAGAGGATAGATGCACACAATAAATATAAATAATGCTGAAGAGGCTCCTCGCACCCAAGCTCGCTGTTGGGAGACCCTATTTTCATATGTACCTTTTAAATATATATTTGTTTAATAATCAGTTATTTTATGCCGTTTAAAATCTTATTTCACCTCTTTTGAAGCAGTTATTTCCCAAGACGGAGCCTTTGTTTAGCTATTTTACTGTATAATCGTAAAGTATGGTTTACGATTTCCTTCCTTGAGGGTTCACCCCTTGTGTTAATATCATCGTGTATAGCTAATTTCAGCTTTAACTCACATAGTCGTTTAGCACGTATGGTGCTCAAAAGTACGCTAGTCACTTGCCTTAACGTAAACGGCAGTCACAGTGGAAAAGCCCGAATCAATGAGCAAGTCTATATGCTGTCACCATCCCTTTCTTCCTAATGAACCTGCCATATTGTTCGACAGGCTTAATCAAAGTAGACAGAAAGTAAACTTTCGAATAATTGTGCATCTAATCAAGCTCCTTTATTTTCCGACCTGCAGTGTACACCCTGCGCCTTCTTTAGTAGAGGTTTTCGGCCACGCTCAATTAAACTGTTTTCATTTCAACATCCGCAAACCATAACAGACTTGTCCAGAATACAGTGCAAATGGTTTGTGTATTAATTTTGTGGTAGTACAGGGTTAATACCACTAATATATTTCTTCCTACAGACACCCATTTTGTTGTCAAACAACCGACGAATAAAGTTTAAAATAAAAGGTGTTTGAGTTCTTTCTTTGTGGCACTTCATGGTTGCTGTCTGGTGGCTGGGAGGCACATTACGCCCGCAAGACCTATTTGGAATTCCCCTTTTCGCTCTCTTTTTTCCCCCCTTTCCTATTTGGTTGCAAAGCTAGCCAGGCAATGTTGCAGCGACTGCTTTAAGATTTCGTCATTGACTTCAGCACAGAGCGCATATGCAACTGCATTGCAATTGCTGCCCCAAAAACACACTTTAAAAGCAACCCGGAATTGTTAGATGCGCTCTGAAGTTAGGGCATTTCTGTTAAGTAATTTTTTTGTCTTTTTGTGCACAGCATGCGTATTTTTTGTTTTAAGTGATATTTCACAGCCCCTTGCGCAGACCTTTTCGTCACAAATCATTTTCAGTGGTGCCGACAATTTTTATTTCTATACTATGTGTTGTGTCCTACTGTTTGACATGCTTTTTAGGTCTCGCCTAGAGCGCAGCGCGCAAGCGCTGCTCTAGGAGCGGGCTCTTGGAATCACTTCAGACTTCCAAGAGCCTTCTCCGTGTGGGTGTGCCTCCTCCCACACATCCCATTGGCCTTTGCGTGTGGCTTTCAATAATTGAAAGCCCGCAATTGGCCAAAGGCGGGATCATGTCCCGCCTTCTCTCTAAATGTTGGCTCCCATGGCCTAGGGAGCTCGGGAGCGAGCAGCAGCAGCGCCGGGTGCCAGCTGCATACTTAACATTCCTTTCAGTGCCCTCGCACGCACCACACGTGGTCTTGTTCAAGCATGTTATTCATTGCGCGATATATACCCCCTGAAATGTTTTAATCTGTATCTTATTGTGTCCAACAGTGCGCTGCCAAATTGTATTATTTATTGTTTTCGCGTCGTGTATTATTTATTGTTTTCGCGTCTTACAGCGCGCGCGCGCACCACTCGTGGGCTTGTTCTTTGTGCGAGATCCTGCCCGTGAGCGGCAGAAGTTGCTTCCTTTTAGAACTCCGAAACCGATGTTGCAGTATTTGTGGTAAAGCCTCTTCCAGTAAGAACACCCGTATTAAGTGTTAAGAAATTGCCATGACGTTTCCCCCTCAACTGCATTTAAATATTGTGGTTTAAGTTACAAGATCACAAACTCGTTTTGAAGTGCTGGACTGCTTTTAGGTTTCATGGTATTCGAAATAGTGTGGTAACTGGTTTGATTTTTTTTTTTTTTTTTTTAAATTGCACGTATGATGAAATAAAAGTTATACAAGTTTTCTCTTGGGATGGTTACATCAGTGTGGACGTGGGGAAGGATTGAGGTCGAGACTACGTCGGGATAAAGAAGGTTTTATTGACAGGGTTAGTCTCCTTCTAACAGAAGCCAGAGTTATGCCACAAAATAATGTCTCTTATCCTGGGGCTTCTTCACTCTTGTCTGTGTTTTCCCTTGTCTCCGTCCTTTTCTGGCTTGCGCCGCTCCGGTGCATAGGAGGAAGAAGGGAACAGGGATCAGTATCACGTAACGCTGTATGAGGGGAAGGGAGTGAGGGACCACCCGTTCTGGTGCTCGGTGCTATATACAAGGTGAGGGTGCTCAAGGGGTAGGGAAACAAGGAGCGGGAGGATAGAGGATGAGTTAAGAAACACCTCTACTGCGGTCTTTCCCGTGTCCCGACCCAACCCGCAACCCTTTTCCGTACCTTCGAGAGCCACGCTTCTCCTGAAGCGTGGCTGGGCGCAGCATGGAAACGTTGGCCTCCTGGCAGCTTCGGGTCGTCCACCCCCTCTTCGTCTCGTCGCAGCGATGCTCGTCTTGCTGTTGGGATCCTCGGGTTTCTGGTCTCCGCGTCCGTCTCTCTTGCGTCTCTCTCCTCGAGTCCGGAAGTCACCCTCTCCTCTTCCTGGATCTTCCAAGCACTTATTGGAGCTTGGGAGCTGACGTGTAGAACGGAGGCGGTCCATGCATGGATCTCGTCCCAGTTAAAGGGGCAGGTCTCTATTTCGGGTTCGTCCGCTTCGGTTTCCTTAAAGGAGCTCTGGTCCCATTTATACTGTGGGGAAAGAAGAGGGGGAGTGGTAACAGGGGACGCAGACCACCAGTCAGTTGTTAGCTCGGTCCTCCCTGGTTCCGGGGTCACACCGTGACACTCCTCCCCCCTAGGATTCTCCCGATCGGGGAGAGGAAATACTCGTGAGAGAAAGTCTGCACTCCCATTACTGGTCCCTTTTTTATGTTTCACAGTGAAGGAAAAGGGCTGCAGGGAGATGAACCATCTCAGGACCCTGGCGTTCAGGCTTTTGTTTCTACTCATCCACTGTAGCGGGGCATGGTCCGTGAACAAGGTAAAGGGGCGACCTTCCAGGTAGTACCTCAGCTTATCGACTGACCACTTGATGGCGAGGCATTCTTTTTCTATCGTGGGATACTCGGTTTCTTGGGGGAATAGTCTCCTACTGATAAACAATACGGGATGTTCCACCCCATCAATAGATTCCTGGGACAAGACCGCCCCTATGCCAAGGTCGGAGGCGTCTGTATGGAGTGTAAATGGCCTTGAAAAGTCTGGGAAAACGAGTACAGGGCTGGTGGTAATGGTGGATTTCAGTCGAGAAAATGTGTCTGCTGCCTCTTGGGAGGGATGTGTCAGAGCTTCGTTTTTAACGTCCTTGCGGAGCAAGTTGGTTAAAGGGGTTGCCAGGTCTGAGTAGTGTGGAATAAATCGTCTGTAGTACCCCAATAGTCCTAGAAAAGCTCTGAGATCCCTCTTGGTTTTGGGGAACGGGGTGTTTACGATTGCTTTCACCTTCTCGTCCTGTGGGGCTATCACCCCATGACCTAGGACGAATCCCAGGTACTTGACTTGACTTTTTGAAAGGCCACCCTAGACTTCTTAGAGTTCACATGGAGCCCTGCGTTTTGCAGTGATCGTAACACCTCATGAAGGTGTTGCAGGTGGGTCTCCCATGTGGGGCTGAACACCACTATGTCGTCCAGATAGGCCGATGCGAACGAGTGGTGTTCGTTTGAGACCATGTTCATTAGGCGCTGAAAGGTGGCCGGGCGCCATGGAGGCCGAACGGGAGCACCGTAAACTCAAAAAGCCCACCTGGAGTCACAAAAGCTGTTTTTTTTCTGTCTGATTCCTTGAGAGGGACCTGCCAATACCCTTTGGTCAAATCGATGGTGGTGATGTATGTTGCCTCCCCCAGCTTTTCTATAAGTTCATCAATTCTAGGTATAGGGTAGGCGTCAAAGGTAGAGATGGAGTTCAGGGCCCGAAAGTACATACAAAACCGTGTTGACCCATCAGGTTTCGGTACCATGACAATGGGTGAAGACCATTCGCTCTTCGATGGGCGAATGACCCCCATGTCTAACATGTCTTTTACCTCTTTCCTTACAGCCTCTCTTTTTGCTGCCGGTATCCTGTATGCTTTTTGTTTTATTACTCTTCCGGGTAGGGTCTCTATAGAATGTTCTGTTTGGGACCGTCTTTGCTCCTCCGATATGTCAGTGTTTATCACTAACTGTTCTAACGTTTCTGAAGCATCCGGGAAGGAAGGCAGGGTGAAGTGTGTGTTTTTGGGGAGGGGACCTATCCACTTCTTTAATAGGTTGACGTGGAACGTCTGGGCGCAAGAGGGTTTTACCTGTACCCTATAGCTAGTGTTTCCGATCGTGCCTACGATTTTATAGGGACCAAGCCATTCTGACCGGAATTTACAAGATGACAAGGGCAGCAGGACTAACACCCAGTCGCCGATGCTCAGGCGCCTCCACTTCTTTACTTTGTCATACAGGGTTTTCTGTCTCTCCTGTGTCTTCTCTAATTGGAAGTAGGCCAGGTCCCTCAACTTCCCTATTTTATTCTTTAGGTTCTGTGTGTATTCGAGGATCCTCGGGTTTCCTCTGCTTCCTCTTTTTCCCAGGCCTCATTGGTTATTTCTAAAAGGGACCTGGGCTGCCTTCCGTACAACAGTTCGAAAGAGGAACACCCTAGGGAACTTTATTTTTGGCTTCGGATCACGTACAGGGCCAGAGGGAGCAGTTGGTCCCATTCCTTTCCGTCGTTCTGAAGCATCTTTCTCAGAACCGTTTTCAGGGTACCGTTGTACCGCTCTACCAGCCCATCGGTTTGGGGGTGGTACACGGACTTTTTATTGTGATGGAGGTTGAGGGTTTTGCAGACCTCTTTCATGAGGCGTGACACGAATGGGGTCCCTTCACCCGTGAGGATCTCCCTAGGGAATCCCACTCTCGAGAACAACTCGACGAGGCGTTCCGAAATGTTGGAAGAGGTTGCTGCTCTCAAGGAAAAAGCTTCGGGAAATCTGGTTGAGTAGTCTACTATGACTAATGCATACTGGTTCCCTCTCTTTGTTTTTGGTAGGGGCCCAATGAGGTCCATACCGACTCTCTCAAATGGGGTACCAATGATTGGGAGTGGTTGTAGGGGTACAGTAGGAGGGTGGTATGAGTTTCTTTTCTGGCAGATATCGCATTCTTGACAGTGCCGTTTTACATCACCGTATACCCCAGGCCAATAAAAATGTCTAAGCACATTTTGGGTAGTCTTCTCGGCCCCGATGTGACCCGCCGTGAGGTGCGAATGTGAGAAGAACAAGATCTGTTCCCTAAAGGACATAGGGATGAGAAGTTGAGGAACGTCCTCCTTTGAGGCTACTCTGTATAGTAAGTCCTTATCGATTGTGAAGTGAGGGTATGTTGTGGGAGATGGGTTAGTCTTAGCGTTTTGCCATGCGTTCTGTAAGGTGGGGTCATTGAGTTGAGCAAACCTACAACTCCGGTCCATAACCCAAGGCTCTGGGGAGACGAAGGCAGGTACCGTCTTTCCTGTACTCTCCTTCCCTGGGGTGGTATTCACTGTGGTCAGGAACATGTCTAAAAAATCCGGGTTGTCTGTCCCTATAATGAGGTCTTCAGGTAAGTCGTCTAACACCCCTACCCTTACTGTGTGTGGTTCCCCTCTTCTGTGGATAAGGCTGATCTTGGCCACTGGGTACCGTTTCACGTCCCCGTGCACACACCGGATATGGACTGTTGCGTCGGGAAGGAGCTGGGAGGGGAATACAAGGGAACCCTGTATCACTGACTGTCTACAGCCTGAGTCCAGAAGGGCTTTCACGAGTCTCCCATTCACCTCCATACTTATGTAAAAGGCGGCCCCCATCTCAGCCGTGTACAAGATGGACCGAGGGATGTATCCTACTTCCATCGGTTCTTCCGAGGGTTTTCTTCTGGGACAGACCCTGGCGAAGTCGCCCCACTCCCCGAATTCAAAGCACTGTGGGCCTCTGAATGGGGGAACGTCTGGCTTTGAGGATTTGGGACGTGGTCCATCCTGGTAGGGACGGTAGGTTTTCTTCTCAGTCTTCACCATTGTCGTTTTGTGTGGTTTTTCAGTTTCCCACAGAGCAGGTCGAGGTTGGGCCCTTGCGAAGGTGGTGGCCATGTCAACTGCCTGTTCCGTAGTCAAATTTGTGTGCTGACGTAGCCATTTCTGCGTATTGTCGGGTAATGCCTCTAAGTATTGCTCAAGGTATATTTTGTCCATAATACCTTCCTTAGTGTTTTCGTTTGGTCGTAGCCACTTGTCCGCTGCGGCCTTCAACTGGAAGAAGAGGGTTTTAGGGTTTTCTCCGGGTGCTCCCCTCTCCCTCCGGAAACGTAACCTGAATGCCTCCTCATCGAGGCCTAGGTGGTCCAGAATGATTTCCTTGATGGCGGGGTATGGCGTGGTCCCGTTCGCGTTTGCCACTTGGTAAGCGGCTTGGGCCTCGCCTGTTAACAGCGGTGCCAAAAAGAAGGGCCACTTTTCCGCCGGCCAACCACAAGCCCTGGCGACCCTCTCAAAGTTCAACATAAACGCATCCGGGTCCTGCCCTGGTATAAACTTCTGTAGGGACACACCGGAGGGACCATGGTGTGGCCCGGTGGGTGGTGGCGTCACTAGACGGTCCGCCATTAGTTTCTGTAAGTTCTACATTTGGGACGTCATGGAGTCTTTGAATACATCGCGGTCGGCTTTTACCGACGTCATTTGACGCTCGACGGCCCATCCTAATTTGTCCTGGCCGTGGACAAGGTGTTGTATTAGATTGTCCATTATTACAGGGTCAATGGACGAGTTGCCCGCGTTCTCCACCACTTGTGGACGTGGGGAAGGATTGAGGTCGAGACTACGTCGGGATAAAGAAGGTTTTATTGACAGTGTTCGTCTCCTTCTAACAGAAGCCAGAGTTATGCCACAAAATAATGTCTCTTATCCTGGGGCTTCTTCACTCTTGTCTGTGTTTTCCATTGTCTGGTCTCCGTCCTTTTCTGGCTTGCGCCGCTCCGGTGCATAGGAGGAAGAAGGGAACAGGGATCAGTATCACGTAACGCTGTATGAGGGGGAAGGGAGTGAGGGACCACCCGTTCTGGTGCTCGGTGCTATATACAAGGTGAGGGTGCTCAAGGGGTAGGGGAAACAAGGAGCGGGAGGATAGAGGATGAGTTAAGAAACACCTCTACTCGCCGGTCTTTCCCCGTGTCCCGACCCACCCCGCAACCCTTTTCCGTACCTTCGAGAGCCACGCTTCTCCTGAAGCGTGGCTGGGCGCAGCGTGCAAACGTTGGCCTCCTAGCAGCTTCGGGTCGTCCACCCCCTCTTCGTCTCGTCGCAGCGATGCTCGTCCTGCTGTTGGGATCCTCGGGTTTCTGGTCTCCGCGTCTGTCTCTCTCCTTGAGTCCGGAAGTCTCCCTCTCCTCTTCCTGGATCTTCCAAGCACTTTTTGGAGCTTGGGAGCTGACGTGTAGAACGGAGGCGGTCCTTGCATGGATCTCGTCCCAGTTAAAGGGGCAGGTCTCTATTTCGGGTTCGTCCGCTTCGGTTTCCTTAAAGGAGCTCTGGTCCCATTTATCCTGTCGGGAAAGAAGAGGGGGAGTGGTAACAGGGGGCGCAGACCACCAGTCAGTTGTTAGCTCGGTCGTCCCTGGTTCCGGGGTCACACCGTGACAATCAGTTATGTCAACTCGTTTGGCAAAGCCCAGGGCTGGAAACAAGGTGTCCTTACGATATGGAATTTCGTGTCAGCCCAAGCTGGTTATGGGAACGCTTTGCTGAGAATGGGCCCACTCTCTTCCTGCTAGAGCACTTTTATTTAAGAGTTATTGCTATGTCACTTAAAGATAGTGACTTCAGTTACCAACTTAAACCCACAACGGCTTTAAGGGCATTTATATATAGCACGTCAACATAAAGGTTAAGAGGGCAGTCTTCTGTATTGCACTTTTTTCACTCCTCTCGAGCACAGTGGTGAAAACAATATTTAGTTACGCATGGCCTTAGTTGTGCAGGACTCCCCGAGGTAGGCACTATTCAGATGGGACCCATATCGCTCTATCGCATTCCCCTGAGCCTGACATACATGTTGGACAGATCAGGGATATCGATGGGGAGCACAATATTCTAGTATCACGGAGTGTTACAAACAACCCAGATGTTTATGGGAAAGTAAAAATGCTCGAAGTTACCAACAATTATTAGTGCACTGCACCACTTCATGAAAAACGTTTATTTTATTTAAATATTCATAAACCAAACGTAATTGTTAACAAGCATTTGCAATGCAATAGGTCTCGCATTTACGCGAGTTTGAGCTATTGACATTGCAAATAACAATGCCTTTTATTTGTGTTTTCGTTTTTAAAACATAAATAAAAGGCATTGTCATTTACAACACCAATAGCTTAAACTCGCGTAAATGCGAGACCTATTGCATTGCAAATGCTTGTTCCATGTTCTGGCTCCGTTGCTAAAATGGCATGCTCCATTCCAGAACGTGTCTGTCATTGGAATCTTGATGCTTGAATCTTGTCAGTTACAGCTTGGACCTTGAGGATGAGGTCTCTATGGATGTATCCTACATTAAACCTTCTGTCTACCGCATCAAACGTGTGCTGCAGTTCTTGCTTAAGGGTGCCACTTACTTCATTTTGGCGACGAGTGGAAACTACAAACATCATCCTTAAAGAGACCTCAACTCGGGTTATTGAAGAACCGCAGTCTTCTCTACAACCCCTGATCATCTCTGCTGTGTTCAGCTCAACGAAGTGGAATCAACTCTTCCCCCGATTCTTCATCTGCGGCTCTCAGTCAGGTACTTTGTATCTCTCCCTGTGAGAGCTTGTTGGCTACTTCAGCTTTGGTCTATCGTGCCCCATATGCTTGGGTGTTCCTCTGATCTCTGATTGCGTGCGCTTGATGACCGCCAGACGCCGCAGGCTTTCCACTCCCCTGTACCTGCTCATGCAAGTCTGGGGTGCTCGACTTTGCTCCGCGGCCCTGCGCCTGACTCTGCCTCATTCTGGCATCCCTACGCTTGCTTCACCTACGTGGCGGCCATCTTAAGGTGCCTGACCGCAATTCCTGCATCACGGTGATTGTTCTGCCTGATTCATTCACACAGCAGCTGTGCGTGAACGCTGCCCACGTTTTCGCAGCCATCTTAAGGTGCCTGACTACAATTCCTGCCCCACGCTGATGAACTTTGTTCTGCCTGTTTTATTCACACAGCAGCTGTGCGTGGACTCTACTCACGTTTTTCCATTTAACGTGCCTGACTTTGCCTGACTCCCGGGTGCTACCCATTTCAGGTGCGAGACTTGTTTAGTTACGCCGATCTGCAGGTTAAACCTTTCACAGTGTTCCTCGCTCACACTGATTTGCACAGCTGATGTGCAGATTTTATCACTCACTGTATTTTCAGGTCGTCAAATCTGATTTACACAGCTGATTGGCAAATTGGTCTGCTAGCTATTTCCAATTGCTGGTAACGTTGTGGGCTCCATTTCTTTGGATGTTATTAACGCTGATCTGCACAGCACTTTAGCAAATCGTCATATTATTATCAATAAGCTCTTTTTATTTCTTATGCCAGTTGGCTTAGTATTTGTCTGTAGTTCTGTATATATAAAGTCCCCCAGCACACGCAAATAAATTCAATACAAGGTATACAAAAAATCAATTTGTTCTTTTCTTTGTCTTTGTTCTTTATTGTTCTTGTGTTCAGATTAATTGCATTTTCAGAAGCACAGAATCCTTAGCCAACTCCTGTTTCGTCGCATTTGGGCAAATATTATCCCGCGACTTACTCAGGGCTAAGAAAAATATAAAAAGCGAAATACGATATAACGTATTATGTGGTAGTACGATCTTAATAATCACCACATAGTGACCTGGTTTGTGAAAATATCACATATGAAAATACACTCTGATGTTTGCGTGCAGTGGAAACCCATGCACATAGTTAGCGATTCGTCGTGTTAGGGCAATATATATTTTGCTCATATACTTGTTATAATAATTGTGACATGTAATCATGCTTCATACGTTAAATGAAATCTGTGAGCGTTCATGATGAGTATTCATTTTTCACATATATATATGAGTTTCCAGTAGTGAAATTACATAAATTTTACATTTGCGTTGGTTCACCCTCAAAGTAACAAAAGATATATACTGTGCAACCTTAGTCAAAAAGTGAATAATAAATGTAAGGGACTCTAAAAATACGATACCTAAATCTTCTTTGAGCTGTATCTAATAAGGAATAATAATAATGTGTCAATAAAGTTATATTAAGAAAAAAGGGAATACTTTCTGGTCAGTTCGACTGAGAAGGATCGGTATATAGATTGCATCTACCTCCCTATCGGTTATACTTCCGTCCCGATTTCTCCAAAATAATTTCTCTGAATTTCCATATAGAGCAATCGAATCCTCGTGCGATTTCTAATTAATATATGAACATGGCCCCTGTGTGTCGGGAAGTCACCACTTGTGTGCCCATTCTATAAAGCATACAAAAAAAGTAAAGAGAGGAAACCCATTAACTTCTAAAGTCTATTACCGCAATGCTCAATTCCTCATACGTTAATACGTGTCATCCCCATTTGAACCCAGCGCTTACCGGTTTTCGTGTTGAATGCTGTGTTGCCTTTTGCGTGTAGAAGAAAGGAGGCAGGCTGTGCTGTGGACTGCACTGATGGGTGGAAGGAGAGAGAGCTGGAAAAAATGGAAAAGAAGAAAATGTGTTTCGATGTGAGGAAAGCTGTGAAGAAAACTGTGGTTGGTGACTGGGTTAGGGTAAAACTACCCAAAAGAAGAATAGGTAAATCTAAGTTTGGTCAACCTATAAAGGTCATCAAGCTGATAGGTAATGCTGTCAAAACTCAGGATCAAAGGGTCTGGAGCATTAACAGGATTGTAAAATGTCTACCCAAAAGCATGGTTGAGCAAGCGCCTCTTGCTCCACAGGTTGTGAGGAGCAAGTCCGTTAGAGTTATGAAGGTGCCCCGTCGCTTACAGGATTGTGTTTCTTAATCTTTTGCTTGCAGGTTTTTATTTTTATTATTATCTTTTCATGTAACTTTCTTTCTTCTGGGTTTTTGTACTTTATACTTTGTTTTGTTGGGTTCAGTTTTTGCACTTGATTTTGTTGTTGTGTTGCAAGGGGGAGGTGATGTGGTGTCCTACTGTTTGACATGCTGTTTCCATGTTCTGGCTGCGTTGCTAAGATGGCATGCTCCATTCCAGAACGTGTTTGTCATTGGAATCTTGATGCTTGAATCTTGTCAGTTACAGCTTGGACCTTGAGGATGAGGTCTCTATGGATGTATCCTACATTAAACCTTCTGTATACCGCATCAAACGTGTGCTGCAGTTCTTGCTAAAAGGTGCCACTTACCTCACTATGTTAAAGAATTTTCGATTTCCATAGAACAATTAGTTGCCCACTTGACCTCACAAATATTTACATTTTTTCTATGTTTCTTAATGACTTATACTGGGAGGGGTTCCAGCGTAATCTAGTTTAGGAATAGTACTTTGTCATGTTTCGGTGAATGCTTGATCCTCACAAGCGAACTCCAATTCTTGCAAGTTCTCCCTCACCTGAACTGATTAGTTCAATCTCAGACCTTTAATATAGCCGTGTGCCCCTTAATGTTTTTTTGTCGCTAGTTTTGTGGGAATTCTGGCAAGGAGTGGGAAACAATATTTTAAAGTTTAGGTATTTAATCAACCAACAAGGAGCAAAAATACTGGGGCATAGCACCAAACAACTTAATTACAACTCAAACTTCCAGGCTGCATTAACAATCACATTTTAGTCCTTTTTTATTTTTAAAGCACAGGATTCAATAATGGTGTACTGTAGGTTGACTAGTCAATTAGTGTCAGAAGGAAACCATGAAAGCAAATGGAGGTATTACCATCTATGAATAATACTTCCAGATTAATGAGGCTGTGGACTAATACGACAGCTGGTTTGATTTGTGTTTTTGTTCTGTATATGGGTTCCATGACTTGTGCAATAAAGTCCAGTTCCTCCTCCGTTGGTGTGATTAATTTATTGCTAGCTTCAGCACGTTCTTGTGTAGTAGGTGAATAGTAATATGCCTGTGGAATTTTATAAAGTATCCATTTATTTAAGGGATGGTAAGCTTGGTTGTTTTCCTTCGAAAAATGCACTTGTCCCATGCAGTGATTTGGGAAATTACAGAACTCAATGTCACAAAATATTACTCGTAATAAACTGAGATTATATTTGTACTCCACGGCTTAGGTTGCCTACGGTAGGTAAGTGAGTCCGTTCAGTGTTGGGTTCTCCGCTTGAGCACATTGTATAGTTTTTGGACAGCTTGTGTTACCTTAATGTGCCGCTGTCTCCTAGTTTACTATATTTGTAAGCATATGTTGAGTACTATTTCAATGACACGTTCCCCACTTCTGCAAGCTTTCCTCAGCTGCACCTACACCACTGCAAGCTACCCGACACTGCTCCCAATGCCACGAACTACCACACATTTCAATGTGGGCTTCATATACCCTTATACATATTCAGGAATTCAGCTATAATTCAACCACCCAGGATAATGTGCTGCATGGCTAAACACTTAATAGGTCCCAAAGGCGACACCTATTGGCTATGCCAATGCTTGTTGAGACCTGAAATACTTATGCTAGTTCAGTCCATCGTAGAGTAGATATTAAAATTAAGAGCAGGGTCGCTACAGATTCTATTCCTAATATTGGTGTGGTAGAGATCTTTTATTAAGTAGTTTCTCAGACATTATCCAAAGCCAAAAAAAAACACACACTATTCACTGTCTAGGAAAAATAAAAGCCCAATAACAACACTTGATAACATTCTGAATAAAAATGCAGGAAGGGACCTTGAAGATGAGTCGAGGAAAACAAATTCAGCAGTCTCACCAAGAAAAGGAAAAATAACAGGATTTTTCTTGTCTTCTCTAGTAAAAGCATCAAGTGAGGAAAAAATGAGTCTACTAAAGAAGACAAAGGTCAGGAGAATGACCAGTAAAAGTGCCCAATCAGATGTAATCAGATATGAGGAACCAGTTCCCATTGCAGACTATCAAACCTAAACGTATTACGTATTAGCAATAGTATTTTTGCCTTTATGACAAAAAATCAGAATGATAAAAATTGAAATAGTATATCTAAGAGTGAGGATATTACACACTCTCATGTGCACGTGTGAGGGCTGTGCATGTGAGACTACAGTTGTGCGCAGCCCAGTGACTGCCCACAGGTAGCCTGGTGCAGAGGGGACTCTGCAGGTTTAGACATTGACCTGGAGTAGGCCTTATACTATTAGTTGGCACTCTTAGGCAAAGTCAGTGTGGTTTACCGTTTTGTCTGCAGTGACACTTTATTATACACGTGGGGGAAATCTGCATTAGAGTGTAGATTTGCTTCCATTTGGCCTACCAAGTCTCGTAAGGTATCAAACTGAGGTGAAATTTGTGCGCCAAGTTTGATTATGCAGGTCCCAAGCAGATATATGTTCACCTTATTGGTCGTCCAGAATTTTCATATTTTTCTGGCTCAGGGTTAGAGCCCAAGTCTTTTGTCATCCTGTTGGGCGACGTTAATTACGTCCTCCTGAGAAGGAAAGATTGGGCGAGAAAATCTGCATCCTTTAATTAGGTGTCACACTGTACCAGGGTTGTGACAGCCCAGGCTCACTGAGCAAAGGAGGAAGCCCAGACCTCTAGAGCCTCTACAGGAGAGGGCTCCTCTTTGATGTTTTTGTGGGAAAGGCCCTGGCAGTGACAGAGAGGGGTGGAGCTGAGGCCCACAGAGCATATGTGACCAGTGACTTCTGGACGGTGCCATCTTGAATTGTCCCAGCATGCTGTGCAGTAGGGTTTGGACAGGAGAGGAGTGGCACCCTAGGATCGGCCAGGGGTGCCTGGCTTCTAAAACGTTCGATCACCAATTAAAAACTCTTGCACAAGGGAGAGAGAGTTGTTGGAGTTGGACACAGACTAGAAGGCGGCAGCACCATGGACAACTGGAAGGACAAGCCCCTGATGCCCTACTGTACTAAGGACTCTGCCTACAGTTGACCCCAGGGCCAGTGGGTCTCTCCAGGACCAGGGAAGCTGGTTCCCATGGATCCTCTAAAGACCAGTTTGGGGAAGAAATGGACTTCTGTGCCCAAACAGGAGGAACAAATCACCAGAGAACAAGAAAAAAGAAAAAGGCTGGCACACTGAACAAGTAGAACCAGCTCTCTGCAAAGTGTGCCACCTTAGAGGCAAGGAGGCCTGTGGAAAATGCTCCACATGGCTAGGGTTCGCCTCCAGGAGCACAATGAGCCCAAGATTTTGCAGGTGAAAGGATTTGAAGTTTGGCCCCAAAGTTGAGAGAGGGAGCACATGGAGTTTGCTTCAAGTTCTTCAAAAAACCCTGCGGTGGGCCAGTGCCCAGGGGCAGACATGAGCTACGTTATTTAATTATGAGCTCAGAATGAGGGCTCCCCAGAGCTCTTGAAGCTTCGGGATTCCGGGCTGGTTTATGCCAAAGAGGGCCCAGTACCCCATCTTCAGACTTCCTTCAAGGAAATGGAAGAGGGAATGCTGTTGCACCCACCTCCCCCGAGGAAGAAGATAGGAGCCAGGATCCCAACACTGGGTCCCTGACACCGCAGGCGGGGAGTGCCGCACCACCACCGAAGAGGAGAATAAAGGGGCCTGGAACACCATCTCCAGGCCCTCAACAGCTATGGCCGTGCTCCCGCTCCCCGTGCCTGTGTTCAGGGGGTAGCATAGCGTCCACCGGACCTGAACTACCCTGCCTGCATGGAGTGGATAGGAGAGAAGTGTCATGTCTTTTAGGATAGTCCCATTGATGTATAGCCCATTTTTACATGCATTGTCCCACCCACACGACAATAACCATTCTAAACAGGTGACTTTTTTACCTAGTACCTTGCTCCTGTCTCCGCGACACCAGGCTCTAAGTATTCTATCATAATGCCTGTACCTGACGTACATAAACATGGCCCCAGGCACGGCAGGTTTATTCTGTATAAGGGTCACCACTTTTTTCATCCTTGGTCAACAGCCAGCTGTGAATGATCACACTTGTTTAGAAAAGCATTGGTGATTGTTTTCAAAACATTTGTGATTGTTTTCAAAACATCCATGGTTGTTTTAAAAACATATCAATTCTAGAAAAAACCCTGGAGTGACCACTTTAGTATACAATACCCTCACTCCCCCCCCTACAAATTAGTGGAGAATGCCTTCCAGGCTGAGACGGGGGTCCTGCATGCCGAATCTCTGACACGCAGTGGTCTGACGTCCCTTTTTGGGTTGTCCTCCTCAACGCAGAGACGGGGTCCTTCGTTCTAAACCGTCAGGCGAGGGTGCTGGTCCATCCCTAGGGGTTTCTTGGCTACAGATACACATTGCTATACACATCTACACCTACACATCTAGGTTAGGCTAGGTACATTAAGGCAAATTACTTAGGGCGCGCATTTTAGAACTATGCAAGTGCTACTGTCTTTATCTGAACTGCTTCTGTTCATCTTATTAGCACTATGGTGGAAATGTATCTACTATTCACTATATTGGTACTAGCAATGCCTTTCGTATGCTTCTTTCTCCTTGATTGTTGCAGCACATATGTTTTACACAAGGCTGTCGCTGGACCAATAGATTCTTATTGAAACGTCCTAATCGCAATACTGTGTATTTTCTGACAGAAAGTAAGCACCAGTGTTTGAGCGAAACGTACTGTACTGTTTTACACAATCCCTGAGGAATCAGGGTTGTCATGTTCAGTGGTTGCCAGAGACTACCTACACCGCTGTAGAATACAGGGGGGTGGTAGTGGCACTGTAGAGCTTGCTGGTCTAATGGCTGACATATCCTGTGGGGGTTTTTGGAAGCAGCGGGGACACCAAGCCCTCAGTTTAGGTCATCCAAAACGCGCAGGTCCTGGGGGACTCCTAGGAACTACACGACATGGCGCCGCCAACGTTGGTTTGGTTCTTACATTAACAGTGAAAATCTGAGTAGTTCAGTCGTGCTTTCTCAGAAAGCCCTACTCACACCTTTTCAGAGACGTCTGAAGTGGGAAGGGGAAATTCGCCTCAGCTGAGCAGATATACTCTGAGTATTGCCTGAAGGTTTAGCAAGCTTGAAAGGATAAACGGTTCCGCACATTGTGCAAAACCCTACCTCTTAAACATTCTCTTCTCTTTTAAAAATTACTGAACCCACGAGTAGCTCAGTGGAAGACGAAGTTGCAAACGCTCTTAACATCACAGAGAACTGTAGATATGCAGTTACTATGAAATTGTTAGAACACGGTGTACCCTTTGCAGGTGGCTGTGTTACCTTCGTGATTGAGGCACACGAGGTGTTCAGATCAGAGGTATTCTATTCTTGGGTTCAGTTCCCACCTGCAGATCCGGAGACTAAATTGTTCCACACATACATTGTAGCTGAAGCACCGGAGGAATACATTCCATACAAAGACATTGAAGTCCCGTTAACTTACCAGCAGCATAAAAGCTGGTTTAAAGGCGTCCTCCCATACACAACATCTGTTGTGAGACTCGGTCCGCTCAGCATAGAAGGAGCGACCTGGCCGGTCTTAGCGACATATTCTCCACATCCACAGATAGATACACTATCAGTGGATGAAGTACGTAAAATATACAAAGACATAGTCAGGCTGTACAGATGCATTGTCCAGTTCCTGAGAAATGCTCCAGCTGGTCCACATCAGACCACACCTACAATTAGCCCACAGACACTGAAATCAGTAATAGGGACAATTCCTTCCAAACGGGAGCAAATACCGTTCTGAATAGCACAAAAAATTGCACTGCTGGAAGCAGTATTTCCCCAAACGGGTCCGCAGAAAAAACATAGAATGCTAACCATTTGCTTGCCAATGGAGATGGTTCCCTCGATTGAGGATTGTACCATTTGGAACAATCTTTGCTGCCGTTTACAACAGAATACACAGTACTCCTTCCTTCCAGAAGTATTGAAACAAATACAGAATGAGTATGGGGCAGGACCTACACTGGACATGGGAATGAAACTGATGGGTAATTTTGCCCAAGTCTCGACAATAATGCTGAGTAACATAAAGGGGGAGAAAGCAGCAGTGGCCATACACAGCCGCCTAAGGGAAATAGCACCTAGAAATAAGGTGCAAGACTTACCAAAAATTATCGAAGAAACCTATGCTGAATTAGGTAGAGATAATTTGGGAACAAAAGCAGGGAAGCCACACATGGCGGGTAGTCCCGACAAGGACAACTCGAAGCAAGCAACCACTTCTTCTAAAAAGAAATGGGATAACAAAAATTCTAAAAATAACAACTCAGAAAAGAATTAGCAATCAAGGGGTGGGTCTCCCCAACGGGAGTCCTCTGAAAAGAGGTACAACTTTAGGTATCGTGATAACATTAAAAACCTGATAGGTATCAGGACACTGATACACTTTCCTTCCAGGGTTCATCAAAAAACTCGGAGAGGGATGGGCGATCAGAACAAAAGCAAGAAGATCGACCAAAGACAAAAAGGGAAACACATCGCAGTTCAGATTATATTATCAAACAGGAAAAGCAACCTAAAGCAAAACCTCATTTCAAAAAGAAGAAAGTAGCTGGCTTGAAAATTAGACATGCCCAAGTTACTGAGGACTCAGTTTCTGAATGGGGAATGGGCTCTGACGATGCTAGACAGCGCGGCAGAAGTAACAATAGCTCGCCAGAACCTGAAAGATTTTCTGGTGACAGCAGTATTGAATGAACACATCACAGTGGAAACACCTGATACCAGAGTTGGTGTCCCGCATAGACTGTATGAAATTATGCTCCAAATAGAGGGGGACATCTCAAGAAATGTTAAAGGTCTCTTTTGAGAGAACTTAACATTCGGATATGACATACTCCTAGCAGAAAGAGATTGGCCTCCTGAGTTTGTGATGAATTGCCCAAAGGGGGATAGCGTCATTTTGGCTGCTTTCTCCGACCTCGTTCCAGAATATTTAAAACATTCATACGCGCAGGAGTGGGCGCTAGCTCTGGCATTATACCGCAACCATGTAGGGTGGGATGTGGAGTCTACCCTCCACGAAATCCCATTAAAATCTACTCCAAATCCACAGAGACAGTACCCTATCAAAAAAGATGCAAAAATACAGGTCAAAGAAATCTTAGACCAACTCGAATATCAAGGTGTGATTGAGACTTGCACCTCCCCGACGAATAATCCTTTGTTTTCAGTAATGAATCCTGACAATTCATATCGTCTAGTTTTAGATTACCGACATTTGAACACATGCACACGAACATTTGCAGTTCAACATGCACACAGTGCCTCACTAATGAATAACATTGTGCGGAAGAAATACAAAACGACATTAGATATCTCGAATGGATTCTTCTGCCAAAATATAGCTCCAGAAAGCAGATATTTGACAGCATTTTCTGCGCTCGGCACTCAGTGAAATTTTAGTCGTTTGCCTCAAGGGTGTATAAGAACAGCCCGGGGCTATTCTCGGCAAGAGTGTCAGAATTATTACTAACATGTGACGAGGAGGCTGTGTCCTATGTAGATGACATCTATCTGACGGACGATGAATTACTTGAACACTTGAGCAGGGTGAACAACATAATTGTGGACTTCGCCGACTTGGGCTACAAATTCTTTTTCAAGAAATCTAAAATTGCCCATCTCAATGTCCTGTTTTTGGGATATGGGCTATCAAGTGAAGGCAAGAGCTTGACAGCCAACTTTTTAGAAAAATGTGCGCTGCTCCAACCTCCAAAGACTCTCAAAGGTTTGTAATCCATATTAGGATTTCTAAATTTTTGCAGAACATACATTCTAGATTATGCTGAAAAAGTAAAACCGTTCTACGACTTAATCAGACCTGATTTCACACCACATCAGTGGACACAACAACACACAGATACTCTACGTTCAGGTCATGCTGAAAGGATAGCATCTAAACATTTGCTCACACGTGTAAATACCACTAACTTGGTGATCTGGGTCGTCCCTGGATTATCAGGATATACTTACCTCACTTTCAATGAAGGTGAGACAGTTCCAATTGCATACAAATCACATTTATACACAAATGCTGAAATGCGATTTGCGGCAACTGAAAAAATATTGACCGCAGTACAGGGTAACTGCATTATCGTTGTAACCCCGGTACCAACTTTAGAAGCTGTTACCAAAGCGAGCATTCAAAATGCGAAAGCACTACATCCGCGATGGATACAATGGGCTAATTCTCTCACTGCAACAGATGTAGATTACAAATACGATTCTACATTAAAAACGCAAGCGTTCCTGCAGTACGAACAAGAATATCCTCTCCCAAATGAAATCTTGCGTCTAGAGAAATATGAATACATCATTTATACTGATGGATTTGCTCAGCCTGCCATAGGAAGTAAACAACGGTATAGCGCTGCATGTGCTATAGTGAAGGGTCCTATGTGGGACGGTACGTTCCATCCCAGCAATACGACTACGCAATCTCTTGGAGATTGTACAGCGCAGTTGGCAGAGCTGAAAGCCCTGATATTGGCACTTCAGTACACGGAACGGGAATTCCCCACAATGATAGTGTGCAATTTGTTTTTACTGTGTGCAGACTTACAATGAATATCTTCATTACTGGGGCCAGAATGGGTTTAGAGATTCCAAGGGTTGCACAATTAAACATAAATTGTTAAGGGAACAAGTGGCAAAGCTGAAAGCATGCCTGCCATGGGCTCAAGTTCTTCACACCTTGAGTCACCAGCGTGTTGGCGTACATGTTAAAGGTAATTCAATGGCTGATGAAGCCGCCAAGGCGACAGTGCGAACTGCTGCCGTAGCTGCATTCACTCGTTCTAGCACGAGGATAGACGGAGACATACTGATAGCTGTCAATGCCTCAAATAACGGCTCTGCCATCCCGAAAGGCTTTCCACTCAAATATTCCTATAAATTAGATGCGCAAAACACACCGTATGCTCAAATTCCAGTAGTGGGGGATAGAGTTATACCAAACACTGACCGCAGATTAGGTTTAATTCTAGATGCACACGAGGGTCTGGGCTCTGCACACGCCGGAGTCACTGCTACAGTTTCGTTACTGAAGTGGCGTTTCTGGTGGCCGAGTTTGTCTAAACAAACAAAGGCTTATGTCTTAAAGTGCGACATCTTTCAGCAGATGAAAGGTTCCACCGTAGCACGGCCACCACAAACACCATTACTCATCTCAGTCTGACCTCTTGCATGTGTCTATTTGGATCACTGCAGCCCCTTAAATTCAGACGGGGCTTACAAGTACATCTTGGTGGCAGTGGATTCATGCTCTAGATTTCTATGGGTTTGGCCTCAGCGCTCGGCTGACGCTCGAACTGTTATAAAGGATTTGCGAGTCTTAATTGGGACATATGCAATTGGCACGTTACATTCTGACCGTGGCCCTTTGTTTAGCTCACGGGATTACAAGGAAGCCATGGAAAGTAGGGGCGTGGCCTTGCGATACTCCTCCCCCTACCATCTCGAGGGAAATTCGGGTGTGGAGAGGAAAAACCGGGACCTAAAGCAATCCTTAACAGCAAGGGTATTAGGTGTGGGTGGTAGTTGGGTCAATCACCTATATGGGGCCCAGAGGGCACTGAATAATATGGCAAGAAAATCCTTGGGAGGACGTACCCCCTATGAGATCCTGTTTGGGACAAGAATGTGGGTACCTGACCTCGATTGTGCCAGCACAGTGGCGGATGTAAAACCATTTGAATTGAATGATTGGCTGTTTTACAGGAACTCAATGAATTCAGGGCATTACAAAGCAACATCTAAGTAAAACGCACCGCCACTGGGGAAGTGAAACCGGTTTCAGTAAGACCTGTCTGGGTGCCAAAGGTTGGGGACCTGGTCAGAGAAAAGATCGTGGACAAGAAGGACTTTGGGCCATCCTACAGAGCACCTGTACCTGTCCTGGCGGTTTACGGAACAAGAACAGCACTTCTTCTGCCTCTTGCCGGCAAAAAAGAAAAACAATTTGTCTCCATTGATCTGGTCAAACCACACTATGAGGCCGATTCTCAACAGGAGGCCACGTGGGTACCTGGGTGGCCGCAGATCTCCTCTCGCTACTATACAGGAAGTTCAGATGGAAGACTAATAACGTTTCAAGACTCCTCTGCACAAGAGGCAGGAGTAGCAAATAACGGAGTACGAATCACACCTGTTGAAACAGAACAACATCCAAATGAAAATGAAACGCAAATTGCAATTTGGCCCAATAATGAACTTTACATCAACGTGCCTTCACAAGAAGCAACTGCTAGTTCGACAAACACTGCTGAGCTCCCAAGGATAGATTGAACTGCGTCTGGCTACTTCATCAACTTCGAGGACTTTTCTTCAGATCCAAGTGAACCTGAGCAAACGCCACCCATTTCTAAGAAAGAACAATTTCGACAATTCAATCTCTGGCTGAAAAAGACTTACTTTGTGTCCCCTTGACTGCATCTTTGGTTTGCATTAGGGATCCTGTTCCTATTAATTTGGATTGGTATAGTAACTGTATTTTTCCTACTACTGAATGGATATTACCTCCCACAACGCTCTGCAGTACAACCAGTAAACTTGGTTTTGAAACCACATACATCATCACACCGTGAACAGAGAGACCTGTCCCTAGTGAACATTTCAGCAGTTCCAGTACCGGATGGTATAGTTTGGGATAGAGTTTCATTTGATGTATTTGGTCCTACTGAACGTTTGAAAATTCCACATGTGTTCAAAATTTCAATGAATGATTTCATTACCCCGAGTACACTCACTGATGATTGGGACATTGAGATTGTAAATACTATGCTTTCAGATTTAGAACAATCTGCTGCATTTTCTTACAGGGAATTGTATGAAGGTACACCTGACTACGATAGTATGTTTTGTTACCAGCATTATGGTCATCACTTTTTGCATAGAGCAAGTGTTCCACGCACAGTATACACTTACCATCAATGGGAACATTGGCCGACACCACCGAAAGGTAGTTCTGCCACATCTGCGCAGAAATTTGCATACTTTTCAGGGTTAAATACACCAGACCCAATGTCATACTACTATAAGTTAGTACAGTCGAATGCAACTGCGAAGAAAATGATGCTGACTAACACCAAGCTCATATATTCAGCACCTTTTATCTCCCAACTGTCTATACAAGGTTTCGACTATTGGAGGGACACGATAGACATAAAGTCCATATGGGGGGATGAAGGATTGGCAGGTTCAGGGAACAGAGGCTTTATTTAGAGCTTGCCTCATACCGTTACAGATAATATCCCTGAACAGAATAGTGCAACAAACAACTGTTACGGGTTTGTAAAAAATTAAAGACCTGAAAACACCACGCATCCCCTTACCCATACGTATTGCAGGTATATCGAATGACACACTGATTAGTGAGGAGGTACTGTGTGCAATGATACAGAATGGTACATACAATTCCTCAGTTCCCAATTGTAAGTGATGGTTGGTTTGGCCTATCGACACAAATCGGTGTCAATCAAGATTCAAGGGTACCACTAGAGGGTTTAGTATCCGCAGGCCTGATCCACGCTATGTACACACAGACGACCCAGGGGTAGTGACTTCTTACAGTGTTGGGAAGTTGTGCCTAGAATGGCTAAAAACCTCAACACTACAACAGGTGAAACAACACTTGTCCCTTCTAGCTGAGAACAGGGACCTTAGGGATTTCTTGCTAGGTCCCAAGAAACCGCGTACGAAAAGCTTCTTATATTCTTATATGCCATCTACAATTAACTGTGGAAAGTCTCCCAACAGGATGCTGCTGAGAGATTACGTGAAATGGATAGGATTAACCTAGAAAAGGCCCTGGCTGTGGTAGACAATGGTATGACCGCACTTTCTTCACGTATTTATTCACTGGGCAACATTGTGTCCTTGGCAGTCGACATAATGGAACAAGATTTGTCTTTTTTACAACATGGGTAATCTCAATTGCGCTCCATCATGCTTTTAAGCTGGACGCTGCAATCATTGCGTTCAGGATCCGAAACATTGCTGGACTCCGGTCGATCCTGCTACTGCGTGTTTTCAGCGCACTCCCAGCATCGGGGCTCCGATGCAGGGTTCCTTCTCTGCAGCTGATTCCTGGCTGGCTGTCTATCATCCCTTTATATACCTCCCCCAGTAAGCAATATCAGGTCCCTTATTGTGGAGCTCTGACCGTGGAGAGGTGTGGTGCAGCGGCCAGGGCAGCTGACTTCGGAGCAGAGGGCTCACGGTTCGATCCCCGGCTCCGGCGGCAGCTCAGCTCAGCACCATGTGACTCTGGGCAATAGCTCACTTAATTTCCACGATGGCCCCCAGCGCCTTGAGACCCGTAAGGGTGAGTAGTTCGCGCTTTACAAATACGGATTTAGATTTTTTAGATTTTGACCGTCCGTCACTCGCTATGGATTCCTCCTAAGGGACGTGCCCCCTGATCACCTATAGGCTGCTTCTCAGGCATATACTCATGCGTCCTGATGATCCCCCCATTTTTAGTTGGGATCGAAACGTCGTCGACTTGCACATCTTGACCCCAAACTGGCTCATTTGCATTTATGTGGAGCACAAGATGTCTTTTGTATTGTGACTGTTCTTAATATGCATTCACTGATAAAGTGTATAAATGCCTGAAGTTTGGAAATCTGTTGACTTCCAACCTTTAACCCACGGAATTTTGAATATATTTGGCTTTGTGTTTTTTGATTGTGCGTTTAATAAATACATTGTCTCTCCACTTGGAGATATTTCTACACAAGTCTCATTGTTGTTCTGTGAACCATTGCCCTTAAGCTCCTTGGAGGGACCGCTGTCTCTTATAATACATGGTGATACATTAACAGCACAAGTTTGTTCTCGGTTTACAATCTGACCAACAGACAGTTGACTATGACACGCAGAGATGCAAAGTACACCATTCTGCTTATTGAAAAATTTGAGAAGTTACATTTCACAGCAGCTGAGTCACCATCTACTGAATGCTTAATTCATGGCTATATCACAGTGCCAATCACAACATTTCAGTTCCAATACTGCCTTAGATACATCCAAGCAGGCAGGTATGAAGCATTTGGTGAAGGGTCCATACAGGAAACCTGGGAGTTACCTTACAGATATAGGTGCAGAAACAAGGATACTGAAGTTTTCTTAAGTGGTACTGACAGCGGGAAGGCTTTAAGTGGGTCTTTAGTTTGCAAAGAAGCGTCTCTTCATGGAACGTGTAATGCGTCGAAAGCGAACTTATCTTGCTACTTGAAAGGCTCCCCAGCTGCCGTGATTCATCCGGTTTTTGAATTACTTTCGAATGGAAGTTATTTAGTGCTGAATGATCAAGGCAGTTGTGGAATGGCGCCAGGCATCGCACATCTAGTCACAGTAAACTTCAGGGTTGTTTGCTGTAAGCAAGTATTGTTTCCCCCGGCTCACACAGTTATGGAGGCACCACTGTGGCCTTATTTGAATGTTTCCAGTATACGGTTTGATTCGCTGAGCAGACTGAAAGCAATGTTGTTTCAACAAAATGTGGCCCTCACTTCAGCCCCAGAGACTTTTGATCTCCAGGTTGCAAGGTCTTCAGCAGAGATACAGGCCCTGGTCCTTACGAACTTCCCGATCCATTTCAGAGAAATGGTTCATTGTATCTTTAACATGTCTGATACGAGTGGGATCGTACACTTATTTAAGCAACTTGGATCAGGTCTCTTTACCAGCTTTCAGACTATTTTCGGAGTAATTCCAGCATTCATACACTCCGTACTTGGAAGCGTTTTTGGAGGGCTTCCTTTGGTCTTGCTTTTGGTAGAGGGCATCCTTATTTTAATACTCTTGCTTCACAATGGACGTCGCAATCCCTCAAGAAATGGAGAGAACACTGCTAGAACGATGTTGTCGTGAGCGCATGGTGTTATACCTGACTACACCTCGGCTGGGAGAGCTGAGTGAGCATTGGTTCCTGTCTTTCTGACCGGTCTTGCTAGACTGTGTCCTGCCTGTGTTCCGTTGCCTCTTCTGTGGATTTGGCTGCGTGTTGGACCTGTGTCTGACACTTCCATCGGTTGCACCGCCGGACATAGAAGCGCTACTGGCGCCTTTGCAGGCCCACACGTGTAGTTGTCCACAGCGTATACCCATGTTGATGACAGCATTTCTAGAGCCTCCAAGGGATGCTTCCGCTCCTGTTGGAAGGGATATTGGCTCTGCTCCAGAAATACAGGCATCGGCATCAGGAGTGCAGGCATCTAACTCTTACCCAGCGGCTACCTTGGGAACCAGAGATGGCCATCTTTCCTCATTGGATATGATACTGGAAGTTCTTGAGGGGCTGCCACCTGCGGATGCGATGTTCAGCGATGTTGAGTCTTCAGTGCAGGATTCATAAACAATTTGGCCTCTCCTGTGCTGGGAACTGTTTGGCAACTTTTTAAACATTTACCAAATTGAAGGTCAAGTGTGACTTTGTTTTATTTTTTCTCTCTTCTCGGCTCTAACTGAGCTTCATGGCTTTCAAGGTGCTCAGTGCAATAATAACAATACGTACGAGTATAGAGGACCTTTTGAACGCTTCTTTAGGGAAAAATTACTTTTATGGACATTTTTTCAGGTTTTTAAAAATGCTTTTTAGTATGTTTTATTATGAGTAATTTGTATGCCTTTCAATAACGTTAGCTTCATCATTACCTAGCTGATCTTGTTGACCTTTTGATGAGGAGTGGGTGTCATGTCTTTTAGGTATACCCCATTTTTACATACATTGTCCCATCCACACGATGATAACGATTCTAAACAGGTGACCTTTTACCTAATAGCTTGCTCCTGTCTCCTCAACACCAGGCTCTAAGTATTCTATCATAATCCCTGTACCCGACGTACATAAACATGTCCCCTGGCACTGCAGATTTATTCTGTATAAGGTTCACCACTTTTTTTATCCTTGGCCAACAGCCAGCTGTGCATGATCACACTTGTTTGGAAAAGCATCAGTGATTGTTTTCAAAACATTTGATTGTTTTCAGAACATCTATGGTTGTTTTAAAAACATATTGATTCTAGAAAAAACCCTGGAGTGACCACTTTAGTATAAAAGACCCTCACTCACCCCTACAAATTAGAGAAGAATTCCTTCCAGGCTGAGTCGGGGGTCCTGCATGCCAGATCTCCGACACGCAGTGGTCTGACATACCTTGCGGGTTGTCATTCTCGACACAGAGACGGGGTCCTTCGTTCTAAACCTTCAGGTGAGGGGGCTGGTTCATCCCTAGGGGTTTCTTGGCTACAGATACACATAGCTATATGCATATATACCTACACATCCAGGTTACGCTAGGTACATTTAGGCAAATTACTTAGGGCGCATTTTAGGAATATGCAAGTGCTACTGTTTTTATCTGATCTGCTTCTGTTCATCTTATTAGCACTATTGTAGAAATGTATCTACTATTCACTATATTGATACTAGCAATCTCTTTCGTATGCTTCTGTCTCCTGATTGTCGCAGCAAGGCTGTCGCTGGACCAATAGATTCTTATTGAAATGCCCTAATCGCAATCCTGTGTATTTTCTGAGAGAAAGCAAGCACCAGTGTCTGAGCGAAACGTACTGTACTGTTTTCCACGATCCCCGAGGAATCATGGTTGTCATGTTCAGTGGTTGCCAGAGACTACCTACACCACTGTAGAATACAGGGGGGTGGTAGTGGCACTGTAGAGCTAGCTGGTCTAACAGCTAACAATATCCTGTGGGGGTGTCCGGAAGCAGTTGGGACACTAAGCCCTCAGTTTAGGTCATCCAAAACGCGCAGGTCCTGGGGGTCTCCTAGGAACTACACAACAGAAGTTGTTGCTGGCTCTTGCGCCAACAAAGATGGATGTCCTGGCATGATGGGTAGCCAACTGGGGCAGCTGAGTGTGGCCTCCCCGAGCTGCCATCAAC
This sequence comes from Calotriton arnoldi, assembly GCA_963921515.1. Lineage (NCBI taxonomy): Eukaryota > Metazoa > Chordata > Amphibia > Caudata > Salamandridae > Calotriton > Calotriton arnoldi. Next base: position 1,293,251 of record CAWUFW010002450.1, read on the forward strand.
GTAAGGGCAAGTCCCAGTGCCCGGATGGGTTCAGCTACCCCCAACAAAAGAGCACAACAAAAGACGTGGGCCAGGTGCCTTCACAACAAAAGTAAAAGCCATGGCCGGAGACGCTCATTATTTATTCACATTCCCGTGTGGGAGCGCCCCATGAGGCCCTGCAGGGCTTTGCCTCAGACCAACGTTTTTGCTCATTGTGGTGTCCCCAAGATGGCAGGGGCACCACCAGTGTTGGCAACAAAGGGTGGGGGACTGCAAGAGTGCAGCAGCTGCGCTCCCCCCCCACACACACACACACACACACAACAGAATTTGGAAAGTACCGACACTGAGTCTGCAGGGTCAAAAAACTATGACTCCCCACGGCTTTTCAGTCTAAATTTGCTAGAAGTGTAGCGATCTGTGTTGGTTGCTTTTATGACTACATGTTGTAGCCTAAGTTGGTTAAAGAAAGACGCAGATACATGTATTATGGCTTTACAATGTTTAATTTACAGGTCTTGTTATTGCGGATAGTAATGATATTTCACGAAAGTCTGCAATGCTTTATTAATTATAATGGTTGCAATGGTTTATTAATTATAATGATTGCAGATGGATTATAGTTACTGAAGTCAGTAAGAAAGCGATGCATCATAAGATGTGATTCTGGTCTTTAAGATTGATAACATTGATGTAGCCAGTAGGCCTGCTTAATTTAAAATGACACCCCCCATATGGTTATGTGCGATGTGGTTTTGGGGGGGAATACTCTGGTTTTTGGGGGGTAATGACCCTTAGGAGGTCAAATGTAATGTCATCCAAGGTATTTCCACCAGCCTTATGTGTATTAGAGAGAGAGAGAAAGAGAGAGAAAGCGAGAAAGAGAGAGACTTTTCTAAGGAAAAGGCACATACTAGAAAGTCATTTGTTATTATCAAATGTTATGATGCCAGCGAATGGAGATACTAGCCCACACCACCTCCCCTGAAAAGGCCTTGGACTGCTCTGCTTCGTTACTCTGATAGAGTTGAGCGTTACAATGGGGAGTTTGGTTCCCAGTGAGTGGGTAATTGTAGACCTATTACTTGCACAGGCCTCACATCCTGCACAACTAAATACCCGATTTCCTTACACTGTCCTTCAGGAAATTTGGGAAATGAAAATGAGAGGACTCAATAACTTGATTTCTTTTTGAAACGGAAGCAACGAAACGCAATAATGGATCACCTTCTGGTTGAGCAATGACTCTAATCTGAGTTCTATTATATAGTAAGCTAGAATGAGTATTGCAGAGTCATAGTTAATTTTGAACAATAGTCATATAAGATCTAAGTGCTGGATGAGATGAGAATCCCCCTTAGAATCTAGATGGTAATAAATGTACATACACCACTAGGAACCTAGGATGATGACTATCATTTTTAGTCTTCCTATTGAATGAAATTGAATTAAAATATCCTAGCCTAGGAGATTGAAATGCAAAAATTCCCTCTACAAATACGGAACACAGTCGACATAAAACCTTTGAAGATGCAGTGATTATTTCAGTGCAAATCTTAAACACAGTTAAGTCAAATGTAGAAAAAACTTGGAGGAGTTTTTAAAAGCTGTCATGGGTTTTCAATGGACAATCTCGTAGTGACCAACTTGATTAAATAACATTAAGAGATTGCAGAACAGGTTCATTTACCTGATTATGCTGTTATTAAATCAAATCACTTAATTCTAAAATCTGATCTGAAAGTAGGCAAAAGTAGCAGAAGCAATCACAGGTCTCTACAAACATCACTGTAAGGAAATCTACATACCTTTAGGCAAGCAGGTTCAAAGGTCATAATTAAAATCAATACCTTGATTTGCTCAATTGCAATAGCTACAGATTTCGCCTAAAAAAATAGAAGCCTTTTCTAAAGAAATAAAAGATCAGACCCCAGACGAACTGCTGGAAAAATTAACCGCTTTGGATTGTACCTTAAAACCAGTTTTCTAAGAAAGATGAACTTGATCAATAGTTAAATGAATCGCAAAAGTATTAAACAGAGGGAGAACAATGAATAAAGTATCGAATAGTTAAATTCTGGAAGCTTTTAAATGAGAGAAGATTTTACGAGGCTTCATTATTAAAGATTATAAAAGGGAATACGGTGGAACTAGGAGACAAATATCAGGAGAAAGAAAAATCATGCATGTAAGTTATGTTGGCCTTAAAACACAAAAAGCCCAAGCAATTATTGAAATTGGTCAGAAACGTCATAGGCAAAACAGAAATAACTGCACCTCCAGAGGCTGAAAATGACTGGGATACATTTATTTCCAACGGGTATCGTTGCATATAGAATAGAAATGGAAAGATAAGCACTTTAACATGTCCCCCCATAATAAGTTGAAGACCTAATAGTGAGATGAAGAGATCAGAAAAGGGAATATCATCCTAATGCCATCATCATAACAGCAACTTAAAGATCCATCAATTCTTCTTGTGTTATTGGTCTAGACCATGGGTACTCGCAAACATTTCCCCGGGGGCTGCAAAGTACTGTCTGTGGCATGCCCGACGGCCGCACCGATGCCAGCAGTGCAAGGGTCGAGGTGATGAAAGATGGACATAGGGGGGCGCCAAGCAGATGCATGGTGTGGACAACAAACAGAGTGACTTGTGTTTGCCACCAACGCTCTATTCTCATGCACCAAGAATTAAAGTCAGAGCATTAACTTCTAAAGTAGAACGTGAGAGGAAAAGAAATACTCATCTGGTGACTGAATTACAAAATGTGAAACCAGAAAACCTGGCATCAGTCCTGGCTTCCACACTTGACCAAATTGTGTGATCTTAGGCACCTGTGTCATCCTACACTTTACCTCCTTTCTCTTCATTACCACATATGAGAACCCCTTGAAATGCAAGTTCAGGATGTGCACTGTACAAAACATTCTCTTGTGTTTTATTTAATAAACTATAATGTTGTTCCAAATATTTAACAACCAAGACTACACACAAGGTGCACTTGACAAATGACTTGCCTCTTGGTTCACTAATGGCATGGTTTTCGTTATTGGGGCGGCATGAATGATTCCAAGATCATGCTTGAAAACTATCACTGCCAATAAATGCCTCTCAAAGCAGTGACATACTTTGATCTAATAAGGTAAAACGCTCATGCATATTAATAAAATACTTGTTTTTGAAGTTTGCAGAGTTTATCATGTTTTTATATGCTTAGTGCAAGATGCCTTTAAAACTAAAGGTGTTCCTAAAGATAAGTTGTCTAGAACACCTTCTTTTCTTCAATCCGATGCTTTAGTTAATGTGAAAATAAAGTATGTCTGTTTGTTTAGCAGCTTTCTGAATGTGCCTGCTCTGTCGAGTGAACAACAGCACAGTACTGCTGTTCACCAGGGGGCCGCAATTAAAGGTCAAGCATGCGGCCCCTGGGCCGTACTTTGAGTATTCCTGGTGTTGACAAAATATTAGTAAATATAAAAAAATAAAACATTCGCTGATAGATATTTCAGGATAGACTTTTGGCAGACATCTCCTAAGCTTAGAGAAATAGATGGAAAGGGCATACATTTACCAAAATTCCAGATTGGCTTTAGAAAAAAACATTCCCACTAGGGACAGATGCCTCATGCTAAGACTATTTTCAGAGAAATATGCAGGCCTAAAGTGAGTCCCACTATATGTGGTATATGTTGATCCTGAAACGGCTTTTCATTCAATCAATAGAAATATCTTGTGGAAAACAAATAATGACATTGGGAATACCTATAGTTTATTATGACTTCTCATTGAACTCCATAATAAATCATACATTCTAATTCAACTAGGCTAAAATAGAGCCCTGTATTGTATGTGTTAGACCTGACATCTTTGGTGTGGTATTCCCCTAAACCTGTTGCCTCTCCTGTTTTGCTGAATTTGGTTGGCTTTAGGGCTCTGTGCACTTTACCACTGCTAACTTTTGCTAAAGTGATTGTGCTCCCTCCATCAAAACTGGTAAAATTGGACTACTCCGAATTGTCACATTTAATTTACTTGTAAGACCTTAGTAAGTGGTACTATATGTACCCAGGGCCTGTAAATTAAATGTTGCTAGTGTGCCTGCAACGCTCCTTTTGCTACCCACTAAAGTTGCCTTTTAAACCAAGAGTCAGGCCTGCCACTGAAGCCTGTAGTACAGTTTTAAACTGCCATTTCTAGCTAGCAAACAAAACCTTTTGCCAGGCCTGATTCTTCCTTTTTAATACTTAAGTCACCCCAGATGTAGGCCCTAAAGGCCCATAGGACAGAGTACATTGTATTTAAAAAGCAGGGCATGAGTACTGAAGTTTTACATGTCCTGACAGTGAAAAACGCCAGTCGTTTTTCACTGTTATAAGGCCTATCTCTCCCATTGACTAACACTGGGTACCTTTGTATTGGGAGCAGATAGAGATATGTTGTTTGCACTCAAATGTATTGTAATTTAAAATTCTCTTTAATGGTATTTAAGTACAATTCTGAAAATGACACTTTCAGAAAGTTAGCATTTTCTTTTCTCAACCATTTGTCCCTTCTGCCAGTGTCCTGAGTCAGATGACTGTGAATGGCTCTGCTGTTGGGGTTTGTGTATTGCTTCCAGAGGGCAACACAAAGGGGCTAAGGTGTGGGCAGGATGTGCCATTCTGGTAGGATGACTGGGGAGGGTCTGTACCCAGCCACACTTACACTTTAAAGGGCTTTGTCTCCAGCGCAGACAAAGGAATGACACCAACCCTGCCCTGCCTCGCCTCTTGTCACCCCAGACAGTTTGGGGTCTTGACAGGTGAAGGGGAAGAACTTTCCAGAACCAGATGTGGGGCTAAGGCACAAGTACCTGGTACAATCACTGGGCCTCCAGAGCCACTCTTCAGAACACTCTCATACCTGTTGAAGTTACCGAAGGACTGCCCTGCTGCCAGAGGACTGCACTTCTGCTTGAAAGACTGACTTGCTGTCTGAGGACGACGACCAAAACTGCTTGCCTTCATCCCAGGTAAGCCAGAGTGACTACAAAGGTCAGTTGGCTGACCTGTGTGAGCTACAGGGAGATGACAAGCTTCAGAAGTCTCCCTTCAACTGACCAGCTGCAACTTGACCCACGTGAGCCCTGGTGCTGGTCTCTGCTGGAGTGAGTATTGTTCCCCAAGAGGTGCCCCCATGTTCTGGGCCCCTGGCTGGAATCGGTGAGAGCTCCTCTTAGGAGAAAAGGTGAAAATTCTGAAGTTTGGGCTTCTTTTGACCCCAAACTGGGGCGTTTGTGCCTAAATTCTGCCTTCTGCGACAACTGGCAATGGAAGCTCCAGTGAGACCTGCTCTTCACGCTGACGGCGACCATCTGTGATGACCCACAACGCAAGACTTGCCATTTGCGCTACAAAAACAACAGCCACGATGATCGCCAATGCAAAGCTCCAGCTATTACCGGCTCTTCACACTACAGCAATGACCGCCCGCGACACGTGACCTGCTTTTCGCGCAGAGCGGCCTCCTCCAACGCAAACTCTTTGCACCGTACTTGAGAAGATAACTCTTCAGCGGCAGCGTCCGGGTACCTTGATCCAACACATGCTCCGTCGCAGTTGTGTAATTTGCTTTTGGCTTGATCAAATCTAGGCCTCTCTTGCTTATCTCACATGAAGTACCTGACCTCTTTAAACTTTGAAAGAGTTGTACGTTGCTGACATGGTACCTAATGAAACACTTTAAGAATTTCCGAATCTGGTATTATTTTACTTTGAGGAGTATTCATAGACGCCATGCCGCAAATCTTTTTAGGCGAACACATGAACAGTCGGCACTGAACACCTCTCACTGAATTGAGCACAATTGACCTTTGCATCATTGTTGTATTTTAGATGTTCAAACGTGTTTTTATTATCTCTGAAGTATATTTGCATTCATTCAGGATGATTGTTTTTCTTTAAAAACAAAAATACCATGTTTGAATGTTTTTGTTCTACGTTTTCATTTATTATGTTAAGTGCTTTGCATAAGTCGTAAGCAAATAGAAACTTTTCCACATATTTTCAGTCCGTCAATTTCATTCTCGATAAAATGAAGACTTAATAATAATTACTTTTTGGTGCTTGCTGCTAAAAGTCTAGTGTTTTGTAGTACTGTAAATAGCAGGTGCTTATCTAGCAGTTCGCAATCTTATAACGTATCGGTATCACTCTGGAAATAAAAAAATAAAGTCTCGGTATCCGTTTGGGATTCCTATTAATAACTTAAAAGCACATGAGACATTTACCCTTTGAAGAGCGATACGATTGGCTTTATTTGAGAAAAATGTAAACATTGCTAAAGTACGAACTATACACATTTTAACTGAATAAACCCTTTAGGACAATAAGCTGTACATTCCTCCCTTAAAGCTATTTCATTGTAGATGATAAATAAGACACTGAAAGAATCTCCTCTTTTCTGCAACCTTAATTCATCACTACTGCTTCAGGCGCTTCATATTTTAAGTTAAATAAAGGGAGCATGCTGCACGTGCAGTTTTAAATATCAACATATTTGACATACACAAAACATTTCATGTGAGCAAGAAAGGCAGTACTAACATAAAGCCATTTTGGTTTGTTGTGGAAAGCACAGTAAATTACTCCTGTATTTTACGATTTTAATTGTAAAAATGCCTAAAAGTGTTAAAATGCATGCAATCGTGTATGCTTCCCTATTTTGCGATTCGTTATGGTAGTAGATATTATTTCACAAAATCAAGTAATAAGGTATTTGGGTGTGCTTTTGCACATTTTGAACGCTTCTGCACTCTTAAATGTAGATTACGAAATGCTTCTATTAACATGACGCACATGCCTGTATGACTGAAATTTCCCACTGGAGGAAGGCCAACTGTTTAAGGCTGAACTCATATAAGACCGAAATGGTGATCTTTTGGAAGAGCACATCACCGTGGGACTCCACCTGGTGACCAACAGAGCTAGGACCGACACCCAACTCCACCACCCATGCAATAAACCTTGGGATCAACAGCAAATTCAACATAACCGCCCCAGTCAACGCCATCACCACCTCATGCTTCCATACCCTAAAGATGCTGAGGAAGATTTTCAAATGGCTACCAATCAGCACCCTTAAAACAGTCACACATGCCTTGGTCCCAAGCAAGCTAGACTATGGAAACACCCTATATGCGAGGATCAACAAAAAGCTCACCAGAAGGCTGCAGACCATTCAGAAGTCTGTGGCCAGAATCACTCTCAATCTCCCACGCTGCACTCATATCACACCACACCTGAAGGAGCTCCACTGGCTCCCCATTCCCAAATGAGTACAATTCACACTCCTCACCCACACATTCAAGGTACTACATAACGCTGGTCCAAGCATACCTCAACAATGTATTTGCTTTCCCAAACCTTCCAGACACCTCTGCTCATTTGGACTCCTACTTGCACAAATCCCACGCATACGTAAAACCAGATATGGTGATCAAGCGTTCTCCTACATCCCTCCTAAAGCATAGATAGACCTGCTGCTACACATAAGAGCCTCCAACTCACTTCTTGAATTTCACAAGAAGCTGAAGTCCTTGCTGTTCGAGTAGTCCCAATAGGCCCTAGATGTGCCTAGACTCACACCTGCTCAGCTCCTGAATACCTCCCAGGTGATAGTGTGCTCTACAAATCTGCATAACATGCTCTATTAAAATAATTATGGTTACAATATTAGACAACGTTTTTGACATAGTGTATGGATGCGAGTGGTCTTAATGGCTAAATTTCATTTTTTTATTGGGTGCGATGGCAGTATTGAAGAGATATTGGCCCTGAAGTTGAATGTATTAATTATTTTACTACTACTAATATTCAAGTAAGCGCTCATTGTGAACTGTGTTCACCATAATGCAAAGAGGCGAATTCTGCTCTGCTGGGATGGTAGGCGGTGTGCTCCCATCCCCCTTCTGTTTAAAAAGGCTCCCTTCAGCCAGTGAGCTGACGAGCTCTTGGAGATGCACCTGTGAGCCTCTGAGAGGACTGTGGCAGCATTCTCAGCAACCCCTGATAAAGTTTGTTTTTGATCTCTACTGATAAAGGATAAAATCTAGAAACACGTGTCTAGAGATGAACGGCACTACCTGCACCAACATTGGTGAAATACTTCTATTAATATTCAAGTAAGCGCTAATTGCAAACTGCATTCACCATGATGCAAAGGGGCGAAATCTGCTGGTTTGTGAGGCAGTATGCTCCCATCCTCCTTTTTAAAAAGGCTCCTTTGAGCCAGTGACCTGACGAGCTCTTGGAGATGCACCTATGAGAGGTACTGAGAACTGAGAGAACTGTGGCAGCATTCTCTCAGCGACCCCTGATAAAATGTTTTTTTTTTTTTTTTTTATAACTCTTTTTATTGAACAATTTTCAAAACATGGTACAGTTCCACACATTTCACTTGAAGGAAGTACTGTGGGTTCAATTACACACATAAATATTACAAGATAGTGCATTGGAATTCAGGGGGAGAGGGGATCATCAGACTCCAGCAGTCGGGGAGGAATGCATATATTGCCTCGGTATTCGTTCCAGGGGGCCCAAATCTTAGACCATCTGCGCGGGCAACCTCTTGTCATATACACCGTTTTTTCCCGCAGCATACACCAATCCATGTCTCTTTCCCAGTCAGTACTCGTAGGTGCCTTTGTAGCCCCCCACAGCTGCGCAATGTTTCTCTTGGCCACTGTGTAACCAAGTGTGGCCCATATTGTGGCGTGTGTGGTAAGGTCAGTGGTTTCCCAGATGTTGAGGAGGCATCTAGGGGCTTGTGGTGTGAGTTCGATTCCCGTTACTACGCTCATTACCTCGTGTATCTTGCGCCAATATTCCTGGATCTGTTCGCATTGCCACAGTATGTGGATAAACGTGCCCAGCTGGGTGCATCCCTCCTACAAGACCCATCTGTTGAAAAGCCCATGTGTATTAATCGGGGACCTGTCATGTACATTCTATGTAGTACCTTTAGTTGCACCAGCCGCAGACGTGCAGAGATAGCAACAGTTCTGGGGGAGGAGACCGCTACCTGCCAGTCCTCATCGTCTACCTCCACCCCGTCCCCCGCCCATTTTTCTCGTAGCGGTTGTAGGGGATTCTCCATATTGTGGATGAGTTTTCGATAGGTGAGGGAGATGGCTTTTTCAGGTAAGTGCCCATCCAATATCCTATCCTCCAGTGGGGAGGCGTCTGGTGTAGCCGTGTCATTGGGCAATACTGTTTGTAGTGCGTGTCGGACCTGCAGGTACCGGAAACGCTCGGAATCCGCTAGGGCATATTGACCCTGTAGGGCTTCAAATTTTTGCACACCCTCTTTACCCCAAAGGTCTCTGATGTGAGAGATGCCAATTAAGTCCCATTTGCTAAAGCCCTTGGACTTTCTCAGGTCTCCGAGCTTTTGGGAGTCCCATAGTGGCGTGGCGAGGGTTAATTTATTGTGCCATCCCAACTCTTTGGTTGCCGAATGCCAAATTTTGACTGTGTGGTTGGTTGGACCCGTGAGTGGGAATCTATTTGGTTTGGAGTACAGTGCCCTGGCATATGTCCCATTTGGGAGAATCCATTTATCCATAGCAAACCCCGGGTCGTCCGGCTGCCCATAGGTGCCATGGTTTATTGCTATCAATTGTGCTGCCCAGTAGTATTTTTTAATGTCCGGCAGTCCAATTCCGCCGTCATACCAGCTGAGCGTGAGTTTTTGCAGAGCAATACGTGGCTTTCCATTCCAAAGCAGGTCTCGCTGGAGTCCTTCTATTTCTGCAAAGTACGCATTTGGGACAGGGTTTGCCGAGTTCTGCAGTACATATAGGAAGCGGGGTAGGGACAGCATTTTAAAAGGGCCGCTTTGCCCAGGAGAGAAAGCGGGAGGGTCTTCCAGTGCGCAATGTCACTTTTGAGTCTTTGCAGTGGGGGAGCCAGGTTCCGAGCATATTGGAGTGTGCGGTCCAGGGAGACAAATACACCCAGATATTTGAATCCGTCTATTGCTATCGGGACGGGGCAGTGCCGGGGAAGGGGCGGAGAGTTTCCACAGAGGACGTATAGAAGAGATTTTTGCCAGTTGATACGGAACCCAGAGAATCGGCCAAATACGGATAGGATATCAAATACTACGATGAGGGATCTCTGTGGTGACGTGAGGTATAGAAGGATGTCGTCCGCGTATAGGGAAATACGGTCTTCCCAATCTGCCGACCATCGCATTCCACGGATCCTCACATCTTTGCGGATCCAGGCGGCCAGCGGTTCCAGGGCCAAAGCGAAGAGTAATGGAGATAGGGGCATCCCTGCCGTGTCCCTCGGCCAAGTGTGAAGGCCTCGGGTTTTTGTTGTTCACTACCACTTGTGCCATCGGTGTGGCGTATAGTAATCGTACCCATCGGCTAAAGTTCGTTCCGAATCCCAGTTTTTGAGCACGGCAAATAGGTAGGGCCATTCAAGTGTATCGAAGGCCATTGTGGCGTCGAGGGAGACGATGACTGCATCCTCTCGCATGGTCGGCACCCTTCCCAACACTCCATGCACTCTACGCAGATTTAACGCCGTGTTCCTCCTCGGCATGAACCCGGATTGATCAGGATGCACTAAGTCCCCTATTACTTTAATCAGCCTATTGGCTAGTAATTTGGCAAGGATTTTTGGTTCTGCGTTAAGCAGCGAGATAGGACGGTAGGAGGCGCAGTCTGTTTTGGGCTTCCCTTCCTTGTGGATTGTCACTATAGTTGCTATCCTCTGATCTGGGGGTAGCAATCCCCTTTCAAGGCTGTCTTCGAACATGTTTTTCAAATGTGGGGCCAACTTATCCGGACGGAGTTTGTAGAGCTCAATCGGGATGCCATTGGGGCCAAGGGCCTTACCCGAGTGGAGCGCTCGGATTGCAGCCGCTATTTCATCGTGGGAGAGCTCACTGTCTAAGTATTCCCGATCAGTGGCTGATAGCCCCGGGAGGGAGATATCCTGTAGGAGTTCCGTAGACTCCTCTTCAGTGTGTGGGCTCACCGCGCTGTATACTGTGTGGAAGTGTGTTGCAAACTGTTCGGCTATGTCTTGGGGGTCAGTTATGGGGAGGCCATCCGAGCTCCTGATTTCTGGAACCAGCCGATTAGCATGTTCTCTTTTTTCTAGCCAGGCGATTAGTTTTCCAGCCTTATCCCCCACTCATAGATCCGGCCCAGCCTGTTTTGCCCCATTATTTTGGCTCGGTTAGTGACCAGCGCTCGGTATTCTGCCTGTCGGAGGCGAAGTGCATGGAGTATTTCAGGGGACGGGTCAGTGTTCACTTCTTGTTCCAGCCGATAAAGTTTGTGTTCTACCTCTGCTACTTCTTTTATGTTTTCTCTTTTTGCTCCCGTAATCAGAGAGAGTGCTTGGCCCCTGATCACCGTTTTAAAGGCTTCCCATAGTATTTGCGGGGAGTCTACCGAATTCTCGTTCTCTAGGAAGTAGTTATCTACGGCTTTAGTGAGGTCCTTGCGTATTTTGGGGTGTTTTAAGTACCATGGGTTGATGGGAGCAATGCGTCCTACTTGTGCGCTCTCCAGGGCCATATGGACCCAGATCGGGAGTGGTCTGAAATACCTCTAGCCAGATGTCTGATCTCCTGGATCTCCATCACCTGAGTAGCCGGGATGACTATGTAGTCCAGGCGAGAAAAGCTGCTATGTGCCCCTGAGTGGAAGGTGTATTGGATCTTATCAGGATTATAGGTTCTCCACCCGTCCACCAGCCCCATTGCCTCTAGGAAACTGGAGAAAGAATGCGCTGTGTGTGGGAGTGTGCGGGGTGGGTGTCTGTCTAGGGAGCCCGAAAGTACTGAATTGAAGTCACCCCCGAGCACTAGGTGTCCCTCTGGCAGTGCTATCAATACGGCGCTTAGGTCTGCAAAGGTTGCAGCTTGCAGCCCCGGGGAGCATAGATGGACATGAATGTGATCGTTCGGCCCTCCCAAGAGCCCGTGACCCCGACATATCTGCCACGGTCGTCTGTATAGGTGGACGTGAGAGTTAGGGGAATGATTTCTTTTGCAGGATGCCCACCCCTCTGGAGTTCGATGCAAAGCCTGCATGTGCCACCATTGCGTAACCCCATCTATGCATGGCCTTGCACGTGTTACCTACCAGGTGTGTTTCCTGAAGCATTACTATGTCTGGCGACAATCTCCTAATATATTGCAATACTACACTTCTCTTGATTTTGTCCCCCAACCCGTTCACATTCCAACTTAACATTTTGACTTCCTTATTCCATTGCTTACCCATGGGTGTCTTAGTGCCGCATACTGACTGTTACTTGCACAAATTCGGACTGTACCATTAAAAACACAAACAAAAAAAAACCATAAAACACAAGAATCCCTCCCAACAACCCCCCACCCTGCTCCCCTGCACTCTGGGCTCCAAACTACCCATATTAATCAAATGCAGAGTGCCTGTCGCCCAACGTGTACTAATAATAGAAAATGAGGGGAGGCCTCAGTGCCCCTCTGGTCCCCCTCCTGCCATCCCTAGACATAGGTACTTTCCTATGGTGTTGCGCCCGTGTCACATTGATCCATCTTTTTAAACCAGAGGTTTTTAGTCAAGGTCCTCGGGCCCTTAAGAGGTTGCGTATTTTGTTCTGTAATCGGGAGGAACACACGGAATAGAGCTTTCAAGCTTCATATCAAAAATGCCATTCTTATTGTTCAGTGGCTGTTTGGGTTACGTTCCGGCGAAGTCCTCCAGCCGTCTAGCCAGTCAGAAACCAACTCAGGTTGGTCGAAGAAATGCGCTTTTCCTTCCGCCTCAACTCGCAAACGCGCCGGGAAAAGCATAGCGTACTTAAGGCCCTTGTCGCGCAGTTTTCGTTTGACTTCTTGGAAGGAGCGTCGACGCCTCTGTACTGCCTGTGTAAAGTCAGGGAAGAAGGCGAGTTCTGAGTTGTCCACTTTTATAGGCGGGGCGACCCTGGCGGCCTGTAGGATCGTGTCTCTGTCTCTGTAGTTTAATAGCCTGGCCAGTATGGGACGGGGGGCTCCCGGTTTTGGGCGTCCCCAGGTACTCTGTGCGCCCTCTCCACCACAAACAGCTTGGACAGACCCTTTGGTTGTAGCTTCGTCGTCACCAGGTGTTCAATGAACAGGTCAGCAGCGGGCCCCTCCGATTTCTCCGGCACTCCAATAACGCGTATGTTATTGCGTCTCGAGCGCCCTCGTAATCGTCCAGCTTGTCTTCAGCGATTTTACGGAACGCTTGGAGTTCCACAATGTCCTTCCGCAGTTGTGAGGTGTCGTCTACTAAATTCGTGGTGGTGAGCTCCAGTTGCTTGACTTTCTCCCTGTATTTTGTAAGGTCAGCTCTAATCAGCGTTACTTCCGAGGAGAGGGTGTCTATAGATGTGCGCACCCCAGTAATCGCCGCCATCAGGTCTTTCATAGTGGGTTCAGGGGGATCGTGTTCTGGCCCTCCTTGCTGTGTGTCGCCAGGTCCCTTTCGTTCGGGCAAGTCCGCCCTCGGGCAGGTGTAGCGGTCCAGCTTGCTCTGTTGAGACGCTTTCGTACTTCTCGGGTTAGCCATGATCAGGGCCGGGCCCGCTCCGCCAGCGCGTTGCACAGTTTCTGGGGGCTCTGCTCGGCTTGTGTCTTTCTCACCTCGCTCTAACTGTGGGCCTTCGAGTATATTTCTCCCGGTAACAGTCTGCGCAGTCGAGTGCCTGTGCCGCAGCCCAACGGTGGATCTCTTGCAGGCGCCGAGGAGTAGGCTCCGTCTGCACACCCGGCTTAGGGCTCGCTCCGCACCGCCAGGGGGAGGGCCCCCCAGGAATGCTGGCCACAGGTCCAATCTCAGGCACACTCGCCGGCGCTGGGCTTATATATCTGTCAGCTCCTCTACCCCTGCGTGCCGATGTACCTTATCTCTGCCGATCTTGCGAGTCCCTCAGGTCAGTGCTCCGGGACTGGCCCCGATGCAGTCGGCCCCACCGGTAGACTTCAGGCCGTGTTTCCGTCGGGCAGCGCCCCACCACGCAGGCTATGGCAGGGTGTGGATGCCCCTTCGCCTCAGGTGCCTGCGTCCCTCTGTGGATGTTTGCGGGGGAGGTCTTGCCGTCGCTTCCGGCACCCAGCCAGGCAGACGTGCCCACTCGAGGTCCCGGCTTCCCCAGGGCTGAAGGCCGCAAATTGCGGGCGAGATTTCTCCGCTTTCCGGGGGTTCCCAGCACCCGGGATCACGGCAATGCGCACCGCTACTCCTCCGGCGCGCGATTCTAGCACCGGAGGTTCAGATATGTGGGTCGGATATATGGGGCAGGAGAGGGGGCCTCGGAGACGCTCTAACAGGCGGCCATGTTCGTTCGCCGCGAAGCCACGCCCCGATAAAATGGGTTTTTGATCTCTACTGATGAAGGATAAAATCCAGAAACGCATGTCTAGAGATGAACAGCACTACCTGTACCAACTTTGTTGAAATACTACTACTACTATTCAAGTAAGCTCTAATTGTGAACTGCATTCATCATAATGCAAAGGGGCGAACTTTGCTGGGTTGTGAGGCAGTGTGCTTCCATCCCCTTTCTGTTTAATTATTTATGACTGTGTGTCTTTGGTTGCAATGCGCCGCCTCAACTAAAGTTTTAAAGGCTTACATTTTCATTCCATGTCCAAATTGCATGACATCCAGGAACCCCTTTTTGCAGATGATGCATCTGAGATGGGATTATCTGTTGCTCCTGATAAAATGCTAATGTTCACAGTATTAAACACACAATCTTTCTACTGCCAAGGATGTAACTTGAGGGCACCTACAGGCTAATATTGCTAACTGACATTACTAGTCTGGCTTTTTTTTAACCTGCAGTCTAAGCCTTGCTACCCATTTGAATCCTGTCCTCCTTTAGTGCTGCAAAGTTTTCTGCTCGCTTCTACTGTGGCTTGCGTTCTGCCCCCTCATTCAGTGACCCTTGTTTCTGTCCCTCCCCTTCTCTAACCGCTCCTTTTCTGGCCTTCCCTTATTCTGACAACGTGTGTCTGTCACTCCAAATCTGCTTTTATCACCCCCTCTTTTTTGCTTCCCCCTGCTTGGGAGACCCCTCTTCTTTTTTTTTTTTTTTTTTTCTTCTTCCCCTTGCTTTTGTACCCCAATCCCACTACTTACTTGGGCTTCTGAATTCATACGTCAGTGAGCCCAGGTGGTTTCTATTCAATATCACCACCTTTTCATCCCCAACATTCTTGTTTTCTGGTACCTCTGTTGCTTTGTTTATTGCACTACCCTGCTTCTGTGGCCATAGGATGTAACTTGTGCCCCTGATACTAACCTCAAAGGATCCCTAGTGTAAGACCCTGAAGTGTCATTCATGAGTAAGCCCTATGGACAAGAACCTCATTTCCATTCCAGATAAGGAGCCGCTTGACAACAGTGCTCCAGATTAATTAAGCTCTAGATCAGATCAGTGCATATTGACATTGACTACAGTACAGCTATACAGTAGTTCAACTGTAAACCCTCAACTCACGCGCCCCATCTCAAATCCCTTTGGAGTATCATGACAAATTGACGTAACCTGATGCATCCCCCTTTTAATTTTTTTGTTTAAATGTCTTTATTGGTATTTAATCCAAATAGCGTTCCCCAGGTAGGGTCCGTCCCCCTAGACACAGCGAGATACCCCACTCACAAGGTTGTTCAGTTTTCAAAAATCCAGCATAACACAAGGTATGTTCCAAAGTAAACCAAGCAGTGTTTATTTGTTATTCATCTTCTTTAGATTTCATTTCAACTTATCGCTTAAAGTCAGCAATAATACATCAACAAAGTGGTATTATATGTGGCAATCATCAATCCTTAGTTCCATCCCTCCCGATGCATTTCGGGCAACCAGCCCTTCGTCAGGGGATAGTTCTAGAAAAACATACAAAATTATCATGAGGAAACCATCCTATCGGTAATCCCTGGTAACTGACCACCCAGGGTGTGGTAGCCGATAGCTGTGGCTATGGAGCAGTGTACGTGAACATAAAAGTGCCTATATTAAGACCATGGTGAAGAACAGTTCGAAAAGACCGGTCGTCGATCTGTAAGAAACTGTGGGTGCTGAACAAAAACAAGGTGCATGCCTGAGAACAAGGTGCATGCCTGAGAATCCGGCATAATAGAATATAAGTGGATGCATTCAGGTAATGTGCCGCAAAGTGTTGTAACTCAAAATATGACATGCAATTCAAACACTAAAATAAACATAGAATTACAAGCACTATGACTTCCGATGTGCAATTAAAACGCCATAAACGTGATAGGTCAACAATGATGCAACTCGAGTTAATCACTATCAGTATCCCTTTGTGGAGTGAATTGGACTTGCATGCAAGAACGAAAGAACCGCCTAAGAGCGCGCCGTGTTTCAAGCGTAATCACAAGCAGTGAGATGGACCTGCACTAATCACCAGCGTGCGGTTCCCAAAATTACACCAAAATCAACAGTACTCAAAGCGCGCGAAACTGCGCGTACCATGTATCCCGGTAAAACAAAATCAAACGGGTGCAAAGCAAACAAGCATTGGCATAGCCAATAGGTCTCGCTTTTGGGACCTTATAAGTATTTAGTTATGCAGCACAATATCCTTGGTGCAATAACATCAACTGTTGCATGGCTAAAAACTTATAAGGTTCCAAAGGCGAGACCTATTGGCTATGCCAATGCTTGTTTTAATTGTTTGAGAGAATATTTGTGCTGGTCATGTTTATGTGTGTGTTCGTTTTTTATTTTGCCTAACAGAGTCTTTTGCAGTAATTTAAACTTCAGCGGGGGCGGCTCAGGCCCGAGGTACATCTTTTAAGAGTCTTAGCGGGATTGGATCCTGGGCCGGCCATTGTGTCAAGGATCACACGGCTCGACTTAAGTCCGCCGTACAAAA
Source organism: Calotriton arnoldi (assembly GCA_963921515.1). NCBI lineage: Eukaryota > Metazoa > Chordata > Amphibia > Caudata > Salamandridae > Calotriton > Calotriton arnoldi. Next base: position 1,310,157 of record CAWUFW010002450.1, read on the forward strand.
GTAGTGATAAGGAGGTGAACTCGGAGCTGACTGGCGAGATTACAGGCCCTGGAGACGGCGGTATCAGCAGCAAAGCTCCCCGCGGGGTCCCAGTCACAGAGAGGGGCTGATCAGACAGCTAAGGTTCAAGAAAGGGAGGCCCATGGAATGGAATGTGAGAGCAGCGCCGAGGAGACGGAGAGCAGAGCGGTGTGTGCTGAAGAACACAAGCAGAGCAGAGTGTGCCCCCGAGCTAGACGGTTCTGAGACAGTGACCGGCATGGCACTGAGGCCTGGAAAGTAACTTCAGTAACGGAGCAGAGAGGCGGAGAAAGCGTGACGTAGACTCGTGGAAGAGAGAGCGGAGGCCCCTTCTAACACTAACGTGACAGCAAAGAGAGGGGGCTGCCGCGTGTCTGAAGGAGGGGCCACCTCCTGAGTAGGATTAAACCACGTACACTGGGCATGGGGGAGGGAGTGGGAGAAGGGAGGGGTGTGTGAGAGCAGAGAGAAACCATTAACAGCGCGGCGCTCGTAAAAGGGCGCTGTGCTGATTATGTTACAACAAGCCAGGACTATTGTCTTTGTCAATGGCTGTTAGATGCATAAGATAAAAAACAAGCCAGCGAAGGTCTGGTGTAACAAGCACGGAGGAGCGGGGCGAGCGAGCGCGCAGCCTGCAAAGCAGTCCCAAACGCCAGTGCGCCGTGGCTGGCCTTTGATGAGTACGCGCGGCAGACATGTGTTTCCACCTTATCGCGCCCGCGTCTGGGCACAATAATTGGAAACACATGTTTGCCGCGCGTACCCATCTCAAAAAGGCCAGCCACGACGCACGAGCGTTTCTTGGACTGCTTTGAAAACTCACTTACAATAAGTCTTCGCCTCTAAGCAGCGCTTGCGCGCTACTCGAGGCTCGACCTAAAAAAGTACACAGTGTCTGCTTCTGTATGTACTTACAAGAATGGATGTCGGGTACAAAACCTTATGGAGTAGTCCGGAGGATGGTGACTACCCAGTGAGTCGAATAAGCTTATGAACACAGATTAGCAAACGGCGTGAAAGGACTAGGGCTCAAACACACAATTAAACAGAATGAAAGCGGGGGCCATCTTAGCACATGCCTTAATTACTGCACCATGCCTCCAAAGAGGTAGGGTTACACAAAAGTGTGCGAATGGTATGAATGAAATGATATTGAATATGAACCCCAATGCAAGTACAATGCTGAACGTATGAAAAAAATTAAAGTGATATGAAACAGTGTCAATACACTCCCAATAAAATGTGAGCATGAGTGCCAAAACATCAAAACAAAAAGTGTTCAAGATAGATCAATCAACGAGAGAAAATATACATTATAGATAGCACAAAAATTCCATTCTATCGTTGAGTCCATGGGGCTTCGAAGCGTCCAGGCGCTTAATCCAAAAGTTCTCCCTCTGTAGCAAACAGTTGGTATTGTCCTTGCCTTCTTTTTTCTCAATGACTTCCAAAATTAAAAATTTGAGTTGACTGATGTTGTTGCCGTTCTCAACAAAATGACTAGCTACCACAGACTTCATGTTTCTGGTTCGGATGTTGCTCTTATGTTCGTTGACTCTTATCTTAATCTTTCTCTCAGACTTGCCTACGTATACCAACCCACAAGGACATTTCAATAAGTAAACAACATTTTTCGTGTCACAGTTTGCAGAAACCTTCAATTGAATCTTGGTCCCCTTTCTGGGGTGTGTGATCACAGAGCCTTTAATTATGTTGCTGCAATTGTTACAATTGTGGCACGGGGTCGTGCCTTTGTGTCCTGACTCTTGAGTCTTCTCTCGCTTTTGGGTAAGTATTTCTCGAATATTCCTCCCTCTTCGTTACGTGAAGATGGGTGTTTCTGTAAAAATCCCTTTGAAATCAGGTTCCGTCGCCAGTATGGACCAATGTTGAATGATCGATTTTTTTGAAGTACCCACTCGTGGAAAATTTCGAAACTACAACCATGTGCTTCTGGTTCACCTTTTGATGTTTAGAAAGCAATTCATTCTGAATTTTGGCCATGCTACGGGTTTTGGCTTGTTCCAGTATTTTCTTGGGATAGCCACGTTCCTCAAATCTTATCAGCATGTTTTCCATCTGCCTATTTGATGTGTCCGGATCGGATACAATTCTTTTCACCCTCAACAGCTGAAAATATGGAAGGTGGTTTTTCAAAGACTTTTGATGAAAGCTATTTTAGTGAAGCATGTTGTTTCTGTCAGTGCTTTTTCTGTAGATGTCAGTTTCCAGTTTGTTATTGGTTTTGTTACCTTGTACATCCAGAAAGGTGATGCTACCCTCTTGAATGTTGTAGGTAAACTGTATTCTGTCATTGATTTCATTCAATGTAGATAAAGCTGTAGAAAGTTCCATACGTGATCCCTTCCACAGAATAAAAATGTCATCAATGTATCTCAGAAATACTATGGCATGAGTATTCCATGTAGTGGTAGACAGAATATTATCTTCCTCAAACTTGCTCATGAACAAATTAGCATACGCTAGTGCGACGCAATTGCCCATGGAAGTTCCTGTGAGCTGGAAGAACCACTGGTTGTTCCATTTGAAGTAACTCTGATAAAGCGTGAAATGTAGAAGTTCCATCAAAAACGTTTGCAGGTCTAAATCCAAGTTGGAATTTACTAACGCTTGCTCAATAGCTTCCATACCCAAAGCATTGGGAATCGATGTATACAATGACTTAACGTCAACTGTGCACAATAGTATGGAGTCGTCCTCTGAAAATGAAACCTGATTGATTTTGGACAGAAAGTCAGTAGTGTCCTTGATATATGTACTCATTTTTAAAACAAATGGTTGGAGTTGTTTGTCAAGGAATTTCCCAACGGTTTCATGGAGGCTCCCTCCGGTGGACACTATAGGCCTAAATGGTGGATTATGTAGACACTTATGTACCTTGGGTAACATGTACATAAGTGGACTTTTAGGACTGTTTTGAATGAGGAATTTCTTCACTTTTTCAGTGATGGCGCCGCTATCCATGGCCTTTTCCAGTATTGTCTTTAATAGGTCCAAAAATTGTTCAGTAGGATTCTAGTCTAGTCTGGCATATGTCTCAATATCAGAAACATGGGCCTCAACCTGCGCTTCATAGAATGTAGTGTCCATTACGACTAATGCACTACCTTTATACGCCTTCTGGCACGTGATGTTTCCTCATGATAATTTTGTAACTATCCCCTGACGAAGGGCTGGTTGCCCGAAATGCATCGAGAAGGATGGAACTAAGGATTGATGATTGCCACATATAATACCACTTTGTTGATGTATTATTGCTGACTTTAAGCGATAAGTTGAAATGAAATCTAAAGAAGATGAATAACAAATAAACACCGCTTGGTTTACTTTGGAACATACCTTGTGTTATGCTGGATTTTTGAAAACTGAACAACCCCGTGAGTGGGGTACCTCGCTGTGCCTAGGGGGACGGACCCTACCTGGGGAACGCTATTTGGATTGGATTCTTACACTCTACGATCAGAGTGTGATACCCATGGAGCACGCTGCAAAATGGAAAACTGATCATATTTGAATCAAAAGGTTGTGCATGCTCACTGAATTATTTATTGGTATTTTCACACGGAACATCACATATTTAGACAGAAAGCAGCAGTAGATATTGTCAGGGAGTGAGTAATCAAACATGGCACACTTCGTATACAAAGACAGTGTCTTGCCAGCAAATCACACAATGAATACAAATGAATGTGGCATGTGAAACAGTTAGGATAAGAGCCCAATTTGTCGTAGTGCATCTAGTCTCTTAGAGGAGCAGTTAAAATGCCCTTATTGAAATAGAACAAATTAACAACTAACAAAACCCTTTGGCTGACGCCGCTCTAGGCAGCTTGTGGGGGAGCGGCAGAAGGCATATCAGGAGCTCTTCGACCGCAAACAAAGCCAATACCTCATCACTTGTAGGTGGGGAGAGGGGAGAGGGAATGAAGGTATATCCCCACGCGGACCCCTCACAGGCTCCACATGGGCCCCTAAGCAACTCAGCACATAAGATGTAGCTGGTGGTACCTAGATCCCCCTGCCCATCTTCAGATTGCGGCACAAGGGAGTCAGTCACCTAGGTGGCGGGCTCGTGTAATCTGTCAAATAATTTTACGGACATAGGTGTCCCAAAGCGTGGCAGCACCACCACCTCCCTGTAGCAGGCAATCATGTGTCATGGCGTCTGCCTCCGCCAGAGCCCATTTGTAAGTCACCTGGAACCAGCATCGATGCTTGGGTGGGTGCAGGGCCTTTCAAGCCAAAGCAATTAAGCGTTTAAAGAGGACTAGCGCAAGATCCACTAGCTTTAGGTAGTGTTTTTTGCGCTTGGTGCGCTGCGTGATCCCCAAAAGATAAAGGAGTGGGTCTAGTGGTAGCTGCACATCAATCACAATCGACACCCGTTTCATCACCTGGGTCCAAACACGAAGCAACGGAGAACACTCCCATACCATGTGTATAAATGTGACAACTACATGTCCACATTGCAGACAGGCCGGAGACGCCCCTGGAAACATTTTGTGGAGGCGGTGTGGCATTAGGTAGGTCTGATGAAGGTAGTATATGTATATTTCAGTCGGACGCTGCAGGAGATGCATTGGTCCATTGTTTGGTCGTCCAGTCCATGCCCAAGCACTCATCCCACTTGGTTAAGTCTCGAGTTAGGAGATCAGTGCAACCCGTGTGCAGTGCAGTGTACAGCGCCGACACCACCCAACGGCCCAAGCCATGTGTTAAAAAGAACTGCAGACCCGAGTGCAGTGTCGGTTCAGCCTGTCCCAGCGACCAATCCTCTCTGATCATGGCCATAATTTCGTTATTTGTAAGAAAGGATCCAGGCCCCAGTCCATGGAGTTCCCTCAGACCCTGGAAGGAGAATGGAACACCCTCTTCATACAGGTCTCCCAGTACAGTAATCCCTCCTCCCACCAGCGGGAAGGATCGTGGGCCTCAAGTAAAGGTTTGAGAGCAGGCATGCTCCAGAGTGGCAGCTGCGTGCATAAGGGACCAGTACGCAGAGAGGTTGCATAACAAACTCAAACAATCTTGGCCACACGTGGAAGCCTGCCCATTTCCTTAGCTGGACCTCCCGGTGAGAGCAGCCATTCTAGTATATTCACATCCCGTAAATCCGCCGGTATAAGTTTTCCCTCCTCAGCGTCATCACCAACCAGCCATTGCATGGGCCACTGCAATTGGGCCTCTGCAGAATACAGCTCCAGGTTAAGGACCCCACGCCCTCCCTCAAGCATAGGTCGCTGAATCATCGTAAGCGAAACTCGCTTTTGAGCAGGTTCCCAGACAAGCTCGTACTCTAAACTCTGCAGAGCAGCAAAAAAAGATCTTGGGGGAATCACCGGCAGGGCAGCAAAAAAGTATAAAAGCAGCAGAAGAACTATCGTCTTCGCGATTGAAGCCCTACCCATGGGTGAAAGAGGCAGCTGTGTCCAAAAATGCAAGGATTGACGAAGCGAGTTCAGGGTCCTGCCTTAATTTTCGTCAATCAAGTCCCTGTCTGCATGGTAGACATTCACACCTAGATAACGGAATGTCTCAAAGGTCATGGGGAAACGCCTCACTGCCAGCGCCATGCGATGTTCAGGGTCGACCCAGTGCAGTGGAAAAATACAGGACTTGCCCCAGTTTACCCTGAGGCCTGTCATGTCACCAAAAAGATTAAGCAGGTCAAAGAAAGCCGGTAGAGTAAGTGCATGGTGTTGTAAATATACAAAGACATCTTCCGCGTATAAAGACACGGTGTGCCAATCCAATCTCACCTTGCTACCCCATGATGGTCCCCTAGTGTGCAACTGAACAGCCAGTGGCTCCATGGCTAGCACGAAGATCACCGGGGGCAGGTATCACCCTTGACGGGTCCCCGTCCGATGGGAATAGAATGTGAAATCTGACAGCCAGTGCAGACCCTCGCCTGTGTGGCGGTATATAGTATTCTGACCCATTGCATGAAGCTAGGGCTCATCCTGAATGCTTCCAGTACTCGTAGTAAATAAGACCAACCAAGCGTGTCAACCGCTTTTTCAAAATCCAGGGAGACCGCCACCGTGAGGCCAGCCCCCCTGGGTACAGCGTCCGTGATATGGCACAGATGCAGAGTGTTGGAGCGTGTCGCCGATCGTGGCACAAACCCACATTTGTCTCAGTGGACTAAGAAACCAAGTTCCGGAATCAGTCTGTTGGCGAGGATCTTACTTAATATTTTATAGTCTATGTTCAGCATTGACAACAAGCAATAAGAGCTCACCTTGAGAGGGTCCCTGCCCGGTTTTGGTACCACCACTATGAGGGGCTCCGGGAGAGTTCCCCTGTCATGTGCCTCCTAATACATTTCCAACAGAATGGGGCTAGGGTTCCCCTGTAGGTAGCATAGTATTCCACGGGAAACCAGTCCATGCCTGGGGTCTTGCCACGGGCATCTGACTAATGGCCAGATGGATTTCATCTAGCTGTAAGGGCTGTTCTAGCTCCAACAGCTGGATCGAGGTCAAACGGGGAAGTACCACTGCTTGGAGATAGTCCTGAAGCTGCGCTGGTGTCGGTTCCGGAGGAAGGAAATACAACTGTTCATAATATTGTGAGAATAATTCATTGATGTCAGTCTGTGCATTCACCACGCTGCCCACGTTGTCCCTTATGGTGCCAATCAGGGTCCTGGGGACCTTAGATCGCAGTAACCATGCCAGTGTGCACCCTGGCTTATTGCTGTCAGCGTGGTGGTGGGCAAAGGAGGTCTTATAATCAAGAGCAAACAGTTGTCCTAACTCCTCCTGATAATGATGACATAGGACCATAAGTTGGAGGCGGGCAGCATGTGCTGACACCGCCTCTATCTCAATTGTTCGTAGGCGTGTCTCCATGTCCAGCACTGTACGTGTGAGTGGTGTACCCCATGTCATATTGGTACAATGTCCCCGCATAACCACCTTTAAGGCATCCCATTCGAGCCCTTGGGAGTCCACAGATCTTGCATTATCGGCAAAGTACTGTGTGAGGTGTGTGGCGATAATGTTCCTATATACCGAGTCTTGTAGTGCTTCCGTGCATAGCGGCCAAGTCGCAATAGCAGCCCTCGCCCTTTCCCACTGGAACATGACCCGCAGTGGATTGTGGTCAGAGTCCTGCTTAGATACTCAGAGCTGCGTATGAGGGGCCAACAGTTGATGATGTAAAATAAATAATCCAGCCTAGTGTGGACCTAGTACTCCGGTGCATAGTATGAGTACTTCGTCCCCCCAGGGTGTCCCAGGCACCATACATCAAACACCTTAATAGCTTGAGTCCAGTGCTGAAAATGTTTCGTCGCCTGCAAACCGTGTGTGCCTGTGAGTGGGGGGACCAAGGAGTCAATGTCTGTATTGTGTACGCAATTAAAGTTTCTGCCCCACAGCCCCGGAGCCTCTGGGTCAAGTAACATAGTTGGTGAGAGGGAGTCTAGAAACTCTCCCTGTGAGGTGTTGAGTGCATAAAGGGATGCTACAAAGAACAGGCGCCCGTCCATGGTTCCCTCTAGGGCCACATAACGGCCCTCTTTCAATCTGGAGCTTGTGTTTCACGAAATGAACTTCTGGGGCATCCCAAACCAGGACCCCTCGGGCATATGCAGAGAATCCAGTACCATAGATCTGAGCTCTAATTCGTTTACTTACTTTGTCAAGTTACCCTGCGGTCAGGTGTTTCTCCTGGAGACATGTTATGTTATATTATAACAACTTATAAAGCGTGCAGATACCCTTAGGTGCGAAGTGGACATGCCTACCGTCTGATATAGGCATAGATTTTGTGTCTCCTAGCAGGGGCCGCCATACTTCGGACTTTCAAGGCGCTAAAGGTAACAGCCATATTTGCATACAGTGCTTTCCAAGATCCTCAAAAACAGCGGCGCTCCACACCCATCCCCCCACACCTTCCCCAGCCACGCCGCCCTCCTCACCAGCCAACGGGTAAAAAAGAAAGCACAATTAAACAAGTGAAATTAACAACTCCCCTATCCCAGGCCTGAACACCTTCCGACCTCATGGCACAACACCCCAAACAGTGCAGCTGATATGAAATGTTTGCCTGCAGCAAGAACATGTCCATGCGGACCACTATGTCAGGGGAGAGGACCAAGTAGAGACCTTCATCCGGGAGCCGCAGGCCTCGCAACCTGCCTCAGGCCCAGCCATTTAGCTTACAATTACAATATCTCAAGTCCAAAGTCATTGTCTCCTCTAGGGCCCCAAAGAGACACGAGCAAGCAGGCCAGGACCTCCCCACATCCAACAAGAGCAACAGTGACTCACCACCATCGCACCTCAGGAATCCGGGGGAGTCTCGTCGGTGACAACCCACCGGTATCCTCAGCGACCCCACTCTGAGGCGCCAGAGTCGAGAGTCCCAGGCTCAGAGTGTAGGTCAGTGTCTGTGGCACGCGCTCGTTACCTGTTCATGCTATGGGTAGAGACCTCCACCACCACCCGCACTCTCACCAGGGCAGCTTGTTTTTCAGAGGGTTGAGACTGAGGCCCGCATGGGCGGTGGCGTCAGTGCCTGGACTTGCCCTCGGACCAGCCTAGCTGAACGCCCTCGCGAGGCTCTTGCTGTTAAAGGCACCCGTTTAGCACGAAGCCATTGCCAGGCCTCTCTTGGTGGTATGAAGAAGTGCATGGTACCAGCGTCCACCACACGCAGGCGGGCCGGAAACAGTAAGGCATATGGAAAATTCAGGGTACGGAGTTGGGCCTTAACTGCTGCAAAGGTAGTACGCCACTTTTGGACCTCTGAAGTGTAATCTGGGTATGCTGTGATATTGTTAGTGCCATCGAAAGTCCAAGGGCTCTTTGCTCTGAATAACTGAGGTAGTAGATCTCTGTCTTGAAAATTAAGTAAACGTGCTATAATCGGGCACGGGGAGGCGCCAGGGGGCAGCCCGGGATCCTGTGAGCTCTCTCGACTGAGAAGAATTTTAAGACCTTATTAGCCAGAACTTTGTTTATCAGCCAGTCTTCAAGGAACAGCTCAGTGTTTGGGCCTTCTGCATTTTTCAGGAAACCTAGCAAGCGGATATTGTTGTGGTGTCCCTCCGCAGGCTCGACCCTCGCCTGGAGTGTCCGCATCTCAACCTGAAGAGCCTTTAGCTGTTCCTGTATGTTCCTCATCGTAGGCGTATGGGAGGCCAGTGAGTATTCCTCCTCATCTACTTGTTCCACCAGCTTGGCGTAGTCTGCCCGCATCAGGCCAGTCTCAACCTGTATGACTCCCAGCTGGGCTTCCACTGCAGTCTTGGAGTCCTGTATTGCTTGTAGGATTTTGTCAAACATGCTGGCATGTTCCCGCGTGGGTCGGTGTGGCCCCAGCATGGCCATGATTTACTTTTGAGGTGGAGGCCTGGTTGCCTTGGGACGAACCATGTCCGGTCAGTCGCAACCTGCCGCAGTCAACAGGGTGTGCTTCCCCACTCCTCGGGGAGACACCCACAACAGTCACAGGAGCCTCACAAGGCGTGGAACGGCGAGGTTGCGATCCCCGGGGAGTCCTGATCTCCAAAGCGAAGGCAGGGAGTGCTGGAGGATGTCCGCCTAGGTTACGCTGCTGTAGGGTCCGGCAGCACGATAATGTGTACTGCTTGCATCCGCTGCAGCAACAGTACACTGGCCCAGTGCAGCCACCCCATGGGGGGCCCTGTCCCGCAGAGGAGCTCACCGGGCACACACCATGCCCTCCGCAGGTGACTCTCCCAGGTAATGCAGACAACTCTGAGCCAGAGGGCATCCAGCAGAAGTCACCAGGCAGTCACTGTTCGCCTCGCAGCCTGTCCCCTGCCATAAGTTGCCCAGGCGCCTCAGAGGCCGCCTCCGTCGCGGGTCTCCAGCCAGCGTCTCTGGCAACAGCACCTGGCCCAGCAAATTGCCCCGTAGTTAGCCAGGGTCAAAGAACCCCAGCAGAGCGTCACTGCAGCTCCCCGGTCGTCCGGCTCCTGCGGACGCCAGGGACCGCGAACATGCGGCCCTCAGAGAATATCGGGGCCTGCAGTTGCCGTGCTCGCCAGCTGCCCAGCCCCCGCCATCGGTTGCCCGCTGCCTCAAGCCCCGCACATTGACAAGTGAGATTCTTTCATAAGAAATGTGATATTTATTCTAGGTTAGAGGGCTGGTGGATGCTTTAATCGAAAACAATAAAGGCAGGGCTTTAAGTGGAAAAAAAAAACTGGGGGTACTCTAAAAGGGGCGGGGCAAACCTCTTAAAGGGGTGTGGCCTATCCAAGTAGGGGGCGTGGTCTAAATCAAGATAACTAGCATTGTGTGCTTAAGAAAATCATAAAGTCGCATCCAGCAAAGGATAATAAAATAGGCAAAAAGGTATATTTATTAAGTATAAGCCATAACAATACCAAACACTTTAAAAAACATGTAAAAATTATTTACATTACTTAGAAATGTATTGCAGGGTTTCCCAAAATTAGGTCGATTTCAACTTTTTTTGTTTTGTTTTGTATTTACCAATGCTTGTTTTATAAAGGCACAAATTCATTAATTTTGGGAATCAAGTGTATGCTTGTATTACTTTAATGTAGTAACAGGAGATCGATTTCAACTTTGAACTTCCTGGTACTGTTAGGGCTGGGGCAGGATCACGCAGACTAGTTCCTCGCTCTGCGCTTCACTTGTTGCTGGAATTGTGTGGTGCTGAGTGGAGTTATGTGCAGTGGAAATATGTGAAATGGTGTGCATTGGAATTATGTGGCTAGTAATTATGTGGTATTGAGTGTAGTAGAATTATGTGGAGTGATATTGTGTGTTATGGAGTGGCATGTAGTGGAGTGGAATTATGTGGTGTGATGTGGAAGTCTGTGGTGTTTTTAACTCAAGTGTTATCACTGCCAAGAAAGGTTGCATTGAAATGTCTTACAAGTGGCACTGAGAATACTTTACCATGAGTGGAGCAATTTAGTTATGGCCATTTAATAAGATACATTTGAGAAAGGACTGAGTGACACCTTCAGGCATTGTTTGCTTTTTAAACAGCACAGTTGCATTTAGAAATATGTCCTGAATCGCCTTCCAACCTCCACAATTATAGTAACTGATTTTCCTACATAGTGACCTACAGACTTCTCCACCTTATCTACCCTCCTAATATTTATGTATTGTACGCATGCTCTGCGATAGGCCCCACTGGGTGGGGAGAAAGCACACCAGTTTGTCAACAGGAAATGTGCCTCTTTCAAGTTTACCATTATAGCACAGTAATAATGTACCTGAGTAATCCTCAACCACTTCTGTATATTACATTCATGTGCAACTAACAGGCGTATCTGAGGCCACTTGTGCATGTTACATCCTGGTGCACCTAACGGGGTATCTCAGCCCTGAGTAATGCTCAGCATTTGTTTTCAAATTGAGTGAATGAACAGCTGAGTTGGCCCTGCGCCCCTTGGAACCTATCACCTGCAGGCTTGGCACGGATCTCCCCCAGTGAGCACTTAATGCGCCTGCAGATGTGTCTGTGAGGGCCATCGCAGCATGTAATAACTAGAGCCGATAAAATGTCGGGGGCAAGGTGGAGGAGAGACATAGGACAAGAAGCCCTAAACTCCCCTCGGAACACGAGGTAGCAAAGGCGGGGTCATGTTGTGAAGTCAGCAGGGTCCTGAAGCTGTGCACAATGTATAAAGAAGCAGTGATTTTTTTCTGAAAAAAGGCAACTTCACCCAGAAGTCCACACGAAAAAACGATGCCCCATTAGGATGGGAGCTGGATAGAAGGGGGACAAAAAGTATGTGTAGCCGATGCCCCATGAGGATGGGAGCTGGATAGAAGGGGGACAAAAAGTATGTGTAGCCGATGCCCCATCATGGGAGCTGGATAGAAGGGGTGACAAAAAGTATGTGTAGCCGATGCCCCATGAGGATGGGAGCTGGATAGAAGGGGGGACAAAAAGTATGTGTAGCCGATGCCCCATCATGGGAGCTGGATAGAAGGGGGGACAAAAAGTATGTGTAGCCGATGCCCCATGAGGATGGGAGCTGGATAGAAGGGGGACAAAAAGTATGTGTAGCCGATGCCCCATGAGGATGGGAGCTGGATAGAAGGGGGGACAAAAAGTATGTGTAGCCGATGCCCCATGAGGATGGGAGCTGGATAGAAGGGGGGACAAAAAGTATGTGTAGCCGATGCCCCATGAGGATGGGAGCTGGATAGAAGGGGGGACAAAAAGTATGTGTAGCCGATGCCCCATCATGTGAGCTGGATAGAAGGGGGACAAAAAGTATGTGTAGCCGATGCCCCATGAGGATGGGAGCTGGATAGAAGGGGGGACAAAAAGTATGTGTAGCCGATGCCCCATGAGGATGGGAGCCGGGTGGAAGGAGGATCGCGCCATGTGCCTTTTGCATTCGGCCTCGAGATTTTTTAAAAAGTAGTCCCGAAACCATCAACACAATTACCACTGTGTAAGTTCAATAGTAGTTAGGGCAGTTGCTTGGGCCTCCTTTTTTCATAAAAAATATTGCTCGTGCAATTATCTTTGTTAATTTTATCCTTGCGAAAGTACTCCATACCTTCATGTTTACTCCTGGTTCTATCCTCCATTGCCACTCCTGCTCTCAGTGCCCATGCGTTTATTCTAATTTCCCATCTATTTCCCCATAGCACTTTGAAGTGGCCGTAGGCACTATACAAACAAACATATATATATATATATATATATCACAATTAACCTTCCTCCCTCGTCACTGTACCTTCTATCCCTTTTTTTCCTCTGTTACTCTGATGGCCTTCTCTCCACTCCCTCATGTGTCTGCCGAGCGCTGCGAGGCAGAATAAGGGCAGCGAAGGTGCTATGTATGTATGCAAACAACAAGCATGGCTTGAAATAGCGGCTGAGCCTCCTACACGAGGCTGTCAAGACATTATATTACGATTAAAATATTGGATCAGGAAAGAGGGTCGTTACTTTCGGAAGGCAGTGTTATTCAGGGCACAAGTCCTAAAAAAAGAAGGGGGGGGACTAACCTAGTTAATCAGTATGCAAGTGGCATCGCAGCACGTGCCATCGCAGCGTGTGACATCACAGCGCGTGACATCACAGGAACTGGCATCACAAGAAGTGATATCAGATCTTAAGCCCTCACATATATGTTTAGCAGGTGTATCATGAGTACATTTGAGCACATTTCGAGTATACTTGCAAACCCTCCTGATTTAGGCAGAAGATTCACACTTTTGTACGCTACATATAAAGCAATGTTACCTTTTGTCAGCGTTCAGCTTTCTATAGCCATAGTGCTTTAAAAGAAATAGTGATATTTAAATTATTACAACGCTTCCTCGAGGGTAATAAGCGTATATAAATGCAATTTATTTAGTGCAAATACTGGGAAAGATCAACACATCTGACATTCTTACAGTGCATGCATATCTCCTAAACAGAGCCTGAACAAAGTGAAAAGCTGCCTCTCTAAGTATGTGTGAAGTGCTAACAAGGTGCGAGGCTTTGTTTCCCCTCTGCTGCATTTGCATCAGGTGTGAGGCTCCTGACTGCTGCCAGCCAGGAAACTCCAACAAAAGGAGGCTTGATGACCCCTGAGACTCGGCCTTTGTTATGGCCGAGTATCCCAGCAGGAGTCAGAAATAAGAGAGCCCCGTCCCCGCCTGCACGTTGTTGTGATCGAAAGCAGACAACAACGTGCAGGCGCTGCTGAATGTGTCCCGGTGTTTGGAAATTACACCGGGACGAATTCAGCATCTTTTTAGTGGGGCCCAATCTTCTTGGCAGGGTGGACGGCATCCACCCTGTGAAAGAAGTGGGGGACGTTGTCCACCCGCGTGGACCCCCGACTCATGCCCTGGTGTTATTAATCTGATCTTGAGCACACGGGAAATGACGCACCACGAGACTTCCAGCGAGCTGGTCTAACTGCCCTGCTCCCCAACACTCCATTCTGCAGTTGGGTATCGTTGGTGTAAGGATCAGGAGAGACCCCATGGCTCCATTACTTGTTACGAGCGTCACATGATTGAAAGGCTCGGCGTGCAGAGATTCGGGCCATGCACCTTCAGACGGGCACAGCAGCAGGCGCTCAGCCTGCTCAGTTATTTCTCTGGCTCAGACCGGTCACCTTGCGCATCTAGTTATGAGCAAATAGGAATATTGGAGACGGAGAGGAGTGAGTGAGAGAGAGAGAGAGAGAGAAACACAGGAAGACAAAGACAGCAAGAGAAGAAAAAAGCAAGAAAGACCAGGCAGATGGGACATACGGCGGAATGAGAGCTCGCCGAGAGATTAACGTGAGGATTTCTGCTGCCTCGGCTCGTGCTTTGGCTCTTAGAGCCAAGCCAGGCTCCGCTCTTCAAATTATTTCTCAGGCTCGCCCACCTCTCCTACCACATTTCCGACTCCCATTGCGTAGCTCCCACGTCTCTGACGTAGCGAGATGTTTTGTGTTCGGAATGTGCAGTATTTCTGAAGGGACGCTCCGATTTTGGGAGGATGTTAAGAATGCAGCTGGCTTAGCCGGGGTGGGGGTCAGTGGTAGAGGTCGCTGCGGGCTCGAGATTTTTTAAAAAGTAGTCCCAAAACCATGTATTCAATTACCTCTGCGTAAATTCAATAATAGTCGGGGCGGTCGCTTGGGCAGGGCTGAAAACTGGAAGAGGCATGAGCTAGGTATGCGCTTTGCTTCTTAAAGCCGAGACCTAAAAAAAGAAAACGGACTACCTTTGCGAGGCCCGAAAATAGAGCCCGATAGAGACCCGTTTCGAGGCCCCCTGAAAATAACTGCCGGTGCTCAGACCCGGACAGACCCGGCCCACTTAAAGCCCTGAATAAAGGTGTGATGTAATGTGATTTGTTGGCCTGCCTGAACGTTGTTAGAGGCACAACATTTCTTTCTTTTGAATATACATAGGCAACTAATGCATGTATGAATGCTAAAGATAATGGAATTCACAGTAGTGGGACCACCCTCTGTATAGGTCTGAATGCAGACAGCGTAAGCTGTCTGGAAGACCTTATCTCTTAAATTCTTCACAAAAAGTATTAGGGGAAACAGTACAGAAGCATACAGTGTGCTTTGGGTCAGCTCTTGCAGCTGTTGGGTTCATTTGTGTTTTATGGTTTACCATTGCTTAGATGGACTGTCCATCAAGGCTGTGCTGTTTTGTGGATGGTTACAGTGTCCTATTTGTGTTCCCATTAAGTTTGCTGATGGGGTGTCAAATAGTCTCTTTGTTAAATTGCAAATATAACATGGCATTTGAGAGCTTCTTTGATGTATTTAATTTGCTTGTACAACAACATTTTAATTGATGATTTTTGTCCGTTTTATTGAGAAAGTGGGTGCTGTTCGTAAGCCTTAGCCTGTCATGAAGCCTCTGTTTTTTTATACCTGTTCTGAAAGAATGGCAAACTGACTTTACAATCCCGACAACTCCCTATAGTTGGCAGAGAGGTTTTCATGTTTCTATGTTTTCTTGTCAGTGACAAGGTATGGAACTTTCTGTAATGCTGTTTTAGATTTAATTACCAACATTGAATTTTGTTCCTTATTTTTGTGTTAATGAAATAATTTTAACAGATTGTTTTATTACTGTCCTTAAATGTAAAACATATTCCATTTGGACAATTGTATGTTTAGTAAGAGCACTGCTGCCTGTACATCTTAGTGTAACTTTTTGCCTCCTCTTTAATATTATTTTTCAGTCAACCATTTGTACTGTAACATTGATGTCTAATTTTTATTTGGCTGATTACATTGATTTATCGTGCAGGATTACAAAGCTGATGAAGACCCATCATTGTTTCAGTCTGTGAAGACTAACCGAGGACCTTTGGGACCTAATTGGAAGGTACTGTATTTCAGACTGTTCCATTACCAAAAAAGTAATGCTCATCAAAATGCATGCAATGTTACGAATTAATGGGTAGTGAAATTAAACTAGCACTGGAAAAGCCAGTATGTATTGCCAGTGAAAGTTGGTGACTTTGTCAAAGATTTTTTTGTCTTAGATGGCTACTGCAAATATGTGTGAATCAACAGCAGGCATTATAAATGGGTTTCCTAAATTACAATAAAATAGATTCAGAGATGGCCGCAGCGGATGCACGTGTCCACATGGCAGTTGTTAAAGTATACGAAACTCTATACAAAGATGGCAGCTGTTGATGACTGCACATCCACGAAACCATCCTTGAAAAGAGTAAACTTATATTGGTAACTCATGTTGGCGATTTCTATAGTGTCATGATCCTGCTTCTGTTCTAGTTTACTTTGTTTTGTCTTTCTCTGATTTGTGTCCTGTAATTAGAAAAACTTTGCCTGCTCATCCAATCTTATGTGGAGTTAACTTATATGATCACAGTGAGTAAGTAAAACTGCATTTGAAGTTAATTTAAACCAATTAATTATTGAAAATAAATAACATGCCTGGCATCAAGAACGGGAAGTACAGAGACACTAGTCATCTGCTGTTCAAAATAATTTAATTTAAACAATTTAAAAAATGCAACTTTAAAAATAATTTAAGTTCGCCATCCACAATATTTGACTATGCTTCATAATTAAGCACTAAATGCAAAGGGAAGGTCTGTCGTTCATAAAACTATTGCCCCTAACAACAGGCACCTGTATAATCATTATTGAGGATTAGTGAGCCTTCAGTTGGCTAACTTCAGATATTTTACACATTCCCCACGAATGCCCTCAAAAGTGCAATTTAAACAAGCATATATTGCTCCCTCACACAAACAATTTTTTACCTTGTGCAAAATGGTCATAGATGTTGCGGTCTTTCAGATGTTTGCAATAGACATCACAAAAGGAGTGCTATATTTTTTCTAGAATATTTACAGACATGATATGCAAATGTTATTATACTGCTTTTCCAATTCTGGCGAAATTCACCATAATTCAAAAAGAAGAGGGGAGGAAGAGGATAAACTGGGTTCGACCTCCTCTATAAGTAACTTATTCCAAAAACGAAGAAACCCAGTTTTGTCAAGAAAAAAAATAATAACTCTCCTCTAGGAAAGAAAAAAAAATTTTCTTGTAAAACCCTCACCCACCAGGGTTACCCTTTGGTGGCATGCTTCATCATCGGGTCCATCCCGATCCGCTACGGATCGGGGCATGCTGCGACCTACGAATTGCGTGGGAGCGCTATTTTCTTATACAATGATAAAAGATGGTGTTTTATGAGGGGGGAGAGAGGGTGGTGGTGTAATTTAAAAATACCTGGCTGGTAGGTATGACCTAATTTATTCTTACTTCCAGTCGGTATGGTTAAAAAAGGATAGGGGGCGATTTAGGAAAAAAGCTGGTTATGATACTGATTTCCTAAAGGTCAACATGTTTCAAGCCGTACCCCTAATTGGCTTTTCTTCAGGACCTAGGGAATCCAGCTCCCTGGTTCCACTCCTATTTTTAGGTCGAGCATTCGAGACCTCTTGTATATACTTTAGTATATACTTATATGTGTATGTACTTTGTGGGCTCTGGAGATCAGCCCTAGGACTTGTCTGCTTCCGCTTAGGGACTTTTTTTTCTGTTCAACTGCCTCTATTTAACAGTCTTGATAGAAAACGACCAGTAGAGGTCAGTAAAATACCAGAATTGGTTTCTGCTGAGGGACTTTCTTTTTTAAATTTTTCTGGCAACTGCCTTTATTTAACTTTCTTGGTAGAACACGACCAGCAGAGGTCAGTAAAATACCAGAATCACTTTAGCATTCTCTAGATTCCAGTCCATAGAAATTGTCTTCCACGAGCATCCGTAGACAATAATATTTTTTCAAATCTTGTATTTTCAGTTATATGACCACTGAAGGCCCTGATTCTATATTAAAAACAGAGCTTTGGACTATACCATTTCCCGCTGAAAGGCAATATTTCTCTACATGTGTTCCCATATCTGGCGTATCACGCAGTTTGGTGCTTACTTTCCCTCCATGTTAAAGAACAGTAGATGTTTCAGCACTCAGGCTAATGGGCTGCATAGCTAAATATATATAAGATCCCAAAGGCGAGACCGATTGCATTGCAAATGCTTGTTTCTCAATGAGAGCACACTGTTTGCATGCCAAAAAATTTAAAAATATACATTTACCACCTAGTTAGGCTTCAATCACTGCTTGTCTGTTGGGACACAAAATGGGGAGTTAAATTCTCTAGCCTCTGGCTTCATACATATTACTTCACTGCAAAGTGAGTACATCTAGTGAAATTAAGTGAAAGGGAAAAGCTTTCATACTGTGCCTTTTGAAAATAACCCACACATACATATAAAGACGAAGTGTGTATCCAATAAATTAGAACATACATAAAAAAATTCTTAGCTTTGCTTCATGGTTTCTCCGGGGGGGAGAAGGTAGCCTGTTGTCACACTCTGTAAATACAAAGAAAAGGGGAAGGGGGTTGCAGTGGTATGGGTAAATACCACTTTGGTTTTGTTCGTAATGCAATTTGCGTGCGAGTGGCCGTGTTGCCTAATCGTATGCACATAGTTGTCATAAGGTCTGGTTTCCAGAATCTATTTGATGCGGCTGAAGCTGCGCTTACAACAACGCTTAAGACGACTCAGCTTCAGTCTGCACGTAATAAGGATAGACCTCGGGGAACCGTTTATTGGTGAGGTGGTGCATGCTGGAGGGTTAAATCCTGCTCAGTGCCTCGGGACTTTGCGACCTCGCGCTGCTGAAAAACTAAACCGCCGCCTGTATTCAAAATGGCGGTCTAGAGTGGAACAAACTTCTGGTTCTATTTTCACCGAAAAGGGCACGCAAAGAACGAAGGGATGGTTCAAAACATGAGTCCCATAAAATCCTCACGAATAAAGGAACATTTGTTAGGAATGTAATGCCTGAATCAAAATACATACAAAAAGATATCTTAAAAAAATATATATGTGGAAATAAAATGTATACATTTTTTTTATATATTCATTCTTTTGTTTGCAGGGAGAAAGAGCGGGGTCGCATTCTTTTGATTATGATTTTATAATCAAAAAGTGTTAGGACATTGTGCACAAAGGATGAAAAAATGAAAAAAGTGGGAAAATACTGCAGGGGGTAGGCATAATAGTGCTAGGTGATGTTTAACAGAAAAACAGATCGGGGGCCTTCACTTAGATATTTTTATTTCCCGTATCAGAAAGTTAATGGGGCATAGACTATGGTGTAGCTTTATCTAATGAAATGTCCCCATGGGATGTTGTCGTTCAGACCATTGATATTAATTTTCAGTTTGAACACCCAGCGTTGGTCACGTTCAAAAAATCGCTGTTCAGAGTTTAAGGGGTCTCTAATATGTTCAATGATGACCCATTGGAAATCGCGTGCAGTATGTCTCCTTTCTTAGGTTGCTGCGGTGTTCGCATATTCTGGTCGTAACCTTCCTGGTTGTTATCCCTACATAGTATAGGTTACAGGGGCAAGTTATCAGGTATACTACTCTTTGTGTATTACAGTTTGTGAAGTTTCTTATTTGCCAAGTCATCTGATTATTGAAAATCATTGTTTTGGTTGGTTTCGTTAGGTGGCAAACACTACAGGTTCCACATGGGTAGTGGTCCATGGTAGGTATTATAGTGCCCTGTATGTTTGACGTGGTGTCTTGTGTTCTATGTGGGCGTGTGTGTACTAATGTCTTTCAGGCTCTTTCCCAGTCTGTGAGAGAACATGGGACGTAATATGGATAAAAATCCACTATTCAATATGCGCCAGAGTTTCTGGATGATCTGTGTTACTAGATTGGCTGTGATATTGTAGGTGGTGATGCATATTTGCCTCTCTTTTTTGTCTCTCTATGGCAGAGGTTCCAGGAGGGCATCCCTATTATTATTTTGTGCCCGTTTTTTTGCGCAGGACACCATTTTACTGGGTAATTTTCTGGCTTCAAGTTTGTGAGCTAGGCGGTTTGCCTGTGTCTTGTAGTCGCTCAGATCCGTGCAGTTCCTCCTAATCCTTAGGAATTGTCCGAAAGGGAGATTCTCTTTCAGGTGCCTAGGATGAAACCTGTCATATCATAGAAGGTACTTCTTTGCTTTGGGCTTCTCATGGGTTGTGGTCTTCAGGAAACCTTGGTCTGCTACAATGTTAAGATCCAAGAAAACCAGGTTTGTTCTGCTCATGGTTTTGGGTACATTTTAGAAAAGCATCTTGTATATTGAGCCAGGTCAGAAAACGAGTTGCCTTGGCCTCATCTCCTTCCCAGATCACTAATACATTGTCAATGTATCTCTGACGTAACTTAATATGATGTAGGAAAGGGATCTGTTGGCAGAGGATCCTATGTGATTTCAAATGGTATACATAGAGACCAGCTAGGCTCGGGGCAAAGGTACTTCCCATGCTGGTCCCATGTCGTCGTAGGTAGAGAGTTTCCTCGAACTTGAAGAAGTTTTGCGTTAGAGCCCACTTACAGCATTCCAAAACCACATTTCTAGGTGTTTGGAAAATCCATTCTTCTTCGAAGAGGACTTCTTCGATAATGTTGAGGGTTTCTGCATGTGGGAGGCTCGTATAAAGACTCTCTATGTCCAAACCCATAAGGGTGTGTGTGTCTGGGTTATATTGCTTGTCTTTCAGAAGGCAGAGTACTGCTTTTGTGTCTTTAAGGTACGTGCTGGTCTTCTGGACTATAGGTCTGATAAAGGCATCTGCGAACTTGGATAGAGGTTCCAAAATAGATCCTATTCCTGACACTATAGGTCGTCCGGAGGGGTTATCCAAAGTTTTATGGATTTTAGGAGGGGTGTAGAAATAGGGAGTGGTAGGGTTCTTGTTGTTCAGAAATTCTCCTTCTTTTCGTGAAATCCAGTCATTTGCTACGGCTTCTTCAATCATGTTTGCAATCCGTATTCTGAGGAATTCTGTGGGGTCTTCTGTAAGTGGGTTGTAATTCCTCCTGTCTCCCAATAGTCTGAGACATTCTTTCCTGTAAGCTTCAGTTGACTGAATGACTGTAGCTCCCCCTTTATCCGCTGGTTTTATGACCAAGCTCTTGTCGTTGCGTAGTTCATGTATTGCTGACTGCTCTTCTTTCGTTGTGTTGTGAAATACCCGTATGGATCTTGAGTCAATACCTCCGATTTCTTTCAGAACCTGCTTTCTCAAAAGTGAGAATTTCCACTGGTATGGTGAAGGATGGGAGCGGGAGGGGGGTGAATGAGAATTTAATTTGTAGCCTTGTGTCTCCTGTTCCGTTGTAACGAGAAAAACGTAAGGCCTACCTCTCCCATAGGATAACATTGGAGTTACCGTATTGCATTTAATAAGCTGTAATTTCCAAATGGGAGCAGGTAACCAGTTAATGTTTGGTGTTTTGGGAATTGTAATGAAACATTCTCTCTTATGCTAATTTTAAATTACAATTTTTAAAATGCCACTTTTAGAAAGTTGGCATTTCCCTGCCTGCCCTGGGTCACATGACTGCAGGTAACTTGACAGTTGAGCTGTGTGTATTCCTCCTAGACAGCTACACACAATAGAGAGCTTAGGTGTGCTTAGATGGGCCATCACTGGCACGATGGGAGGGCGGAACTGGGCACAGCCCACCTACACTTGAATAGACTGTGCCATGCCGCCACACAAAGGGCTGAATATCTCCTGTAGATGGTCTGTAGCCAAGACAGGGGAGGAAGGGTGCTGGGGGACTTCAAAGGAAAACTTGTAGAAGCTTCTCCCACCTTCCAGAGGAAGGGCACCAGGTATATTCGACCTCAGACACCACCTCTTCACTACACGTTTGGACCTGTGGATACTCTGCCAGGAAGGACTGTTGTGCTGCTGAAAGAGCTGCCAGTCTG
Organism: Calotriton arnoldi; assembly: GCA_963921515.1. Taxonomy (NCBI): domain Eukaryota; kingdom Metazoa; phylum Chordata; class Amphibia; order Caudata; family Salamandridae; genus Calotriton; species Calotriton arnoldi. The sequence continues at coordinate 1,331,983 of CAWUFW010002450.1, forward strand.
CTGGACTGCTGCTCAGAAGGACTGCTGCCCTGCTGTGCTGACCTGCTGCCTTCCTGCGTGGGTGAGACAGACTGGTCCTGTATCCGTTGAACTCAGGACCCCAAAGTCACTCCTATGGGCTAGTTGGCTGGTCTCCTGGCTAGACTGTGGGGGCAGAAGGCTCCAACAACCTTGAACCCAGCACCAGGTCTCTGCCATCTGAGTGTCCTACCCTGCCAAATAGTGCCACCCTAGTCCTGGACCCTTGGAATTGGGCATGAAGTTGCTCTTCCAGCCCATTTGTGGACCCAGCTGAATCAACTCATCTTCTCTGCTGTGCGGTGCAAACCCTAGCAGAACCAATGCATCGCCTCTGCTCCAAGGGTGCTCCTGACGCAAAGGACTGCATCAACCCTGCAGCCGCATCAGAACTGAAGCCTGTGTGAAGCTTTCACGATGCAGGCTCTCATCTGTTGTCGACAGCAGCCTCAACTGCATTGCAGGTTCTTGCGTCGCAGCCTCACAGCTCCTCGGAACTGATGCATCACTGCGACTGTGCAATGCATTCTCAATGCCGGACTTTGCATCGCAAACCCTTGTCAACGGGATACTCAATGGTGGCGCAAAACCTCGCCTCGCAGCTCCTCAGCACCTCGAAACCGACACATCGCCTCTGCTGCATGACGCACACTGGGCACAGAACATCGCAATGCTCTGCAACTTGAACCTAAGGTACTTTGTTCAACGGGAGTAACAGGGTCCCTTTAGCCAGCCTACACTCCTCACAGACGGCATGAACTTGTGAGTTTGTCCTGGTTTGGTGCAACCAGATATCCAAAGTTGAGGCTTTGTTCTTTTTGGCAATAATTTCCCTGAAATATTTAAACCTGCATATCTCCAGTTCTACTGATATTTATTAAAAATTATTTTATTTTCTAAACTGGTGTGGGATCCTTTGTGGTGTGTTTTCCCGTGTTCCTATTCGATGTGCTGCACAAATACTTTTCACATTGCCTCTGAGTTAAGCCCGACTGCTCTCTGCCAAGTTACCCAAGGGTTGAGCACAGGTTAATTTAGGATTTGCTTGTGACTTCACCCTGACAAAGGACCTCCCTCGACCAGTAACCCAATTTCTTACATGCTTCCAATTCAATTATGTAAATGTGTAAATTAAATAGAAGTCATATCTGAGATTGTTATTTGAATTCGAAAGAGCAAGCAGTGTTCTTAATAATTTATAGTGGGCCAAACCCAGCCAGTTGCCAGACACCTGGAAATATCTCCAGCTCATATGTAAGGGTTGTTACAAAAAATAAAAAACGTAGCCCAAATAATCATTGGCAACAACTTCGTGGACAAGTTCTTAAAGTGTTTAGAAATATGTTTTAAGGTCAACTACATGAGCTGGTGCCCTATATTTCATATTTGTCAAATGTGCTCGCTGATTGCTTTCTATCACATTAACTAACACCCAAATATGTGTATGAAGAGGTGCAACTAATTTTCTCGTGCAAAACCATCCAAAAGTTTGGTTTCTTATAATTTAGACCAACATGTACTAACTTTAAAAACCGTTCTTCACTTGGCAGCCAGACTGGTTCATGATACAATATTTTTTTCACCCCATCACTGTTGTACTAAGAGACCTACATTGGTTCTCCTTGGAAGTAGGGATTAAGTTAAAAAGTGTTTGTATTATTTTAAAAGTACTCCATAGAAAACAACCTGAATATCTGCATAACTCGCTGAAAATTTCTGGTGGTCTGAGAAGCAAAGACACTGTCTGACTAGAAACAATGAAATGAAATGAAATGAATTTGTACTTGTAAAGCGCACTGCTACCCTGAGGCATCCTGGCGCTGAACGCATACCGCTGTGGAACCCTTCCTGGCTTTTCCCTGTGAAATGTCCACTCCTGGGCACCCCCAAGGTGAAGCCAGGCATCCCAGCGCTGGTGGGGCCGTTGTGGAGATTAAGCAAGCTATTGCCCAGAGTTGCAGAGTGGAACCCATGATTAGAATAGGCACCGAGGCGAGAATTATCAGGTCCGAGGAAGTTGAGCCCAAGACCCGCCGAGGCGGGAATTGAACCCTGGTCCCGGGCCAGATCTCTGCATCAGGGTCTGCCGCTCTAACCATTGAGCCACACTTCTCCACAATCAGTGGGCTGGTAACCAGTCTTTCCCCGGCGCTGCCCAAACCTTTGGAATTCACTGCCAGAAGACATCAGGAGAACTAAGGACTTGTTTCCATTCTTTAAAAAACTGAAAACACATTTTTGTCGGCTCCATCTAAATGCTTATGTCTCCTACATTTGCAACACGTTCCTGGGCATCAGTCATTTTCCTTTCTGCACGTGTCCTTTTTATCCATTACTATGAATTCTAGATCTTTTCTTTCATTTCTGATATATCTAAATACCAACATTGCCTTTCAAGGAACTAAATGTCACCTTCCCTTTCTTAGTCTCATCTCCTCTCTTCCTTGATTCGTCCATCTGTCCGTCATATATTCTCTCATTGTCCGCTCAAGGTGTCTGTTCTCGCTGCCTCTCATTTGCTTTTTCTCACTTTTTCTGCTTGTTCCTCAATAACACTTCTCTGTGATTATTAGACCCCTGGGATTCCCCAGATTTTATTTTTTTCATCTTTCCGCTCCCACCTTTCCTCATCTCATTGTTCTGTGCCCTCCTCTACCTATGCTCTTTGCTTTTTCCGAGTTTATACTGCTCACATTCTTCAGTTAGAATTCATTATGAATATCCTTCCAGAGTTCAGTCATTATCTTGGTATTTAGCAGCTTGTTTAGAGTAAGAGAGAGCTACCTCAACTGTTTCGTTACCTGTAATGCCCGACACCATTTTGGTTGTTCTGTGCCATGTAAGAATATAAAATTAATAAGCACTATCTTTGATTTGCAATGGTTGATCATGAATGCATACTTAGAACAATACTGATCAAGCTCAGAGCGAGTATGTCAAAGGCTTCCCTTTGTGCAATCCAACAGCACGTTGTCATCTGCATACTGGATGATATTTATGGGAACTGCACATAGTTTTGTGAAATGTTCTTTGTAACGTAAGGATTTTACCAGTATCTGCAACATCGAGACAAAACAACTGGGGGTGCCAAACACACCCCTCTTTATACCTCTGTTGGTATAATTTTTTTCTCAAAGCTAGATTCATCCCCAATGTCATTTGAACCCATATATCACTATATAGGTCTTGAATAGCTTTTAATAAATGTGTTGGAATGCCACAAGCTGTTAATTTTGTTCATTGTTGACTCCTCTTAATACTGTAGAATGCTTTGCTACACAGAGTGATCAATCCGCAGTGGAGTTGTTGGTCCTCCTGGTTTTATCAGCCTATGTATTGCATATGTACTGGGGCTCTATCTGTGGAGGTTGCGTAAACCTCAGTGCTAATGAACTTCATGTGGCACAAGTAATTAATGAAGAATTGCTGAGCTTGCGGTTTTTCACCGAGTTGACTCCTCGTCTGCCTTCCAGGTAGAGGCACTTCTCACACCTGGCATGCTTTGCTGAGCGAGTTCTGTTTGTTCTTGCACGCAAAAGGTCAGTTGATTTCTTAGGGTCTTAGATCCAGCAGTCCAGGTTATATTGCTGGTGGCCAGCATCAACCGTGCAAGAGCACAGCTTAAGTGGATGAAGCACAATGCATAGACTGATGCAATCAGAAAAGACCCACAACCCCATAACAAGGAATTTCGAAGGGCTAGTAAGGGCCCTTATGAAAGACTTTGTTTAATGAACTTGTGCCAGCACTACAAAAGGTCTCCATGACTGGGTGTATTGAAACTACCACCAAAGCACTAATAACTCCCAACAATGAACAGTAAATACCAACTTAACGAGCTATAAAATTATTACCAGGATCAATATTTCATGTACTGATCGCAAGTACTAGACAAGCATAATTGTTTTCCCTCCCCGACGCTTCATGTGTGTTATTCTCGTTTCTACTTTCTTGTCTCGGTGAGACATTTAAAGCAAGCCTCCTTTATTGTTAATTGCAATACATTTTACGGTTTCGCTTGCGCTGTGCTTGTGAAATCTATTGTTTTTAATAGATTTTAAAAGGGGCTTCTCTTATCAGTTCCCAAGGCCAAAGTAGTCATCCAATCCGCTTTAGTGGGTGAAACTTTTTTTCTTACATTAAGGCTGCATTTACTGGTTTACAAATACTTATCTTCCCATGGCTGCACGCATTTACAATACTTATCTTCTACTGAAGATGTTCACACTGCTAAGCCCCATTCACTGTCGAGACTTCAGGGCCTGTTAAACTATAAGATAAGATCTCTTCCCAGGGAAAAGGCAGACAATTTCTAACAGTATGTGGGAATGCTTGCTTTTTATTACTTTGTAGAACGTTTGTGGCATTACCTATTCAAGTATCAATACCTTTCTTTGCACTATGTAGGCATTATCGGATCGATTTTACTACTATACTGGCAGTCACAATTGCAGTTAAGAGGCTTGATTGAAATGGTACAGTAGGTGCAGTGGTACTGGGGCCAAATGTTGTCATAACTTCACCAAACACCAAATATTGCTATATTTTACTACTAAACAGGTAGTCATAAGTGCAGTTATCTAGCAGACACTAGGGCCATGAATTCAATAGTGCAGCAAGTACAGTGGCACTTGGGCCAAAAGCTCTAGGCACCCAATTAAACACTAATAATTGCTATATTTTAGAACTAAACAGGCAGTCACAAGTGTAGTTCTCTTTCAGGCACTAGGGTCATGATTTGAATGGTGCAGCAGGTGCAGTGGCACTGGGCCCAAACGTTGTCAGAACTCCTCTAAACACATAATATTGCTATATTTTACTACTAAACAGGCAACCACAATTGCAGTTACCTTGCTGTTAAAAGGGGCATAATTTGAATGGTGCAGCAGGTGCAGTGGCACCGGGGCCAAAAGCTCTAGGGACCCCGCTCAAACCAGATTATTACTAAATTTTACTACCAAACGAGACAGTCACAAGTGCAGTTATCTAGCTGACAATAGGATTATAATTTCAATTGTATTGTATTGTAATTGCATTTATATAGCGTTTACTACCCCTGACGAGGCGTCAAAGCGCTTTTTCGGCAGTAGCACACTACTCTAAAACCCATAAAGGTTTAGTGGTGAATTAGTATAGTGAAAATATGAAAGTAATTTGAGTGGTGGATATGTTAGTCAGTTATTTGGATTGAGAAGGATAGTGGAGGGATAGAAGAGGGAAAAAGGATTGCAGTTATATAGTGCTTGCTACCCCTGAAGGGGTGTTGAAGCGCTTTTTCGGCGAGTAGCACGCTACTTTCGGAACCCATAAAGAATTAGTGGTGAATTAGTATAGTGAAATATGAAATAAATTTGAGTGAGGATATGTTAGTCAGTTGTTTGGATTGAGAAGGATAGTGGAGGGATAGAAAAGGGAAGGATTTAGAACTTTTTTTTTTTTTTGGAGCTCCTAGCAGTAGGAGGAGGCTTGGGATGAGTAAATGGGAGGTGGAGGGGGAAGAGTTTGAGGGAAGGGTTTAGAAAGGCTTGTTTTAGGAAATCGGAATAGTAAAAGAGGTATGAGATGATGCAAGGAGGGGTAGAGGAGGAAAGAGTCTAGAAAGGATTATTTTGGGGATCATTGTAGTGGTATGGGGTTTGGGAGGAATGAGAGATTGGAGGTAGAGGATATATTGGTAGAGGTATAGGGTGAGAAATAGGGCAGTGCGTTGGAAAGAGTAGTAGAAAGATTTTAGATGAGTCAGAGAGTAGAGGTAGAGGATATATTGAGAGCAGTATAGGGTGAGAAATGGGGTAGTGCACTTGATATGCTGAATGAGAAGAAAAGTAATAAATATATAGATCCATAAGTACATGGAAGTTATATAAATTCATAAAGGAAGGTAGTATATGTAGATTAAAGATGCATTAAATAAACTCCAGCTTTCAAGTGTTGTTGTTTCTAATTCAATAGTGAAGCAATTCTAGATAGTTATGATAAAAGATTTACTTATTTATGCTGTCACTTATATACATGTTAAAAACATAGAATAATGTAACTATCAGTAATGTGTACATTTGTTAAGCAGAACTAGTGAATATCTATTTTTTCAAGACATAATTATTCTACACGTTTATACAAAGCAATACACATATGTAGGTACATATCTATAGTACAAATACATGCTTATATACAAAGGGATATGTTGTATATTTCTGTTTGCATATGGTGGTTATGAGGGGGAGAGCCAATTCTTGAGTAGTTTTCTGAAGATAAGATGGTTATCCGTGGATCTTATGTTGGGGTGTAAAGAGTTTTATTGTTTGGCTGCTTGAACAGAGAAGGATGTGCCACCCATGGTTTTATTCTTGTACGTTGGGATTTTGAGGCAAGGTGCCACACTAGAGCTGAGGTTCCTTTGTTGAACGCGTTTGGTGATTTTATTCCTGATGAAGATCGGTCCTGTTCCATGTATCGCTTTGTGGGTGATACAAAGCAGCTTGACCATGGATCTTCTGGCAACCGGTAACCAATGCAGGGCTTTCAAGGCAGGAGAGATGTGGTCTTGCGGTTTTATATGTTAGTGTAGACTGGCAGCTGGGTTCTGAGTCCGTTGTAGTTTTTTCATGGTCGGTAAGGTGATCCATGGTAGAGGCTATTGTCGTAATAGTTTGGACAGAACAAGGGAGATGGTTGCCTGGACTTTGTGTGGAAATCCCAAATGGGGGAAGATTAGTCGCAGAGTTTTTATAGTAACAAAGCTTGATTTTGCTAGTTTGTCCACTCGTGCATTCATTGTTAGCTTGGAGTCCATGGTCATTCCGAGGTTTCTTACTTCCTTCGATACTTTAGGCGGTGTTCCCAGATCATCAGGCCACGCAGCAAGCAGGTTATAATGTTTCCAATCGCCACACCTGAGTATTTCCATTTAAGAAGCATTCAGTTTGAGATGGCTCCCCTCATCCATTGATCCACGGCTCTGAGACAACTGAAAATTGGCGAGTTTCCAATTTCTTTTTGCGGCATTCCAGTTGAAGGAGTATTTGCGTGTTATCTGCATAGTTATAGCATGTGAGGTAAAATTGATTGATCAGTGCCAGTAATGACTTCATGTAGATGTAGAAAAGCATGGGTTCACTTTTGTGAAGTATGGTTTGGACGAGAAAGGGGGGGTATGGATGACATTAGTTCTGTTGCGAAGGTAGGATGTGATCCATTCTAGAGCAGTCCCCTCTATGCCGGCTTCGTGGAGTCTTTGTATCAGAGTGTCATGGTCAACCGTGTCAAAGGCAGCCAGAGGTCCAAGAGAAGTAGCGCAGCAACCCCGTTGCGGTCAACTCTGTTCTTCAGGTCATCCCAGATGGCAGATTCTGGGCCTCTTCCTGGATGGAATCCCGTTTGGAAGTCTGAAAGTATGGCATTATCTTCGATGAATGCTGCTCTTTCTATCAGTTTGCCCAGGAAAGGTCCATTTGTAATCGGTCTGTAGTTGTCAGGGTTCTGTGGGTCCAAGTTTGTTTTCTTCAGTAATGGGTGTATGTATGACTTTTTGAGTTTTCTGGAAATATTCCGGTAGTTAAGGAGTGGTTGATGATTCTTCTTACTGGAGTGGCAGCAGAGGTTGTTAGAAGAATTGTCTTGAAGGCTTGCTTTATTTAACTACAAAACAGGCAGTCACAAGTGCAGTTCCCTTGCAGACACTAGGTGCATGATTTCAATGGTGCAGCAGGTACAGTGACACCGGGGTGCAAAGCCCTAGGAACACCTCTAAACACCAAATATTGCAATAATTAACTGCTAAACGGGCAGTCACAAGTGCAGTTATCATATAGGCAAAAGGGTCATGATTTGAATGGTGCAGTGGCACCTGGGCCAAACGTTGTCATAACGCCTCTAAAGAACAATATTGTTATATTTTACTACTAAACAGGCAGTCACAAATGCAGTTATCTTGCAGGCACTAGGGGCATGATTTGAATTTTGCAGCAGGTGCAGTGGCACCGAGCCCAAAAGTTATCAGAACTCCTCCTAACACATAATATTGCTATTACATTAATTAATTCTATTATTTCCCTCTTTCATTTAATTTTCAAGATTTTGCTATTACTTACCCGCACTATACCACTAGTAACAGCACAATAAATTGCCTTTTTGTACATAAACAAGTCATAACATTTTAACAGACTTTCTGTAACTTATATTGTACAACTACTCCGCAAGCTACAACTTACAACAAAAGAACTGCTTATTATTAATCATATAGGCGAAATCTAATGCATTTACCAATGCTTGTTGACATTACCACTACCTGCATTGCTAGGCCATGCCCTCTACTTCATATACTTGCATCTCCATAGCATCTTGGTTATGGCATTCCTCCTTTCACCATAGCGCCACACTGCCCAATAAATTACCTCTGCCATTTTTATCACATCACCATTCTCTCACCGTCGATCTCACTGAGTGTGATTTTTTTCCAACATAGAAAAAAACATGAGAAATAAATTAGACCAACACGTACTTGCCGGGTATATTAGAATGAGCCAATTTTTGAGTCAAGAACAACATCTGGGATTACTTTAGAAGTTGCGGTTGCTGGAAGTGGGGCTCTACTCATCATACCTTTCAACATTGTCTACACAATTTCTACCACTTTTTGAATTTGTTTTCGAAGCATTCTTGCTTACAACTCTCCCTTTATTTTGCTATTGAAGACTTTTGCACACAGCGGTTCTGAAAAGACCAAGGGTACTTCTGCATGTATTAAAGGCTGTTTGTTGTTTACACCAGTATCATTACATCTGTTGGTCAATCTGTTACAAATACTTTGGGAATGTGAGGGTTTTATGATCTGAAGAAGTAAAAAGTTACTAAACAATTAAAGCATTCCTTAATATGCTTGCAATTTTATTCACAATCCCTGCATGTTCAACATTGGGAATCTGTGTATAAGGATTGTAATAAAAAGCGCACACCGTGACCCTACCAGTCAATACCTTTTATCAAATGCCCCCTTAAAATTTCCCTTTTCTGTCCCCCTGACCTACTTTTCAGCAGCTGCCACGACCAAACATTTCAAGCAGTCCTATTTGATAATCATTTTGAGAAACATTTGTACATGATAACACTTCGGTTGGATTATAATCTAGCTTTTTAAAGAATATACTTACTGAATTTCCAATGCTATACCCTCTCAAATATCAGTTATTCAATCCACTGTTTTTTGTTCTTAACAGAAAGAGCTAGCAAACCAAGAAGGCTGTCCTCAAATGTGTGCATACAAACTGGTAACAATCAAGTTTCGGTGGTGGGGGCTACAGAACAAAATTGAACATTTTATCCAGAAGGTAGGTTAAATACACGTTTTACACTTTGCGGTATTTGTCATTTGAGAATGCACACTTTATTATCCAGTATAATCTTTGACATTGGATTTGATGATTGTAGGTAGAAAATATCCGTTTTCACAGTCAAATAATTTAAGTAGCCATTATAAGATCTTCGAAATTTTTCCTTCTTGGAAAAAGTCAGTAGCGTTGAATATAATTAGGCCAGAGAGCTCACAGACCCCTATAATCTGATCCCTCAAGCTGGATAAAGTGTGAAATGATCCCACATCTGCATTCATTTCCTTTATAAGCCTGACTTGCTGTGTAGCCTACTTGCCCAGAAAGGCGGATATTATGTGATATGAGGCAGACGGAAATCATATATTACAAATGGGCTCTCAAAACTATCAGACTTAAATATAGTTGTCTTTTCATAAAACATCAGTTATGCTTCCTCTTATGAGATAAAGAGAAACATATTACACTCACACTCATTAGACCTGTACAACATTCAACAAATGTGAGTAGGGCCAGATTTAAGGTAAAAATCCACCGCTCAAAATGTGTCCTTTGGAATCTTCTTAACATACAATCAGACCATTTTTCATACCAGTCCAAATTTTAAATACTTGTTGCCAATAATGATGGTGTTCACAATTCTTGAAGGTGCCTGCATGAGGATTAGGCTTTTGCAGCATTACATTCATGCTCCCTTTGTGCAGATTTTAGATATAATTTGCCTTCAGCGAGTTACCAGCTCGCTCATCTTGATTAATCCAGACTTTTCCCCAGGAATGAGGGGAGATGTAGCGGCACTCAGTTGCAGCTTCGCTCGCCCCTCCACCATGGTCGAGATTCAGCGGAGCTACGCATAGATTGCATTGCCTTTCTCCTCTCTATATCCCCCCACATTCCCCTCACCCAAGGAAGAACAGTAAAGAAGGGGGATGAAACAGGATTGTCCTGCGTTCTCGATTGCCACTATATGACTTACTGCACCTCAAGTTAGCGCCCGTAGTATATTTAGGAGCCAAGACTGCTGTGGGTGCCTGTCAGACAGCAGCATGGTAATTACCCACCAATTGCCAAGAAACTACGGGAGTCACCGTCCTGGTATCACCCTGACTACTCCCCATCCCATCCTATCCTTCCTCTCAGAAGGAAAGTCACCTGTTGTCTCTGCCCGCAGAGATATCTAGGGGGCTCTACAGTCTCATATGCCTAAAGGGCAGCAAAATAGGAATGGGCACTCCTCTCTGTCTGTGGTTGTGCTATCCTCCAGGGAGACTCATCCTTCTGATTCAGCAAAGGAAGCTCCCACTTCCCAGGCAACTACGGCAGTCGACTGTGGCAGAGACAGCACAGGTCTCAGAGTGTGAGGCCGCCAGTGTACCCCCAGCCAGATTCCCGGTAAGATGCTGCTGTTGCCCCAACCACAGCCTTAGGACCCAGGCAAACCCCAGTTTCGGACTTCTTGGAAGCAACCATGGGGGAGATTGTTTACATTGTTTTTTGGATGTTGAAGGAGGCTGCTGCGACCCGGGAGGCTCTAAAGTCTGTAGTCTCATAGCAGGGCCCTCAGCAGGTACTACCTTGGATGAGAATGGTACTGATATTTTATGGGATTGAGGCGCTAGTTGTGTAGATGCCTGATAATCTAATCCTGTGCCTTATCCAGGTTCTATACCTACCTTGCCGGTATCATCACTGATCTTTCTTTCTTCTGGGCCTATTCCACTGGGCCATATTGAGACGCAGGTAGAGAGTCAATTAACCCTCCAAGGGCACAAACCTTATGTCAAACAGCTATTCTAAGTACTGTTAATACTCCTGCTGACCTGAATGTTCCTGGTGCTGCCTCATCATTGCCCTTGGTGATGACAAAATAAGTTCTTCTATCCAGTCCCTGTTGGAAAGTGGGAGCAAGTGCAAGATGGATAACAGGGCCTTGGACAATAGGGCAATGATGTTCGAGCCTGAGAAGAAGGCTGTGCTGCCAGGGCATACGGAGAGTAGCCAGTCTGAAGAAAATGATTCTCTAATAAGTGTGCCTACCTCTGCTGATACTGACACAGAACATAGGGATTCTGCTGCTTCAAATACAGCTGTGGCCCTTTCTTTTGCTACTACTCTTCTGTCAATACTGGCGGAACCAGTTCAAGGACACCCATGAATAGAAAAGTGTGCCATAAAATAGGGTTAAAACCTCAGAAAGCCAAGCACTGAGGTGGGAGGCACGTTGATTGGAGGTGTACGGGCAGTGGAGCAGGGGAGCTTCCCTTGCCCAAAAGCTGTTAATGTAGACCCAAGAAATCTGGGGAGTCACTGTCACGAGGCTGGTTTAGACCTGGGGAGAAACACTGCCATTTTAATGCACATGTTTCTTAAGTTGCCTTCTTTTCTACAAGTTGACTTTTGACACACATTTGCTTGCATGTCTGTGCAGGATATGATTTTTATAAACCACATTTGCTTACATTTCAGCTTCATTGGCACACGATACCTTTAACATCTAGTACAAGGGATAAAGTTCATTGCGCAAATGTTGTTTGTTGATCGTCCAGTAGGCGACATAGCTATCATAGGAGGATAAACAACGGCAGCCTGGCTGAGGTCTCGGCACAGCATCATGGATCTGTTTATGGTATATACATTAGCACTTCTGTGTTCCTATCAGAGGAGCACTCTGCTGTCACTGTGTGGTCGCTGCTTGTCGGAATTCCAGCCCAGCTGTTCTGTTTTTCTCTGTGAGGAGGGATGTCCAACTTGTGACCAAGACGGGTCCCTGAAGGCAATTATCCTCAGGTAATGGGGAGTCAGACCATCCAGTAGGAGATTTTGGCAGTTCACCCGCCCCAGGCAACTAGGTTAGGGAGCGCATAGTAGGAGTACAATATACACAGTACTTGTATGCCAGCATACACTGCTTTAGCACAATGGTGGAATTCTTTATTCTTTTTCACTGTTCTTGTGATGATAATAACTCTCATTTGTTTCTGTCTATTAATTGTTGCAGCACATATATTTTATACTAGAATGGCAATGCTTCAATAAATATTGAACCGCCTAGTTGTATACTTCCTGTATATCACTTTGGGTATGCTTGAGTGACTGAGTAAAAGGGTTCTAGATCTTTTACCACGATTCCTTGGAGAGTCGGGGATTGCTGAGGTGAGATTTAAAATGTAATTTTATTACCCATATTCTTTATATTCAAATCACCTGGAGTGTCCGCTTTTGTAGCTTGATCTTTTACCGTACACCCAATCCTAAGTAAAATTATGGGGCTGACCGTCCGAGGACTCACCGGCGTAGCTAAAAGACAACTTGTAAAAGAAACTATCGAACTTTATAAGCCTTGGATTCTGTGTCAGAGACGCATATAGCCTTTAAGGATCGATCATTTTTCAGACAACTCGATTATTTACCTGTTGTTGTTACATCATAGCAAGTCTCTATTAGAGGGGTGGCCATACTTGTTGCTAAATCGGTGAATTTTAAAGTTGGTAGTACGATGGAGGATGGACATTAGAGGTGAGCTATCGCACAGATCAGGATAGATGAGGTCAATTATAATGTTTGCATGATCTATGGGCCAAACCAGGAGGATTCTCAGATTTTTGATGCAATTTCTACAAAACTCTTAGAATGGCCAGAACTGCTAATAGTCATTAGGGATCTTAATTTTGTTTTCAACTATGAAAAGGATATGACAAATCACAGTGCTAATCCCCAAACGACTAAGGTTAATAAGTCTATCACCTTATTGTTGAGTATACACGGATTGGTTGAGGTCTGGCAAGCTCTTAAACCTAAGGAACCTGGCTTCCCCTACTACTCATATGTTCATAACCACTATTCGAGAATTGATATAATCTTGGTTTCACGTAATATGCTCTGTACTACTGAGCTATGCCCCTAGGTGGTGTTGGATCATAATCCTCTATTTTTTTTTTTTTACAATAAAGCAGTACTCCTCCCGTACAAAGAATCCATGGTGGACTTTTGAGCGGTGACTTCTCATAGATGAAGGGTTGATGAACAAGATCCCTATATTGATGGGGATTTGGGAGACTAATCTCAAATCTGCTTCTGTATCCACTGTGTGGAATACCCTAAAGGCCTATATTAGAGATGTACATTTAAATATGTCGCTGAGCGTAACAGGGAAACTTATAATCAGGGAATTCAGCTCCATTCTGATTTGTTAAAATAAGAATATGCGCATTCAAGTGCAATTGTGTTAAAAGATCGATCTGAAAGGGACTGTTTTCTCCGTATGATTGAGTGCCGTAGCAGAATCATCCGGGCATTGAGGGAAAAAGGGGCTTACATGGTGGTGCAGAGGTGTGTGTATTAGTATGGAGAGTCTATTGGAAAAATACTAGATTATAAGGCAGAATAGATCTAGCATAGGGCCGATTAAAGACGATAAGTTGTTTCTCAGCCCCAAGAAATTCTGTATTAATCGTTGTGTTCTACCAGTCTCTCCATATCCTTCATAATCACCTGGATATTAATGCTATGGCCCAATATTTGGAAACTGTAGAAGTCCCGGATATGAGCAAAGAACAAGCTGACATGTTAACTATTTAAGGAGTCTAGGCAGCTATCCCCTACTCCCGTCCGGTAAAGCTGCTAGTCATATTTCTTAAGATTATGAAGAGTATTAACAAAAGCAGGCTGTCCCTGTGCCCTGGACTCTGTTAATATTGTTGTCTTTTTGTAAAAAAAAAAAAAGAAAAATCTTCCATGGCGAGAGGGACATACGAAATTCTAGACTCTTAGCTCAGTGTCGTAATTGACACAATTACCAGCCCATGTCAGCATGGCTTTATTCCAGGTAGAGGTAACTATTCACACCAACATGTCTATAACTGTAGGCAGCAATCTCCAGAAATCAGTTGGTAGGATCCTCCTCGATGCTGAGAAGGCCTTTGACAGAGTCTCACGGTCCTATCTATGAGCCACTATGATTAAGATGGGGTTTGGCATTAACTACATGAATCGGGTTAATTGCCTGCACCAAAACCCCATGCCCAGGTTCTTATTGGTGGCGATGCGTCTGATGTTTTCAGCATTAAGTGGGGCACTTGCCAGGGCTGGCCACTGTCGCCATTACTATTTATCTTAGATCTTGAACTATTTATTTCTCGGCTTCCCAGTAACCATCTCCTATCACCTGTTTAGTTGAACAGCACTACAGTTCATTTAACTGTATTTGCTGATGGTATTGCTGTATACTCCTATTGAATAGGAGGCCTTAGACCTACATATCTGGCAGAGGCTTCCAGTCTCCCTAATCGGTGTAATAATATTAAAATGAAGGTACTCCCAAAAATCTGCTATCCCGCTTTCGGGCCCTAATGCTGTTTTTCGGCGTTTAGAGTCGGCTATTAGCAGATTTCTCTTGGGTTACCAGCACGTAAGGCGAGCAATTGAACTTTTGAAATTACCTCAAGAGGAAGGTGGCTAAGCACTACCAGATTTTAAACATTTTTATTGGGCAGCTTTTGGGGCACATATTCAGTGTCATGTGACAGAACTCTGATAAGAGACTGGCATATGTGTATGAAGTCGCACTAGGTAGAGAAGTCACTGGCTCATTCTTGCACAGTGATCCGAATTATTTTAAGCAAGTGAGATTCAAGGGGATTCAGTATGCATTGTTGATTTGGCACGAATGGTGCAAAAAATGCAATATTATGGGTATCCATACCTATATGCATGTATATAATAACCCCCTTGTTCAAGGCATACGAGCTGTGGATCATATGCTTGTGCATAGATCGCCATCTAGTGTTGGGTCCGGATGTTTGCACTTTGTTTTTCTCCGAAAAAGTCTTTCCAGTCAAGAGGTAGGTGACTCCTCCTTTCGGTGATAGTGCGCATGGGCATCGACTCCATTGTTAGATTGTTTTTTTCCGCCATCGGGTTCGGATGTGTATTGCTGCACTCCGGTTAGGCACCGTTTCTCGGACCCCTTCGACACGCAATGCATACCCTCGTCGGTATTGTTATCGATCGTGGTTCCCCTTTTGACGCGTATCGTTTCAACTTTAAAATCTGCAATCGGAAAACTCGTGGAAAGCCGGCGGGCCTACCCGTGCCGACCGCTCTAGCAATCGATGGAACGGTCTCCCTTCAAGTTATGTCCCGGGTGTCGTGCTAAATTTCCACGCACCGACTTGCACAAAGTGTGCAACCTCTGTCTGTCCCCGGGACACGACGAGAAAGACTGCGACGCGTGCCGATCGTTCCGATCGAAAAAGACTCTTCGTGATCATCGGGCTCGACGTCACGAGATGCAACAGCAAAGCGGCTCAGCACCGGACATCTTCGGCGAAGATTCCGACTCCGAACATCAGGCCCAAGGAGCCGAAGAAGAAGAACACTTCTCCATGTCCGAGGCCGACTCAGACATCGAAGAAGAGGAGCAAGTTACTCCGGGTCAGCGTACCGCGAGTAAAGACAACCCCTTGCCCCCCCCACCAACCTAAGATAAAGGCTCCGGTCCCTCCTCTGCCTTCGGGCCAAAGTTTCTGACGCCCCGCCCTCAGGCCCGGCTCCGAAACATAAAGAAAAGCCTTCTGGTTGGGGCTCGAACAGACCCCATCTCGGTGCCAACCCAACACCTTCGGCACCGAAACACAAGTTCAAGCCGACACCACCGGCGCCATAAGACTCGGAGGCGAAGCCTTTGATGCCGAAACAGGCAACCAAGGATAAAGAGACTCAGTCGAAAGAGCCTCGGTCCGATCACTCCACTTCGGATCCGAAACAGAAAGAGTTGGTGATTCACCCTGAGACAGGCCATATTCAGGCTACTCTACCAAAAAAGAGGAAATTACACCTACCAGAGGACTACCACATTCCTCTAAAGAAGAAAAGTGTGGGTACTAACCCTTCTCCTCCTTACATCCCACCTACGAGAAGTAGATTAGGATTAGTAGGAGAACTACTAATCCTAATTTACTTATTTCACCTGAAAATTCACCATCACCACCAACTTCACCTAACCCACAACATGATGGGGATGGAGATGGGGATGACAATCAAGATCCCCCACAGGACACTGATCCTTGGCAGGATTATCACACTGATCCAGATAATGATCCAGATTTGTACCCCTCCAGACCCTCCCCACCAGATGATAACATTGGATACGTTGAGCTCCTTAATAGGGCTGCTCAATATCACAGGGTGGAGTTACATTCAGAACCATTAGAGCAGGATTTCCTCTTTGAGACTCTTCGCTCCTCTCACAGAGTCACTCACACATTACCTATGCTCAAAGGCATGTTAAAACACACTGAGGACATTTTCAAAGACCCTGTCAGGGCAAGAATTATTACTCCTAGGGTGGAGAAAAAATATAAGCCCGCACCCACCAACCCTACATACATCAAAGGTCAATTACCTTTAGACTCTCTTGTAGTCTCTAACGCTCTCAAGAGAGCAAATCCCAAACGTCAGGTGAAGCTCCTCCTCCAGATAAGGAGTCCAAGCTCATTGACGCCTCAGGCAAAAGAGTAGCTTCACAAGCAGCTAACCATTGGCGTATTGCCAATGCTCAAGCTTTGCTGGCTCGTTATGACAGGGCTCACTACGATGAGTTAGAGAAACTCATACAGTTCTTACCCGACGAACACAAGACTAAGGCTCACAACCTTATTCAAGAGGGTAAGCTCATTACAAATACCTCTATCAGGTGTGCCCTCGATGCGGCAGACAGCAGCCCGTTCAATTAACACCACCATACTCTTACGAAGGCATGCTTGGTTGAGAATTTCAGGTTTCAAACCTGAGGTGCAAACCTCCATCCTCAACCAACCCTTTGATAAGGAACATCTCTTTGGACCAGCAGTTGACAGAGGTCGCAAAGTCCATGGGAGCTTTGCAGTCACCCACCAATAGGGGTTCCTTTCGCCGCTCCTTTTATAGGGGTGGCTCTAAAAACATATCCACCGAGACTACCTCCTCCTCTTACAAGGGTAATACTCAATCCCCCTCACCAAAAGGTTATTTCAGAGGAGGTTTTAGAGGGAACAATGGCAAGGGAAGAAGCAGAGGCAACTCCACACGCTCTTCCTCCTCCAGCAACAAACAGTGACTTCCATCCTGTACCCCCCGATCATTCCACTCCTGTCGGGGGACGTCACTCCCAATTTCTCCCTGTCTGGAACTCCATCTCTTCAGAGAAATGGGTACTGCAAATTATCCAATATGGTTACTGCCTGGAACTTACAGCCAATCCCCCAAATATCCTTCCAAGACCACATGCAATGTCACCGGAACATCTTTCACTCTTAAAGCAAGAGGTTCTCTCTCTCCTGGGAAAACAAGCTATAGAAACAGTCCCATTACAATACCAAGGGACCGGGGTATACTCCCTGTACTTCTTAATTCCCAAGAAGGTTGGCTCTTTAAGACCTATATTAGACCTCAGAGAACCAAATCTGTACATTCAGTCCGACCACTTTCACATGGTCACACTCCAACAGGTGCTCCCACTCCTTCAGCAAGGCGACTTTCTGTCCACTCTGGACTTAAAGGACGCATACTTCCATATTCCCATTCACCCTGCTCACCGCAGGTACCTCAGGTTTGTGGTGGATGGACAACATTATCAATTCAAAGTTCTCCCATTCGGAGTAACTACAGCACCCAGGGTTTTCACAAAGTGTCTAGCAGTAGTCGTGGCTCATCTAAGAAGACGATACCAAAGGGGATGATGGACGGAGCGTTAGAGCAAATCAAACACTCACACCCAGTCAACTGATCTGGGTTCAATCCATCATCATTCTTTAGCTCACTCCACCACCCCAGTTCAGACATGGCCATATGCAAATCAGTCTGACCCTGTGCCTCATGGGAACAGTCCAGCCCGAACTGCCAAGCCATGTCTTCCCTGGACCGGAAACAAGCTTCCTGGGACCGGTTTCGGGTTCAAAACCCTCATCAGCCAGGCTATCTTGAATCCAGTGGCAAAGTGAGCAAGGGACCCACGTCTGGGCATACCCTGCCAGCTTAGGCGAACAAAGCGATACCAAAGGGGATGATGGACGGAGCGTTAGAGCAAATCAAACACTCACTCCCAGTCAACTGATCTGGGTTTAATCCATCATCATTCTTTAGCTCACTCCACCACCCCAGTTCAGACATGGCCATATGCAAATCAGTCTGACCCTGTGCCTCATGGGAACAGTCCAGCCCGAACTGCCAAGCCATGTCTTCCATGGACCGGAAACAAGGTTCGGGCTGGACTGTTCCCATGAGGCACAGGGTCAGACTGATTTGCATATGGCCATGTCTGAACTGGGGTGGTGGAGTGAGCTAAAGAATGATGATGGATTAAACCCAGATCAGTTGACTGGGGGTGAGTGTTTGATTTGCTCTAACGCTCCGTCCATCATCCCCTTTGGTATCGCTTGTTCGCCCCTAAGTTGGCAGGGTATGCCCAGACGTGGGTCCCTTGCTCACTTTGCCACTGGATTCAAGATAGCCTGGCTGATGAGGGTTTTGAACCCGAAACCGGTCCCAGGATGCTTGTTTCCGGTCCAGGGAAGACATGGCTTGGCAGTTCGGGCTGGACTGTTCCCATGAGGCACAGGGTCAGACTGATTTGCATATGGACATGTCTGAACTGGGGTGGTGGAGTGAGCTAAAGAATGATGATGGATTAAACCCAGATCAGTTGACTGGGGGTGAGTGTTTGATTTGCTCTAACGCTCCGTCCATCATCCCCTTTGGTATCGCATCTAAGAAGACAGCACATTCACGTCTTTCCCTACCTAGACGACTGGCTAATAAAAGCCAGCTCGCAACAGAGCTGCCTACGCCACACTCAAAAATAGTCCAGCTGCTTCACGACCTCGGGTTCACTGTAAACCTCACCAAGTCTCATCTCCAACCATCCAACACACAAGTGTATCTAGGAGCCACAATAGACACTCAGAAAGCTCTAGGGTGTCCCAACCCAGTCAGGATCTGCAACATGCAGACTCTAATATCGCAGTTTCAGCCTCAACACTCATTACCAGCTCGAGTGTTCATGCAATTGCTAGGAATGATGGCATCTTGCATTTTAATCGTTCCTTACGCAAGTCTCCAAATGCGTCCCCTACAAGAATGCTTAGCACGTCAGTGGAACCAGGCTCAAGGTCAGTTATCAGATTTAGTGTTGCTGGATGGCCGCACCCATCGCTCTCTGCAGTGGTAGAACATACAAAACCTTTCCAAGGGGCGGCCATTCCTCGACCCGGTTCCACAGATAGTGCTAACAACAAATGCATCGCTCACTGGTTGGGGAGCTCATCTTCAAAAACATACCATTCAGGGCATGTGGACTCTGCAACAGAAACAACTCCACATAAACCATCTAGAACTGCAAGCAATTTTTCTAGCATTAAAAGCCTTCCAACTTCATCTAGTAGGCACAGCTGTGCTGATTCGCACAGACAACATGACAGCAATGTACTACATACAAAAACGGGGGACACACTCTCTCCAGCTCTCACAGCTAGCCCAGAGCATTTGGAGATGGGCCATACCTCAGAAAATATATCTCCTTGCAGAACACCTCCCAGGAGTAAGCAATCAGATTGCAGATCTGCTCAGTCGTCAACGACAGCAGATCCACGAATGGGAACTCCACCCTCAAGTTCTCCTCCCATTCTTCCAAATGTGGGGCTTCCCAGAGATAGATCTGTTCGCCACTCACCTAAACACAAAATGCACAAACTTCGCATCCAGGTATCCACACCCATTGTCCAAAGTCAATGCACTATGGATGAATTGGTCAGGGATATTTGCTTACGCTTTTCCGCCTCTCCCACTCATTCCATTAGTGGTTTGGAAGCTCAAACAGCAGTCCCTGACACTAATCCTAGTTGCTCCCACATGGGCCCGTCAACCCTGGTTCACAACCCTATTGGAGCTATCAGTAGTTCCTCACCAAAAACTACACCTTACTCCCAATCTTCTCACTCAGAACCGTGGAGAGATAAGGCATCCAGATCCCAGTCATCTCAACCTTGCGATCTGGCACCTGAAATCCTAGAGTTTGGTTATCTTAATCTTCCGTCAGACTGCATGAATATTATCAAAGAGGCTAGGCGCCCTACCACATGAGCATGCTATGCAGCAAAGTGGAAGCAGTTTGTCATTTAATGTAACAACAATAAAATCAGTCCGCTAGATGCTTCAATTCAAAACATCATTTGCTATCGACTACATCTACAGCGTTCCAATTTAGCGTACACATCTATACGCTTACATCTTGCTGCAATAGCTGCATATCTTCAAAACAGACAGCATTTGTCTCTTTTAGAGTGCCTGCTATTAAAGCATTTATGGAAGGACTTAAAAGAGTCATTCCACCCAGACTTCCACCTGCTCCAGTGTGGAATCTCAACATAGTTCTTACAAGACTCATGGGTCCACCCTTTGAACCATTGCACAAATGTGAACTACAATTTCTCACTTGGAAGGTAGCCTTCCTCATAGCGATCACATCTCTAAGGAGAGTGGGTGAGCTTCAGGCACTAAACATAGAAGAGCCATTTTTACAAATACACCAAAACACAGTGGTTCTAAGGACTAACCCCAAATTTTTACATAAAGTCATTTCTGCCTTTCATATCAACCAATTTTTTGAGTTGCCTGTGTTCTTCCATCAACCAGATTCAGTGGCAGAACGTGCTCTTCACACCTTAGATGTCAAAAGAGCATTACTATACTATATAGAAAGAACAAAACCTTTCAGGAAAACCAAGCAACTTTTTGTCGCTTTTGCTCCCCCACATAAAGGCAATCCAATACCAAAATCAGGTATTGCACGGTGGTTAGTTAAGTGCATTCAAATATGCTACATTAAAGCTAAACGCACATTAACAATTCCCCCTAGAGCGCATTCTACATGCAAACTGGGGGCTTCTATGGCATTCTTAGGAAATATACCCATAGAGGACATCTGCAGAGCTGCAACTTGGTCTACACCACAAACATTCACAAAACACTATTGTGTAGATGTGTTAGCAAGACAGCAAGCTAGTGTGGGCCTGGCAGTTTTATGTACACTATTTCAGACCACTGCAACAACTACAGGTTAGCCACCGCTTTGGGGAGATAACTACTATGTAGTCTATGCACAAGCATATGATCTACAGCTCATATGCCTCGAACGGAAAATGCTACTTACCCAGTATGCATCTGTTCTTGGCATATAGAGCTGTAGAGTCATATGCGCCCACCCGCCTCCCCGGGTACCTATACCTGTTGCAGTAACATCTTACTTAGATACATGCATTCATGGACATCTCCTTTTACTACTCTTACTAACTCCATTATCACCCTCTGCGGGAAAACAATCTAACAATGGAGTCTATGCCCATGCGCACTATCACCGAAAGGAGGAGTCACCTACCTCGTGACTGGAAAGACTTCTTCGAAGAAAAAACAAAGTGCAAACATCCGGACCCAACACTAGATGGCGATCTATGCTCAAGCATATGACTCTACAGCTCTATATGCCAAGAACAGATGCATTCTGGGTAAGTAGCATTTTCCTTTCCATCTATCTTTCATGATGGCACTTTTTATATATGGTACAGTAGGGGGCTCAAAATTATTTGTCAGGTTTATAAACTGGGCACACTGTTCCTGCTTGGGACTAAAAGGAGAATTTGTACTCCCATCCAAGACTTTTAATTTTTTTTATTTCTAAAACCTTTATTGTATTTTATAACATAGGCAGTAAGGACAAAGCAAAATGAATACATAAATAGGATTTAAAAAAAATCATTCCACATTCTTGGCATTTACTAATTCATAGAACTCTGTATATTGTTAGAGAAGATCCAAGCTATTTTGACTAATGCCCACTACAGATTTGCTGTTGTTGTTTAAATTCTAAACAATAAAACTAAGTACAGTAATGGTACGAACAGTTGCTGACATACCATATGTTATTTGACTTCAATATCCGGCAGTATATCAGTATCGGCATGCGTCAACACAAAACTTGACAAAACGTAACAAAACATGACTAAAAGAATAGTTAATGTGATAATAGTGACCACTGCATTGTAGGCCTTTAGTGACCACTTGATAAGTGTATACGAATGTTCTTTTAAAGTATCTACTGGTACAGGACTGTCTACCTCCTGTTTTTGGAAAAATATAACCCCTGAATATTCTATTCAAGTGGAGGAGTAGAATTCATATCGGAAGGCTTTGTGTGCTTTTCTACACTGCGACAAAATATGACTAAACTAGCAGAAAAAAATACTAGTGAGATAGGCACGATGGTCAACACCCAGATGCTTATGTCGGCAGTTAATAATTCTTCTTTATTGCTACTTTCATTAAGGTTGACGCTGCAGCAATGTAAAACCAGTTGTATGCTTTACTATACTCTTGATCTGCTTACTAAACGGATGAAAGAAAATGGAAGAATTGTACAATACACATGTTGTGGCCTGGCTGCTGTCTGTCTGCTCCTTCAAGGTTTTGGGGTAGGATTGTGAGTTGGTTATCAGAGAAATTAGGGACCAAGGTTGAACTCAATTCCTTGAATTTATTTCTTGGCATTCATTTATTTGCTTCACTTTTAAACTACCTATCCTCTATATCTCTATTACTATCGCAAGGCTCTGCATCACGTCAAAGTGGAAAAGCCAGTCACCACCTACAATTACCACTTGGTTTATTTCAAAGTATTGTTATTTTGAATTAGAATGTGCTGCACTTAGAATAAAAGGGGAATGTAACCTATCAAACCTTAAAAATACTTGGGTACACATTTTCTGTATATGATCTAGGTTAATTCTGTGTTGCAGGTGACTGCACCGTTCTGCTCTGTATAGAACGTTAAATTAATTTAGGGTTTCTTGAACTCAATGCAACCCAAAATAAACTGACACGTTTTGCTTTTGTTTGGTTTTACTATATATATCCTTTACTTAGTCATTGGTTTTTTCTCTTCTTTTATGGTTGTATTGATGACCCTCTTAAAAGAAAAAAAAAAAAGAAAAAAAAATCCAGACCAGTACTGAGACCTGAGAGGATTGTGGCAGCTTTCTCAGCAACCCCTGATGAAATTCGTTTTTATCTCTACTGATGACTGATAATATCCAGAAATACATGTGTCTAGAGATTTACAGCACTAACCTGCACCAACTTTGGTGAAACACTCCAGCAAATATTCAAGTAAGCATTTACTGTGAACTGCATTTACCATAATGCTAAGGGGTGAACTGTGCTGGGAGGTGAAGCAGTGTGCTCACACCCCCCTTCATCCTTCTTGTCTACTTCAACAGGTGGTACGTGCAGGCTTTGCATTTGGAAATGATATCTCAGTGGGCCCAGCATCAAGGAAACATGTCAGATGTCATCCAGGTTTCAGAGGAACCTGCATGAAATCTGCAGTGGTGGCTGCTACACTGCAACCTGACCAGTAGAAGACCCCTCTCTCATCCCCACTTAGAGATGACAGTGGTAATTGATGTATCCTTGCTGGGTTGGGGAGGTCATCTGGGGAGAGGGGGGGGGGAGATCAGAGGACTCTGGTCTCCAGCAGAAATCCGGCTCCACATAAATCTGTTGGAGCCTTTCTGCCATACGTCAAGGGAAGGTTGGTGCAGGTTCTCACGGATAACACCAACGGCATGTTGTATTGCAACAAGCAGGGAATAGGGAGGTCATGTGCCAAGAAGCACTGTGCCTCTAGATTTGGATGGAGCGTCAGGGCAATTCCCTGATCGTGAACCTGGTGGGACCATTAAACGCCACTGCCTCTCCTGCTGCAGAAGATTAGAATGATTGGGCCAGGAGAGTGTGGTATATGAAACTTATTGTCATGAGCATCTGTCCTCCGATCAGGCTACTGCTTCAGGAATATCTTATGTTGCAGCAGAAGGGCAAGGTTCTGCACCCAAACCTGCGCAATCTACACCACCATTCGTGGATATTGAGTGGTGTGATTTGACTGTGTTCATCTATCGCCTGAGGTTATGAAATTCACTTTCTCAGCTGGGCATCCCTATGCAAATTCTCTTTATGCAGGGTGCTAGTAGAAATTTGTGGCCTGGTGTGGAGCCCTTTACAAGCTAAACTGCTGAATGGTTTGTTATTTGTTTTATTTTTGGCCCAGCAATGGCTTGCAGTGGCCACAATTAAGTTATTTGCCCACCTTTTTGGCTTTTTTGCTAAACCAACCGGCCTTCTTTTGTGATGCAGTTTATTAAAGGTTTGACACATGTTTCATCTCATACCATTTGTGATGCAACAGTGGGAACTAAATTTGGTCCTGATGTTCCACGTGTACCACCTTTGAGCAAATGCACAGCTGCTTGTTGCGTATTCTCACTCTCAAAAACATTTTCTTTATCGCGACCACTCCAGCTGGTTGCGTGAGAGAACTCCAGGCTCTCTCTTCAACCTCCTTGCACCACCTTTCTCCCCACGCAAACTGGTGTTGAGGACTAGGGCAACCTTTTTCCCTAAAGTCGTGATGCCTTTTCACATTGGGCAATCCATCACCTTCCCAATGCTCTCTGTCCCGCCTCACACCTCAACAAAAGAAGAGAGACTCCATCAACTGGACACCCAAAAGTGCCTTGAGCTTTCATATCGAACGCACCAAGGAACATTGGGTGGATATCAACTTTTTGTGGGGTTCTGTGGGGCTGGGAAGAGTAAGGCGGGGCAGAAAAGAACTCTGTCGAGTTGGGTAGTCCTCTGCACTATGATCTGCTATTCATTGACCAAGAAGCAGCCTCCGAAAAGACCCAGGACCCATACCACCAGACCAAGCCTACTACCACTGCTTTAGCGCACAGAGTGCCTACTCTTGATATCTGGCAGAGTGTGACATGGGTGTCAGTGTACACGTTAAGGAAACACTACTGACTTGACAGCTAGGTCGGATGGGAAAAGCATTTAGTCTGTTTGGTCCTGTTTTTGTCTGAGCCCAATTTACAGACCCTCCACCGTTGGGAGGTACTGCTTTGGGTGTCTGTTCTAAATTTAAGGAACCTGCGGTTAAATGTTTCCATCAGATGAAAAAAGTTACTTAGCTTCATTAACCCTCTTTCTGGTGAATACTCTATCTAACCGCATGTTCCTCACTCCCCTCCCACCATCCTGGTTTGAGGAGTGGTCTCCTTTTGCCATCTAAAAAGGTCCTAAATTAGAGCTCTGAACACTGGTACCTGCAATTATTTTGTTCTCTGCAGCTAAGGGTATTCAAAGCGTCAATCAAGAAACTGACGATGGTGCACAGGGGTTCCGGCACACTTGAGCACTGCTCTGAGAACCTCCGAATCCAGTCTATATATAATGTTCTAAAGGTGAGAAATCAGCAGTTGGATGGATTATCCACCAGAAAGATTCTTACCAAAGGTCAGTAACTTGTTCTTCTTGTAACTTACGATTTTGTTTAGGATCTATAGAGCGCATGGCTGCTCCAACAAGGTGTCCCAGTGCTGAGAGGAGTCCAGCTACCATAGAACCCAGCGAGCAGAGCCAACGAAGTTAGAAAACACAAGTCTTCAGATATAATATGGAATGCCGTAATCAAGAATCGATGTAATAATGACCTGGACCATCTTTTTTAAAGAGTAAAAGGCGGGAGAGTCCATAGTATTTTCTTCAGGCATCTTAAAAGACTAAAGCAACATGCCAACATTGTCTTTATCTGATGTTTTAAACTTAAGTTGTTATCTAACTAGACGCCAACATTTTTCTCTACTGGTTTGGGGACTGGAAGAGATCCCAAGGCATTGGGCCACCATTGGGAACATCAAAATTTGGGCTGGTTGCCAACCACCATGACTTTGGTCTTTCTTCCGTTAAGTTTCTGGCAGTTGTGGTCCATCCAATCTGCCACAGCAGGTAGACAATTTTTCAGTTGCGAATGATACCTACCTGATTGAGGTGTAAGTGCAATCACAAGCTGACTGTCATCTGCATGTGAGAGCAGGGTGAGGCTAATTGATTCCACAACACCAGCCAAAGGGCGGAGATATATGTTAAAAGCGCCAGACTCACAGAAGACTCCTGGGGAAAACCAATATGTCTGCCCGAGTCATAGATGAGAAGGGCTTTACAGGCACTTGAAAGGAAAGGAGCTCCAAAAAGGCTGCAAACTACTTCAAACTGTTATTACCGATCCAGTCCTTTAATCTTCCAAGGAGAACATTGTAGACACTGTATCAAAGGTGGTACTCAAAGCAAGGTGAGTGCCATAGAGCCGCCTTGGTCGAGGGTCCATCTGAGTTCTTCTGTGACTGCTAGAAGGGCAGACTGGGCTATGATAAAAAAAAAACTAGTGAGCAGTAAAGAAAAATGTTTTAGCTCAAGATAACTAGAAAGTTGGCGATTGTCTTGCCATAGTTTTAGCCAAAAGCAGGGTAGGGAAATAGTAGTTCTCCAATTTAGAGGGCTCTAAAGACTGTTCTTTCAGCTGAAGGATTACCACTATGAATGAATTAAACATTATTTTTAGAGTGCAAACAAATGCTTCAAAACAAAGAGTCCCCAGCGCTGAGCTGAGATAGAAAGTAAATTGACCGGGTTACGTTTCACAGAAGTTAAAGTCTTCGAGTGAGCCTTGAAAATTCTTTCTATGAGGATAGTTCGGAGGTAAGCAGGTGAGGAGTTCCATAGCAAGAAAAGGATCTGCCGCCTGCTCTGCTTTTATGCACTTTAGGTATACATAGCAAATTTAAATTAGAAGACAACTGAACCCTCTAGAGAGACAATCTGCAAATTATTTCTTGAATATAAAGTGGGCCAATTCTATGGAAAGCCCTATATTTGATTGATTGATTAAGTAAACACCGAGGCTTTAAATTTGATTCTCAGACCTACTGGCAACCACTTAAGTTGTTTCAGGCCTTGTCGGATCAACTGTCTTTTGGGAATATTCAAAATATGCTGCTGCATTCTAACTACGCTGTAGATGATTTCCCTGCTTCTGTGGGGCTCCCGGGTAAAGAACATTGGCATAGTTTAATCAGGATATAATCAACGCATGTACGATATCTTTCTGAGTGGTAGGAGGGAGATATTTCAAAGTCTCCCAGTGAGGTTAAAGAAGGAGAAAAACTGTGGTAGAGGTCGTCTGCACATGTCCTTCAAAAGAAAGAGGTATCCAAATGAACCCCAAGATTCTTACCAGTGAAGGTCGGTGAAGTGGCAGCTCCAAGTTCCCTTGGGGAAAGATGTACCAAAAACTAAAATTTCATATTTTTTTTAATTTAGCTTTAAACAGCTGCTATGCATCCAGCTGGCAACGGCAGAGCGGCAGCCCTGAAAATTGTCGACCATGGTGTCATCCAGATGTTGAAAAGATAACATAAGCTGAGTATCGCCTGCATAAGAGACAATATTAAATCCCCAACGTTGTGCAATGGATGCAAGGGGGGGGTCCATCTAGAAGTTAAACAATATAGGACTTATGGCCCCCAACCCATCTTGCCGTCCAACGTGCGACGCCGTGACAATCTCGGTCCCGGTAGTTAGGAAGGTCCTGGAATTAGTCACGGAGCCCAAAATCCTCGTCGCATTTGAAGTCTTCTTCGGGTAAGTCCTACAAGAGAAAGAAATGTAAGAAGTGGAAGAGGTCTTTGACTTCACCCAGTCCATTGAAGTCATCCGGTGGAAACAAAGGAGCATCATCATTCAAGGTCTGGCTCTGAGTTCAGCCTCCACCTGGGCCGCCTCTGTGCCTCCCCGAGTTTCCAGGACCTGGAGCGACCCCTGCCCAAATTTGCGAGTTCTATGAGGCCATGCACCTCATACTTGAGTGACCCGTTCCTGCTGATGCGCCTACCCTGTGGGTTTGTGAGGGGCCCCCACTGGTTCTCTGCCAGCGGTTCCAATGCCAACGCTCCCAGCGCCATCCCCATTCCCATCCTCGACTCAGGCATGGAGTTGGAAGGGCATCGTCCGACGACAACTGGAGCCGTGCCTTCCAGGCCGGAACCAGAGTCTTATTCCTATGGGCTGGGACTCTGGGATGATTGGGTGAAGTCCCTCGACCCTGAAGAATACCAGCCCCTAGACCCTAACGTAGACTGGTGTGAGGAATTGGCTGACACCAGCGGACTAGGCACTTCTCCAGATACTGGCATGGTCTCTCCTCCTACCGTGGCTACGGAGGAGGGAGCCTCTTTTAATATGGTGGGGAGAAGGTCTGCAGAGGCACTGGACCTTAGCCTGCCCTCAGTGGCAGTCAAGATTAAGGTCTTGACAGAGGTACTTCAGCCGGGAGTGACCCCCTCAGAACCACTTCTCCCATTTAATGAAGCCCTCACGTATGGTCCTGCTTGGGACTTAGTCCAAACCCTGCACAGGGTCTTCAGTGAAGAGGAAAATTTCCAGTCGCCACCGCCCTGCCCTAGGGGACCCCCTATTTCCTCACGCAACAACCGTACCCCAGAGAGCTTGGTGGTCCTTGTTTCCTGTGCTGGATACCTTAGGGGGAAAAAATGTTTTCTTCCACCAAACTGTAACTGTGGTCCGTGAACACTGTGTGCCTTTTAGCCCATGCACTGTGGGATTCAACTGCGCAGGTGCTGCCCATGGTTCCGGGGAAGGCCAGGACCAAACTCTCCCAAGCCATGTCTGATGGGAGAGACGCAGCTAAGTTCACAATTCGATGTGGGGCTGGACACGACCGACTTACTAGGCAGAGCAGTTGCGGCGCCATGCTTGGATGAGGACCTCCTGCTTTTTTGGCTATGTCCCAGTGTATCACATAGACATTCCTTTTGATGGCTACGTCTCTTCTGAGACAAGTCGGACTAAGCACTGGATCGCTTCAAGGATAGCAGAGCCACAGCCAGGTATCAGGCCTTTCCATGGCTCCTCGCTAACCTCAGTCTGCCTTTTACTCTTTTCGTGGCCACAGAAGGTCTTTCCAGTCACGTCTTTACCCACCCAGCCACCACAGCACACAAGCTTCTTGGCCTCTGCGTTACCGAGGACACAGTACTCACAGACCCTGTAGGTCAGGCAGCTGGAGATCAGGCCAGTCCACCCCCAACCCCCTGGCAGCAGCAGCCTCCAAACCCCTTTAGTTTGCCCTCCTACAATCATGCGCACCCAGTGGGTGGCAGGATATTCCATCACCTGCCCCACTGGAGATCAATACCATCAGACCGTTGAGTACTTTAATATGTCTAAAGAGGCTACTCCCACCCCTTTGTGAATTCTCAACCACCCATGCCACCCACTTGCAACAGGATGATGGAGGACCATCTCTCCTTGCTCTGCCAGGAAGTAGCTGCTCTTTCGGCCAAGGGAGCCATTGAGAGTGTGCCGATGCCAGAAGTAGGATGTGGTTGTTCCCGCTATTTTCTGGTGCCCAAAAAGACAGTGGCCTTCATCCTATCCTAGACCTGCGCCACCTGAATTTCTTCCTGAAAAAGGAGAAATTCAAATTGCTGACGCTCGCTGAAGTCCTATCTGACCTGGACCCGGAAGACTGAATGGTAGCATTGGACTTGCAGGACGCCTACTTCCAAAATCCTGTCCTGCCTACCCACAGGCGTTACCTGCGGTTCATTGTGGTCCACGAGCACTTTCAGATCACCGTGCTCCCTTTTGGCATTACCAGTGCCCATTGGGTGTTCACCAAGGTGATGGCGCTGGTTGCAGCTCATCTGCGGAGATCAGGGGTGCCAGTCTTCCCCTATCTCAACGACTAGCTGTTAAAGGCGGGCTCGCCCCAGGCTGTTGTCTCCCACCTCCAGACTGCGGCTGACCTCTTGCATTCACTGGGGTACACTATCAATGTGCCGAAGTCACACCTGACTCCCTTTTATCGGAGTTGTTCTGGACTTGGTGCAGTTTCGGGCCTATCCTCTCGAATGGCGAGTCTTGGATATTCAGGCTATGTTTCAGCCTCTATCCTGGATTTTGAGTGAGAGTCACTCAGAGGCTGCTGGGCCTCATGGCCTCCTACATCCTGCTTGTGACACATGCCCGCTGGCATATGTGGGCTCTGCATTGAAACCTGAAGTTCCAGTGGGCGCAGCATTGGGGATTCTCTCCGACATGTTCCAGATCTTGGGTGGCACTGCAAAAGATCTGCAGTGGTGGTTGTGAAACCTCTATTGGGTCAGCGGCAGTCCTCATCCATTCCCCAACCAGATCTGACAGTGGTGACAGATGCGTCACTCCTGGGATGGGACAGCCACCTGGGAGAGGTGGAGTTCAGAGGACTGTGGTCCCTGGCGGAATCTGTATTCCACATCAACCTATTGGTTCTCCGGGCAATCTGGCTGGCATTAAAAGCCTTTCTGCCCTCCATCAAAGGAAGGCTAGGGCAGGTGTTTGTAGGCAACACCACCGCCATGTGGTACTGCAACAAGCAGGGTGGGATGGGTTTGTGAACCCTTTGTCAAAAGGCCCTGCGTCTCTGGACATGGCTAGAACATCGAGGCATATCCCTGGTTGTTCAACACTTGGCGGGCTCTCTGAAAGCCAGGGTGGTCGACCTCAGACTAAGGTGCCTCGCGGATCACGAGTGGCGTCTCCATCTGGAGGTGGTGCAAGGTCTCTTTCAGCAGTGAGGAGTGCCTTGGTTAAATCTGTTTGCCACCGTTGAGAACGCGCAATGTCAGGGGTCTTGCGCGCTGGAGTTTGCAAGGTGGCTCTCACTGGGAGACGCTTTTCATCTCGAGTAGAGCTCAAGCCTCCTGTACTCCTTTATGCCAATACCACTCCTGCCCAAAGTATTCAAAACGATCAGGAACGACCGGCCCAAAGTAATTTTTGTGGCTCCAGACTGGGCTCGGAGAGTCTGGTATCCTGAGCTGTTGAGCTTGTCCATCCGTCCTCCAATCAGGCTGCCCCTTCAGGAGGATCTTCTGTCGCAGCAGCAGGGAAGGATTCTGGAACTAAAGATTTCCGAATCCAGTCTGATGCCTGGGGATAATTCTAAGGTAAGGAATTTGCAGCTAGATAGTCTCTACCAGATAAGTCTTTACCAAAGGTAAGTAACTTGTTCTTTAATGATTTTATCATGAAAAAACAATGATAGATTGTCTACCAAGGATTAGGAGGGAGGACAAGTCCGTGCGCCCCAGGGTTCAAGAACGATTTTACAATCTTGAAAATAGTTCTCGGGGCATTATTGGCATCTGAAATTTGCTTTGCGAATAGATCGATCTTGCATTTTTATAATCTTACGATATTGCTTCAGTGCTGTTTTATAGATCCTCTTATCATCTAAACCGTAGTTGCAACACCATTTCCTCTCAAGCAGTTTGCACCTGTGTTTTTCCTCCTGGAGACTTGGGGAAACCCATGCCACAGAGGGGGCACCTCTCTTCTTTTTGCTTTTCCTATGAGTTTCCATGATTGAGGTACCTTTGCGCAGAAGATGGAGAGATTAAGTAAGCCCACCAAAGCAAGGGTAATTGAAAGGTGCTGCCTTTTCCATGGCATGGTTCAGTGTGGGGTCCTGCAGTGAACCTAATTTGATAGTTTTAATAAGACTGTATGAATCATCCATTCAGATAAGCGTAATAGAAGACAGGTGGGGTCCATGGGACTCGGAAACTGCGGGAGCCTTCACATTCTGAGTATCCACAGAAAAAGGTAGTGTAAATATCCAAGACTTGTTGGGAAAAAAATCCTGCAAGTTAATTTCATCTCTCCACAGAAGAAGCTGTAAGCATCTTCAACATGGGATCTATCAAATATTTGACAAAAGAAAATATTTCCTTGATGGAATTGGGAGTGCCCTCATTTTAACAGCATGTAAAGCATATTGAGTTTTCCTAGTGACTTTACGATAGCATTTAATGGCAGGATATATTTTGCTTTGGCAGTGAGATGTAATTGTTTACACCAGGCAAGTTCAAGCACTTTGCAGCCTTTGTTAAGATCCAAAATTTAACTATTGAACCAAGGTGCGTGCGGTTTAGCAGTGGGCTTATAATAAGTGGTCAGAGGGACCGGTTTATCTAAAGTGGAAGAGATCCATTATTTAACAGCCTTATCCGCATTTTCTATAGTTGAATTTAAGGTAGGTTAAGATGCACTTAAAAAGTTGCACTCAATAGAGCAGAGTTAGGGGGAAGATGAACTAATAGTATGTACATTAGGATCACATAATGATCTGTCCACACAAGAGCAGAGATGAGCCAACTGCCAGAATATTAAGTTAGAGAATACAGGTTCTAACATATGCCCTGTTCAAAGGGTAGGAATCATGACCGGTTGCATGAGCTGTATAGCTTCATGGTCTTTGGTTAAATTGGACACTGAGGTGCAGTCATTATGTTCAAAATGAAGGTTGAGATCCACAAGGATGTTAAAGTTTGATAATTTAAGGGCAAAAAGTGCAATGGGTTCTAAAAGAGCTTGAGAAAATTTGGAGTCCAGACCCAGCGAGAGAGCCCAAAAAGGAGAAATTGTGTAAATGTTTCAGAGGAAAAATGACACCTTAACAATCAGGAACTGGAATGTCAACTGGGGTGCATATAAATCTGTTTTAAAATAATGGTAATACCACCTCCTTTTTTTTGTCCAGGCAGTCTCACCTTATAACACAATATCTTTCAGGAAGATCCTGAGCTATGTCTGGGGTAGAGCTAAGGTTAAGCCAGGTTTCAGTTAAAAAAAAAAGAGTATTTGGTCTCTGATTAAGAATCAAATTCAGGATATCTAAATTTATGGTTAACCAATGAGCTGCAGTTAAAATTTGAACCAACAATAATAACCTTTACAAAAGGAGGCCGGTCTTCTGTCTCTGACGATATCTAAAGTAAAATTAAAGTGCTTACATGCTGTAGTGACCTCCAGTGTATTAATAGTATAAGTCAGATTCCCACATTCTAGGTCACCAAGACAGCAGAACATCAGACGCGTATTGAGTCAGTTGTTAGAAAATTGGCCAGGGTCCATGGCCCTTGGAGCTGTCTGGACGCCGACGAGCACAGACAAGCTTACTTTTGGTGTGCCTATGGTGGGCCCGCTGCTCACATCTGCTTTTGCCTTGTTTTTATAGGAGATTGTCATTGGTGTTGAAAAAGCCCAAGCCAACTAGATGCACAATTTAAATATGGTGCCTCTAGGTGGCATGGGCAAGATGGCTGACTCTGATTAAAAAAAAAAAAAACCTCTGTAAATGAAAGTCGGCGTCTGGGCGAAGGGGCATAAGAGTCTCAAAGTACAGTAGACGTCCTTTCCGAAGTAAATAAGAATTAAAACACTCATTAAAGTTCCCAGAGTATAAATTGTAAAGTGCAGGTGTAGTGTATAGTCTGGGAGAAACCTAACTGAAGTAGGGTGTCCACGCATTGCTCTTGTTTTTATAGGGAATTGTCAGTGATGTTGGAAAAGACCGGCCAACTAGACAGCGCGCTTTAAATATGGCACCTCTAGATGGCACGGCGAAGATGGCTGACTGGTTTAAAAAAAAAAAAAAAAACTTTCATCTGCAAACTCGGCATGGAATGGGGAGAACTACCTCAATGCACAGTAGAGTTCTGACCCCAAGTAAACAAGAATTAAAACACCCAGTAAAATTCCCGAATAGAAAATGTAAAGTGCTGTTGGTAACTGTTGGTAACGTAAGGTGGTAATTCTTTGGAATTTACAGTTTGTGATTTGTCACTTCCATCCCCTCCAACCACCCCTTCCTCATTTAGTTTTGTTTGAAAGGATTAATTTAGTCAAGCATCTTTGATGTAAATGTCTGTGCTAGATAAAAAAGCAAAGTAAATAAATTAGCAAATCCAACCGAAAACAAAAACACTTTTTGCATACATAGATTGGAACTTGTGGCGATCAGTGTTTCTTTGATTTTCTTCTAATGCGGTAAGTCCCCACAGGCAAATAAGCATTACCATGCACTATGTAATGAAAAAAGTGCAGGTTGAGCAAATTCTCATAAGTGGGTGTGAAAAAAATAATCAAAGTCCCAGTTCATGATCTATTTTCTGTGCTACCAATCTGTTCTTTGGTGAATGAATTGCAAATTCCATATTGATAAGGTTCTCCATGCTGATAAGAGAAGTTCAAGAATGCCTCTTGGGCCAGCAAGCAAGAAATTTGCTTATCAATGTAGACATATCTATAAACTGAGGTGTATGCTGTGTATTTGAAAGATCTTAGAGACTAATGATAGCTAGAATTTTAACAAATGTTTAAAAGTATATGCTTGCACAGGATGCCCATGTCATGATCATTCACTTTCACTTAATGATACAGCATTTTCCACTCACCTACAGATGTGGTATTGAAACTGTATATATCTTTCAAACAAGTTTTTTTTTTATCATCACCACAGTACTCTCCGGCATCCTGTGTGTAAAACAAAAAATACATTTTTGTTGTGAACCTCCCACTTTTTACTGTCTGATTTTGCTGGATTTAGAAATGTGTGCACTATGTCACTGCTAAACAGTGGCATAGAGTCCGTGCTTTTGCCCTAAAACATGTACTGTTCATTGGTTTTACTTACTTAACTGCCCAGTAAGGCCATGGCAGATAGAGCACGAAATGCACTTTGGGCATAGAATTTAAATGTCATACTTGGGATGAGGTGTATATTTACATCATTCTCATATGTACACAAAATGTATTGCGCCAGAGAGCACCCTGGTGCTTTGGCTGAGCTGAAGTTTAGAAAGACTACAATGTCACATGAAGGAAAAGTGCATTTTCCAAGAACCTATTTTTATGTATTGGCTTAGTCATCTTTAAGGTGTGCCTTTTAAGGCCACGAAGCTGAGTGCTTAATATATAAAAATGAGGCATGGTAGACATTGGAAAATGTATGTCCTCAAGGAAGCAGTTACTACAAGCTGTTTTCACTGTGTAGATAAAACTGCATTTTATTTTTATTTTTGAAGAGCAAGCTTGTTTATGAGACAAATCACGTGCCTATCTGGTAGTGGGAAAATGCTAGTTGGGTCATTGAGTTAATTTCCTTTTACGTTTCAACATTAAATTCACTGGTGAATGTAGAGTTTTGGTAAATATATCACAAAAGTAACTTTAGAAGCCTGTACTTTGTGCTGCTGTGGAGTTTCTCAGCCCTACTCCAGGGGCTAAATACACATCATTGGATGGCTTCATAATGATCTCCCTCATTGAAGGCAGCAGTGGTGTCTGTAGTGACCACCTAGCAAGGATTAGCTCTCTAGACTATGGACAGGACCAGCTGGAAAGGGCTAATTTCACACTGCTTTCTTTGAAATGAAAATTTGTAGCTCAGTTCAGACAGAGGGAAGGACACCTCATCTACACTGGATAGTGGCTAGAGGGAGGCCCAAGGTTCCTGTGGGTGGCAATCAACCGAAACAAAGTGCTGAAAAATTAGGCAGAAATTGCGTGAAAAAGTTTCTAGGATTGGGTGTGGGGAATTCTTTAATCACTAGCTAGTGCACAGGATAATGCTGGAAACTCATCCACCACCTCCTCAGAACGTTTATGGACCTGGGAAGAAAACATTATAGGAAGAGCACTCTGCCTAAGTGGTGTTAGGAGAACCAACTATTTCAAACTCCTCCTGCCACCCACTGACTGGAACTGCTGTCCAACAGCTAGGTGGTTGGACTCTTGTTGCTTCTACATGAACTAAAAAAGCAAAAGAACACCTGACTCCTTAGAGAACCCAGCTGACCACTGTGGACAGACGTTCAGAAGCCCTGCCTTGAGAGAGGCTTGATTCTAGAAAACCTACATTGAGGACCGGAGGGCTGCAAGAGTGACTAAAAGGAACTTTCCCAGCAGTGGAAAACAATTGAGGCACAGAATGACAGGAGCTTCCCTAGGCTGACAAACCTTCTGCGGGCAACAATGCTAGGTTTTTCCCACTTAGAGCATTTTCCATCCTGAAAACTGCTTGAGCTGAACCCTGTGGGTGAGGCATCCAACATTGTGGAGTCCTGTTGAGCTACAGATTCCAGCTTTGACCCTCAGGTGGAATTTGAGAATCAAAATAATGACTAAATCTGAAGGTAAAACCTGTTGAGACTCAGCCAGATCATCAGGATTTTGAGACAGGTATCCACCAGTCTCCTCCTGGAGAAGGCAGGTTATTGAACATTGAGCTAGAAAGGCTCACTACCAAGAACTCAACCAGGGCAAAAGGAGGTAGGAGAAGAGACAAATAAAACAAACACTGCTCCAGCAACTCATGCACTGGTTTCAGTAAGGGAAGTGTTACAAGACATCAGTATGCAATTCACAGTAGAATAGTGGAATTTTGCAGAGTAACCGACTGCAAGGGACATCTCTAGCTTCTTGACTTGAAGCTAAAAAAATAAAAAGACTAAATCCAGGTGTAATAACTTAAGCACTCTTGGCCTGCCCAATTGCTTCTCTATTACGGTCTTCCTGAAATCACATTAGAACCTGATCATCCTCAACCTTGTTTTTTAATAAGCAAACGTTTTTTCAGTTTTACAGCTCATGTGACAAGCAATACACAGTACAAAAATTGGTCGATCCACGAGAAAGGTAGCAGGCAATAAAAAAGAAAAAAACGGTGGCTCATTTCATGTCAGACATCAGGCAGGTTGTAATAAGCCCAATTTTACATTGCTTGATAGGACAACTACGGGCTCTGTAGATGGGCTTGTCCACTTTCACGCACCAGTCCTTGGCAGAGCACCACTCCACAATAGTAGGTGGGGAGGAGGATTTCCAATGGCAAGCTGCGTTGCGCTTGGCCACCCCAGTGCCAATGCCCGCCAGGATATGTACTCCATGGGGTCCTCCAACATCATCCAAGATGCCCAACAGGGCAACACGAGGAGAGCAATCAAAGGGCCTTTCTAGAACAGCAGTTAATGTAGCAAAAGCAGAGGGGCCAATATTTTGCAATTACCAGGCAGGACCACACCATGTGAAAGAAGCGTCCTTCGGTCCTCCTACACCTATGGCAAGCAGGGTTGGGGAGCGCACCAATTCTCCATAAACATTGTGGGGTGAAGTATGAAACATGTAAGGATTTTAGTTGAATCACGAGTAGATGAGAGGAAATTACCAGCTCTTGTGAAGCCATCCTGATATCGATCAGCTGCAAACTTAACTTCTGATTGGCGCTTTGTGTTCTCTTGGTGCTTTTTGACACAAAACTTTACAAACTAATATCATTGGCTTTCTTTATCCAGTTTTAGTTGTTGCGGTGTCTTTCCTCATTCAACAT
Source organism: Calotriton arnoldi (assembly GCA_963921515.1). NCBI lineage: Eukaryota > Metazoa > Chordata > Amphibia > Caudata > Salamandridae > Calotriton > Calotriton arnoldi. The sequence continues at coordinate 1,369,489 of CAWUFW010002450.1, forward strand.
TTTCTCTAGTTTATTAAAATGGTTTGACAATTTAATTGTGGTGTTTTCTTGGCTTTAAAATTATTGAGGCTGATTTACCTGAACCACTCATTTTTCTGGACATTTGCCTACTCTGTGTGCCAAACTGCCAGGGGTTGAACAGAGATTCTCTTAGAACTGTGTTGTGACCTAAGCAGGATGAGTTTATTAAGTCGGAGGAGATAACTCCCTCCCCAATTAATAACCCACTTTCTAAGTCCATTGCTCTGCAAGTACCTGGGGTCTCTATAGTTACAAGGGCTGCCACCAATATAACGAGTGGGAAGCCTGACAGATCTTTGTTGCCAAGTTAGTCTCTGCAACAGCTCTGTTTGACTTCTTAAAATGTCAACCAATAGTGTGATGGACTAATTGATGGATATAGTCCCAGCTGAGACTACAGTATGTCTTTAGTGTTGATTGGACTTCATTGTCATTCTGCATGCCTTTGGCTCATGATGAAACAATTCTCACAGCATCTGTCATACCAATTAAATTTGGCAGTGGAATCTTAGATGAAGGACAGCGCTTTACTAGCAACTATTCAGCTTGACTTAACTTTGTGTGCCCTGGATGCAAACAACTTTAAGTCTTAAGAAATTCTTATTAGACAAATCTAAACTTCAGGATTAACCATCCAACGTTCATAAGTTAGCTTTGGAAAAAAAAGCATATAGCTCTTTTAATATCTTAGCTATCAACATAACATACAAAGGAGGATTCCTTTAAGTCAATTGGCTCACAGGTCTCAGACACCACTAACTTTTTGGAGTTCAAAGGGGTCAGCCACCATGCATTCCTTCAGTGCAGCCCAGCATTTAATGTGGCCTAGAAGACGTTTCTTGTTCTTCTACACAGTCGTTTCATTTTCATGAATTCTAATGTGGTGTTTTTATGATTAAGCAAAGGGCTCCCAATTCGCTATCTCTGCCTGCTGACAATGAATATATGAACCTAAACATGGCACCTTATTTATCTAATATTCAAAATGTGTAAATGGAGAGTTCACAAATGCCACACACTAGTGGTAGATGTAATTTTAGAGACTCTTTGGCTCTGCAGTTTGCAGCTACTAAGGTCCCCTTAATAATATCATCTTTCTGAAAAACAAAAACTGGGTGTCTACTCTCAATGGCTATGGGAGCTTCTAAAGGAGAAGCTATAATAGACATGTTTAAATTGTTGCGCATTACAACTGGGAGGCCAGATTAGCAGTCAGATTCATTCTCTGTACTTTGATTACATTTGCCAAATGTGATGAAGGAAAAGATTAGATGTGGGGAAGCAAAATAAAGAAGAGATTGCTCTCAACAGTTGATAATGTGGACTGTAATGCCTTAATCATTAAAATGTTAGCACAAAGAGTTAGTTTCAGGTGAGTGGTAACTGGGTCCATGGAATTATGTGATCAGAGCATTTGTTGTGCATAGATGGAGCACAGAATTGTTCATTAGTTAATCACTTGGAAACAGTGGTTGGTGTCTATCTATTGGTCAAGATTAGATTTTTCCAGTGATGTATTTTGAAGAGAAGCATATTTAGCTCCTCACAGAATTTAATGATGGTTGGTGCTCTTTAAGGAACTGAGGGAAGAGAATTCCAAGCAAAACCTGAGATTGATTGGCTGAGGGCCTGTTCTGTCTCTGAAGCAGAGGAATTCCAGCAATAGTTCTCTTTTGTTCTATAGATCTCTTGTGCTTTCTGAGATATTAAGATTGCCTGCTTTGCATTTTAGGAGTTTAAAGGCAAGATTTTGGATTGTGTGTGTCAATTGGGGATGGTGTGTGAGATTGTTGTGAAGCATTTTCTTTTGATAAGTTGGTGGAAAGGATTTCTTCATGTCTTTTCACACATCAAGAAACAGGCTTACCCAGGTAGATGGCTTCTTTTTACTTTCTAAAGAAAAAAATACTTTTTCTAGTTTAAAATTACTATCAGATTACTTTAAATTAAGAGTTATCAAAGCATATACCATTAAACCCTAGCATTTGAAAGAAAGGATTTTTGTTTTTATTACAGCAAGAAAAAAGAATATTTACAAACTTTCATCGTCAGCTCTTCTGTTGGATTGACAGATGGCATGATCTAACAATGGAGGACATTAGAAGGATGGAAGATGAAACACAAAAAGAACTAGAAGCGGTGAGAGTTTAAAATATAATCAATTATAAATTGCCCTCATCCACTCGAAAATTGGAAGGCAAGTTGGCAACAACTTTATGGAGTCATATTGTTTCTCATGAATATTATCTGTGCAATGATTTTACATTTTTGACATTCTTCTACCACCAGTAAGGAATTTAAGAGTTTACCAGTTTAGGGCAAGGAAGAGACTGTGTCTAAAGGACCTCTGTTCTAATTCTGCATTCCACAGTGGATTTTGGGACATTGGTTCTTACTCATAATTCTGTGCTGATCATTGCATATATTCTCTGTAGTTAACAAACAGTGGCCACCCCTATGAAAATCCCTGCAGTACATGTGCTGCCACAAAGGAAGGCATGTCTTTATCACTCTTATGCTGAAGTCATTGGTTTTCTCCTTGACTTCCATGGACTGAGATATTAATATCCAGGTAGACCACACACTTTCACCATTTAGATGGTGAAATATTTCCCTCAACATCTGTCCTATGAACTGAGACTCTACCACCTTCCCAGACTTAGCTCTAGGAACATGTGTAAACATGTACGTTTCCAGAGCTAGCACCATGCGACAGACCACCCACTTGTTCACATCAGAAGCCAGACCAGGGATCCTGAATCCTCAAATTTCTATTGAGCTGTTGCATGCCAAGTGTCTGTCTAAGACTAAAGCATCAGTAGTGCCGGCCACACACTTCTGTTGCCTTTTTTGTGAGGCTGTCAGCCTCTCATGATGTAGAGATTGTGGTGAAATGGCCACAATATGTTTGCCACCTTGTACTCTCATGGTCACATCCCCAGCTAGGATTATTATAATGTAACTGATGGTCACACATCCAAAAGTACATACCTGTACATCTGCAGGGAAACTCCAACATTGAACATTTTTCAAAAGTTGCAAACTTTTGTGTATTGCTCTTCCCAAAATATGCTGCTTTTTCACACAACCACATCAAGTGAATTATTATATACTACTTGTGCATCACGTAAGGGCGTCCAATTCTCTGAGCATTCTTAGATGTCGTCTTTGTTCCACTGTACGTATTATATTAGAAACAGCTGGTGTAAATCAGCATTTTTACTATAATGTGATGGAACACACTGGCTAGATATTCTTAGCAGATGCCTTTATCCAGGATAACCTTGCATAATCACCAACTTCAATGTTCAACTTATCATGTGGTAGATTTGTTGTTTTCAGAAGGGATTTAAAAAAAAAAAAATTAAGGTGGCACCAAACTGCTTGCCAGTGCTGTTTTGAGTATGATGTGCTTTTCCTTTGCCTATGACATCCGATGCTGCATTGCAGGACATTGGCTAGCCTCACTTGCTTGGTCAATTATTTTCCTGTGAGCAATAAAAACACCAATAAGAGATAGACTGGTTAAAAGAAAAACATAAAATCAACTAACCTTTAAGAGAACCTGCAGTGTCATTGTTTTGTGAAGTGCAATACAATGCTTTAACTTAAATTGATATCTGTTTCATTTCCATATTAATACTGTCTGATCCAAATATTATTCTCTTTCTGTTCCTCGTGGACTCCTATCCTTTGCATACACCAACAAGCATTGGCAGAACCAATAGGTCTGGCTTTGGCTGCCAGCCTTTTGACAATTCGTATTTTATTCTCTCAGGATTTTTGCAAAACTTTGTTAGAGAAGCTGCCGAGGACCTCATCAGTCTAATAAAAAAAAATCATTGGCTAAAGGAAAGAATATATTTTTTACCTCAAAAAAGCACATATTACCATAGATCTCCCTTGCATTGAAGGGAACTACTTTTTGCATGGATGTGCTCCTTGTGAAAGGGCAGCATGCCGTAACTCAAAGCGAAATTAGCCAATGGCTGAATTGGGCTTGCCTATTGCCCCATGATGCATGGTGAAGTGGGTAGAAGAAAAATGTGAATGACACAACAAACTAATGGATGAAGTCTGCCTAAAAATCTCTATAACTATGTTATAATCATAATTGTTTTTAAATCAGAACATGTTAGCTAATACCAGACCTAAACAAAAAAAAAGCCGATCGGCCTAGGGTCATTGTCGGCCTCTTTCCTTTGCAAATGCTTTTTTTGAAATGTTTTGTAAATCTTTCTTACAGACAGACAAAGAGGCTTGCAAAGGCAGGCTTGCAAAGCATGCGGATAGAGAGGCTTGCAGTGACCGATACATTTATAGAGAGATAGATTTGCAAAAACAAATAAAGATAGATTTGCAAAGGGACAGTGTTGAAAAAGATAGAGTAGAAATAGATAGGGTTGCTAAGTTAACTATAGATCGTTTTGCTAAGATAGAGCGATATATAGATAGACAGATCGTGCTGTATAGACAGACAGGTTTGCATAGACAGATAGGGTTGCAGAGGTAGATAGAGAGATAGATTGACCAGCAGGTAGGTAGATAGACCAACAGATAGACCGGTTGGTAGACAGGTTGATTGAAAATAGAAAGATAAACTGACAGGTAGTTAGACTGGTAGTTAGGTAGACAGATCTGACTGATAGATAGGGTTGTAAAGATAGATATAGATAGATAAGGTTTGCTAAGATGGATATAGATAGGGTTGCTTAGCTAGATCGACAGGCAGACCAATACAGCTGTGAAGGTAGGTAGACAGACAGACAGATGCGTAGGTAGACAGATGGGTAGACAGATAAATACACAGGTAAATAGATATACACACACATAGACCAATAGAAGTGCCAAGATAGATTGATAGATGGACAGACAGACAGGTAGATAGTCAGAGCGATGAGTAGCCAGACAGGTAGAGAGACTGAAAGATGGAAAAGACTGGTAGATTGATAGACTGGTAGATGCGTAGACAGGCAGATAGGGGTGCAAAGATAGATAGGTTGGTAGATAGCTAGATAGACAGCAGGTAGTTAGATACATGTAGATGCACTGCAGCTAGTTAGTTAGATAGTCAGACAGGTATATAGCTAGACTGACAGGTAGGTAGACAGACAGGAAGGTAGGCAGGCAGATCCGACTGATTGATTGATTGATAGATAGAGAGATAGAGAGATAGATATTTAGGTATGTAAAGCTAGATAGACCGATATAGATAGATAGGGTTGCTAAGATATAGATAAGGTTGCTTAGACAGCTAGACCGGCACACCAATGGAGCTGCGTAGATAGGTAGGTAGATAGGTAGGTAGGTAGATAGATAGGTAGGTAGATAGATAGGTCGGTAGATAGATAGGTCGGTAGATAGATAGGTCGGTAGATAGATAGGTCGGTAGATAGATAGGTCGGTAGATAGATAGGTCGGTAGATAGATAGGTCGGTAGATAGATAGATAGATAGGTCGGTAGATAGATAGGTCGGTAGGTAGATAGATAGAATGATAGATAGATAGATAATTGGAATAAACGGCACATCTTTAATTAGTAATATAATATTTAAAAGTCTATATCAGCATGACATACAAGAGCTCTGGAAAAAACTAGATAGCCCTATAAGCAGGAAAACTGGTTAAATGTTTTACAAGAATAATTGTAGTTTTCAATTAAAGTACATACCCATATGATATACAAGAGTGCAGTTAAAAATGCACTTAATTGCATGCATATTAAGAAGAGGTTTACTTTGTAAAGAACTTTTTCAAGTGGAAACAATCTTGTATGATGTGAAACTGCAGCAGTCAGATAAAGAAAGGCCACTGAAAACAAATTTACAGCAGAGTTAGCAGGAGACAGGAACTGATATAGCTGGAATGTGCCCTGTGCTCACATCTGGCTATCACATCAGGTTGTTAACACAAAGGCAACACTGAGCAATAAAATGAAACCCAAAACACTGGCACTTAAGGTAACTACCTCGTATGTGGATTTTCTCATTGTAAAAGAGCAAAAAGCAGTCAAAGTGCACTGAGCCAGTGACTGAAGTAGGCTGACCCACTGGCCATATGCTGTATGCTATAGTGGGATGAAGCAAAATATAAATCATACAGCAGACCAATGGATGAAGCGACCTGTCTGAAAGCACCTTCAAATTAATATATTATACATATAATTTTAGTAAAAATCAAAAGGACTTGGCTAACGCCAGGCCTAAGGAATGTTCTTTATATTTTCCATGCCTCCACAAGTATCTCTGGCACTGCATTCACCATGTTTTCAAAGGCCATGTACGGGCCCAAAGCTTCATCTATGGTGCTCTTGAGGAGGCATCAGTCTACTAAATCTTTCTTGTCCATCACATTGTTCATAAAAGATCACTTTAGTATAATTAATAGGATTTGCACTTGACGATATCACTAAAATGTACATCTTTATGTGACCAATTGATGACTCCAGGTCGGCAGACATAGTTTTCTCAACTCAGGATTTGTGCATCTGGATCATAGTCAAACTGAAAAAAAGGCTTCCTTATCGGCACAGTGCATGTACACTGCTGACTATTTTGTGTATCCTGTTTTGGGTTTTGTAGAATCTTTTGTAAGTATTTGAAATGAGTCTGTGAAAGTCTCGGTCAAATAAGATGTTCCATCCAAAATCTGCTCCTATTCGAAGAGGTTTCTTTCCTACCGTATCTTCCATCCTTTCAGCATATCTTGTACGAAAACATTTGGAGCACCATATAGCTTTATTATCTGGTTGTTTCCAGTACATTTTTGCAGAATGCGATTTTGAATGGGGAACAGATTTGGCATATGTTTCCTTTGAGTGTCTTAACTTGTCTCCAAAGGAACATAGGATGGTCTGCCTAGATACATTACCCATCCATGTGAAAGTTCTGGAAAGCCACTTTGAGGCTCAGATAAAACATTCCATAGTTATAAATAAGGATCCCTGCTTTCCCGTTTTTACTGATTTTTACCGATAAATACAGACTGAAAACCATTTTTTTCATGTCTGCATTTATTTTTAAATGTGGATAAAACGGAAATTCGTTTTTTTTTCTTCAGAATGCTGTCATTAATGACTGCCAGACCAATAACTGAGTGGAATGACAGGTAATAGGATTAAAAAAGAAAGGGATTTTAATAATGTCTTAAACGGAAGCAGATGTGCCCATGGTTGATAATAAAATGTGCATGTTTTCATATAAGGGCATTGATTTATCATTTGTGGGCGTTCACATCAGAAATTCAAGTATGAGTACATAATTATTGGTTAAATAAATGTGGAAATATGGTAGCTTCAGCTTCTTTTTGGACAAAATCCCAAATAATAAGGATAAATACAGATAAAATTAGCAACAAATGAAAATGGATGAATACAGACGGAAATGTAAAAAAATATACCATAAAGCCAGGAGCCCTAGTTATAAATTACCTCGTAGATGAGCTTCAATCTGGCTTCAGTTCAGGATGCAGAGCAGAAACCTTGATTTTTAAAACAGTCGGCAATTCACTCCTATTCTTGAGAAAAGCAGCTTCCACCTCCTCATTCTCCTTGACCTGCTGGCTGTGTAGGTAAATCACTCGACTCCACAGAAATTTCTTTAGGATAAAATGGGGTTAATTGTGCAGTCCTCATTTGGTTCTCGTCATACCTTGTAAATCTGCGTCAGCAAATAAAATTGGAAAACTCTTTTTCAAACTTCTCAAAGTGCACCTAGGTAAATAGTGAAATATCGAGTCTTCCATTTATGTAGATGATACTCTGCTTCTTTTGAAAATGTAGTGCCCCAGTGATATCAAAAGTGAAGCCCGGGTTTTGGCTGAAATGCAATCTGGGATGGATATCAGCCAAACTTAAGCTGCTTAAAACAGAGGTACCTCTGATTTCACCCATCCATACTACTCCTTCCCAGTTCAAGCCTGCCTCGACACTTACTATGTCAGACTCATATGGGCCATAACATTTTACCTCCTCAAAGAGGATTTCAAGCAAGTGATGCAGTCCATAGTGTTATCGAGGCCGAACTTAAAAAAACACCCTACTTGTTGGAACTTCTGAACTATACTTATCTCCTCACCTTATGAATACTACTTGCAGGCTTCAGGCTGGTCCAGAAAACTTTTTCTCAGCTCTGTAAGGCTGCTAGGTGGCGCCACAGAGGTCCATCTGCAGCTCCACCCCCAGCAATGAAGTCACCAGAATATATTAGGTGCCAGCCAGCGTGGTGACCTCAGTTCCTGTTTTCCTACACCACATTGAGGCTCTCTACAGCTATGTCTTTGTGTCCCTCTACCAAATTCCTCAGCTTTTGACAGCGACTAGGTCAAATGTCTCTTCAAAGAGCCTCAGGCTTCAAGCTTGGAGGTGCCACAGGAAGATTCTCTTTTGGACACCCACACTGAATAAATGTGGTGTCTGTGGGTAGGACATGACTGCTTTCTGGATTCTTGTATTCTACTAAAGGCCATCAAGAAGTTGAAACCCAAGTTGTTTTTGGCTAGGGCCTGTAAGGAGACCCAGAGGTACATCACCTTTGAAGGGAATATTCTTCTGAGAGATCTTCTTGCAAAACAAACAAAAGGCACTATAGGAATGTGAAGTAGTCTTCTTCCTTGAGAAAGCTCTCCAGTTCACAGGGCCACTCAGGCCTGATTCTATCTGCCGAAGCCGGGCTCTTCCTAGATGTGATATTACCCAGCTAAACCCCATCCAACTACTTGGACTTACAAAATAGAAGAGGCCAAGATTCTTCATCAGGGAGGGACATTTCCTCCCCCTCTGACCTTGCCTCAGAGAAGCTTTAATCTTTTACAACAGTTGTTCGGAAGGTGATGGAAGCCTTTTGTGGAAATAAAGTATGCCATTATGATGGAAATCTTGTGATTCTCCACCGTCTAGGTCTCCTTTGTGGCACTGATGGTCCGCATGCAGATTGCCAGACACCATCGACATCCTTCTGGGTATCCCCCAATTTTGCCATCCCACCTGTCTCAAAACAGTACCCCACAATCTTCCTTACAGCTTCTCTTGACAGTGAATCCATGAGGCTTGACTCCATGTGTTGCAAAGTTTCTGCCTCTGGCAGCTTGGCTCTCTGGACTGCTAATGCCACCTGCCTTTTAGGCCAGTATGTCCATGTCTTATGGGTAATGATCAGAATTACAATTGACAGCCTGCCAGACCATCTGAAGAAGCCATTACTGACCTGGTGAGTGATGACCTAGATTCATCAAAACAGATTCTAAAGTGTGGTTTTGATACTGGGGACACTGTTGCTTGGTTTATGGTTATGGCTGTTATGTTGTGTCATTATTCTCAGATGTTGTTCTGCTGGATTTTCAGGAGATGTCCAGGGTTAGACCGTGGACATGCTCTTTGATGGTGAGTATCTATTTGGTGTGAAAGCTGGCTCCTCCTTGGAATATTTCAAGAATGGCAGGGCCATGGCTCACGTCATGGACCTCGTGCCCTTGCAGAACAATTTCACCGACGGTATTAGGAGTTACAAGGTTATTGTAGGGCTGAGCAGCCCCGACAACAGCAGCCATCTCAGTCTGTTCAAATGCCACAGCAGCTGTATCACTGCTTTTGGGTCAGGATGAATCTAAAAGGTGTAAGCAGCTGCTGCAACAGATTCAGCCCCACCGTCTTCTTCAGGCTTTGTGATTACTGTCCTACTGATCGTACAACTATGCACCCCATAGTAATCTAACTGCGGTGTACAACCCATGTTAAGGGTAGAGATGATAGACCTAGCAAGGCGAGCCAAAAGAGAGATGCCCTGTTGTGGGACTTCCATTAATATTCGTAAACACTGAAGAGTTCTGCCCCATGCAGGACTCTGTAAAAAAATTCAGTGGAGAGAAAGAGTCTCCAAATAACACAAAACAATGCCTTTGAAAGGCAACACATGTTGCAAAACAAATGTATGAGAAAATGTCCACATTTTTGAAAAGTGCAGAACTAAATAGAAATGTTCCCATAGCCATGCACCCTCAAAAACTGAGCTGTCTCATTAAGGTTACCCATTGACCTCCTAAATCCCAGCATGCAACGCATATAGCCCCTCAGTTCTGTGAGAAGTATCCCAGACCATGGGCTATGCACACTAGAAGCACATTGTTTTCTTCATAAATCCATTTTTGGATAGTTTGCATGACACTTTATTCATGCAGAGTGGGTGACAGATATTCCTTTTCAATTACCCACTGTTTTTCCCCTTTGGTATTTTCTCTGTTTGCAATGCTGGTATTTCCCCTGTTGGAAACTAATGAAGGAATGTATAACTTGTTGCAATGCACCCAGTCCTATGGGCTATTAGGGCCTACCTTAGGACGGATTTATATGTATTAAAAAGGTTTAGCCCAGGCAAAAGGTTTATTTTGCCAGGTTGAAATTGCAGTTTAAAACTGCACTAAAAGCTGTAATTGCAGGCCTGAGACATGTTCTAAAGTGCTACTTAAGTGGGTGGCACAAAGCAGACGGTTTCCTACTGAATGATCCTCTGCATCAAGAATGGCAATGCTCTCAGCAAGAAGGAACTCTTAAAGGTATGAGAACCCATTCCACCAGGGAAAAGGCTGCCTCGTTAGCATGGTCTTAGGTTGTTACTGTGTTGTACTTTTGCAGTGCTGCAATGTGGGCTTCAGTCTACAAATTTACTAGGCATTCCTGTTTTAACTCAGAAGTGTGCAGAGATGGCCATTTAGCCACATCAGTTTGACAGGACTTATTGGTTTGATCATCTTTTCAAACCCACCGCCTGGATGATAGTTCTTTGGTGTTGATTCAAGCGGTGAGGAATCTGCATGTAGAAGTGTCCATAAAAAGAACAAATTACTTGGCTTCGGTTTCTCTCTGGTAGATACTCTTATCTGCTTGCAGATTCCTCACAATCCTACCCACCTCCCCATTATGAGGAGTGGTCATGTGACTGTTAACAGGCTTCCGAATCTTGCCCACCTCGTTGTTATAATTATCATATGTTCTATCCTTTATACGTGCTATTTATTTAGATAAAGGTCTTGAATAAAAATGCTAATTTATTCATGTTGTTATACATTGGAACGTGACAGTTAAGTCTGCCTAAATATATGCATTTGTTTATGTATGGATTGAATTTTCTGTTCCAGTGATTGCTTTTAAATAATGAACAAAGTTTCGTAGAAGCTGATAACTTCACTCCTTGTTTATTATTTTTAAACAATAGGCAAGTTTCACAGAGTGTAAGTAGGTAAAGGATTGCCAGGGACTTTCTGCTAATTGTTTATTCTGACAATGTTCATCAATGTTCAGATACAATATATAAACTAAAAACGCAGTGTAATGATATGGTGAGGAACTTTGCACCAGAGACTTAAGCCGGAGGCGATAAAGAGCTGTAATCACCATCCTTCGCTGAAGGCTACAGGTAGGCACATCTAACATTCATTCAGTGGGCTTATCTGCCTGCCTCCTACTAACTCACACAAGAATAGCAGATGCTGTTACTTTGCTGAATATTGGTTCTGTTGTTCAGGAGAGGTATGCGAGTGTGAACCATCTAGGACACTCGAATTAGCCTCTTTTTGCTGCTACTTTTAGCTTAGATAACCAAAAAAAAGTTGGGTGGGATTGGAGATATTAATATAAAGAAAGCTTTGCAATACACCATGTTGTTACAATTATTATTCACCCTACTGATAAGTATTGTTGCTGATATTTATAATAGCTATGATTCATATTGTACGCATGAGGATTTCAAAATAAATTTTAAACATTTAATCTTGGGTTCCTAGTGTTTTTGAGCGCTATTCCACAACAATGGACGGTTTGGGTTCCACTAACTATCCCTTTGATATCTCACAGGATTGATTGTTACCTAAAATGCATCTCGCTTAAGTAATGCTCAGTGGGTTGTGGGGTGGTTGCTGTCCATTTGGTTTGCGGTCTCTGATTGGCACACTGACAATGCCCAATGTGCCATGGGGGGGCTAGAAAGGCTATTACTGGGCAGTGTTCTGGAAAGGTATCAAGGACACATAACGTCTCTGCCTCTGAGGCTGTGGAAAAAAGGATAGGGGACTGACACCAGTGCACTAGGGTGGTGTCTTATACTGCTCTGTGATGTTGAATCCTGGGTAGATCCCAGAGCTGTATAGACTTATTCCAACTTTCTAGATCCAGTCTGGTGCATGGAGGAGAAAGAAGTAGTAAGGAATCTGCACGTAGGTAGATTATCCACCAGAAGGATCTTTTGCCTGAAGGTAAGTAACATTTCCATTCGGAGCAACTGTACTAATAAACACACATTCACACATTTATTACTACAGTGCAAAAGCCAAGTTTCATGTTATTATCACAGTACAGTGAAATTGGCATGGGATAGCACTGTTAAGTACCTCACATATTGCATTTGGGAATGATATGAACAGGAAACAGCTCTCTTAATAGTCACAAGGTCTATTCAGTATGAATTTCCTACTGTGCACATTTAACCCCTAGGATTCTGGCATTGGTTGAATAGTTTTTTTTGTGTTTTTTACCAAAACATACATATGATGTGAAAAAACACCATGACCTATTCTATAAATGCAGATGTGCACTCTGTAACATGTTAATTTTTACCATAGTTGAGGAAGTAGAGAGGCATTGTGACCCATTCAAGGCTTTGCTTCTTATGAGTCAGCACTGGCATTTATGGTAATCAAAAGCATATTATATCCATCAGGATCACCTGAACACTTCTCTATTTTGGGTAAGACCTGAAGACTCACCTCTTTAAGGAACAATACATCACAATGAATTAACCATCCATTACTCGTCTACCACTTGTTTACCTTGTCTTGTACCCCGTACAGTGTTCTGCTGATTTTTGGCTAGGTTCGTCCTTTAGAAATACCATATGCTTACATACTTTGCACATATTTACATACATGTATAGGCTGAGACATATACAGATGCATCACAATGTTTCATATAATAATAAGGTTTAGGTTTAAGTTGTAAGGAACAGCAGTTTTCTTGAAAGTGCAGGAACTTTTGTAAATGGTAAAGAGTGGGTGTTTGGCATACATATCGTCTTCTTGTGGAACCAACCTACTTTTACGCACACAAAACAACTATAAGAGAAGTATCTTTTTATATTCTTTATTTTAATAAATAAGGAAGAGCAATGTTTTAATAGTATGAAACAATATACTTTGTTTTAAGAAACCAAAATGTATTCATAAATGCCTTTTACTGAATCCTCCTAAAAGTCTTGTAGCAGTAAAATTTCCATAGTTAAGGTTGACGTTTTCATAATTTTCCTTTAGTATTAATCAAGTTTTTGATATTTTAAAGTTTACAGTTTTATTTTGCATTTAGATACGTAGGATTGGTCCTATTCGAGGCACACTGCTATCTGAAGACTAGGAGAATCTTCTGTAGGTTCAGGGAAGATAACAAGCTGTGTAAGTGAATAGCTTGGTAAAATAAGATGGTAATCAAGGTGATGGAATGTGATTTATTTATTTTATTTTTTTAGCTACTCTATTGAATCCAACATGTCTATTGCCTGAATTAATTTTTTACACGTAGAATCAATACAAAACATTTTAAATAATTTGGTACAACGTGTCTTCATTATATATTTTTGCTTTATCGTAAAACCATGTGTAACAGTTTTCAACATTGAAACAAAGTGTGTTGAAAAATCCAGTGACTGTAGCCAAAGCATGGTATAAAGTTCCCATTGCACAAATACAGCTACTGCATAGTCAGTTGTGTAAGTCATATCTTCTTTTCTCTCAAGCATGATGAGTTTACTGTTTAAATACTCATTCTATAGAGTTTAGGTATTATTGTAGATAAATAAAATGCACTTGCATCACAACAACCTATATATTTAAGAAAATGTAAAGAATGTTCAATTCCAGCAGCACTGCAATTAAGTTTATTGATAAGCTTACCAAAAAACTCCCACTACAGAATAGTGTTTGCACAGGTAAACTGCGCAACACTAACTGACCGGTGCAGAACATGGAAGCAGTGCCTAATTTGAGCTGGTGGTTTCCGCTGCTCGGTACCAGCACTTTCAAAAGTCTGCCAAATGGTGGCCCTGTTTGTCTAATTTAGAAATGAGCACAACAGTTGTTTATTCAGTATACTTTAAAAATGACTACTACTAACCGCCTAAGCCATTCCTATAGCTTTGGGGCTTGGAATAGTCTGAATTGTCACACTTGGAGGAGTGTAATGGTTAATAGTTGTATTGGGATTGTTATTGCCAGTGCTAGCAAGGGCAGTGGGTGTTGCAAGCTGCAGTGGCCTCCTGACGAGGTACCTGGCACTTCGTTTTTTACATATTAAGCACTGCATGGAACTCGCAGTATAATTTACCACAAGGTAACAGGCAAGTAAAAGAACAGTGCAGAGATCAATAACTAAAAGACATCCACATAGAAACACAAAACACCTGGTTCCACTCACCTTGTAACAAAGACAAAACACTCCCACACCTTAAACAAGCAAGACTGAAGTACCTCTGACTATCGCAATGTTTTGGGATCTAATGGGTCTCTTCTTGTCATGCGTACCTTCCCTTCGACCATCACTTTTGTTCTGTTTACTCTCAGCATCTGTAACAGGCAACCTTTCTTATGCCAGATGTTTGCTATTTTTATTAAAGTGCTTTCGGCCCTTAGTACAAAACATAGCTACTTTTTGCGCAAACAAGTTAAAAACTGAGTATAAAAGTTAAAATTGATTAAAAACAAGACTAAAACGCTGTATGTTCTAAAATTAGGCCAGATAAGACCGGCCCGAAAAGACTGAGGTGTAAAGCAGTTGTTCAGGGCTAGCAGGTGGAACTATTCACAGAACTGTAATAAGCAATATGGATGCAGAAAATGTTCTTATTGGGCGTTCTGAAGTTTTGTGCGGGTGTCCCAGCTGATCCTCGGATAGAAGCCTGTTGCTCTGGTCACAGGGCCTATAAGGTCACATAATAAAAATAATATTTTATCTGCTCTGTTGCCAGGCTGCTCTTTATGTAGGATCTTCACTATCGTGTTGGATCTGACCTTTCTATAGTGGCTGCAAACCAACATAAAGTGTTCATGTCCTCTTTCTCGTCACAAAGGCATTTGTCTGAAACTTCTGGGTTTGCGGGTATGCTAGAGAATTGGCCAGACCCTTGTTACAACCACAATCAGTTTTTCTGAACCTTTCTGCTAAGT
Source organism: Calotriton arnoldi (assembly GCA_963921515.1). Lineage (NCBI taxonomy): Eukaryota > Metazoa > Chordata > Amphibia > Caudata > Salamandridae > Calotriton > Calotriton arnoldi. The sequence goes on from CAWUFW010002450.1 coordinate 1,384,708, forward strand.
CTGACCTTGACCTAAATATCAACAATTTCTTAAGCCTTCCTTATGACTTGATATTAGATTTTCGTCTTGCAGTACTTCATAAAAGAACAAACTTTAAAGTTTAATGAGGTGTTACATTTTAGGCTATACCGTCTTATACATATTGGCTTTCCAGTTTCCTTTATTTGTCAAGCACATCTGCACACTCTCCATAACATTCTGTTGAACCATTCAACCTGGTCATATCCATAAGGGTCATAATGCAGCCTTCCTATAAACAATTTTCTAAACTGTAAATGTGTCTCCATTTCAAACCAATGGAATCAAAATTGACATAGAATATTCCAAACACTGCTTTCAGAAAGTTGATCACATTCTTTAGCATGACCTTAGTCTCTAACCACATAGAATTATATTCAGAAAATACCATAATGTTTTGGATATTTCTTCTCAAAACACTACATAAGCTCCTATGTTCAACTCCTTCCTTCCCTTGGTCAAGATGGATTTAATTGTCTTCAAAATGCTGGTACAGGGATGCACAAAATTAAAACCACCTTAATCATATCAACTCAAAGTCAACTCACTGTTTTTATGTTAGCTTGTCAGTTGCCAAATGACAAGCATTTGTGTCACCATTTCTTGAGGATCTAATCTCATTCTAAACAAACACAATTTTTGCTACTTCTTATTTTGCACATTCCTTAAAAACCAAATGCACAACATACTCTCTCCACCACAAATGTTCCACTAGTTGGCATAGAGATTTGTCCCCTTCCAAAGCTATGTTTCATTCATTTTCTGCCACACTGTCAAAAGAGGGCAGTAAAGCATGTTCTAGTTATTTTCTTGCGTCATCTATCTCGGCACACTCACAACTCAACAGTCTGGGTAAACAACTAGTTACATTTCTCTATCCAGGAACAATATCCACCTCAGATGAATCTTCTTATGATAGAGTTTGTCTTCTGTAAATTCTTGAGTAAATCATATTCAAACCTTGTGCACCCTACTATTAAAAGGTGTATTGCTTGTCCAGATCTTACAAGATGTACCTCGCACAAGTGTCAGGTACTTCTTTGCCGCCAGATTAACTGCCAAGTTTTTTTTCTCAATTAGAGTTTCACTGTTAAGTCACAGGCAACAGTCTGGATAAGATACTTCTAACTGCAGATTTCTTTCCTTGTGATGATCTCTAGGTGTCAGACTGGCTTCAGAAACTTGCAGAGCAGTTCTGAGTGCTTTAGTTGGCGCCTTGAGTCTCCTTGCTGATGTCTTTCCGATCCTGAAGTGGCAATCGGAGCAGCATATAAGCACCACCCAAGCGCGCCAAAATCAGTTCCTTTTCTTCTGTGCCTTCAAACGCTGATCTGGACCTTCTCCCTGGTAATTGACCAGACTTTTAGTCAACATTTATCCTGTGAGCAAGGGAAATGTCACCCCCTAAAGCCACAGGGTTCAAGCCGTGCAGGGACCTTCGCAAACAACTGTCTGTGACAACCCTCACAATCGCCGATCCTGCTCTGTTTGACGCCGATGCCGACGACGGATAAGGATATACAGCTTATAGTGCTATCCAACTCTAAATTGAATCTGTCTTGTAATCAACCAAAGTTGCACCCGCTCAACTGCGTGGCTTGGATACCTTGCCCTTACCACATGGTAGGGCAAGGTCTCTACATAGTCTTTTTGATATGGTCTCTGAAAATGATAACTATGATGAGGTGGACAATTATGTTCCTCAATGTGAAGAAATCAATTGGTATGAAGAGCTTCAGGATGGCAGTAATCTTGATGCTTCCCCCGATTTTGGCCTGCTGTCTCCCTTCTTCCATAGAGGAAAGCGCCTTTTTCAACCAAGTAATACGAAGGTCAGCCGAGGTGTTAGACTTCCAGTTACTGACCTTGAAAGTCAAGACAAATATGTTAATGGAAGTTCTGCAGCCTGGGATGGCTCTATCTGAGCCTCAGTTGCCATTCAATGTTGCACTTACAGATACTCTTATGCCCTCTTCAGGGCTGCCCGTCAGTAGACCAGTCTGCCATCGCCCTGTGCCTGGCAACTGTGCCTTCTTAACACTCCAGAGAGTGTGGTGATACAAGCCTCCACTAGCAGGGTCAACCCAAATGCTTTTACTGATGCTCCTCCTGCCTGGGAGTGAATAGAGACTTTTGGCAAAATAATTTTCTCCATGAGCCTTGCTTTGTGATCAGTCCATACCAGCTGTCTCCATGACTGTTATTCCAATGCTATGTGGGTTATGGTGGCCCAAAGTTTACCAGCTGCCCTGGAAAACCTTTGGGCAGTCTCACCTAGACTGTTCAGGTTAGCCGTGATGCAGCGAAATTTGTGATATGCTCAAGACTGATTGCCTAGGATGTGCCATGTGTACCAGTGTAGGTCTGCAACGCCCTGCCTGTATGATGTCCACACACTTCTCCAGAGACATTCAGGCATCTTTAATTGACATGCCTTATTGACAGATTTTTTCTTATTGGCGATGAAGCAGACTCTACTTTGGAATGTTTTAAAGAGAACAGAGCCACAGCACATTCCTTGGTCCTTCCTGCTCCCTCAAGGCAATTTCACCAGCTATTTCAACCTCTGTGGCTACAATAGAGGATTTCCCATCCATCAACGCCAGACACATCATCTAGCACAACAGACTTTTCAGCCATTTCGTGGCCGAGACCACGATTCTCAGAGACAATGAGGACAGCAAGGACAATGTGTAGCTCAGTCCCCTGCCCCTTCAGAGACCACATCCGTAAGCCACTTTAATGTGTCCTTCCCTGCATACAACCTCCCTGTCGCAGGCGAGATCCAATATTTTCTCCAAGGGCAGCAAGCCATTACAAATGAGATAATTGGCTCCTCCAAATTGTCCATCGAGGACCCTTCCAGTCCTTTCTATATGCCCTTCCATTCCTTTCTATGATAGAGGAACATCTGTCCATCTTACAGCAGGATGTGGAAGCCCTTTTGGCCAAAGGGGCAATAGAAAGGGTTCTGGCTTCGGAGGTAGAAACTGGGTGTTAAACCTGCTCTTTACTTGTTCTGAAGAAATCCTTTGTCCTATTTTAGATCTTCACCCTCTCAATGCCTTCCTGCAGAAGGACAAATTCAAGATACTCCTGCAAGTCCAGGTCCTGTCTGCCCTAGACCATGGAGGCTGCATGGTGGCATTGGACCTGCAGGACGCTTATTTCCACATCCCCATCCTGCAGGCCGCAGGGCGCTAACTGCGGTTCACAGGGGGCCAGAAGCATTTTCAGTTTGCAGTGCTCCCCTTTGGGCTCCCCAGGGCTTATTGGGTATAAACGAAAGTGATAAGGTGATCACAGTAGATCTACAGAGGTTTGGGGTGCCAATTGATGATTGGCTGTTGAAGGTGGGTTCACCCCAGGCGGTCGTGAACCACCACCAGACAACAGCAAACTTCCTAACATCCTTGGGGTTCACTATCAACGAGCCAAAGTCACACCTCACTATTTTGTAGATGCTCACTTTCACCAAAGCCATTCTAAATATGGTACTGTTTCATACCTTTCCCCTGGAACAAAAGACATTCGGGCTAGTATCCGATGTTTCAACTTCTGTCCTCGATGTCAGTCTGGATGGGTCTGAGGCTTCTGGGATTGCTGGCCTCCTGCATCATGCTGATGCATGCCAGATGGCACTTGCAGGCTCTGCAGTGGGACCTAAAATCCCAGTGTGCATAAAAACAGGGAAATATGTCAGATTGTAACCAGATTTCGGATGAGACTGTCAAAGATATGCAATGGTGGCTTCTGGACCGTGATTAGATCAGTGGCCGGCCCCTCTCCTTTACCCATCCAGACCTGAAGATAGTCATTGATGCATCACTGCTGCGTTGGGCGGCCTTTTGGGAGAGGTAAAATCAGAAGCCTCTGGTGGAGAATCAACTTCACATCTACTTGTTGGAGTGGAGGATGATTCGCTTAGTGCTGAAGGCTTTCCTGCCTATCATGAAAGCTAGGTTCATGCAGGTGCTCATGGAAAGCATCACCACCATGTGGTACAGTAACAAGCTGGGCGGAGTGGGGTGGGGTTCTTGGGCCCTATGTCCGGAGGCATTGTGCCTCTGGAAGTGGATGGACCGCTTTTGGGATGGAACACATTCCCTGGCATTGTGCCCTTAGCACCCCAGCTGTAGTAATATCTGGATCCTTGGATTTATGTTCATGAGCAAACACTGATTGTGTGTGCACTATGACCTAGGCTTGTCTCATGGACCGCGGTCCACTTAGACTGGAAGGGGCACCAAAAGCGTTACCCTCAGAAGGTGTAAGGCTACTTCCTTTACCTAAGTAGCACGAGCGCAGTGGTGGCAGCATGCATGTTTTTAATGTCCAGTTGAATGAACAGATCCATTTTACCTGTGTCACAATTGTGGTGCCTAAGTGCACACTTAAGTAATGTTTCACTGCTGTGTGCTTAACTGAACACTGGGCCGGAGTTGGTTTGTGTATGGCGCAAGAATGTACTTGTGCCTGAGAGATGGTACAGTGCAGGAGAAATGGCGAGAGTGGTTGCGTGTGAGCACTAGGACGTACGTGTGCCTGAGAGATGGTACAGTGCAAGAGATAGTGTGAGCAGCTGCCTGGGCGTCTTAGTATGTGCGTGTACCTGCATGAATGTACAGCACATAAGAGACAGTGTTTGAGGTTGCATCAGCATTCTGTGATGTATGTTTGCTCTGGAAGAGGTACAGTACAATGGAGCCTGCACGCTAGTGAATGTGTGTACGTGCAGGTATATGGGTGTGCTTGTAAAGCGCACAATACACAGAAGGCATTGGGTTCTGTGTTGGGAGATCCAGGACTTGCTGAAGGAGCAAGAACAGGTAGAGGTTCCCCCAGACAGATTTGCGGATTGCTGCATTCCTAAGAGCTGGGTGTGGCACACATTGGATGAAGAAAGAGCAAGGCTCTTCTATGCACTTCAATAAGAGCTCTTTCATTCTGAATGGAGGTTGCTGGTCGAAGAGGCCGAGGCACATCTGAAGAAAGAGATGGGGCTGATAAGAGAATCATAAAGAGTAGGGCTGGGTTCATTTGGTAACATTTTGAAGCACATATCACTGAGGCCGATCTCTAGGTGTGAACCTCTAATCACTCCCTTGGCCTCTATTTGGGGCTATCAAGATTGGAGACTGCCCTGCTGTTATAGACTGTTCTCTGGAGTAAGAGCACTCCAAAGTGTGTCGGGAAATAGACTAAAATGAGGAGCGTGAGACTCCCAAATTGTCAGACTGAAGCTGTATATCAACGTGGAGGAGCTCTGTCTGAGTTCTGCCTGTTGTGATCAAGACTGGGGGCTAAGGCTCTGCCAGTCTTTCATGCTGGGAGCGGGAAGATCACCCTGGAGGATAAAGAACATTTGCCTGGAGCACCAGCTTCTGCCTGACTGAAGACCAGTGGGCCCTGTGATGTGAAGGAGATCACTTGGTGGGAGTGAGGTCCTGTAGGGATCCTGTTGCATGGATCCCAGAAGCGAGTGTGAGATTCTGGCCCATCTTGACCGCAGCGCCGATGGGCTCCCACACCGTGTGCCACAGTCTGCATTGCCCTTGCTAGGTGGAGGGTGAAACCCTACTCAAGCAGCAACCACGATCTGTCAGGGTGAAACACAAACATATCCCAAACGAACCTGTGCTTAATCCTCTGGTAGCTTGGTACCAAAGAAATCAGGCTTAATTTAGAGGCAATGTGTGAAGTATTTGTGCAACACCTCAAACATTAATAAAGTGAGAAAACAACACAAGAAAAATCCAACGCCAATTTAGACAAACAGAGTAAAATGTAATAAATTATTTGAGACCAAAATGACAAAAATCCAATCAGTAGAACCGGAGATATGCAATTATAAAGATTTTAAGGGAAAACAGTGCCTAGAAGCAGAAAGCGCCAACTGTGGTTATGTATTCGCACCAGACCAGGACAAAGTCACAAGTTCAGGCCGACTGCGATGGATCACAGTACGGCTACAGGGACAAAGTTAGGTCCCCTGAACAAAAATTACATGTCCAGCTTTTTAAATACACTGTACACTGCCCTAAGGCTGTTTAGGTCCTGCCCTAGGAGGGATGTAAACTTATTTAAAAGGAAGGTTTAGACTGCAAAAAAGTTTATTTTGTCTGGTCGAAATGGCAATTTAAAACTGCACACACAGGCTGCAATGGCAGGCCTTACATGTTTAAAGGGCTTCTTAAGGGGTGGCTCAATGAGTGCTGCAGATCCACTTGTAACATTTAATTTACAGGCCCTGGGTACATGGAGTACTATTTTACTAGGGACTTGCATCCAATCGACATAATTAATTTACTTGTAAACCTATGTTACCATGTTTAAAGGAGAGAGGCCAAGCACTTTAGCACTGGTTAGCAGTGGGTGGTGAGTAGAGTCCTAAAGCCAGTAAAAATGAAGTCAGCAAAAACAGGAGATTGGTAGGCAAAAAGTTGGGGCAAAGACCACGCCAAGGATGTCTGGTCTAACACCGCCCTTGCCACTGCTCTGAGAGAGGAGGGCTGTCGCCCAATTCAGTGCCAAGACCTAAAGAAGGCTGTCACCCTGTTTGTGCAGTCTGCAACCCTTTTATGTCAGGTGGGGTCCACGGTGAAGAGAGCGAGAGCTGTTGCCTCGTCCGTGCTACTCCGAACCTACCTGCGTGCAAGGAGGAAGAGACCATGAAGGAATAAGAGGGCCATCGCCATGACCCCCCATGTGCCGCTGAGAAGACATCATGGGCCTCGACCCATGGATAGTGAGGGCAACAGCTTCAACTCCCCTATCTGGGTGCCTCAGAGACCTGTCCCCAAGTCCCAGAAGAAATGTATTGCATCGGAGGAGCGCTGAGGACCGAAACCGCCACAACCGCTGCTTCACACCCCTGGACACAATCGGGCTGTCAAGTGTCATCCAGGGACTCTGAACCACCACTCCGCAAGAGCAGATGAGACTAAGAAATGGGCTGATGGGCCCTGTGGAACTTGCCCCGAATTGACATGCTACAGCACGAAGACTTGGGGATTTTACTTAAGAGCCCCTACAGAACTTTTGAGACTTGAATGCCTTGGCGAGCTTCGCTTGGATGATGCCAAATGTGAATGAGACTAACCTTCAGCCTTATACAGGAAAGTGGGACTGGAAGGCCGACTGGGTAATGCTAGTGGGCTTGCCTCAAGAATGTATGGCTTTTTGTTTTAGTAGATAAATACTCCTTTTTACATAAAAGCAAGTATTTGTCTAGACAGTTATTGTTTGGGGTTTCTGTTCTGTTTTCACCCTTTAGCTTTCTGCTCCGTTTTCACCCTTGCTCTGTTTTCACCCTTTAGCTTTTTCACCCTTTCACTCCTTATAGCAGCTTTCTTCTGCTTTCTGCTCCGTTTCACCCCCTTATTCTTTTCACCCTCTTACTCTTTATACCTTTTTTCTTTTCTTTTTTCACCCTTTTTTCCTTACATGTTTCCCCTTCTTTTGCTTGCTTCCCCCGTTTTTTCCGCCTCTGCTGCCCCCGCGCCCCCACCCCCCCCCCCAGCGCGACCAGCCCGAGCCAGTTCCCCTCCCCGCCTCCCAGCTCTCCAGCCCTCCCCGACCCCTACTTAATGGCGGCTGCTGTGCAGCCGCGCCAGAGGCGCACCAAAGGCAAGCCCGTCTGCGCCCGTCCGCGCCCGTCCGTGACCCGACCGCGACCAGCGTCAGGAACCCTGGATCTCCGAACCGCCAAAGCTACAACCCAGCAACACTCCACGCACTCAACCCAGGCCGCAGCTGCAAGCTAGCATCACCAGCCGACACCCACGGACCCTTCAGCTGTCACCGCTGCCGCCACTCCTGCAGCACTGCCAAGACTACGGATCCAGCGCAACCCGCCCGCAAGAACACAACTGAACCGAAGACCCTGCAATGCATCCTCCTCCTCAACGTCCGATCCCTCCACAAACACGCCACCGAAATCTGGGACCTCCTTGACAGCACCACCCCGGACATCGCATTCTTCACCGAAACCTGGACCAATACCACCTCGGGACCGGACATCGCCATTCCCCAAGGATACAAAATCTCCCAGAAGGACCGCCCCAGCCGCCCTGGAGGAGGAATCGCCATCGTCCACAAATCCACCCTCCGGCTGAGCACACTCCCCGACGAGCCCACAGATCTGATGGAACACCTACACTTCGATACAGGCCAGCCCTACAACCACCCTCCGGGGAACTCTCATCTACCGACCCCGCGGACCTTTCACCAACTCCATTACAGACATCATCTCCCCGCAAGCCATCGCATCCACCAACTACACCCTGCTGGGAGACCTCAACTTCCACCTCGACAACCAACAAGACCCCACCACCACATCCCTCCTGGACAACCTCCACAACATAGGACTCCGCCAGATCGTAACCGAACCCACGCACGCAGCAGGACACACCCTCGACCCCCTCTTCACAACAGGAAACTCCATCCCTTTCAGTCACACCACCGAACTCCCGTGGACAGACCATCGATGCATCCACTTCACCTTCAGAACACCCACCATCCACAGACACCAGCACCTGCTCCCACGAAGAAACTGGACCAAAATCACTGACGACCAGCTCACCTCCTCCCTCGGCAACTCCACCCCAACCACCGCGGAAGACGACGACCCCAACACCGCAGCCCGAACTCTGCACAGATGGATCTCCGACAGCGCCAACACCAAAGCCCCCCTCAAGAAGAACAACAACACACACGCCAAGAAAGCCAGATGGTTTACCACCGAACTTCGAGAGTCCAGACGCACATGCTGCCGCCTCGAAAAGGCCTGGAGGAACTCCAAATCCACAGAAGCCCACAACAACTTCAGAGCCGCCACCAACGCCCACCACCAACTCATCAGAAATACGAGAAAAACCGCAATCAAAGACAGAATCTCCACACACGCGCACAACAGCAAAGAGCTCTTCAGCATCATCAAAGAGTTCGCCCAACCCACCAGCGAATCTACTGACATCCCTCCCTCACAAGACCTCTGCAACAAACTCAGCACCTTCTTCCACCACAAAATTAAGAACATTTACGACAATGTCGATGAAGACAGCCAACACACTGAACCCTCACCAGACGCCCCCAACAACCTGAAGCCAACGATTGACAGCTGGACACCCCTCACCACCGAAGACACACTGAAAACGATGAAGTCAATCCACTCCGGGGCCCCCACGGACCCCTACCCCCACCACATCTTCAACAGAGCCGCCGACACCATCCCACCCATGCTCCGACACACCATCAACCGCTCCCTGGCGAACGCCTCCTTCCCCGACGACTGGAAACACGCCGAGATCGACCCCCTCCTAAAGAAGCCCTCGGCGGACCCCACCGACCTCAAAAACTACAGACCCATCTCCCTGCTCCCGTTCCCAGCGAAAGTCATCAAGAAAGCCGTCAACAGCCAACTCGCCACCTTCATCGAAGAGCACAACATCCTCGACTCCTCCCAATCCGGCTTCAGAAAAAACCACAGTACAGAAACCGCCCTCCTCGCCGCATCAGACGATATCCGCTCCCTCCTGGACAGAGGAGAGACAGTAGCCTTCATCCTCCTCGACCTTTCAGCCGCCTTCGACACAGTCTCTCACCGCACCCTAACACGCAGACTTCACGAAGCAGGGATCCGGGACAAAGCCCTCCACTGGATCCGCTCATTCCTCTCCGGCAGAACGCAGCGGGTCAGACTCCCTCCTTTCCTCTCGGACCCTACACTGACCACCTGCGGAGTCCCCCAGGGATCCTCCCTCAGCCCCACGCTCTTCAACATCTACATGGCTCCGCTCGCCCCCATCGTCAGAACCCACGGACTCAACATTGTTTCCTACGCAGACGACACCCAACTCATCCTCTCCCTATCCAACGAACCCAACACAGCCAAACACAGGTTTCAAGAAGACATGGAAGCAGTCGCCAAATGGATGAAAAACAGCTGCCTACAACTCAACACGGACAAAACAGAAGTACTCATCATGGGCCCACACCCTGACGCCTGGGATGACACCTGGTGGCCCCCCGCCCTCGGAAGCCCGCCCACCCCCACAGACCACGCTTGCAACCTTGGAATCATCCTGGACTCCGAGCTCAAAATGGACCGCCAGATCAACTCCGTCGCATCCTCCTGCTTCCACACCCTCTGCCTCCTACGTAAGACCTTCAAATGGATCCCCCTCGAGCACAGAAAGACCGTCACTCACGCCCTCGTCACCAGCAGACTTGACTACGGCAACGCACTCTACACCGGAATAAACGAAAACCTCACCCGCAAGCTACAAAACATCCAGAACGCCGCCGCAAGACTGGTCCTCAACCTGCCAAGACACTGCCATATCTCCCAGCACCTGCGCACACTCCACTGGCTCCCCATCGAGGCTAGAATCACCTTCAAGATCCTCACCCACGCACACAAAGCCCTCCACAATGCCGGACCAGCATACCTGAACAGCCAACTCGCTTTCCACGCACCCCAAAGGACCCTACGATCAGCCCAGCTCTCCTACGCCGTGATCCCCCATGCCAGAAAGATCAGATCGGGAGGCCGCTCCTTCTCCTTCCTCGCGGCCAGAGCCTGGAACACCCTACCGCTCCACCTCAGACAGACAACATCACTTCCCATCTTCACGAGAAACCTCAAAACTTGGCTCTTTGATAGACCTCCTCCTTGATGGACTGGAACCTGCCCCCCCCCCCTCCTCCCCAGCTCCTTGAGACACTCATGGGTGAGTAGTCGTGCTTAACAAATACCTGATTGATTGATTGATGTATTTTGAGTTGAGTCTGTGCTTACCTTACACCTACCTCCTGCCCGAGAAGCCTCCGACAGCTCGCCTGCACTACCACGGAGACTGAAATGCCGAAGGGGTACTTGGCGAGTTGCTCAGATCCCATAGTAAGCCCAGCCCTGGGACATCAGGAGTAAAAGGCCTCAACCACCTTGGTTTGGGCTCAATAATTCCTGATTGCCTCGTGGCCCTCTGAATGGGGTTTTGACAACCACCAAGGGATTTCTCTGGTGGTGACGGGATCTTTAAACGCTAGGGCGTAAAAACTCAGCCGCAACTGCCTAGTGGACCACGAATGGCGATTGCTCCCAGATGTGGCATGGGCAGTCTTCCGGCAATGGAGAGAGCCTTGGCTCAATCTTTTCACCACCGCCGGCAATGCTCAGGGTCAGCATTTCTGCGAGCTGGAGAATGCAAAGCAGCTCCCGATCAGAGAAGCCTTGATTTGAGCCTGGAGTGCAGGACTCCTGCAAACCCTCCCACCACTGCCTGTCTGGAGTTTTGAAGATGATCAGGAATGAGCAGGCCTAAGTCATCATATTGAAATCGGATTGGGAAAGGCGAGTGTGGTACCCTGAACTCCTGGGCATGAGAATCTGTCCTTTGATCAATACAGCTGCTTCAGGAGGACCTTCTGTTTCAGCAACAGGGCAGGGTATTACACACAGGCCTGCAAACCTTGCATCTCCATGCTTGAAGATAGAGCGGCAACAGTTGACCTCCTTCAACCTGTCCCCGAGGTCTTTGGTATCATCTTGGCTGTGGGGCACCCTCCACTAAATCAGTGTATGCCAGACTGTGGGACTAATGTGTCGATTGATGTTGCACCCAACATATTGATCCTTTTAGAGGCAACGTTGTCTGAAGATTTGCTGTTTGTTCTGTCTCTAGACAGGCAAGTGCTTGCCTAAGACACTGTTAAGGGCTTTCTTGCAGTTGTCAGATTAGATCAGATAATCTTTATTCGGTATACATTAAATAGTACAACCATAAAAGCATACAATAATATATATATATATATATATATATATATATTTTTTTTTAATCAATAAAAATCCAAGGGATTCAAAATAACAGGATGGTTAATTATCACATCCCAGGATTTGCTTAGCATGGCTTAAGACAGATGTTCACAGTCCAAATTCAACATTTTGTAGAAAGACAAGGTACATACTGTTACTGTTCAGACCACCATCGAAAAAAATACCAGAGAAATCCCAAGGCTAAAAGAACAGTAATATGGAAAAGTGCTTAATTCAGATAAAGAAAAACATCAAAGAGTGGACTTTCCTCAATAAGCATATCCCTATTAAACAGCTCCAACTACAGGAAATGCAAGATGAAGTTATTTCTTTCCCCACTATCTTCCTCAGACGAGTGGAAGTAGATAAAAATGTATAAACCATCAGGCAAATAAACGTCAACTGAAGAAGCTGTAAATAACACAACGCAGATCTAAAACTCCTAATATTCAGGTGCTTCAGCAAATGAATCAAGAACGGTTTTCGAGGGAGAGTGTATAATTTGCAAAAGAAGAAAAGATGTCAAAGAGACTGCTCCGATACTGAATCATATAGACAAAGGTCGAAGTGTGCATTGTGATATGCTGAACTAGGATAAGAAACCAATAAGTGAGCTATACCAAATCTAAATCTGAACACATGAGATATTTGTGAATGGGAAAGGGAAACATCGGGTATGGTTCCATGGAAATGGTGAGAATAAGAGATAATAATTACATTACCCGCTTCTTTTTGGACTCGTGATCTAGCCTTTGTTGGGAAAATATGCCATTCAGCGTTTGTTAATCAAATTACCCTTCGTTATGAGATTTTGGAAAGGTTTGCAACATTTGTTTCCAATGAAACCCTTTGTGATGCCCCAGTGAGACTTGAACTTAGTCCTCATATTGTTGATGACCACCCCTTTTGAGCCATTGCACAGTTGACCATTCTGACCTTAAAGACATTATTTCTCATTCCCATAACATCGGCTAGACGTGTGAGCGAACTTCAGGCTCTCTCTGTAACTCCACCTTATACCACCTTCTTCCTTGACAATTTGATTTTGAGGAACTGAGATTTCTTTCTACCGAAAGTAGTTACTCCTATTTATGTTGTTCAGGCTATCACCCTTCCAGCATTCTCTGCTCTGCCTCTCTTCTCTATGGAGGAAGAGAGACTCCATCGATTGGACCCAAAAGTTGAGTTTGAGTTTCTAGATTGATCGTACCAAGCACCTTTGATTGAACGATCAGGTCTTTGTACGGTTTTCCGAAGCAAAGAGGGGTAAAGCAGTGTGGGGTGGAGGCAATGTTCACTGCGAAAGGAAAACACGCTGCAGCAGCGTCCTTTCTCCTGGGCTCAGCTCTTTATCTGTATCAAGTGCAATGTACTATCTTCTTGGTGTGCTGGCAGCAGTCAGGACCGTCTCCAGCACTGTCTTGTGCACGTCGACACAGCCGTTTCGAATAACACCTCCTGGCTAAACTCAGCTTTTTGGTTTTCCGAAGACCTTAGGTGTTTATGGAACAATTCTTTTATTCGTTTTCATAATATCAAAACATTGCGTATGCCTACATCCACTGGCCGGCATCAAGTGTACATGCACATGAGAGAGACACAGCTATGGGCCAACAACCCGGAGGCCGGCAGCGAATTTCAAAATACCAGCGGCATGTGTATTAAATTATGCACCAGTGGAATGTAAGCTGCCTTATTTATGCCTTAGACTGTATAACATAGAGGGCCAAAAGAAAAAGAGAACCCAGGAAGCCAAACAGGGGAAAAATTCAATAACCAGGAAAAAAAATAAAGGACCTCGACCCATGTCTCCTCTGCACCGAGGGTGATCCCGTGTCATCCCACAGAGTTAACTATAGATAAGCTCTTCAGCACATCCCACCTTTGTGTCCTTGTCCTGGGTATTGGAAGTAAGGCGTAGGATTCGCAGGAACCTGGGCAAGTCACCTCCCTGAATTCCTTGCTTAACAGTGTGATAAATGGTGCCCATAACTCCATGTATGCTTCAGCTTTATTGTCCACCATTATGGACAAGCGCTCCATCACAAGCACAGTCCACAGCCTCCTCAACCATGCCGTGTGATTCGGAACCATTGTGGAGCCCCAGTGACCCAGTAGTTCTAATCTTGCAGCGTTAAGAGCTAAGGCTAACTACCTTCCTCTAAGGGAGCGCAGGGGAAAGGTCAGAGGTTTGGGGAGACCTAGCAAAGTATAGGCGGGGAAGCGCGGTATATCCGTATCAAAGGCCTTATTTATGTCCTGAAGAATCAATTCCCAGTATCTAACCAGTTTGGGGCAATGCCATAGTAAATGTACCAGTGAGCCTGTCTGCCCGCACCCACGCCAGCAAGTGGCTGGACAATCTTTATTCCAATAGTTCAATCAGGCCGTTGTTAAGTACCAATAAGAGGCCACCTTGTATGCAGCCTCCATACCCGGAATATCATGTGCCGTATGGTGGATTCTATAATGTATGTCTTGCCATTCCTTGTCTGAGAGTGTTCTGCCTATTTCCTCCTCCCACCTCAGCTGCCCCCTGGATTTTATGCAAGTGGGTTCTGTTGAAAGTAGAGCGTAAAGTTCTGATATGACGCGTTTGTCATCGTTTTTAGTGATGAGCCACTTTTCGAAGTGCGTCATTTGACGTGAAGCTCCCGGTCTCATATCCGGGGAAGTAACCCAGTGACGTGCCTGATTGTAAGTGAAGAGATCAGATGCCGGAATAGCGTAGTCTTGCTGAAGCTGAGCGAAGGGAATGATCCCATTCTGATCAAATAGTGAGCCTACCCTCTTACAGCCCTTCTCGCGCCATCGCTGGAATGGTTCAGACTTACATCCTGGCGGGAAGTCGGGGTTGTCTACTAACGGAAACATCGGGGAGGGGAATGTGGTAAAACCATGGCGGATCGCGGTTGCATCCCAAACTTTTAAAGTAGTCGCCGTTACCGGGGAGAAATAGAGTCCCGACGCCCTGTGTTTACGAGGAAGCCAGATCTCTTGCTATATGTTCACCCCAGCGATAGATTGGTCCATGAACGACCAATGTTTCTCCGAGTGGGGGCGGTTCCATTCCAAGATAAAGCGTAGTTGGGACGCTTGAAAGTTTCTCATCACCAGTGTAAACCCCATTCACCCTTCTGCTTTAGGCTTAGAAATCTGATGTGAGTTGAGTCGTGGATGCTTCCCGCCCCATATGAAGTGATTGATAGCTCGTTGTAAGTTACGTAGGGTGGTCACGGGTGGGAAGAGGGGGATAGTCTGAAAGACATAGAGCAAACGTGGCAAGATTATCATCTTTACTGCAGCGATACGTCCTGCCCAGGAGAGGCCTGTCCGGGACCATGTGGCTAGAGTTTTAGTGGTTTGCTCCAAGAGTGGGCCATAGTTGGCTGCTAGCGTTTTCTCTGGAGTACGCGCCAGCGAGATACCTAGGTATGTTATATGGTCACTGGCCCAGGTAAATGGCAATTGAGTAGTCAAGGCTGCCACCGTATCAGGAGCGGTGAGAGATTTAGGATTTGTGACTTAGCAAGGTTTACCTTGAACCCAGACAACCCACTAAAACAACTGAATTCATCCACCAGGGCCAAGAGCAAATACGCAGATTCGTCAAGGATAGGACCACATCGTCCACGTACAAGCTTATGGTATGCGTATCTGCCCCCAGGCGAATCCCTGTGATCGATGGGTTGTCTCTGATTCTTTGTGCCATCGGCTCCATATATAGGGCGAATAGCAACGGGGATAGAGGGCAACATTGCCTTGTTCCTCTGTATATGGGGAAGGGCCTGGAAGAGTGACCATTGACTCTGATAGAGGCCCTGGGAGTGTTCTAGATGCATCCCGTCCAGCCAAGAAACCGCTCCCCAAGGCCGAATCGGTGGAGCGTAGCAAATAGAAACGGCCAGTAGACCCTGTCGAAGGCCTTTTCTGCGTCTACAGAGAGTAAGAGGGCTTCCTCTCGAGAGCGGTGGGTGAGATCTGTGAGATGTAGGAGTTTAGTGTTATCCCCGCATTGCCTCGATGGTATGAACCCAGCTTGGTCCGGATCAATTAGACCTGCCATATATGGACTAATGCGAGCAGCCAGTATGCTAGTGAATATTTTTGCGTCCACGTTGAGTAACGAGATAGGGCGATAAGAGGCACAATCCAAGGGGTCAGGTTTAGACTGACCGAAATGGAAGCTTCAGAGAGGGAATCAGGCAAACAACCCATATCAGTGTCAGCAAATGGGCTAAAATCTTACAGAACTTCTTGTAGAATAGTGGGGTAAAGCCATCTGGGCCCGGTGACTTAGAAATTTTTAGGCGCGCTATTGCCGCCACCACCTCATCTATTTGGATGGGCCGGTCGATTTGAGAGGCAATGTCAGGAGGTAGCCTGGTTAGCTGAACGTTGCGGAGATATGAATCTATGTCTCCCGAGGGAGAGTGTGAGAGGGATGGGCGGAAGAAGAAGCGAGGAGGCCGAACTACAGGCTCAATGTTGTTATTTATTGGAGGATATAACACCAGAAAACAGTAAACAGTCAGTGCAGATGGGTTGTGGGTCTTTTCCTCTCCGGGCAATGGCTGAAGTGTCGGTCCAGGGTTTCCTAGGCGTTCTTTTGAAGTGGAGGGGTGTCCCAGAAGGCTCGCAGGGGAGATGAAAACCAAAAGAAAGAGGAGAGAGGCGATTAGCAACCCTGTCTTGACACTACTTTGGCTAGACAGGTCCCTTCACCGTTTTAGAAGAACCCCTTAAAGATGTATCTTCAGGTAAAGATGAGGGTGGTCCTCAGTGATGTAGGTAAGAAGGGTGTCAGGGCAATCTATGCAATCCTCCCTCATGCAAAGGAAGTAAAGCCGCCTAAGGCGTGCTGGACCGGTTGCACTTGGTCAGCACCCAGGCAATATTCACTCGTGAGGAGGCAATCGCACTCCTTCTGATCAGGTAGGCAGAGACCGTGAGGGAGCGGGGTGGGTGTAGGAGACAGTGAGGGGCACACACACGCAAACGCACGCAGTGACAACACTAAGTGAACCCTTTTAAAACTCCCGAATACCCTCCCTCTTAGTCCCTCCCTGCACTCCCTCCCAAGTCACGTACCGCCTCAGCCACAGCTCTCCTGAGCTGCGGCGGCTCTCCAGCGTCCTCCGGGGGTGTCCACCACTCCTCCGTCCACGAAGTCAGGCTCTCCGTCTCCGTCGGGGTCTTGCGTGAAGGAGCTCTCTGCGACGTCCTTCCCGTCTTCCTCCAGGCTCTGCTTCCAATGGGGCTCTTCCTGTGCGGCGTCCTCCGTCTCCTGCCTTTCCTCCCGGCACGATAGCAGCGCCCCTTCCTGTTCCTCCGGGCCTGCCTTTAGAGGGTGTGTCCCCGCCTCTCCGTGTCCGGATTGGTCAGCCAACCCCAGCTGTCCGTGACGTCCCTGCGGGCGAGGAGAGGCAGGCGGGATTAACCCTTGGTTTCTCGGCTCTGGTGCGGCGCAGAGCGTGGTATTCCACTCGGCCCCCTCACATCCCCCTTCCCTAACTTTCTTGCCGGCAAGAAAATGGCCGAGGGGATGGCGTGATAAGTAATCAGCGTTACCCTGCTCCTGCCCCTTCCGGTGTAATGTGGTAAACCGGAATGGTTGGAGAGCCAAGAACCACCTCATAATTCTGTCATTATGCCCCTTGTGACGGGATAGCCACTCCAAAGGGGCATGGTCCGTGAAAAGGGTAAACTCCCTTCCTTCCAGGTAATAGTGGAGAGATTCAATCGCCCACTTGATAGCCAGGGCCTCTTTCTCTATTACCGAGTAGTTTTTCTCCCGAGGGAACAGCTTTCGGCTGATATATAATATGGGCCGTTCTTGTCCGTGGGAGTCGGTTTGGGACAGAACGGCGCCGAGCCCCAGCTCTGATGCGTCCGTTTGAAGGATGAAGGGTTTTTTGTAATCGGGGCTCAGGAGCACGGGCTTGGAGGTAAGGGCTTGTTTTAGAGTCCGAAACGCTTGCTGAAGGTGTGTAGAGGGACATTGTAACTCCTTTTCAGTGTTTTTCTGTTTTTGTAGGAGATTGGTCAGAGGGGTTGCGATGTGAGAGAATTCGGGGATAAAGCGTCGATAATTACCCAGGATGCCTAGGAAGGCCCTTAGCTCTCTTTTGGTGCGGGGAAAGGGGAGGTCTGCTATGGCTGCTATCTTTTCTTTCTGGGGTTTGATGAGCCCCTCTCCCAAAAGGTACCCGAGGTATTTGACGGACCTAGAGGCCAATCGGCTTTTGGCGGGGTTGATAGTAAGGCCTCCCTCCCTAGGGTCCGAATGACTGTGGACAGGTGGTCTAAATGTTGCTCCCATGTATTGCTATGAATCACAATGTCATCGATGTACGCCGCGGCATACCCAACACAGGGCCTGAGCAGGGTGTTCATTAATCTCTGGAACGTGGCAGGAGCCCCGTGCAACCCAAAGGGTAGCACGGTGAACTGATACAATCCTCCAGGGGTCGAGAAGGCGGTTTTCTCTCGGTCTGCTTTGGTGAGGGGGACCTGCCAGTACCCTTTGCATAAGTCCAACGTGCTGATGTATTTTGCCTCGCCCAATCGTTCCACCATCTCATCTACCCGGGGTAGCGGATATGTGTCGAACTGTGAGATCTTATTCACTTCCCTGAAGTCTATACAAAATCTAATGGAGCCATCGGGTTTTGGAACCAACACTATGGGTGAATTCCAGTCACTTTTAGAAGGCTCTATAACACCCATACCAAGCATTTGTTGTACTTCCTGTTCCACAGCCTGCCTACGTGACTCGGGAAGGCGATAAGGGCGTAGCTTTACCCGCTTTCCGGGCTGCGTGGTAATGGCGTGTTCGATCAGGCTGGTTCTCCCTGGGGTGGTGGAAAACACCGCTTGAAGGGGTCTCAAACAGGCATCCAGAGTGTGTTGCTGTTCCGCGGTCAGCTCCGGATCCATGCTTTGGAGATATAAGAGTGGGGGACTTGAGATCAGTGCCACTGGGAGGGGTATGTCCCCATTCCACAGCTTCAAGAGGTTTATATGGAAAATCTGTGTGTTATTCTTCTTTCTGGGGTCCATTTCGAGGCGATAGGTGACCGGTGTCACTACCTCAACAACCCGAAAGGGGCCCTGCCACTGACCCAGCAATTTGTGGTCGGAGGTAGGCATCATGAGAAGGACGTGGTCGTCTACGTTCAGGGCGCGTGCTTGGGTTGTTTTATCGTATTGCCGCCTTTGGCTCTCTTGTGCGTTTTCTAGGTGGGTTCTACATATACTCCGTATCTCCTGAAGGTGTGTCTTCAGGGCCATGACGTATTCAGGGAGAGGTTTGGTACCTTCGGGCCTTTCTTCCCATTCCTCCCTAGCCATGTCGAGAAGGGTGCGGGGTTGCCGCCCATACAGTAACTCGAAAGGGGAATATCCGGTGCTTTTCTGGGATTTGCACCGGATAGCAAACAAGGCAAGGGGTAACATGTCCTCCCATCGACGGGTCTCCAAGTCTAACATCTTTTTCAGGGTGGTCTTTAGGGTGGCGTTGTACCGCTCTACCAGCCCGTCCGTTTGCGGATGGTATGCGGCCGTACGGATCTGTTTTATCTTCAGCTGGGAGCACACCTGTTTCATGAGCTGGGAGATAAAGGGTGTGCCCTGGTCGGTTATCACTTCCCTAGGGAACCCCACCCGGGAGAAAACGTTCACCATGGCCTTGGCTATCTGCTGGGCATTGGGATGACGAAGGGCCACCGCCTCGGGAAACCGGGTAGCGTAGTCCACTATCACTAACACGTACCTACATCCGCTACGGGAGGGGAGCAAAGGACCGATGATATCCATCCCCACACGAGAGAATGGTTCATCAATGATAGGAAGGGGTCGTAAGGGGACATTAGGGGGGGTTGGTACCGGCTGTTCTTTTGGCAGATGGGACACTTTTTACAGTATTGACGTACCTGTTGGTATATACCTGGCCAATAAAACTTCCCTAGGATGTCTTTTTCTGTTTTGTCCTCCCCAAAGTGACCCCCCAATAGGTGACTATGCGCCAGGAACATCACTTTCTCCCTATATTGCTGGGGTACCAGTAACTGGAGGGGACCGTCCCTGTTCCCTTTTCGGTAGATCAATCCTCCCTTGATAAGAAACTGGGGACCTACTTGGGTGGGATCCTCGGTGTCTGTGGCATGATTCCAAGCACCCCTCAGTGTTGGGTCCTCCCTCTGGGCTGCAAAAAAAACCCTATCGTACTGCCAAAGGGGTTCTTCGTCGACTTGGGTCAAGGCAATCGTTGTCCAGTTTCGTTTCTCCTTCTTTTTCTGGTTTCGGCTTTTCGGACTTTTCCCTGACGGGTGGTCTAGGAGAGGTACTTTGGAAAAGGAGCGGATTGGCACCAGTCGTCCCTGTCTATATCCTGCTCTGGTATCACAGCGGACAGATGGGGATAATCGGAGCCCAGGACCAATGGTTCGGGTAAACGAGGTACCAACCCTACCCGCAGGGACACGGGTTGATAGGAGGGCACATGCTGGATCCTCACGTCAGTGGTGGGATATCGTTTATTGTCCCCATGGACACATTGGATATTAACCTCTCCGGTGGTTCGGGTGACACCCCCAGGTATGGCAGTTGGTTGCATCACGCTCTGTAAGCAACCCGTGTCCATCAGGGCCCTTCTATTTACCCCGTTCACCCTAACGGTTCTTTGGTAACGGGGTTTCGTCCCCAGTGGATTGCAGTAGTACGACCGGGTGAGCCCGACCTCCATCGGTTCCTCCTTCTGAGGGCACATCCGGGCGATATGGCCATACACACCACAGGCAAAACACTGAGGACCGGGATGGAGGGAGGGGGGTCGGAGAGAAGGAGCTGGGAGATGTGGTATGACGGTCACCGTCTCCGGGCGACGGGGTGGAGGGGGTCTATTGGTTCGTAACAGACCCTCGCCTGAGGGCTTCCAATGGGGCTCTTCCCTGTTGCGTTGTAACTCTTGTGCCCTGTGAAAGGCACCCGCTATCTCAACGGCCCTCTCAAATGTCAACTGGGTATGCTGTCGAACCCATTTTTGAGCGGCGGGATGCAAGGATGAGAGGAATTGTTCCAGGTATATCTTTTCCAATATGTTTTCCTTGGTGGAAGTCAGGGGTTTCAACCACCGATTTGTTAGGTCCCGGACACGATAGGAAAGAGCACGTGGTGTTTCTTGGGGTCCCTCCTTGATTTGGCGCAAGCGGATTCTATATGTCTCCTCATCCAACCCTAACCTTTCTAGTATGTCTCTTTTAACATCCAGGTACGGGGTGAGGCCCAAGGGGTTCGCTTCTTGGTAGGCGGCCTGCATGTCACCCGACAGGAGGGGTCCTAAGTACTGCCCCCATTTGTCCTCTGTCCATCCTGCGGTCCGGGCCATACGCTCAAAGTTGGCAAAGAAAAAGTCGGGGTCCTCTCCACTGACGTATTTCTGTAGGACCATCGATGGCAAAGGGGAAACGCCTCTCTGTTGCCCCAGGGTATCAGCCAGCCGGCCGAACGTGGTTTCCTGGGCTTGGTTTTGCTCTGTCAGGGTTTTCTGCAATTTCTCCCTATCCTCCTCCGCAATGGCCAGGAACTTCTCCATGGCCCGGCCCAGTTTGTCCTGCCCCTCCGCCATTTTCTGCATTGCGGCCTCCATCTTCCTGGATCCCACTTCTGACACCAGGTGTGAGAGGGATGGGCGGAAGAAGAAGCGAGGAGGCCGAACTACAGGCTCAATGTTGTTATTTATTGGAGGATATAACACCAGAAAACAGTAAACAGTCAGTGCAGATGGGTTGTGGGTCTTTTCCTCTCCGGGCAATGGCTGAAGTGTCGGTCCAGGGTTTCCTAGGCGTTCTTTTGAAGTGGAGGGAGTGTCCCAGAAGGCTCGCAGGGGAGATGAAAACCAAAAGAAAGAGGAGAGAGGCGATTAGCAACCCTGTCTTGACACTACTTTGGCTAGACAGGTCCCTTCACCGTTTTAGAAGAACCCCTTAAAGATGTATCTTCAGGTAAAGATGAGGGTGGTCCTCGGTGATGTAGGTAAGAAGGGTGTCAGGGCAATCTATGCAATCCTCCCTCATGCAAAGGAAGTAAAGCCGCCTAAGGCGTGCTGGACCGGTTGCACTTGGTCAGCACCCAGGCAATATTCACTCGTGAGGAGGCAATCGCACTCCTTCTGATCAGGTAGGCAGAGACCGTGAGGGAGCGGGGTGGGTGTAGGAGACAGTGAGGGGCACACACACGCAAACGCACGCAGTGACAACACTAAGTGAACCCTTTTAAAACTCCCCGAATACCCTCCCTCTTAGTCCCTCCCTGCACTCCCTCCCAAGTCACGTACCGCCTCAGCCTCAGCTCTCCTGAGCTGCGGCGGCTCTCCAGCGTCCTCCGGGGGTGTCCACCACTCCTCCGTCCACGAGTCAGGCTCTCCGTCTCCGTCGGGGTCTTGCGTGAAGGAGCTCTCCGCGACGTCCTTCCCGTCTTCCTCCAGGCTCTGCTTCCAATGGGGCTCTTCCTGTGCGGCGTCCTCCGTCTCCTGCCTTTCCTCCCGGCACGATAGCAGCGCCCCTTCCTGTTCCTCCGGGCCTGCCTTTAGAGGGTGTGTCCCCGCCTCTCCGTGTCCGGATTGGTCAGCCAACCCCAGCTGTCCGTGACGTCCCTGCGGGCGAGGAGAGGCAGGCGGGATTAACCCTTGGTTTCTCGGCTCTGGTGCGGCGCAGAGCGTGGTATTCCACTCGGCCCCCTAACAGAGAGTCTTCTCCCGCATATAGCCTGCTGTAGAAGGTTCAGAAGGCTTTAGCAATTTCTAAGTCTGAGTGTACTATTGTCCCCGAAGAAGTCTTAATCGCCGGCACCGTTCCGGAGACCTACCTCTGACGCAGTCTGTGGGCTAACATACAGCTTGAGCGATCACCACTGACAAAGAATTTATGCCGAAGGCGTATTAAGGCATATTCTGCTCTATCTAGGTCTAGGCGGCGCAAGAGTAGACGTTTCTTTTCCAATTCCCTCCAGATGCGAGGAGCACCTGTGCATTTGTGTATTGATTCTAATTCTGCTACCGCCGCCTCAATCTGATTCTTCTGCTCTTTACGGAGCCTGTTTTCACCCGCTGAGATCGCTATTAGTTCGCCGCGTATCTCTAATTTTAAAGTTTCCCATACAGAGTCGAGGCATACCTCCTCGTGATCGTTGATGGTGATATACTCTGTAATCGCCGTATGAATTGCTTTTACTGTCTGGTCTGATTGGAACATGGCGTCTTGGAGTCGCCAAAGCGATGAGCGCGGTTGGCATGCACCAAGGTTCAGCGATAACATGATTGGGCCGTGATCAGAAAGGGCGCGTGGTTCGATCGTTGCATCAGCTACACATCCTTTTAGGGCATCTGTAATTAGAAAATGATCTATGCGGGCGTAAGATTTATGGGCAGCTGAGAAGATCTTGTAATCCCTAGTGGAAGGGTGTGTCTGTCTCCGTATGTCGTTAAGGGAGCTGTTCGCAAGCCAATGAAGCCCAGTCTGTGAAAGAGCCCCAGCTTGTGTAGTACGCTGCACAGAACGGTCTAAGTCTGTATTCATTACAAGATTCAGGTCTCCCCCTATCACCACCGCTCAATCAGGAGTGGCTAGAACCTTTTTAAGGTAGTAGATCAGGAAGCGCTCTTGGTGTTCATTTGGTGCGTGAAGGGACGCCACCGTAAACTGCATATGACCCCACTGAAGCCTAATCCCCAGCGCCCTGCCTCTAAGTTCCGCTACTGTGCTGATGACCTTGCCTTGGAATTTCTGTGCAAGTAAAATAGCAACCCCATTTTTCTTAGTTGTGTCTGAAGTCCAGTATTGTCTGGGGAACCTGGGTGATCGCATGCGATGGGTGTCCATAGCTAATAGGTGAGTCTCTTATAGCAAACAAACATCCCCCCTGAGTGTTCTAGAAAAGATAGTATCGCTTTGCGCTTTACTGGGCTATTAAGGCCTCGCACATTAAGGCTCACTTTACGGATGATCTGTGTCATGTCTCTTCGGGCACCCTACTACCGCTAAATCGCTATTCCTCTGTCTTTCCAGTGGGGTAGTGAGAAGAATCCTTGCCCTGTCATCCCTGGTGCGCCTGCTACCTACATACTGCCTCAATTGGTGCGGAGGAGAAAGAAGTGAGAGAAGACAGAAAGAAACCCATGTCAAAAATAAAGGATACAACAGATGAAACAACAAGTGACCAATGTCCGTCAAATCCAGTGAGTCGGGGTGAGAAGTGGCCACCCATAGGACGTCTGTTCCAGCGATGAGTCTCCTGCCAGCACAAGGAGATGCCCAAAGGGCGAGCAGAGGGCGAGTCATTTCTAGTATCTTCAGGCCTTCAGCCCCTCCGACGCCGTCGCTGGAATCACACCGACTCTTCCCCGCACCCCCGGGACACTGCTGTCCTCAATTCAGGACGCATCCGAAAGGGCAGATTCCGCAGAGAGGCCCTGCAGCACTGCCTGCCTTTCTGTGGAGATGGCGGCCGGGTCGGGCCTTGCCCCGCGGCGACTGCCTGTCACCTTCTGCCACGTTGGTCGCTGCTGCCTGGGCGAAGAAGGCTGTTCTTCACTGCTCCCCTGTACAGTGATGTGTAAAAGGGCGCAGGCCTCCTTGAGGGATCTAATCTGGTGGAGTGTTCCTTCATATCGAAAAATGATGCAAACGGGATGACCCCATGCGTAGGGTATGTTGGCTTTCCTCAACTGTTCTGTAACGGGGAGGAAGTCTTTACGTTTCTGTAAAGTGATCCTGGAGAGATCCTGGAAGAAAGTCGGGGAGTGACCTTTAAACTGGACTGTATGCGAATCTCTGGCTTTTCTAAGTATGTCCTCTTTAGTTTGGAAATCATGCACACATACCAGTATATCTGCCGGGGGTCCCTTTCCTGATCTGTCAGGCCCCACTCTATGGACCCGGGCCAACTGCAAGGTGGAGTCTTCTGCGTGGCGCAGAACATGTCGGAAGAGGTAGTGACATAGTCCCTAAGGCTGGAACCCTCTTCTTTAGATGGCACACCTCTGATTCTAATATTATTTCTCCTGGATCGATTCTCCAAATCCAAACTGTGCGCCTGGAGACCGAGCTGTTGCTCTTTGAGCCTAAGGACTTCTTGCTGCAGCCAGGTGACCTCTTCCTCCCGGACGGATTCCCTGTCCTCTAACTCGGCCACTCTCTCACCTACATAGTCTACGTCGCGGCGCACCTCTCGTATTTCTTGCGATTTCCATCTTCATCACCTGGAGGTCTGTGCGCAAGGAGGAGAATAACGTTTCCAGGAATGACTTGGTTACCAGTCCCTCCCCATCTTCAGTGTCCGACCTAGCGTCCATCCCCTTACTTGTGCTTTTGTCTTCCGCACTGGAGATTCCTGACTTTCCAAACATTTCTTTAAGGGAGCGCTCTTTCTTTGTTCTGCTCCCCGCCATGTTGTCGTGGTTTATCAAGGTAATTACCGCTTGTCAGCCCTCACGCTTACACCCTGCATGGCAGACAGTCCCTTTTATCTCAACGCATGCAAGTGACCACCACAGCACCTCCTCGCTCTTAGTCTACAGGGTCTCTGGGGGAGGGCACCCATTGCGCAGCCTCAGCATACACCCATGCAGTTAGTTCCCAGCTAGTAAGTGCCTGCGCTGTAGCCGATATGGTCCAGGCACTCCACACGGGTAATTTAATTCAGACCACCGCTCCTTGTCCACTATCAGCGCAGGGCCTGTAGAGTGTTATCCTCCGCCCCTGACTCACTTATATAATATTCCTCTCTGTAGCTGTGATCTAACCGCAGTCGGTAGAAAAGGCTTTGGAAAGGAGTGCCCCAGTCCGCAGGCGCTCCAGCTACGACCCTCCAGACCCTCCGACCAGTCCCAGAGGGCGAGGGCCGCCAGGTATGCCCCGGGCCTTGCCGTGCCTATGCCCTCCGTGATCTTCTCTGTGCACGCCCCATGAAGCAGAGCGTGTCCATCACAGTCGTCCTCTCCGCCTCCCTCGTATGTACTATATCAGCTCAGTCAGGCCGGTGATTCCCCCTGCGACTCAGGGGCCCGCTCCCCGCAGGGGCCCACTCCTCCGACTCCCCAGCTAGGCATCTCTCCCTCTCCGCTGCTAGCTGGGCACTATTCTTCCTTCGCTCCGGGTATGGACCGGAGGGAGGCGGGTTGCAACCACTTCTCAAGGCCTCAACTCCCCCAAAGGCCGTCACTCACCTCGGCACTGCGTGTTTATCGACTGTGTGTTTATCGACTGGGGCCCAGTGCGGACCAAAGGCACCACCTGGAACCCCGCCGCCGGGGCCGCCGCCCCCTCTGGCAGTCCACAGATGCAAGATGGGACCCTGCTGCAATTCCTCAGGCCCCGCGGGCCGAAAGCGCGACCCGGATCTCCACTGCTCCCGCCTTCCTTGCAGAGAGCTCCAGACCCTGGGAGAGGCCCAGTGCTCTCCGTTGTGGAACTCGTCACTTCTTTTGGCCCCCGGATGTGGCAGGCCAGAAACGGGGGGGCTGCCCCCTCCGTGAAATGGGATCCGCTCCAAAGCCCCCGCCGGGGCGCACCGCCAGCTGCCGCAGATGGGCCCGCCACTAGCTCCTGGGCGACGTTGATTCCCGCAGGCCGCAGTCGCGCTCCGCGGCCGGCCATGCCGCTCAACCCACAGGGTGCTGCAGAAGTCTGCACCTTTTCCACGGGCCTTCACTTGTGCCCCGGGCCCTCCGCAGCTCACACTCACTCCTGGGGGCCACGGGAAGGAACCAGCGGGCTCTTTTCCATGCTTTTGTTGGCGGTGGCTCGGAGCTATCGGAAGGCACGTCCTAGCCGCCCGCCATCTTGGCCATGCCCTGACCTTAGGTATTTAAAACAGATCTGTAGAAGGTAGGAAAAGCAATGGAGAACCCACTATGATCACCTAGAAAAGACAAAATATAAGAGCTGTCTGACACACTACAAATGTAAGCTTCATAGAGCTAAAACTACTTTCTGCACCTCTAAAATTGAAGCAGTATCCAATTCATCCAAAGAATTGTTTGCCACCTTCACAGAACTTGCCTCTCCCAGCCTTCTACTCCCAATGTTTCATCTCAATCCTTTTGTAATCTGTTAGCCGATACCTTCTGCAAAAAGGTTGAAAGTGTCTTCAACAATCTCACCATTGCTACTTCTCTAGCTCCTCCATCACAATCTTCTGGTTTCCCTCCCAAGTTATCTTCTACTCTTAGCAGCTTCACCCCTCCCTCTACTGATGAGGTCATCAGGCTATTACATCTTGCCAAATCAGGCTCACCATCGGACCCTTGTCCTTCTAGAATGGCCAGCCTTGTCGCTCCTTCATTAGGTCCATTTCTGACCAATATCTATCATCAGACGTGCATATCAGGTGTTTTTCCTTCCGAATGGAAGAAAGTCTCCATCTGCCTACTTCTAAAACAAAATCTTCGCTAAATCCTTTAGAACCTACTAACTACCGCCCTATAGCTGACCTCCCACTTCCGGCGAAGATCATTGACAAGCTTTTGAACTCACAATTGATGGAACATATTCAAAACAACAATCTTTTAGATGCCACCCAGTTCAGTTTCCAGGCTGCGCACAGCACTAAAACCACTCTTATCAAAGCTACCGAGGAGATCAGGGCAAAGATTGACCAAGGGAACAGTGCCTGCCTGATTTTACTGGATCTCTTGGCGGTCTTTGATACGGTACACCAGGGACTTGTGCTTGCCCGCCTGAGCACGTGAGGTGTCCGGAACTGCTTGGTAGCCACTCAAATCTTATTTACTTGATCAAGAGCAATCCGTGCATATCGAAGACTTTACATCTGCCTCCCTCTCTCTTCCATGCGGGGTCCCACCGGGATCCTAGAGCCATATGCTATTCAATCTTTACGTCACACCACTAGCAGATCTGATCCATTCCTTCGGTTTCACCTTAACCTCATACGCAGACAACACACAAATCATCACCTCACTCTCCCAGGAGCAACAAGATGTAGCCTCTAACTTCTGTGACTGTATGAGAGCAGTCAGCCTATGGAGGTCATCCAATTGTCTTAAATTAAATTCCACCAAAACAGAGGTGCTACTTTTTGGAACTCAACCATCCTTCTGGTCCCATGACTGGTGGCCAACTGAATTAGGTCCTCTTCTATCACCAGTCAAATCAGTAAGAAATCTTGGAGTTAAAATTAACACTGATCTATCTTATACTACTCAGGCAAACTCTGTCTCATCTGCCACTTTCTTCACTCTCAAAGAAGATTTTACCCTTTATTCCCGCTCATCTACAAAAATCTGTTGTCACATCTCTGGGTCTGTTGAAACTCGACTATTGTAATGGTCTTTACCTGAACGCACACCAACACGTCCTTAACAAACTTCAAACCGTTAAAAACGCAGCCGCCAGGGTTCTTTTCATGCTTCCCAAATATTATTCTGCATCTTCAGCCATTCAACAGCTTCACTGGCTCCCAGTCAGAGCCTGAATAATTTTCAAATCACTATGCATAGTCAACAAAGCCTTACACGGTTGGGGCCCTGCTTTCTTGAGGTCGGACTTCTCCATCTATCTCCCAACAAGATCTCTATGCTCAGCCTCATCTAAACTTCTGTCGGGTCCTCGTTTTAGACAAATTAAATGGGGCTGCTGCGGATTTGTGTTAGGCGCGTCCAAGGCCTGGAACACTCTTCCTCTTTTCATTAAAACCCTACCCAATATTCTAGCCTTCGGGAACGCTCTCAAAACATGGCTTTTCACTTTGCACTAATCTTCTAGTTGCAGCAGTCATTGCTTTGGTTGTTCACTCAGCTAGCACCAAGACACCTCATTGGTATTTGAGTGCTTTATAAAATCATATAACATAACATAATCTGGACGAAGGACCTCTCCTGGCAAGTGGCCAAGGGACAGTCCTTCTATATTAAATGTTATCAGAGATTAAAATGTTTGACATAGACTATGTGCATCAAGGTGTGCGTCCCAGACATATCCTTATGAACACTTAAAAGTAAATGACGTCAATTCAGACTACACTGTTTTCGCTATATGTCTGTGTTTGTTCTTATTTGACCTTGACATTGTGATAACTAGATATTTGATTTATTCCAGACTGATGTCCCATTAGGTGTTCTATGTCATTGTCTGAATGACTTGACACTTTAACAGTTCTTGGAATGATAAGGTCAGATGACATCTGCGTCAATGGCAGACATGACAATGATTCTGCAAAAAATGGCGACTCCCATTGCCTAAAATTGAGAAAATGGCGAATCCTGTTACCTAATATGGAGTCTGGCCTAATACTTAAAATGGAGTTGGACCTTAGAGGCTTTATGTCAAAGGAATCTGTGATTAGAAATATCCAGCAGAATAACAGGTTACTTACCTTCGGTAACAATCTTTCTGGTGGATACCCTGTCTAACTGCTGATTCCTTACTGAGCCTTCTGCCACCCAGCACCCATAACCCTTGTTCTGTGACTTGGACTCTATTCATCTTTATGGTTCTAATCTAGAGATCTACACCCTGGTCACTTGGTATCTGCATCTGAGGGAGAGGACAGCCTCAAAAGGAAGTTACTTCATATGTATTGGTAGTGCTTATATGCGGGTCTGCTCCTCACTTCCAGGGCTGAATGAAATTGGCACAGAGCCATATGATGCCACCTAGCGGCTTGCAGGAGAACGGCTCCAAAGTTCCCAGTTCCAGTCTGATGCCTTGGGATTATTCACAAAGTAAGGAATTTGCGTTTTTGCTTAGAGAATCCACCAGAAAGATCATTATTGAAGGTAACTATCTTGTTTGTTAGTACCTCATGTAGTGCAGACCTTCTTCATAAGTCTTTAAAAACATGCCATTGAACTATGTTTTCTGGTGTTGGAGCCTAACAAGTGTCAAGCATCAGCCTTTCTTTGTATCGTACCCACCTCTTAGAGACTACGTGACCCTCTTACTCAAAATCTATATGCCGAAGTGTGTACTTTTACTAATTGAGAGTTAGGCCAACCCTCTTTAACCTTTTCCGTACTAACAGCTGTCTTCCGTCATTGTCGTAGACATCCATATATCATAGAGGTCTTTGAAAAACACTTTACCTGAAATGCCACCAAACACATTCGTTACGCATTACCCTTTGGAATACCACGGCAGTGGACAAAATATTGCCTGACATTCTACAGTGACTCAGGCTTCCAAAGCTGTCATCTTCAAATGTAATGCATTTTTCTGACTTATTGAAGTCGTTCGTACCTTATACACTACGTGAACGGTAGTGGGAACACGGGTATCCTTATTGCTTATGTATTGCAAAAAAACTTTCACCCCCCCCCTGCCCAAACGATCACTCACTCACGAGACGAATTAAAAATGTAAACAATTTGACTTAAGTGTATATTCCTTAAAAACACACTGGCAGACTGCGGAAACACTTTTGTCATAAAACACCACAGAGCCGAACCCTCATCTCAAGTCCAGGCACACACAAGCAGATCTGCATAGGACTCATAAGAGAACCAGTGGAGTCCCTTTGGAATTGTTTGAGCCTCACTGAAAATAAGTTTCATTATGGCTCAGTAGGTCAGATATCCTGAGCTGGATATTGTTTCATTAGGTAGGGCTTCCACCTTTCTCAGAGAAAAATGCCAACATGTGTATTTTGGGGTTTTGGAAAGGCTAGAAACTGGTTCTTGAATAGCAGTGCGAGTCCTCTGTATTTTTAACACAGCAGTGCTGCCTCTCATTTGCTTTGAAAATCATTTAAGAATTATAGGCAGCATTACAGTTCTAATGGCGTGTTTTCATCCTTTATTTGTCGCTCTAAATTTATATTTTAAAGGATTTTAATGAGCTTCCTGATTATTTTTCTTGGCTTGCAGAAAAATACCAGCCAGGTTGGTAAATTACTGGGTACGTGACAACCTTAATTTAAGATCACTTATTTTACATATCCAGGACATAAAGAACTGATGTATGCAACAGTTCTTGAAGGTCTGCAGAGTACGAGAATGCATAATTTGCATATTGCAAAGGGCATAGGGATGCGGAAGTGAATTTTATCCCAAACGTATATGGCAATATAACCCCTGAATCCTGCTTGGAAACGTTATGTGGTTTTATTTGCCTTTCAAGAGAATGCGACCTTGTGTGTTGGGAGATGCCCTCGTTTTGGGATTACTTGTGGAGCTCTGTCCACCTGCCTCATGGATTTCCTGTTTTATTGTGCTCTAGTTGCATTCTTTGTTAAGGCGCAGCAGCTTTGTGAAAACAGCATGCCGTCTATATTTCATCTCCGTATGATAAGCTTGTCTTGGAATCAATTGGTTGAATAAAGTAGGTACTCGTTTTGCTTTTTGATATTATATGTCACATTGTCCTAATATTACTATCATTGTGTTAATATGTATATGGTTTGCAACAATAATCTAGTATCTTTATCTATAATCTTGATTTCATTTTTATGTAAGCAGTGATCATGCATTGTAGGTGTCTTGTCTCCTTAATTAGCAGAAATGGAAAAGGGAAGTGCATTTTGTTGTTCATTAAAGGGAATGCCAATATGATATAAATTATTTTGAAAGTACAACAGAAGTCCATACAGCAGTTTGTAAAATATAAGGAAACAATATCGGAGACACAAACTATGCTGTGACTCTGCACTGTGCAGAGGAGCAGAAGGTTATCAGTATTCCTTGAATCTCTGTAGAATAGCAAAAATGGATCCACAACCTGGAGGTGCTAATAAGAAAATTGGAGGTATTGTTCATTGTGAATCTTTATTCTGAGGCAACCACATTGGTGTAATATATTTGGAGCTTTTCATTTCAGTGCCTGTTGAGGGTTTTGATTTATTCCTCGAAGCGTGATTGGAGTATAATAGTGACTCAGCAGAAGTGGAGTATGTACTTCCTCCAACTAGGACGATAAATCATCTGGGGCACTGAAAAAAGATATGATTTAAAGTTTAAAAAAAAAGTTGTAAGGATGATAAATTGGAAATTGATACTAGCAAGAGGAGACTTGTTCAGGAAATCCGGCTATTTTAATATGCTCTATTATTGTAATTACAAGTAATTAGATGCTTACTACAATCGTGTATCTGAACACCAATCTTTATTTACGTTCACTGATAGCACTTAATTTGCACTTACAATTATACACATTCAGGGGCATATCTTCCAGGGGGATATGTGAGGTGGCAGCCATCCTCTGAGTATGTTCATATGGGTGGAGGGGCAGCTGTTTACTTGAGTTGCTGCAAAGCTCTTTAACTGCTTGAGTTAAATATTATTTTCAGAGGGTTACTTGGTAAAGAAGCGTTTGGCAACTACACATAAGAGTTTCTTCATGGGGTGCAGAAGAGAATGTGATAGTGCTACGGGATAAGTAAAATCACCTAGATTTGATCCGAATATGCACCTTGTTACAAAAAGAAATCCTATATTTTCCCATGCTTTTTTTATAAACTTAGAAATAATTTGTTGTTGAAGTAAAAACGTCTAATTGCTTTTTATATTCCAACTTCTTTTTAATTCTTCACTTCACCCAATCATTCACCCAAGCTGTCTCATGATCCATACGCCTGTCCACACCACCCATCCTTCCAGTAGGCATTACCTCCCTTCATCATTCATTTCATCCTTAACTCCACTCAGTGTTCCCATCCCCTCATGAGGTAACCCCAGGCCACCTGCAAGAGGAGTTGAACTGATGCTAACAAGTCAGCCATTTGGATTATTTAACCGTCAGGCTTCCACTCTGCGCCATTGGTACCACTTAGCTCGTCATGTGCTTCTAAAGAGCTCTGAGGCACGTGTTTTCTCAAGCCCTTCTGTCTCCCCCACACTGTAGAATTGAAACATAGGTGTTCTACATGGCTGGGCAGCTACCATCAGATTTGTGTGTCACCTGTAATCACCCCAGCCCATTTGGCGCCAGAAGAAGATTCACATTACGACATTCCAATACCCTAGGTTTTCTATCTCTGATACATCTGCACCAAACAGCCCACCACCATTAATTTATCTACTAAACAAAATAAACCTTCATCCCAGGCATACCGGTTTCTCTGCTCCACGGACCACTTTCACCCCTGATTGCACTACGCAGACAGTGTGCTTGTGGGAGAGCAAAAGCTTCACAAGATGTTTTTTTGAAAAAAAACACCCGTGCTGACATTAAATGCAGCCTGTAGGATGTAAAAGAAAGGTGGGGAAGTGGTTCACGATTGTGGCTAATTTGGTTGACTTGTGTTTAACTTCCTAATCTGTTCATTGCCATCTTTTATTTTACTCAAGCTCTTTTTATGCAATTAGAGACATCAATGCAGAGGTAAACTTGCAAGCAGATTGGGATAGATAGTTGCATTTAAATTGACTTTTGCTTCCACTGGGAGGTATTGGAGGCTTTCTCTGGCAGCTGAAGCATGATCTTTCATTTTAGGTCAAGCATTGGCAGTGTGCATGCACTGTCTGCAAGACCTGCTGTAAGCAGTATACGGAGTGTAATCCCGCCTGCTGCTTGTCATTTGTTAACTCCTGCGTCCCTCTTCTTTCCTGGCTCCTTATTGGTTGTCACTCTAGAAACATCACTTCCATTTTACTGCAAGGAGCACCGGCCAACTACAGTTTTATTACGCTGTAAGTGTTTGTGTATTTCGTTTAGGGACTACTTCTTTTATTTTGTGATAGTGATATTCTATCACCACGGCGCCAGGCACAGCACCCAGTTTCATGTTTTTCATTTTTTTTAATTACTATGTCGCTGCTTCACAGCTGCCATGTACATAACTTAAATTCGCACGGGTGCTGCGCTTTATATTTTAGCACATCGCCCGCTTTCATCATTATTTTTACATTGCAAATGCTTTTTTCCCTTTAAGTTGGCAGTGGTTTCACTGCTGTTGTCGGTTGGCTGTTTTCCTCACCTCCCTTCTCCTCGTGACTCCCTCCCTTTCCCGGGAGCGCATTATTTCAGTGTCCGTAGGATAGGAAGGGGAAGCCTCCCCCAGCAGCTGAGGTGAGCCGCAAAAATGATAAGCAGTGTTTCAAGAGGCCCTGTTTTAGTGAAGTCTGTTAAACCGTATATGTATATTTGTGGATTTTAAGGGATGGGGCTGAGACAGGAGTGCGTAGTTTTAGGAAAAACGTGTGCATCTTCCAGCATCTGCATTTCCTATCTACTCCCCTCCCACCATCCTGGGCTCTGTCCATTTGTCCGATGCGGTTTTGGCGGTTGTGCATCTGTGTGTGCATGTGGGGAGCGATTCTAATGTTTTTATTGCCCACCCATGGGGAGGGGGGTTGGGTCGGCGGTGGTTTCGCTGCTGTCGTCAGTTGGCTGTTTCCCCCACCTCCCTTCTCCCTGTGACTCCCTCCCCCTCCCGGGAGCACTCTATTTTTCCTGCTTCCACTCCTGGCATATCTGTGCTCCCCACCCTCTGTGTATTACCCTTTGCGTGGGCTCAGAGCGTCAACTGCTGTTTCCCCGCACTGTCAAACACATTTCTAGCGTTTTTCCTTTGGAATGTCAGCGATTTCCAGATAACACACCGTCTTCTGTCAGAGACCCTTCTGCTTACACAGGATCCTAACTGTTCAGTTTTAGCACTCCCGGTTTGTTTCCTACTTCAACCACCAATTATAAAACATTAGCTATAAAAATGCTGGTGCCCAGGGGGTCTCTTCTCCTGGCTACAACTATCTGGGCCTGTGAGTTGTTTTAATGTGTTCGGTAAGCAAGCCTTAAAGACTTCAGAAAACTCTCTGCCTTCCAACCAGCTACAAGGACACCACCCCCCCTCCCCCTCCCTCTCTCCATCACACACACACAGTTCTCGTGATTAGTTTTAAAACAGATTTATTATTTGCTTACATGGTAGCCTTGCCTCTGAAGTCTTTACTGTTATGAGAGATGTGTGTTCTTTAAGTGAAGCCTCGCCTCCAATCAGGCTACCCCTCTGGGAGGACCTGCTGGTGCAGCAACAGGGCAGGGTTCAGCCCTCAGGCCTTTACAATCTCCACCTTTATGCCTGGGGATTGAGCAGTGACAGCTGAACACCTTTGATCTTCCTATGGAGGTGTTTGATGTCATAATGGCATCCAGGCATCGCTTGATGAAAACGGTGTGCGCCTGTTTTTGGGACAGATTTGTGGTTTTGTGCGGCATTCACTTGACTTACTCCTCCCAGGCTAAGTTATCTAACATTCTATTTTGTGTCTTTCCTGGCAAAGCTGTGCTTTGGGCACAGTTAAAGGGTACTTTTCAGCTCTTTTGTTTTTTTTACAATTGCCGGACCAGCCTTCAACATTTTAATCTCCGGTTGTGATGTGCTTTTTGAAAGGCCTTCAAATCTTGCTTCCTCCCTCTCTGTTTGTCATGCCACAGTGGGACTTTAACTTCGTTCTCACATTTTTGGTGTGTGATCGCTTGAGCCGCTTCACAGCTGCCCTCTGCGACTTCTTACCTCAAGACAGTGTTCCTTGTCGCCTAACATCAGCGCTTTGAGTGAGTGGGCTGCAGGTTCTCTGCGTCCATACACCACAAACAATGTTCTTCCCCAATAAACCGGTTCTGCGATCACGAGCATCCTTCTTGCCGAAAGTTGTGACTCATTCCCACAACAGTCAAACAGCCACCCTGCTGGCATTCTATACTCTGCTTCACCCCTCTAAGGAGGAGGAGGGACTCCATCGCTTGGATACCAAAAGAGCGCTGAACCTTTGAATCAACCGTACCTAAGAACACCGGGTGAACAATCAGCTGTTTGTGGGTTTCGTTGGAGTGAAAAAAGGCACTGGATCGTATTGTGCATCAGAATCTACTATGGACTGGCCGAAAAGCAGCCCATGGAAGGACTGCAAGCATATTAAACCAGAGCCAAGGCTGCTACCTTTACATTGGTAAACCGGTCCTAGGATGCTTGTTTCCGGTCCAGGGAGGACCTGGCTTGGCAGTTCAGGCTGGACTGTTCCCATGAGGCACAGGGTCAAGACTGATTTGCATATGGCCAGGTCTAAACTGGGGTTGCATGGTGAGCAAAAGAATGATGGATTTAACCCAGATCTCTTGACTGGGGGTGAATGTTTTGATTTGTTCTGCATTCTGTCCATGAATTGTGTGTCTTTTGCTTTCTCGCCCTAAGTGCGCCAGGTATGCCCAGACGTGGGTCCTGGGCTCACTGTGCCACTGGAATCAAGCTATCCTGGCTGAAGAGGGGTGAAACTCCGAAACCGGTCCTAGGATGCTTGTTTCCGGTCCAGGGAGGACCTGGCTTGGCAGTTCGGGCTGGACTGTTCCCATGAGGCACAGGGTCAAGACTGATTTGCATTTGGCCAGGTCTAAACTGGGGTGGCATGGTGAGCAAAAGAATGATGGATTTAACCCAGATCTCGTGACTGGGGGTGAATGTTTTGATTTGTTCTGCATTCCGTCCATCAATTGTGTGTCTTTTGCTGTTCTGGTCACAAGGCTGCTCCTCTGAAAAATGCACTTCCTACTTGAAGTCTGCCAGTAAATCGAAGTCCTAGCCTAAGCACAAGCATAAGAGGGACAACCGCAACTCAATCCATTCTTTTCTGAGTCTAGTAAGAAGGGCATCACGATAAACATTGAACTCACCCAATATCTCCCAAGCCTGACCATAGTCGAACTCCCAGAAGATAGCTACCTTGACATGCTGCAGATTGTTGGTGCAATTCGACTCCCTGTGGTGTGCTTTTGGGCCATTCGGAGGTTCACACAGGTCTCGAGGCAGACATCTGGTGGCAAGTCCTCTGATGCCATCTGCCCCCTCGGAACCTACTACTGACCCTGGCACTGACTTCTACTCTGACACCAAAGTCCACTCCAATTGGGCGGCGCTAGAGGGCACACAGCAAAATGGCTGCGCTTTAGTGCAGCTCCGCCGGACGGAAACCCATCCATCAACAATCCTGCTTCCCCCGCATCAAAAATCTCTACACTGCGGGACGTGCACACGCTACCTTCGTGGCTGCAGGAGGCGAATGTATATTTCTGCCAGCACCCCTGTTTGAGGTGAAACTTGCAGGTCTGCGGCGCGGGCCTGCGAACACAAAATGGCGATCGACCCGCGTGCTGGTGCCAGGAGGACAGGGAAACGTTGCGGCAGATGCTGGTGGCTGGCTGCGGGAGTTCGTCTCATCACCCGGCGCTCTCCCGAAGGAATTGACGTCCGGTGGCTGAGGGGACAAGGGGCAACACCTGCGTGCGTCGCTGTCTTCCCGACACAGCCCTGACGTCTCCGGACCGGAGCGGCCCTGCGTAGGAGGTCTGCCGAGGTGTGCGCGACTCTGCCGGGAGTGTCGGAGCAAGGCCGGGACGGACCTGCCGCCCCTGAGGTAACACGGACGCTGTGGGGAGTGCTAGCTGCGCACCTGGGTGCTGTGCAGGTTGGCAGAGGCCACTGCCTCCGTTGGCGCCCGTGCTTAGGCCTTACCTCTCCACACTGTACACTGGACTCTTAATCTGCATTGCAGGGCGGATCGGGACATTAGAGGCGGCGAGCCCCCTCACCGCGATCACCACTGCCGTTGCGGTACGATCAACTAGGGTGACACGCTGCATTGGTATGCTGGAGTTGCGCATCGGCCTTCCCCGCTAAATCTCGCAATATGGCCTACACCAGACGGGCCCTGTAGTAGAGGCGGGCGCACGCAGACTTCTTATCCCAGCTCAATTCATCCATTCACTGCACAACACAGCGTTGCTGGCTAAGTGGTGGCTCGACAGCCGTCTGAGGTAATACCGCCCTGAAGCATACCGGGTAATGCACCATTGTTTGGATCCTGAACCAGTGGGACGCACACACAGCAGGTGAGGGGGTTGCACTGATTCTCTACCCCAGTTAGACCCCATCGCCTTGCACTGGGGACTTTCTTCGACTGCAGTACCTGTTGAACCTGGCAATTCCTGAGGGCTCACTGCACTGTAAGGGTTGCGCCTACTCTCCTGCACCGCCTAGCCGCGAGGTGACCCTAGTTTCTGGGAGCCGACATTGAATCAACTTTGAAGTGACCTCGCACCTGTTTGCCATGTAGACGATACTACTTGATATCGCAGCGTGCGGTAAGCTCAGGAGCGCGTGGAATTCATATTTTGCTGGGTCAAGCGCTTTTCTTGCCTACGCACGTTCAGCGAGAGTGAAGGACAAAAAACTGAACGCGGCCAACCTCGCCTCACATTTGAGCCCCGCAGGTCTACCAAATCACAACAACGGGCCACCTCTGATTCAGAAATGGACGCCCCTTCAGATAGTCTGTCCGCAATTGAAAAAACATTGCTAGCGGTGCAGACTAGCCTACAGACCATTGATGGCAAGATAGACCGCTTAAATTTAAGAATGGATCACATGTCCACCAAACTGGACAAACACGCTCTGAGCCTGGGCGAAGCGGAAACACATATATCAGATGCTGAGGATGGTTTGCAGTAAATGTCCACAAAAACACTGGCGATGGAAAAAGTACTGGCTGTAATACAAGCCAAAAATGAGGACTTAGAAGCCAGATCAAGACGAAACAACCTAAGGATTACGGGCCTTCCAGAGTCCACCAATACTGGCCGCCTTGCAAACATACATTGAGTCCTTGCTGCGGACGATCTTTGGGGCCGAACATCTGTCATCAATGCTCATAGTGGAGCGAGCGCACCGCTCTTTGGCAGCCCGTCCTCCTCCAGGTGCTCCGCCGCTGCCTAGAATTGCGCGACTACTCAATTACAGAGACCGGGACACCATCCTACGGCTAGCCAGAGAAAAGGGGAATGTCGTCCATGAAGGGAACTCCCTGGCGTTTTACCCGGACTTTACTGCAACGGTGCAGGCTGCGAGAAAAGAATATCAACCTGCGAAGCGAATCCTCATGGAGGAAAAGGTCCCCTACGCAATGCTGTACCCGGCGCGACTCCGCATTCACCACGCCAAAATCTGCGATGGACTACGCAAAGACTCTAAAGCGCAGAAACCGAGCGTCCTCCAATCCCGCGGACGATGACCGTGATGGCTCCTCGCATGCAGCTACTGAGTGAGAGACTGTTTATGTCCGTGCAGCTCCAGGTTCCCAGCAGTGGAGTTTGACTTTTTTCTGCTACGCGAACTGGGCACAGACACTGTCTTATTCACGCCCTCGGCCATTGCTTTTTGACTCGATGACCTGAACTCTGGCCATGCAGATAAGATTCTTGTTATTATGTTTGTGCATGTCATTGCTTGTCTAATTTCTTACTTCTGCCGATATGTGGGGGGTAATTTTGCTTTTACCACTGTTTTCCGTCCACCTCCCTTTTAATCTGGGAGGCTACCTGTGCCCCAGTGCTCCCTGATGGGTGATCCCCACAGCTGGGTATAGCTCAGCTTAATTTCTCACTCATTATCCAGTAGTCTAACCGCGACCAGCTACCATGTGTCGTTGAAACATGCGTCCCCTCTAGTGTGTCTGTGTGTCGCAGGCGCCATACATCCATCAAACAGAGCTCCGCCATCCCGTCGTTGATAATCCTAGCCGCCTTAGGCGAGTGCCCCCCCATTCCACTTGACTTATTCTTGCCAGGGTCTAGGTGAGTTTTGAGGTCACCCCCCCATATTATTGTAGCTGCTGGCCAGTCCCTCAGTATAGATATTATCCGTTCATAGAGCCCAGGATTGTCCGTATTGGGGCCATAGACATTTACCAGAGTGACGAGTTCCCCCGCCAATTTGCCGTGTGTTATGGCATAACGGCCCTCATCGTCCGTACCCCTCTGGCGTATGAAGAATACGAGGAGGCCAGTCGCTATCCGGCCCATTGTGACCCAATGTGTACCTCATTTTGGCGTGTCAGATGTGTTTCTTGGATGACGTGGATACTGTCAACGACCCTCTCGTTGACGATCGATGATCTAGTCGATAGCCCGATGTACACTAATCCCATTGATGATAACTCTGTTGATGGCCAAATGTCATCAGCAATGCTACCTAGCACTCCATTATACCCAGAGCATACGTCCCCGAGCAAAGTACCACCTCACCTGATACATGACCAGACTGAGCTTATCTCGGTACAAGCTGGCCCTAAATTGAATTTGGGACACGTTGGATCTACCCATGTTTTTCTCATTGTTGACTTTAATAAGATCGGTCTCTCCAGGAGATCTTCTCTCCCCCCCCCCCCCCACCAAGCCTCATTCCCTAGAGCAGGATATTTTGCAAGTTCTAGTGGGACTTCTGAACACCTCCCTTATCCAAGGGAACATCCCTCGGGGATAAAAACGTGCTCTGTTTCGGCCCCTCTTGAAGAAAGAGAATTTAGACCCTGAGAATTCGTCTAATTATAGACAGGTTTCAATGCTCCGCATCATGGCAAAATTAATGGAGAAGCATGTCAATAGGCAACTCTCTAATTTTGTGGTGGAACATGACTATCTTCGCCCCTCTCAATCGGGGCTTAGGATGGGACACAGCATTGAATCCGCCCTTCTAGGAGTCATGAAACATCTTGGATGGTTCCCAGATGAGAGCGAGACAGCCACACTGATTCTACTTGATCTTAGCGTGGCCTTTGATACTGTGTCTCATGCCTCGCTCGCAGAGAGGTTAGCCGAGATGGCTAGAGAGGGAACGGCCCTTGCGTGGCTGACATCCTTCCTAGAAGACCGGTCTTTTCAGGGGATTTCAACCCAGCTTCCTGCAAGCGGCATGCTTTATCTCAGGAGTTCCTCAGGGATCCTCCCCAAGTCCAGCACTATTTAACATCTGTGTGCGCCCTCTGGCGGACTAGGTGGAGAGTTGTGGCCTTACGTTATTCCCTTAAGCAGATGACATGTGAATCATCTTCTCCTTGTCATCTGTGCAGTACCACAACGTGGAAGCCTTGAACCTCTGTCTGAGCATGCTTGTAGAGTGGATGAACAACAATTCACTAAAAGTGAATAGAGGTAAGACAGAGGTATTAGTGGTGTGAAGGAACCCGTCCCTTTGGGGTCCCCAACATTGGCCTAAAAGTTTGGGTCCTCTCCCAGATACAGCCACCAAAGTCAAGAACTTGGGTTTTTTTGGGACGAGAAGCTGTCATTGAAGCCTCAGGTGATAAATGTGGATTTCACTTGTTTTGATGTTTTGAAATGGTTGCGTAAAATCATCTAGCTACTACCATTTCCAGTTCAACTGACGGTGGCACAGGCACTTATTATGTCAAGATTGGACTGTGCTAATGTGCTTTATTTGGGGGTTGACAAATCTTCCGTTAAATAGCTGCAGGTGGTCCAGAATTCAGCAGCGGTGATGCTTTATAGACTCCCGAAATGGACATTCGCAATTGGTCTTTTTACGGAAGCTGCATAGGCTCTCAATAGAAAAACAAATTCTGTTTAAAACTGCGTGCTATGTCAACAGAGCAAGGTTGGTCCACGTTACCCACAGCAATTTGTCAAATCCTAAAATCCATTCCACCTTCTTCATAACAGTGGACTGTCCCTGTGCGTTATTCCGACAGTGAAATGGCCCTGCATAAGAGGACGGTCATTTGCCTATCAGGGTCCTAAGCTATGTAATGCCCTCCCAGAACAGTTGAGACGGTGTCCCTCTCTGACAATTTTTCAAAGATAGCTGAAGCCCTGGTTGTTCTGAGGTGCTAGCTCTGACTGTACAAGACCTGACATTTAGTGCTGGGAAACCCCAAGGTGTTAGCTGAGCGCTTTATAAGTTCTGTTAATAATAATAATAATAATAATCCATGTGATCCCTTTGTGTCAAGAGGCAGAAGAGGAACAGGAGTATTCACTACCACGCCAACAATCACCAGTCAGACCGCACACATTTTCTCCCCAATAGTGGGAAGATATACCACACTGCAACCGTCATTGGAACCCATATGAGACCGCATGTAACCGTTGTAAGCAGATAGCCATGATGCCTATGCTTGTAGATCTAATCATTGCCCTCAGGCTCATGATGAAGGACTATTATTCACGGTTTCCAACCACTTCTGTGCAAACAGTATGAACTGTTCCACAACAAAAACCTAGAACTTCACCTCCTGCACCACAAACAGCACAGGAAGAGTATAGCAACCACCTCAAAATCTGTAACCTGCTCAATGGTTCCTGGATGTTCCTCAACCACCTATCCAGGTCGACACCTCAGATGATGATGATGACCAATATACAGATGTGGATAAAGGAAAAATTACACACAATTGATCCGCTGGAGGCGATGAATGGGATGACTACGTTTTACCAGTGACAAACCCACCAAACACCACCACCATTAGATTCTCCACCAGATAATATCAGCAGATTTCTTTCACTGGTCGACAGAGGAGCAAAAATAAACGACCTTCCGGCATTGGTAAAGGAAATTGACTGATCCTTTATGACTTCAGTCAACCAGCAAAGAGGTCACTCAGATCAATTCCACTGCTGGATCACAATAGGCAGGAAGGTAAAGCAATTATGCAGACCTCGTCTATTGTAGCTACCGTTATACTGCGGATCGACAAAATGTCATGTATATATCATATGCATGAAAGACAGCTCAGCGAGTTAATGCTCAAACTGTAGGCACCTGTCTGGAATCTACAGGTTACTAGTTTCATACCCAAGTCTAAAGAAACAAAAAATATTGGCGTGGGTAATAAGGCACTTTTTCTTGCAGTGCTAAGGAGGAGCAAGGCTCTGTAACAAAGCGTCCTATAATGGAGAAAGTTGCACCATAATGAAACGTTTCTTAAGACTCATTCATCAGTTTTGCCTTGCTTGGCAAATAGGTTCAGCGGTAAGAAACCTGGTGGGTCCCTGCACCTACTGCTGAGCTCTTGATGCAACTAGTGAGTTGCAGGTTCGATTACTGGCACTGGGGATTCAGCTTTCAGTCCTTACGATTTCATGATGGGAGTCATTGAGTATAGATGGTAACGGCAAATCAGACTATTTACAGAGCTTCGAACTGACACTCTGTGGTTAGTAAGTGACATCAAATTCTACGTTGGTGTGTGGAATGTATAAAACGTGGTCATGTTTCAGTGCCCAAGACTGTCTGCTCTGTGATGTCTCTGTAGAGGAGGTGACCCTTAGAATGATAAGAGTAGGTTTAAACAAAGACAATTAATCTGTGCTGGGCTGGGCAGGCTGCTCTCAGGCTGTGTTCTTGAAGATAGAGTGTCTCACCATCACACGAGGATGAGCTCCAGAGATGTTTATATTCTGAGGAGAGGCAGGTAAACTGATCTGCTTCACCAGTGGTGGGAGGGGACTGAATGCCACGCCAAGGAAGCGGGGTGGCTTCGAGACACTAATTACCCAGATGAGACCTCGGTGCTGGGTAATTTACAGCAACTGCAACCTGAGACTCACCCAGAGCAGGTCAGAGAAGCCTCTGATGCCCTCTCACAGACCAGAGGCCGGCAGGCACTGCACCGCCCTGCACAGGAAGCTGCCTTTGTTAGACATGAAACGGTGAGGGTGACAGGTGATATACTCCAAGGGACAGAATTAATAGCAGGCACGAATAAACATGGCGAGCCATGGCCACTCATTGCTCACAGCAACAGTGCGCCTTACAGAGAACATTTCATCGCAGCTACAGAAGCGTCTCGGACATGCTGTGAGGCTAGATAATTCGTTCCAAGGCGTCTGAGGCAAAAAATGCTTGTTGACAGAATAAGATAAATGGTGTCATGAAGCACGCTGCAAATGCGTGCTGCCAGGGAAAGTTAACAAAATGTAAACAGTAAAATCTGTGTAGCCTTAAGCAAAAACAATAAACGCTGGGTGTGCAGCAAGCAAATTAAAGTAGTTCCACCCATGAAAGTGATAAGGGGCGGAAGAGAATGAGTACTTTGGCCACAGGAGACTGATAAGATAAAGACACATGGAACAACAGGAAATCAACGCCTACAACCAATGAAAAGAAGGAAAGGTAAAGTGACAAGCGCACGGACCACTAAGAAAGGAAGTCGGGATGTAAGTTATATTAAATACAATAGATTTCACAAGCACAGCGCAAGCGCTGAGCAGGCAAAACCTAAAAAGGATCCCTGATAATTAACCTATATGTCTTTTTGGTGACCCTGTGGGAGACTCAGTTGTCATGCAGGCTACTCAGAGAAGAACCAGGAATCCAATGGCACTTTGCACAGCACCACCAGATCGAGAAGGCTACAGAATGGATATGGTACCGAAAATACTTTCCTCTATGGCTGCAATGGCAATAAGAGCGACTATTTCCATGGAGATTGTTGGCAGACATGAATGACAGATGTGGTCAGATATAGCTCTATACTTCGATCTCCTGCCGGATGACAAACAAGAAGAGGTTTCGTTTATCCTGCACGAAAGAGAGAAAAAGCTTTAGCAGTGCTAATTGATTCATCTATGCACACCAAAAACAAGGCCAACCTAGTGTCTTTGCCCAGATTCATTTTGGACACTTTTCCTTTTAAGGATAGAAACTGTGGTTTTGGCCATGCATGATTTTATTC
The DNA here is from genome assembly GCA_963921515.1 of Calotriton arnoldi. NCBI lineage: Eukaryota > Metazoa > Chordata > Amphibia > Caudata > Salamandridae > Calotriton > Calotriton arnoldi. The sequence goes on from CAWUFW010002450.1 coordinate 1,429,017, forward strand.
CATACTTAGCTGGAACATTGCGGGTATAAAAGGAAAACTTAATAATCCCGATTGGCTGACTTATATTACTAAATTTGACATTATTGCCTTGCAAGAAACCTGGGCTATTTCCTTAGTAACTTGTGATGGCTATGCCTTCTATTCCAGTCATGCTATTTTTTCTTCTAGGGGTAGAGCCAAGGGTGGGCTCCTGATTTGGAGTAGTTTAAGTCTTTGCGTTGAAACAACAGTTATTGATTCTGGAAGTTCAGCACTCCTAGTTGTGCTTATACAGGATACGCTATCTCGTTTTTCTTTTTCTTTGATTAATTTTTATAATAATTATGTAATTAATACTGTTTGTATACATTTTACCCACTTGCTTAATTTTCTTTGTAAACTGCAACTCACTGGGGTAAGTTTAAAATCTCAGCCATATTACCTCTTGTGTGGTGATTTTAACGCTATGATGTCTGATCATACCTGACACTCAGGGGCATCAGCAGTAGAGTATCCTTGGAATTTTACTGATAGCAGAGTTGAGGAGCTTTACAGACATATTGGCGAATATGATTTAGTTGACCTTGTCAATTTTTTCACTGGGAGTGGCCCAACTGCCATTCTTTAGAAGGCATGGCCATGCCTCAAATATTGATTATACGTTTGTGACGAGGAGTTTTTTGCCCTGGTTCTCAAATGCTGAGGTATTACAGACTGGGTGGGCGGGACCACAATGCTCTTTTAGCTGTAGGCATCTTTCCAACGAGTAGCCATATACGTCCCTCCACAGCCGTTCCCATTACCCAGCACTCGACTGATGGCCTTAGGCTTGTTTGGCATCTTAGAGATCCAGCAGATACTTTGACTTCCTTAGTAAGATCACACATAGATCTGTTCCTTAACTGTCTGGCTGATACAGAAGGGGATGGCATGTTGGTAAATTACAATAGCTTAACCCTTGGTATCAGGCATTTTTTTCTCAAGCCTTTCCGACCTTCTAGGGAGAACCTGCATTGGTTCAACGGTCGGTGTTCTATGGCCAGATGCAGATTAAGGAAGGCCCTGACTGCCACCCCTAGAGTTGGGTCTGAAGAGGTGGGTCTGAAGTGCGGGTTGCCCACTAGTTCGATAAAAATACCTTAAAACTAAGAAAGGCCGAATTTCACAGAAGGGACTGGGAGCTCTTAGAGTGTGCTGCAGTAGAGAATAACAGTAATAATGCTACCTCAATGTGGTATATTGTATCATATTGGGATCTGACTGGATTTCTCATTTCAGCACAATATACCACATTGAGGTAGAATTGGCCATACATCAGAGCTCTGGCGGTAAAGCCCCAGGACCAGATGGGGTCCCAATCGACCTCATTTAATATAGGGCCAATTTGTGGGGCCCTCTGATCACTAAAATCTTTAATTGTTCTTTAAATACAAACATTCCCCGTTTCTGGACTCTTTCTACGATTGTGCCCATCTTTAAGAAGGGCGATCATATGTCTCCTAAAGGTTACCGGCCAATTTCTCTTATTGACAGTGCAGTTACAATGATTGGTAGAGTGCTTTTTAATTGCCTTGCCATGTAGGCAAAAGACAATAATATCCTCTCTCCCTTTCAGTTTGGCTTTCGCCCAGGGCTGGATACAGTGGAGCAAAGCTTAAATCTGAGCCTGATTGTCAATAATACATCTGTCAGGCGTTGTCCACCATACCTGGCCTTTATGGACCTATCCAAAACTTTTGTCTGTGTGAATAGGTCCAAGCTATGGCTGATGTTGTTAGATCTGGGAGTAGAGTTGTCTTGAGTGAACTTTTTACACTCCCTGCACACCAGCCTTGCATCGAGAGTGCAATTGGCCGCTAGTGGAGAGATGACCCCTGTATTCTCTCTTGAGCCTGGGGTACGTCAAAGTTGTATTTTAGCCCTGTTACTTCTTATTATTTACATTAATAGTCTATTTACTCACCTTTTTATGAATACTGTAGATATCCCCAAGATTGCTCACACTCAGGTACCCACATTGCTGTATGCAGACAATGCGGTTTTGCTGGGGCGCACTCCTAATGCCTTGCTAATACTTGTGGAACGGATTATGTCTTTTATGAGTAGCCTCGATTCGGCCACCAAATTTGGTAAATCTCATATTATGGCTTGTGGACCTGGTAAAATCAATATTTCTAAGTTTTCTATAATGGGCCAGTCGCTCAGTAGAATTATTGATTTTTTTTTTATCTGTGTGCTACTTTTAGCTCTAGGGGCAGCTGGCAACCACACCTAACATAAAGCTTAGTAGGGAGGCTGGTGCTGTTCTTAATCTCCCCTTAGCTACGAGTACAGGGACTAGCTCTCCTTTATTAAATGTTTATAATGCTCAGTGCGTCCCAGCCACCATCTATGTGTCTGGGGCTATATTAATACTCCCGCTGTTCAGGCTGAAGAAAATCATATCCTACAGAGGATAATGCATCTACCACCGTCTAGCCCCAGTTTGTTATTATACATTCAAAGCTTGCAGTACATTACTGATAAGATCAAGCTGGCCCCTTTATTGTTGTGGGTCAGTGTTTGGTCTAATCCGGAGGGATTCCTGTGCAGGAAAATAATTACTGATTTGTCTTAGTTTAGACAAGGGACTTAATATCCCATGGTTGAATATTTCCAAAACCTTCTATGCATCGGGATTGTCCTCCTTGTTCACGATACCACAGAACTTTGCTAAAGACGACAAGGCAAGGGTCAAGTACCTTTTTTCAGATGGTTGCACGGCAAGAAGGCTGAACTCTGAATTATCAAAACCATCTGTGTTGACCTTTAATAGATAGTTTTCATCTGTGGAAACTGCTCTATACTTGTTTTTAGATCTCATGCATTGGGAGAAGTCTCTCCTCTTCCACTTTAGAGCAGGTACAATCTGGCGGCTTTTGTGCTTCTGGAAAGATACTTGCTCTATGGGGAGCGTTGCTCCGCCCTCTCCCTGCGATGGCTCTTCTGAATAATCGCAGTTACATTTTGTTTTTTTGTACATTTTTCAATCATTTGTTGATTTTTTTCTTAAACCTCTTTTAATTAATCTGGGACATCGCAAATGCAGAGACGCATTATTCCACCTACAACTGCTGAACAGCCGTAATATATGTTTTAGGGTGGGTTCCTTTCTTAAAGCTGCAGTGGTCTGTAGAAAGTCAATTAAAGGTTAGCTTATGGCATTGTTTATGACAATTGTTACTCCGTACATGGTGTTGTTTTTAAAAATCCAATATTTTGAGTTATTCGGGGGTAGAGATATTGGCTGTAAAGAATTTTTATTATATCTGTTTTTTATGACCTGAATATTGACATATCAAATTATTTACTTATTTTGTTCCTTGTTTTTAAACTGTACTGTGTCTATTCTTTTATGGTCATGCTTGGCGGCATAAAGATGTTTTTGATTTTGAATTGATTCATCTATGGATGTTTCTAATGTAATATTCAGTCAGTGCAGAGGTATTATGCCGGCAAGGATGGTTGAGAGCTACCTCCTTCAGGCCAGAGATCCAAAACAAAATCCTTGACATGCCTTTTGACGGTGAGTGGTTGTTGGGGAAACAAGTGGATAATGCTTTTCAAGTCAATAAAGCTGACACAGAAACTGCCAGGAGACTGGGAGCTTTGCAACAACGGAGACATCAGCCTTTTCGAGGGAGTGACAGATTTCCATCATACAGGGGCTCATACCAAGGCTACAGGAATTCACCATAGCATCCTTCCCATCAACCTCCACAATACCACCAGGATTATGCGCCATGAAAGTAAGTCATATTCATATAGACAGCAGCAGCACTCATACACAAGGCAACCACAAAAACACACACCCCAGCAAAAAAGGCCAGCGAGCTAGACAGCACTGTCAATCTTCAGGTGCCGGATATCAAAGGAGGCCGAATACATATTGCAGGTCCTGTATCAGGGATTATATCTGCTTTCTAAAACAACTGGGAGGTAATCACTATAGACAGATGGGTTCTGGATGTTGTCCAGTACGGTGATACCCTGGAGTTCATTCAACATCCTACAACAACGCCTCCTTTCACAACAAAACACAAGCATCTTCTTTTGTTGAAGGCAGTCCCACAACAACAATGAAATGTGTTTTACTACAGATACTTCCTGGTAAAAAGAAGGCTGCAAAAGAGTGGAGATCCATCCTGGATTCACGCCAACTCAGTCCTTAATTAAAGAAACAAACATGGTCACATTTCAGGAAGTACTGCCCCTTCCATTGAGAAACAATTACATGGCACCCTTGAATCTCAAGTTTGCATATTTCCACATACCCATCCAAAAGAAATATCACACATTATTTTGATTTGAGGTACCTGGCTGCCACGATCAGTTTTGAGTACTTCCCTTTGGCCACTGATCAGCCCCACATATTTTCACCAAATGTATGGCTCTAGAGGCTGCCCACCCTCGAAAATGATGTACCTTTACCTGGATGACTGGATGATCAAAGGTTCATCTATAACATCTAACATAACCCAATAGATGCCTGATCTGTTCAAGCCCTTAGGTCCTTAAGTAAATGAAAATAAGTTGTTCCTGACACCATGAAGAAAAATTCACTTTCTGGGAGCCATAATAGATACCAGGATCGAAAAAACATTCCCGTCACTAGCTAAACAAATTATACCCGCAACATTGGCAAAGCGGATACTGCATCCAACACAGACAAAAGTACGCCTCCTCAAAAGACTGCTAGTAATGATGTCCTCCTGCATAGTGCTGATACTATTTTTCAGACTTCCTATGAGACCTATACAGGAAGAGTGGTTCAATCAACAGATATCAGGGTCATTCGAAGACAAAATAGTGTTGACGCAGTATATGAAAAAAGCTCTTTCTTGGTGGACAGCTGAAGACTACTTGGGATCAGGTTTTACATTCCTTCAATCAAAAAGTCGCCTGGTTGTCACCACCAATGCCTCAGTGGAAGGGCGGGGAACACATCTCCAAGAACTGTCAGCAAGAGTACTCTGGACACCCCAGGATAAAACCGTGCATATAAATGTACTGGAGCCCAGAGCATTAAGAAGGATGCTACATTTTGTCCTCCCGCTTATTTCCAAATCAAAGGTGTTGGTCCGAACAGATATCACCACCATGTTCTACAAACAGAAACAAAGGGGAATACACTGCCAGATCCTCTCAGTGGAAGTCTTAAACTATGGCATTGGGCATTTTACAAGAGTCCCGCTTACAGCAGAACATCTTCCCGCTATCGATAAGGACTAGGAAGATTTCTTCAGCAGAATATTAAGACTGTCGTGAGTGGGAGTTGAGGGACACCATACTAAATCAATTATTTCCACACTGGAGCAAACCAAATATAGATCTCTTTGCAAAGGAACACCACAAGAAATGCTGCTTTTACACAAGCAGGGAGCAGGCACCCACAAACAAATTCATAATGGAATGCTCCTTTAATAGGCTGGAAAAGTATGTGTTTTATAAAAGGCCTTTCCATCAATTCCCCTGATACCCAAGTTATTAGCAAAAATGAAGGCAGAACACTGCACACTTCTCATAGCTCTGTACTAGCTGAGACAATAGTGGTTCTTAAATCTGATGCAACTGGCACGGGATCCACCAATTCTACTGAAATTGACAACGGACTTCCTATCCAGAAGCAAAGGTAAGGTACTTCATCTCAGTCCACGTTCTCTAAAATTAGTGTCCTGACTCTAGAGCATTATGAATTTGGACATTTAGACATTTCAGAGAAAAACAAGAAAATCTTAGCGCTCTGTTAGCAAATAAAACATATACTGTTAACTGGAAAATATTTTGTGTGTGGTGTACTGCTAACGGATTCCATTTTTTTCATATCCATATCTAAGCCTATCAAATACTGCAGTAGCTTTTACATTTGGCACACTCTGGCCTTAAACGTGCATCTATCAGAGTTCATCTGGCAGCTATCTCCTGCTTTAGACATACACTAAACCAAATGAATCCATCTGTTTGGTCACACAGAGTTGTTAAAGAGTTTCAGAAGGGTTTATTCAGAATGTTCCCACTGTCTTAAACGCCTTCACCAACCTGGAAACTGAATACAGTGCTTTTTCAGCTGATATCACCTCCATTGGAACCTATTCATTAAGCCACCTTAAAGTTACTCGCTTCTGGTGATAACTTCAGCAAGATGAGTTGGTGAGATCCTGGCATTCACTAACAAAGAACTCTTCATACAGTTCTCAAAGAACAATGTCATTCTGAGAACCAATACAAAATGTACTCCAAAAATACCAACCAAGTTTCATCTTTACAAACCAGTTACCTTAAAACATTTTTCCAAATTTAACGACTCCAGCTAAAAGTTCTCTTCACTCACTGGATGTGAAAAGATGCTTGAAGTATTATTTGAACTAACACACAATGATCCAGTGGGTCAAACCTTTGCCAAAGATCTGCCACCCCAATGGTACTTTATCCGCTATGGGTGTGGTAGTGTATCGGTGAATGCAACTATAGGCTTAGAGTACAATGCCATTGTGATATGTTATTTTCACAACGTCATGACAACAAAGTTGGAAGAATCCCAGGAGACTCCCCTGGGTGTCTAGTGTTAAAAAATATCTGGGTTTGGTAGATTTCCTAGGGTGGCGGCGCCCACACCCAAAATCCACAGCTTCTGACATTGCAAATCAATGGTCAGTTTTGAGTGGAAAAATGTACTTTGTCTATGTTGCATTGTGGGGACTTTCTGAGTGTTAGGGCTAGGCCTCCTCAGACAATTGGGATACATCTTTATTGCAACTAGTGTGGGAGCACTTTGTGGATCCTGCAGCTTCCGGAAATGTCTCTCACGAAAACATGAGGAAGTTGCATGTTTTTTGCCAAAGTTGAGGTTTGAAGGGCATTGTAGGTGAGAAACGTTTGGGGGATTCACGCAAGCCAGACCACTCCAGAGTCCCATGGGTGTGTAGTTTTTAGAAATTTAGCGGTTTGACAGGTTTCTCTGAGTGACAGCTGATATACTGCCCAAATTCCGTAACTACCCCATTAAAAAAAATATGTTGGTTTTGCTGTGTGAAATGTGATGTTTACAGGATGCGTTTTGGGGTATTTTGTGTTGCGGGTGCTTGGCCCAGCCACACATATCATGCACCATTTTTATCAGAAATCCGCACTAGTATAACATTTGTTATTACCTGTTGGATTTCTATGCATTTTTGGTTTCAAATGTAGGCCAGTGTGCAAGAAAGAACCTATTTCGCAAAAAATCCCTCTGTATCACATGACACCATGGATAACCCAGAATTTAGAGACCTACAAATAACCACTGTTCCTAAACTCAGTATCTTGTGCACATTTCAGAAATACATAGGTTGCCTTAATAGCCATTTTTCATTCATTAGATTTTACCATATGAATTGCTGAACAGTAAGTACATGATGAAAAATCATTATAAGCTGGAGCTCAGTTATTGGCTCTGGGTTTTGCTTATTTATGAAAAACCTATAAACCCTATATATCCTTGTGACCAGAAGGGTCTTACGAACGCAACAGTATCTTGCTTTTATAAATTGGGCATTGTGACAAAAAATACAGATAAACATCACCAATGGCTAGTTTTTCTTACTCATTTTCATTATTTTTATTTCAGTGATTAGTATCTTTGGAAAACTTTTTGGGATCTGCGCAAATGACTCCTTACTGAATAGGTTGAAACTACAAAAAGTAGGGGAAATGGACTATCTTTTAGAAAAACTATGGTAAACTTTTCTTTTACTATATATATATATATATATATATATATATATATATATATATATATATATATCTTGTTCCTGACATCTGGGAAGATGGTGATCCTGGCACAGCAAACCTTTCGCTGATGGCATTTTTTGAAAAACAATTAGCTACATCTTGGCTATTTTCTCAGTTTTCTCAAGGGGAATCTACAAACCCTGTGTACCTTTAGAACCCCCAAGATGTTGGGGAGGAAACGGATGGAAATTTGGCTTGGATACCTTTTGTGTATAAAAAGTTTTGAAGGTTTAAGCACGAGTTACCCCAAGCATCCAAAAAAGGACTTAGCACCCGGGGGGGGGGGGAAAGCCATAGCAATGAAGTGGTTAAAATTAGTTTCCTAGATGAACAGCCATACAACTACCATGTGTCATTAAGAGGTTTGACTCAATGATGTCTGAGAGGTTGCCCTCAACGGCTAAGCTTTAAACCGGCTATTCACAGACTTAATTAGGACAGTTGTCACTAATCTTTTAGATCTCTGGGAAGAGAAACACTACATGCAGGATACATGCCTAAAGAAATGTCTCCATATCTATATGGACCGCACCATATTAGGTTTTTTTGTGCTGATTGTAAGCTAGTTACAAGTTGGCCCTTGAGTAGCATCAAGCAGAGCCCTTTGCCACAAATTTTACACAAGCTGTAGGTAAGGTATGTAGTGTTTCCTGTGTAGCCACAAAACCACTCTTTTTTGTTAGTTTTGAGAAAGTGTAGACTAAATAAGGCATCATACAAATGCTTTCGTTCACCTGTTCTTGAGGGATTAGTGAATGTAGAGGTGAAATAAGGAATAATACAACTTCTTCACAATATCTCATGTTGGAGAAAGCATTTGAAGCTAATTTCTCATGGTGTATCCACAGTGATACCTTTTGTTATTCACTTTTAACCAGAGCTTTTTAGCCATCACTTACTAAATTGATCATTGGACCAATTCATGCTTCAGTTCTCTCGTTTGGTCTTCTTCTGAACTCCTTGACTTTGCACTGCATTGTTGGAGATTTGCAATTTCTAAGCCATTCATTTGAATGGTAGTGTGTTTAATGGTGTTGAGCTTTATGCTATCCTTACACGTCCATAACTAAGTGTTACAAAGTATCAACTTGGAATACACCACATGCATTTTTGCAAAAACTAATGTCTCAGTTGAGGGACTGAACTTAGGCTCATTTAAAAAATCTCATTGATACTGGTGAACCGCAGTACCCAACATTGCTGTTTTTTCATGTTTGAAAATATATATAACAAAGAACTTATATTATTTTAACTCCTAACTGTTTGCAACTTTATTAAACTTTAAAAGCATTTTGTTGTAATTTGATGAATGTTCTGTACTGTGGGTGTTTGAAGGTCTTCTTGCCTGTCATTGTTTCTAGTGCTATGTGGTATTTGTTTTTCAAATACTCTATATATATATATATATATATATATATATATATATATATATATATATATATATTCACTGAAAAAACCATAGGTTTCAGGGACGTTATAGTTACAAATTAGCATTTAAAAAACCTTTGAAATTCACTGAAAAAACCATAGGTTTTAGGGACAGTTATAGTTAGTTGGACATTGCACTCGTACAAAACCCGTGAAATTCCCCGTTATAGTTAGTCCAGCTAACTATAACTCGCGCCCCGCAATGCACTGCTGATGACGTCACATATTACATCACTCATGACATGGTCAGTGACATCACTGATGACATCACTGATGACATCTCAAATGACATCACTGATGACATCACTGATGACATCATCCAGTGACTGTGTGTTTCTGTAAAGTTTAAATATTTTTAATATATATAGGAAAAGACGTATTGAAGAATGAGTGGGTGTGTAAGTGTCTGTATGGATGATTTAGTAGGTGCGTGACTGACTCTATAAGTGAGTGATTTAACGTATCTTACTGAATGCATGGGTTAGTGACTAAACTGGGTGAATGTCTGTATCCGTCTGTCTGTTGCTGTGTAAGTGGCTGCATGTGTTTGTGAATAGCTACATGAGTGTCTATATGAGTTATTGAATGCTTGTCTGAGTATCTGTATGGGTGCCTGAGTGTTTGTGTGGGAGGGGTGTGTGCAACTCTGTGCATAGATGTGTGAGTGGGTGATTCACTGGGTGGATGGTTTCAAGAGTGCAACTGTGATAGACTGTATGGGTGGGTAAGTGTGTGTAAGAGTGTGTTAGTGAGTGAATGTATGTCCCAGTGGTACATGTGTGAGTAACTACATATGTGAAAGGCAGTATATATGTGTGTTGGAGTATATAAATAGCTATAAGTGAGAGTGAGTGATTGTGATAGTGGCTGTATGGATGAGTGTGTGCTTGTATCAGTGATTGTATAAGAGCGTAAGAATGTGCTACTATTTGTATGAGTAAGTGAGCTGGTGTGTGTATAACTGTATAGGTGAGTAAATGGTAGTGTGTTTAATTATTTGCATGACTGACTAGGTGTGTGAGTACCTCTATGGATGAGTGGCGGTGTTTGAGTGTCTATATAGGAGTATGAGTGCATATGATAGTCCTGTACTGAGTGACCGTAAGTATGAGTGACTGTACGGGTGAGTGAGTGGATGTGTGCGTAGACCTAAGAATCAGTGAGTGGGTATGTAGTTATTGGTGTTGGAGTGTCTATGGTTTTGCGAATGGCAGTCTGTAATTTAGAGTGGGTGTATCAAAGGTTATATTAGAGTGTGAGGAGGTGCATCAGATTATCACGTGGATGATGTCATCAGTGATGTCATTTGAGATGTCATCAGTGATGTCATCAGTGATGTCACTGACCATGTCATGAGTGATGTAATATGTGACGTCATCAGCAGTGCATTGCGGGGCGCGAGTTATAGTTAGCTGGACTAACTATAACGGGGGAATTTCACGGGTTTTGTACGAGTGCAATGTCCAACTAACTATAACTGTCCCTAAAACCTATGGTTTTTTCAGTGAATTTCAAAGGTTTTTTAAATGCTAATTTGAAACTATAACGTCCCTGAAACCTATGGTTTTTTCAGTGAATTTCAAAGGTTTTTTAAATGCTAATTTGTAACTATAACATGTCTGAAACCTACAGTTTTTTCAGTGAATTTCAAAGGTTTTGTAAATGACAATTTTTAAATGTATTAATTGTTATATACATTTTTTTCATACTGATTTCCAAATTTTTTAGAAACATTTTTTTTTACATATTTTATTTTTTAAATTACATTGTAATTACATTATACATTACATTACAAAAAATACTTTCTCAGAATGAATTACTTTAGTTTAATTACTTTGCACATAGGCAATAGACTTTTAAGTACAGTAGTTACAGTTGTTGCAATGGGCAACACATTTTCAAACACAATGCAACATTCAGCTCAATGTGAATTTCTAGTTAAATGCAATTAGTTACTTTATGGATTACTTTTCTAACCACATTACTGGATCCTAGATTCAGTCCTGGGACATCTCCTGTAAACAGTTGAGTAAAAGCGTTTTGGTTACAGTCGTGATTTTTAAGGAATATTATTGTACTTTAAAAGTTGACACTTAGAAACTTTTTCTCATAGAATCACCAATGTTATCCTATGGAAGGAAATTCACTTAGAAGTTAAAAACTGTTATCGTTACTTTTTCTTACTCAGTGTTGGATCCTGGATCCAGCACTGGTGCATCTCCTGTAAACAGTTGAAAGAATGCGTTTAAGTCATACAGGCGATTCTTTAGGAATATTTGTAGTTTGTGAAAATCGACACTTTGAAACTTTTCTGCTGAAAACCAGACAATGGATTCCTATGGAAGGAAATTCAAGTTACTGGTAAGTACGGTTAAAATTACTTTTGAGGATCAGTACTGGGCTGAAAGATGCAGCACTGAGGTCTCTCCTGATAACAGGTGAGTAAATCGGAATTCGTATTTCGGCTGATTTTAGAGGACTATTTTAAAGTTCCAAAACTCCACACTTAGAAGAATTTCCAAGTGAAACCAGTCAATGTTAGCCTATGAAGGAAATTCAAGTTACCGGTAAGTACGGTTAAAATTACTTTTCAGGACCAGTACTGGGCTGAAAGATGCAGCACTGAGGTCTCTCCTGATAACAGGTGAGTAAATCAGAATTCGGATTTCGGCTGATTTTAGAGGAATATTTGTATGTTTCAAAAATCAACACTTAGAAACTTTTTCAGCAAAAAGCAGGCAATGATATCCTATGGAAGGAAATTCAAGTTACTGGTAAGTACGGTTAAAATTACTTTTGACGATCAGTACTGGGCTGAAAGATGCAGCACTGAGGTCTCTCCTGATAACAGGTGAGTAAATCGGAATTCGTAGTTCGGCTGATTTTAGAGGAATATTTTAAAGTTCCAAAACTCCACACTTAGAAGAATTTCCAAGTGAAACCAGTCAATGTTAGCCTATGAAGGAAATTCAAGTTACCGGTAAGTACGGTTAAAATTACTTTTGAGGATCAGTACTGGGCTGAAAGATGCAGCACTGAGGTCTCTCCTGATAACAGGTGAGTAAATCGGAATTCGTATTTCGGCTGATTTTAGAGGAATATTTTAAAGTTCCAAAACTCCACACTTAGAAGAATTTCCAAGTGAAACTAGTCAATGTTAGCCTATGAAGGAAATTCAAGTTACTGGTAAGTACGGTTAAAATTACTTTTGAGGATCAGTACTGGGCTGAAAGATGCAGCACTGAGGTCTCTCCTGAAAACAGGTGAGTAAATCGGAATTCGTAGTTCGGATGATTTTAGAGGAATATTTTAAAGTTCCAAAACTCCACACTTAGAAGAATTTCCAAGTGAAACCAGTCAATGTTAGCCTATGAAGGAAATTCAAGTTACCGGTAAGTACGGTTAAAATTACTTTTCAGGACCAGTACTGGGCTGAAAGATGCAGCACTGAGGTCTCTCCTGATAACAGGTGAGTAAATCAGAATTCGGATTTCGGCTGATTTTAGAGGAATATTTGTATGTTTCAAAAATCAACACTTAGAAACTTTTTCAGCAAAAAGCAGGCAATGATATCCTATGGAAGGAAATTCAAGTTACTGGTAAGTACGGTTAAAATTACTTTTGAGGATCAGTACTGGGCTGAAAGATGCAGCACTGAGGTCTCTCCTGATAACAGGTGAGTAAATCGGAATTCGTATTTCGGCTGATTTTAGAGGAATATTTTAAAGTTCCAAAACTCCACACTTAGAAGAATTTCCAAGTGAAACCAGTCAATGTTAGCCTATGAAGGAAATTCAAGTTACCGGTAAGTACGGTTAAAATTACTTTTGAGGATCAGTACTGGGCTGAAAGATGCAGCACTGAGGTCTCTCCTGATAACAGGTGAGTAAATCGGAATTCGTATTTCGGCTGATTTTAGAGGAATATTTGCACAATGGTGAAGGGAGGGGGCGGGGCCTGAGGTGGCATCTGTGCAAACGCGCCCCGTGGCGCGTTTTAAGTTGGGGGATTAAGTCCCCTTGAATCATGAGGGTCCCTACGGGCCAACTAGCCCACCAGGAACCTCCAGTATGCGCCAGGGGGCTGCGTTGCAGAGACATGTACAGAGGCCACACCCCTTTTACACCTCTCTGCAACGCAGCTCTGTGGCGCTTTCTGGACGTACCTGTTGGGCTAGTTGGCCCTCAGGGACCCTCAGGATTGAAGAGGATTTAATTCCCCATCTTAAAACGCTCCACGGGGCCTGTTTGCACACATGTCACCTGAAGCCCCGCCCTCCCTTCACCACTGTGCAAACGCGCCCCGTGGCGCGTTTTAAGTCGGGGATTAACTCCCCTTGAATCCTGAGGGTCCCTGGAGTCCAACTAGCCCACCATGTTCCTCCAAAAGCGCCACAGAGCTGCGTTGCAGAGAGGTGTAAAAGGGGCGTGGCCTCTGTACACCTCTCTGCAAGGCAGCCCCTGGCGCATACTGGAGGTTCCTGGTGGGCTGGTTGGCCCCAGGGACCCCCAGTATTCAAGGGGAATCGTTCCCCTCTGCAAACGCGCCAGGGGCGCGTTTGCAGAGTGGTGAAGGAAGGGGCGGGGCCTGCGGGCCAGATCATTTTGTTTTTTTGTTTTGTTTTTTTCCCCTGAAGGGGGCCGTGTGGCCCCCTTCCTTTTCCTATTTTTAGGCCCCGGGGACCCCATCCCCCGGGGCCTGGCCTCTCGTTGGGGACTGTGGGGGGTCCCCAAACCCCCACAGTCCCGCCGTCTCCCCGTGTCCTACGGGAGCCGGCATTGCTTTACACATGGGGAGCAGCTAACATGCTGCTCCCCATGTGGAAAGCAGTCGGCTTTGGATATTGGAAGAGAGAGCAGGTTTCCTGCTCTCTCTTCCAATATCCAAAGCAGTTTGCAATGACAGGACGGGAGCCGCGAGGCTCCCGTCCTGTCATTGCAAACAGCAGTGTCCCGGGGTAGGCACCCCGGGACACTGCAGGAGCCGGCCCTGGGGGGTGGCGGTCCCCAGGGCCATCAAGGGCTCCAGGAGGGGGCCGCGCGGCCCCCTCCCTACATCGAGAAAGCCCCGGGGAGGTGGTGGTCCCCGGGGCTTGGGGTCCAAAACGGACCCCCATTTTCATTTTTCTTAGTGCCCCGGGAAGGTGGTGGTCCCCGGGGCGTGTGGGGGCTGGAGCCCCCCACACAGGTTTTTAAATATAAAAAGAAGCCCCGGGGAGGTGGTGGTCCCCGGGGCTGCGGGAGGGCTCAGAGCCCTCCCGCACCATTATCCATAAAGCCCCGGGGGTGGTGGTCCCCGGGGCTTGGGGGCCTTTAGAGGCCCCCACACATAAAATTAACCCCCCCCAGCATGCCCCCGGGACTTGGCCCACCCGGGGGCCAATTACATCGAAGCGCGGGAGACCGCGCTTCGATTTTTTTTGTCAGGGTTCGCGCTCCCTGAGCGCATCCTGCCGATTTTTAAAAAAAATATTTTATATTTTTTGCCCAGGGGGTCCTTGTGGGACCCCCTGAGCAGACCTAGGGGGTCAGGGTGTTTCTACCCTGCCCCCTTTGTGCGCTTTGCGCACTTGTTTCTGTCCCTCGGTTCTACCGAGGGGACAAAATGACTGCCAACACTTCCTGATTTGGAGTGTTGACAGCCAATTAACATAAAGCTCGTGCTCGGGAGGATCCGCGGCCCTAGATATACCTATCTTTTTTTCTTTTGATTTTCTCAGCAACTACTGAACGGATTTACACCATTTAACAAAAAGGGTTCTTTCTGAACCAAGAACTACCTCTTTGCCAAATTTGGTGTAATTCCGTTCAGCAGTTCAGGCTGTAGCCGTGTCTAAAGTTTCCTATGGAAAATTGCATGGGGAAAACGCGTTTTGGGACCCCCTTTTTCTCGGCCCCCGCTTGACGAATCCCCCGAGACTTTCAGGGTAGGAGCGGACCGGAGCGGGCCACAAAGTTTGAAAATTTTGCGAAGATACGTCAACCGGAAAGAGAGTTATTTCAAATAGAATGTCGCGGATTTCCTATGGATAATAGGTTGTAACTATAACTATCTACTGGCGACTGCCAGTAGATTGATTATATATATATATATATATATATATATATATATATATATATATATATATATATATATATATATATATATATATATATATATATATATATACATATATATACATATATACATATACATACATATACACATACCCAAAAGATCGTCCAAGAGGCCAAAGACGCACTCGACAGCAACTAATTCATCTGAATTCTTTATTGGAAGGAAACCGGCAATGTGGTCCTGATTTGCTTTTCGCCTGACCGGTTTCGGAGCCTCCCTGCTCCTTTCTCAAAGGCAACACAGGATTTCTGCAGATTTTCAAACACACCATCAAGGCTGCATGCTCATTAAGTATCCGCCCCTCAGTGGGCCTCACAGGTGAGTCATTTTTCCTTTGGCATGCTGGTTATTGTAGTGTGTAAGAAAACGTTTTTCGTTTTTTCTCCAGTGGATTCCACATAGTCTAGTGTTAATTTTAATTAATTATAGCCCTCCAGTGGGCCTCAGGCACACAATTTGTCGGTTTAAGATTTTCGAAGTTGCTGTGCCACAAGGAGGCTTGCGCTGGTTCAAGCCCCTGCAGCCCAAACATTCCAATTGAAAGTGGTGCAGTCCCACACGGCTTGGACACCGTGTAATACATACCCAAAGGATCGTCCAAGAGGCCAAAGACGCACTCGACAGCAACTAATTCATCTGAATTCTTTATTGGAAGGAAACCGGCAATGTGGTCCTGATTTGCTTTTCGCCTGACCGGTTTCGGAGCCTCCCTGCTCCTTTCTCAAAGGCAACACAGGATTTCTGCAGATTTTCAAACACACCATCAAGGCTGCATGCTCATTAAGTAGACGGTGTGTTTGAAAATCTGCAGAAATCCTGTGTTGCCTTTGAGAAGGGCAGGAGGCTCCGAACCGGTCAGGCAAAAGCAATCAGACCACATTGCCGGTTTCCTCCAATAAAGAATTCAGATGAATTAGTTGCTGTCGAGTGCGTCTTTGGCCTCTGGACGATCTTTAGGCATGTATTACACGGTGTCCAAGCCGTGTGGGACTGCACCACTTTCAATTGGAATGTTTGGGCTGCAGGGGCTTGAACCAGCGCAAGCCTCCTTGTGGCACAGCAACTTCGAAAAATCTTAAACCGACAAATTGTGTGCCTGAGGCCCACTGGAGGGCTATAATTAATTAAAATTAACACTAGACTATGTGGAATCCACTGGAGGAAAAAAACGAAAAAAACGTTTTTCTTACACACTACAATAACCAGCATGCCAAAGGAAAAATGACTCACCTGTGAGGCCCACTGAGGGCGGATACTTAATGAGCATGCAGCCTTGATGGTGTGTTTGAAAATCTGCAGAAATCCTGTGTTGCCTTTGAGAAAGGAGCAGGGAGGCTCCGAAACCGGTCAGGCGAAAAGCAAATCAGGACCACATTGCCGGTTTCCTTCCAATAAAGAATTCAGATGAATTAGTTGCTGTCGAGTGCGTCTTTGGCCTCTTGGACGATCTTTTGGGTATGTATTACACGGTGTCCAAGCCGTGTGGGACTGCACCACTTTCAATTGGAATGTTTGGGCTGCAGGGGCTTGAACCAGCGCAAGCCTCCTTGTGGCACAGCAACTTCGAAAAATCTTAAACCGGCAAATTGTGTGCCTGAGGCCCACTGGAGGGCTATAATTAATTAAAATTAACACTAGACTATGTGGAATCCACTGGAGGAAAAAAACGAAAAAAACGTTTTTCTTACACACTACAATAACCAGCATGCCAAAGGAAAAATGACTCACCTGTGAGGCCCACTGAGGGGCGGATACTTAATGAGCATGCAACCTTGATGGTGTGTTTGAAAATCTGCAGAAATCCTGTGTTGCCTTTGAGAAAGGAGCAGGGAGGCTCCGAAACCGGTCAGGCGAAAAGCAAATCAGGACCACATTGCCGGTTTCCTTCCAATAAAGAATTCAGATGAATTAGTTGCTGTCGAGTGCGTCTTTGGCCTCTTGGACGATCTTTTGGGATATATATATATATATATATATATATATATATATATATATATCAGCGGTGAGCATCAGCAAATTGAAGCAACACATGTTTATACATTACACATGTTTGTTTTTTAGTGTGAACAGGTAAAGAACTCCCACTGCCAAACCTAGACGAATCAGTACATTTCTCGTTATCTGAATACAAGTTCAATTCATGTTTTTTAAATTGTTTCCTTTTAAGTTTTTAAAGCTTTTCATGGCTTTGCAAAGGAGCATTTTAAATAACGCACTAGGAAGTGCATGTATATATTCGTAATACTGCTACAACATAATGCAAAGTAGACACAGGCTTGGAAAGTTGTCCAAAACAGCACAAAGGTAATACTTTTTATGGCATTTAACTTTGATCTACATTTTCTTTCTTTCACATGACCTGTTATCAAAATATACTGCAAGCGGTATTGGGCGGCTTACTGTAGTTTCACATTTTGAATTTGCCTATTCCTTTTGTTTTAATGAATGTGTTGTGCAAAGGTATATGTTTATTTTATCCTATGGATCACATTCAACATTACTTTATAATGTCTATTAGGTACGTTATAGGGTTTCTCAGTAAAGTACTGAAAGCAGACAATAGATATTCGTGGCATTTCCACCAATTCACTGTGAATCCTGTCTGACACTAGGCAGAGGGTCTGTATTTACTTTATACCCAAAATCTACAAAAAAAAATCAATGTCTCTGAAAATTGTTAAATATTTACATGGAAGTAATTTACATTTTACATAAGCAGCTCTTAAGATACTTACACTTAAAAGAATAATTGGCATAGTTTCTTGAAATAAAATATTTCCTCTGAAAATGGACAAAGCTGATTGAAATATCCAGACCATAAGATGTTCTGTGGTTCAGTTTTATTTGTGAGTTGCTTTGTAGAGTAAATATATGTCCATGCTTTCCCATATCGTTTATTCTTACTAGGTAAAAAGGGTGGCAATTTCACTTGATACTATCCCAGAAACTAAATCATTCAATTTGTCTCATAGTAAATACCAATTATTTTTTGTTTCACTACAGCTACGTAACCAAGGTCAAGTGAGAGGTACAAGTGCTGCCAATGACGAATGAAGACCTGCCCACGTTGCATGCAGCGCTGACCTTTTCATATACTTCTGTGTGGATGTTTGAGTGTGTCTATATCTGTATGTATACTATAGACACACAAGCTGCCATACACAGGGCATCTGTTAAAATACTGATTGACTGTACCTGACCTCAGCTAACATGTAAAGGATCATATTTTCATTGTAAATACTGTAAAACTTCTAAATTAAATTTCCCGTCACATAGAAATTGTTCGAAGCAGTAACCTATATATTTATGTGGATTTAAAGTTTAGGACCAATGTATTGTAAAAGGGAAAAGAAAAGTTTTTTTAAGCAAGTCTATTACTGATGGAAATTCATCTACAACATACTTTTTGCATAAGGTTTTGACTCCCAACATCATAAAATGCATTCTCAGGTGTTTCCGTTATATATTGCAAAACAGCGGAATTTGAAAGGTTTGAATATTTTTTTTCAACATTGTCAAACTCTAATACTAGGTTGAACTCTTAGTTTGCTTGCAAATACCACCAACCCTGATCTGCTCAAAAATAAGAATAAAATAAATCACCTACTTTTTATTAATGTTATGTATGTTTTAGTTTCAGCTGTTTTTCCTGAATCAAAACTGGAAAATATGGAGTCACAACATTTTATTTGTGGGTACTTTTTGGTACGGCTAGAGCACTTAAAAATGTTACAGGTCTGTTAACAACGACATTATTCGAATATTGACTTACTAGAAATGGTCAGTGTGTTGTGACCTGGAAATGAAAGTATCATATCATTAGAATAGTATTTCAGCAGTTGTTGTTTGTAGTACTGCAAATTGTTAACATTTTAGATGACTTAACTTGATGGAATTTAATTATGGCCGTGTTCTTTGCATGTTGAAACTAAATTTTGAATATTATGTTCATTGCTTTCTTGTCTAGTGGAAGTTGATAAATGCAACATCTGACCAATTTACTTGACACTTATTATAAGTAGACTTGGGAATATAATGATCTTGTAGCCTTTTAATGTGAACATTGAAAGTATATAATTAGGGAATTAGTTGCATTATTTTTTAAGCATAATATAGACAGTCTTAAAGCCAGTTTTCTTCTGTTCCAAACTCTATCAACCATTGTGGCACCTTGTAAAGGACCAAGGAGCGGTGCCTTAGTTCAAAGATATTAATCTACTGGCTGCACAGCATGTCAACTATGTCCCTGACTGGCTCCAATACATTAACATCTTTTGTATCACAATTTCTTTCTTTCTGTCTCTTGTGAGCACATCACCACTTCACGGACAAATGTGGAACTTTTTGTTTTATATTCTACATGCATATTTCTTTCTACTGTAACTTTTTTCAACATTGCTTGCCGGGTTCCATGCCATAAATCTAAAAGTTCAAGAACTGAAGACTGTTTTGGAGATAGTTTATGATGGATAACAGCATAACAGCTCAGAGATTT
This sequence comes from Calotriton arnoldi, assembly GCA_963921515.1. Lineage (NCBI taxonomy): Eukaryota > Metazoa > Chordata > Amphibia > Caudata > Salamandridae > Calotriton > Calotriton arnoldi. The sequence goes on from CAWUFW010002450.1 coordinate 1,448,845, forward strand.
TATAATCTGTTGGGATAGCTACTTTTGATTAAGTTCACGGATGACAGGTCACTCGTTTGAGGGCCTTTATCAATACATCTATTTTTGTGGGGTTCATCCGTATTTCTATGGTGCACCTAGTGCAGTGTTATATTTAGGAAGTATGTCCAACACCTTTATTGTTGTAACTTCATTCCCTCTTTCCATTATTTTTAAAAGTATTACAAATGTAGTTATGTGGCAAAACAAGGTGAAGATGAATAGGCCCTTGCTTGCTCCCTCACTGAATATCTAGCAGACTCGTGGCCAGACTATTAAACTCTCAGGAATTACGAATTAGTTAACCTGGATATTGAGGTGCTGAACTGTAGCCTTAAAGCGCCACTACTCACCTATAAGGGTCTCGAGGCGCTGAGGGGAGGGAATGCTGATCCGTCGAAGGCACTGTGGTTCAGTTGAAGAGCCAAGGCTTGAGGTCCTTCCTGAATTAAGGCAGTGATGGTGATTGCCTGAAGTAGAGAGACAGGGTTGTCTAGGGCTTTGCTGCGAGGTAGGAGAAAGATCTTCCTCCGGCTGTGGTCTTGCAGATATGGGGGACGGTAGACAGGGCCAGTTGGGCAGAGCGGAGGTTTCTGGTGGGTGCGTGGAATGCGAGGCAGTGGTTAAGGTACGCAGGTCAAACATTGCAAAGGGCCTTGTGGGCGTATGTGAGGAGCATGAAGGTGATTCTTTTGTTGACTGGAAGACAGTGGGGGTCTCTCAGGTGGCTGGTGATGTGGCTGCGGCGAGGGATGTTGAGGATATGTCTGGCGGAGGCATTCTGAATGTTCTGCAGTTTCTTGGTAATGCCGTCATAGAGTGCGTTGCTGTAGTCGATTCTGCTGATGATGAGTGCGTGGGTGACAGTCTTTCCGGATTCGGTGGGGATCCACTTGAAGATCTTACGGAGCAGAGATAGCGTGTGGAAGCAGGATGATGAGACAGCGTTGATCTGGCGGTTCATGGTGAGCGAGGAGTCCAGGATGATGCGGAGGTTTCATGCGTGGGCTGTGGGTATGGGAGATTTCCAAGTGCTGCGGGCCACCAGGAGTCGTCCCAGCCAGAGGGGGTGGAGCCCAGGATGAGGACTTCGGTCTTCTCTGAGTTGTGTTTGTCAAGTACCCCTTGATAATTTTACAACTGTTGTTAACTATGTCAGGGCTAAATTGTAACTTTTAAGCGTTCTAAATGGATGCTATTCTTTCACACACTAGAATTCCTGAAAGGCAGACCTATTTCTCTGCCTCCACCAAGATCCATGCAGAAAAGAATGAGTGGTGAAGACTTCCAGCAGTATAGAGCTCTTCTTTTTCCCCAAGCTTGGTGCATTCTTTGAGATTACTTTATATGGGATAATTCCACAAGGGTAGGAAGTGTAGGAACGTGTGCTACCTAGTATTACTTTATCCCATACAGGCCTCACTCATCCAGACAGACTATAGTATTGACCTTTTCGATTATCTCCGGGGTTGGCAAAGAGAGTTGATTTACCGAAGCCTCCCCTTAGGCTGTTATGATAATAATGCTTCTTTGGGATTGACATGAAATTGGGCCCCTTTTAATTATTATTTTCTGTGAGAGGATGGTGGAGGGGCTTACATTTCATTTTGCCCTGCCTTCAAGCAGTTTTGCAAGACAGAATGTGCATGACTGCATAAATATGAGCAATACAGTGGTTTCAACAAATCTTCCACTCATGAAACTGCAATACAATTCTGCACAAATTCTCTCCCAGGTGTATCCTAGCCTGCTTATGTCACAATTTGAATGGTGTCTCACTAATATTTTTGATTGTAGCATCAAATCAAAGCTTTTAAATACCGGTGGCCTCTGATCAGAAAACAAGCAGTTTCACATCAGTAAGCTTCAGTTGAAGGCCTTTGCCTACCTTTGAGTTTCGCTCTTACTGATCCAGGGGGAAAGGACCCTTGTGTCTGTATAGACTAATACAAACCTGTGAAATTCAAACCCGTTGGAGTAGCATTCTCCCCTATAACTAACTGTTTGAAATATTAAAGCAGACCAAACCCCATCATGGTTCCCACAGTTTATTGTTTAGAGAGAAAAATGAACATGCAGACTCCTTTACACCATCCACAGATTGAAAGCATTGTTTTGACAATGATTGTTCCTTGAGTCAACATATTTGTTGCTAGAGACAATGCCAAAGTTAATGGTAAGCGTCATACATGGATAAGAGCTCTCTGGGAGATTGCTACCTCATAGACAGGTCATGGAAGTTCTTCTGTGTGTTTGCTCCTTTTCCATTCATCCACAGTCATCCAGATGTTCAGCTGAACTAGTGATAAATGTTCAGTTTGATGATTTTAATCTATGTCTCATCTAGTTTTCAGGTGCAATGGGATTTTCTCCATATTTTCCTTTTATTTTTCATCTGAAAGCTTACTTGATCCTGTTTTGGCACGAGGTGTACAGTCCTGTATAACTTCAATGCTAAATTAGTTACTTGGGAGGAGTTTTACAAACTTGTTAGTCTTCCAATTCCACTCCCCCCTCCTGATGAGGGAACAACATGAGAATTTGTATCTTATTGTCATACCATTATGGTGCAATCTCATTTCCAGTCAGTGGCTTTTTGTAGGATAAAGTGATTGATCCATTCCCTTACATAGTAGGCATTCTTTAAGTGTGTAAACTCAGAATGGCATGTTCTTTCTACCATGACCATACTCCTTTTTCTCAAAGTTCAGATTTCCAAGTCACTTCCACTGTTTCTCACAGTTCTCTGTCCTACTCTATTTGTTAAAATCTAATGAGGCTTTCTGCAATTTGCGTGTGAGACATGCTCCACACGTTTCTTTGATTTTTGTTGTGGAGCTTATTTGTAAGGGCACTTTTAAGGTCACCTAAATGCATTTTGTGTAGAGAAGCTCATTGCATATGTACACTTCTACCAGTTATTTCTTTGTAATCTACTTGATCTGCAATGCGCAAAGTTCTTATCATCATATTCTCATCTGTTATTATGGCTTGGAAACATAAGCAACCTGGTGGCAAATAAAAGTGGTACCACTAGTAAGCTTTCTGGCCCCCGATCGGTATTCCCATTCTGCTATTGATATAAGAGCTCTTGAGGTTACCAGTGTATATGAAGAACTAAAGGGCTATGGTACACTACTCATGTTATTGAGCCAGTGAGAGTGAAAGATGTGTTTTGTTCCCACTGGCACAGTTCCTAGATCTACCAAAAGTTGGTGCATGTTTCACAAGAATTCAAGGCAGCCTTATTGGAGTGCTGTGGTTACTGCAGGTGAGTGCATTTTCTTTATTTTCTGATGATTTTTTTTAATATGATGGAAACATCATTTGTGGCTGTTTTTTCCTGCATCAGTCAAAAGTGTCAGCTGAAGGTTAATAGTTTCAAAGACAGTTTTGTTTCACCCTGATGTTGTACTCGATATTGTACCCACACATATTCATGATTAAATATTTCTATTGATCCCCCATTTACTACACACCAGCTGTTGTAGTTAACTTGATGTGCACTTAATGTGGCAATATGGTTCTTAAAGGTATACTGTAAGAACTGTTTTTTACATGTTCTTTTGTGTACACTGGAAAAGCCAGACATCTCCTTATCACTACATTTTGATTGGTAAGTGAAATCCGAATCAGGATTTCAGAACATCAGTACATGTGTACTCTTGATTTGTTAATATGATTTTAATTGTTGTTTCACATATGGAAATTCAGAGGAAGCTTGTAGCGAGTGCTCAAATATTAGCTCACTTGCGGAGTGTCTTCTGTGAAAATACTTTTAGAAATCTTAAAGTGAGTAATAAATAAATTTCTTAAATTATGTGCATTTTTACTGTCTTCTAAGATAACTTAAGTCACATTTCTCAAAATTGTCTTTACAATGCACAATGCATAGTGTGTCTTGCTGTTGTAAAATGTTGTAAAATGCAGAGTATTTTAATTTTGAAAGAAATAATTTCCTTACACAGTGAAAGGATACTACCATCAGTTGGGCTTCTTGTGTGTAAATAGATTACAGATATATAGATGTACATTCAAAATCGTGTAGAGTATAACCTATCATAAACATGTAATCCGCCTTAAGGGCAATTAGTATTTTCAAAATCCAATGACATAATGTTTGCTGTTGAATCAGGGATAATACCTTAATTAACTCAAACAACACACCACACATTAACCCTCTTGTAATGAAATGAAACCTAATACAGCATTTAAATGTTAAGTCTTTACATTGTCTGAAAGATGGAACTCCTTTCCTTAAACTTTGCATTCATTTCAGAGTTATCTCTAAAAATGTGAGACTTCTACACAATAGGTGTTCCTCTTAAAGTTGTGCAAGGTAAATCAAATTAATTGTTTTGAGAATGTATTTTGAAATGTGTTTGGTTGTGATTATTGCACTGAAGCTATTTGCCTAAATGAATCCTCTTTTTCCAGAAAAGGTTGTTTGTCTTTTTGAGCAAAAAGAAAAGTGTACTTTCTAGGAAAGTAAAGAAATGTATTCAGGTATGTGTATGTTGTTGTTTTCTAATATGTTAAACAAAAATATTAAAATATGGTTTTAGTTTAGTTTTTCATCGTATTAATAGCTATATCTGAAAACCATGGCACATATTTTCTAGTTCCACAATTTATTTTTAAGATCAGAATGTTTGTCACCCACATCAATTGTCAATGTGCTCCTTTTCGATCTGCAATCCTCTCTACCAACCTATGCTTAACATTCCTCAATAAATTACCTTTGTACATGTTAAGGAGAGGCAGTTTATGTATGCCTCTTTGTCAAACTGATTCAAACAACCCCCTTCAGTAATGAGTTTACAGTTAGCAGCTAATGTGAAACAGGATTGATAACAGAAGTATCAAAGAACTGGAACATAGTCTCTTTTTACTGTAGGGCTCTTTTCACAATCTTAGTGGTAAATGATAAATTAGCCATTTTCTTCTGTTGGGGTTTCATTGTGGCCTGCAGGAGGTACATAAGGAGATAGTTGTCTGTATTACCAAGATCATGCCCTAGCAAGTGGTCATCTTTTTGGTCTTAAGGAATCAAGGCTACTTCATTTTCTGTAGTCAATGACATCCCATTTAGCTATTTAAATGAAGGGATTTATGTGAAAGACATCATTAAATCAAGCATATTTTCGTTCTTAACAGAAATTGGCAGTTGTAGCCTAAATTGTACTCCTAGTGTTTAAAGCTGAAATATAGATCAATCTTATACAACCTAGGATCACTACCTCTGCTCAAGTTATGATATTAAACCAATTAGCGAAACTATGCCTATTCATGAACCCAAAAGATGTAGCTCTTGTCTGTGCATTTCCTTTGTTACTGATCCATTTCTCTATTGATTGTCAAATTATATTATGTCCATAATGTTTCCTGTTTCATGTAATGAAAGGTTCCTCTTTTTTCTGACCACATCATCTGTTGTTTTCCTTGATGTTTGTTAGAAATTGGGGTCTCTAGTTGGCAATGGTTTGCACCTTTGTCCAAGTAGGGACCCTTGCTTCTAGTCAGGATAAGGGAGTTACGCCCTTAGACAACCCCTGCTCATCCCCTTGGTAGCTTGGCACGAGCAGACAGGCTTATCTCAGAGGCAGTGTGTAAAGCATCTGTGCACACATAAAGTAATACAGTGAAAACACTACAAATGGACACCACACCAGTTTAGAAAAATAAGTAATATTTATCTAAACCAAACCAAACCAAAACAACAAAAATCCAACATTCAGTTATCAAGATATGACTTTTAAAAGGTAAAAACAGTTCTGTCCATTGCAAACTATAGACGCAACACTTTCAACACAAAGTACATTGGATGCGTCAAAATCATAAACAAAACAGCTGCAGGGAAGGTGATGCGTCGGTTCCTTACACGCAGGGAAGATGATGTGTCGGTTCCTCGCTCCAGTGGAGATGATGCATCGGTTCCTTGATGCGTCGGTTTCTTACTGTGCGGGGCGGTGATGCGTTGGTTTCTTACTGCGGCCCTGGCGTTGTAGACTTGGCGCCTCAGTGCGATGCATGGGGATTCAGGGATGCGTCTGTTCTCGATGCGGCGGCAGCGGTGCTGCATTGATCTCTCCAGCCACGGTTCCATGATGCGTCGGTTCTTGCAGTCGCACTGCAGGGCCTGCGTCTGAATCGGTGCAGTGATCTTGGACTTCGGAGATCGGTGCACGAGACTCGGTGTGAAGCGATTTCTCCAGCCGCGGGCAGGCGCTGTGTCTTTTTCTTCAGCGGCACGATGGCGATGTGTGGGAATTCTTCACGCACAGTGGTGTTGTGTCGGAAAAGGGTGCAGATGCATCATGCTTCTCTAGTTGCTTCTCTTTCATCTCTCAGCAGCAGGAACAGCCTCCAGAGGGCCAACAAGTGGACAACATTACCCTGTGAAGAAAACTGTAATATTGCTGGACTTATTTATTGTGAAAGTGTTGCACTCAAAGAATTGAATCCACATCCAGCTGAATAAGAAAGGCACTTGGTCCAGGAGTATACACATTCACAATGGTCATACAAGGGGTATGAGAGGCAACATGTACATACAGTACATTTCAAGGTCTATGTTTTAAGAAAAAGGAGTCCACGTTGCTGTTTGTAGTCTTGGTGTTTCTTTATTACATAAGTGCTGGGTTTTCATAAATACACAGCCAACGCGTTTCGCCCAAACATGGGCTTCTTCAGGGCGATCAAAGGGTGCTGTACTCTCGCCAGGGTAAAATGGTAGGATCTGCAAAAATTTCTGGTCCGTATCAGGACGTAGAACCTGACGCCACCGAACACGGACCGCGCTCCGATCGTCTTTACAACCACCCCTTGCCTCTTACACGGACCATCGTGGTAGAGAAGAGACAGAGAACTTTGGTCGCTGACTGTATGGACCATTAGTTACCTTGACTTTGAGGGAACTCTCTTTTTTTTTATTCTACGTCCTGATACGGACCAGAAATTTTTGCAGATCCTACCATTTTACCCTGGCGAGAGTACAGCACCATTTGATCGCCCTGAAGAAGCCCATGTTTGGGCGAAGTGCGTTGGCTGTGTATTTATGAAGACCCAGCACTTATGTAATAAAGAAACACCAAGACTACAAACAGCAACGTGGACTCCTTTTTCTTAAAACATAGACCTTGAAATGTACTGTATATACATGTTGCCTCTCATACCCCTTGTATGAATATTTAACTTTATGGTCAAGTGGCAGCTGGCCATTTGAGGTGGGCAATATTCAAGAAAGGTAGTGACTAGACTGGGCAGTGCAATCCTCCTGTAAACCCTGCTGCCATTTCTATTAGTAACATTCACAATGGTCTTAAACGAGAGTGTGTGCTTCTTGCCTTGCTGTTTCCTTTATTTTTGGCAGACTTGCTTTAAGTATTGAAAAACATGCACTGTTCCCATCACAGCTGTTTTTGACCTATTATAAGAACAGCAAGATGATTATTAACAGTGACAAACAAAAATTGTTATCTATAGCAAAACAAGTTCTAGATTTGTTTGGCACCTTAAGGAGCATATGGTGACTGCTTCAAACTATAAGCATTTTAGTTTTATTTTTTTCAAAGGGGATCTACTGTGGTCCATGTCCCAAGTACCATTAATATCTTACCAGCAAAGCTTTAAACACTATGGTGCCCTTATGATCTTTAATATCAGAAATGGGGACCATGCATTTCCCCTGCTTGTATTATTGTGTCAAATGGCTTTGCCCTAACGCACTCAATATGACTATTCCAAATATGTAGCCGAAAACTGGAAGTTGGCACATGGTCTTCCTTGTGATGCCATGACTACAGTAATTGGGGGAGAACTTGTGTTGAAATAATTAGAAGTCCGCTATGATGTTCAATTAATCAAGTCTTATTTGAAACCTATTTTGAAAAGAATGGAATCTATTGAGAGGCATTGCATGGACGAACTGTTTCTCAATTAACTTCTGCCACCCTGTTACTTAACATATACAATAACGAAATATGAAAAACACAAATAACAAATATCAAGACTAAAAGGTCTAAATTAGAGGTAAGGAGCACCTCTAATTATCGTCGACATTTCAACCCATTCAGGTTATGTGTTTATAAAAACATCACCACAGGTCTTCATCAGGACTGAGAAACAGAAAACAGCCTGTGTGGCAAAAGGTATTGAGATTCAGTGATGGAGCAGGGTTTTTCGCAAACAAACCTGCTCGGATTAAACCTCCCATTCTGTGAAAATTATTAACAACGTTTTTTTAATAATTAACCGGAAAGAGTATTATTAACTCAGATTTGGGAAAGAAAATGAGAAAATGACAATTGGTTTAAGTAGGCCACAAATGATTCCTGCATAAAAAGACAGCAAAAGAAGGAGCAAATGACGTTATTATCATGAGCAAATGTGAAAGGAAATGTGTTTAATTGAGCAAATATTAAATTATATAAAATGATTGCGTTTATATTAGATTAATGAAAGATTGAATTGAAATAATGAAATGGAGCTTTTATTTTGAGCAAATAACTAAATCTGGTTATTTCTCCTAGAGAAAACTGCACGCTTGCAAAGAAAGCCTCAAAAAAGCTGTCATTAGGGTTAATTTTGCTTTGAAATGTAGAAATGCAGAAAAATGTGTTTTATTCTTCATAGATGACTATTGTGATCTTTTTTGTCAAATGACTGCTACGTGTTCGGAGTATCAGCGGAGAAATGTCCGGAGAAATATTTACTTTTGTGGATAACTGTGCTAGTAAATGTTACAACATTTGCTCGTATGCACGTGTGTCGAGGAAGTAGAAGATTTTGATTTCCTTTGCTGAAGGACGATGATGACAGCATGAGTCTGGACAAAGAAGTTTTGAGAGAAAAGAGCGACGAGAGTGGTCTGACGACACCCCATGCTTCTAACCGATGAGGAGAAAGACTTTCCCTGATTTTGAAACAAGAGTGGGGTTGGACTTATAATTTTAGAGTATAACTATTAGTGTTAGATTCCATGTTTTGGTTTGGTCGAATCGGGTCAGAACGAGATTTCTGTACGAGGCGTCTGTGTGAGCTGTTTCTTTGAGATTCTTTAGCTGATGCTGTCTGCAAACTAACTCCTTAACTTTGCTCCTCATATCGTTTTGAGGATTGCCCCAGCTTTCCCTTCTGGCCAGAGGGTTAGCTTTCCGACTATTGGCATGCTGTGCTATAGTTACCTTAGGTTCGTATGAAATATTGAATTTGCATTAATCATGTTATAATGCACTATTGTCTCTTACTCTATCCACTCAACTCATGCTCCTTAAATGAGATGTTATTGTGAATTACTGATTTGTGTTCTATTGTGTGATGGTTCTAATTCGATACTGTACCTGTGTTTGACCATTTCATATGCTTTCAAAGAAAATAGATAAAAGCAAAGTAATAGAGAGATTGAGTCTGTCTTTATTGATTACTTGTAAATAATGAGGTTTATATATAGTTGTATATAGAGTGATTAGTATAATATTCCCTATGTGTTAGGTCCTCATGAGGGGAATATTCATCTAGATTTTTGCCAAATCCCTGTCAACTCTCCGATCTGTCGGATGACCTGATGTTGATATGGGCCAAATTTCATTCTTATAAAATAGTGATTTTTAGACTGATTCAGTGTGTGGTGTAAATATTACACACTCTGCCTTAGTTACCCAAAGCCCCTTTCCTGCTGTGACACACGCTATCATCAGTGACGGGAGTTAGTCAAGGTGAATGTTGAGTGTGTATTACTTAACCTCCAGGATAGTCTCACCTGTACTTGTGGTGAAAAGTAACCTCAATTGTAGGTATCCTGATCAAACAATTAATGTAGTATCAACCCGAATAAAGCCCTTTTAGTTTTGGCCTAAGTACAAAAAAACACAAGGGGGAGGGAAAAATTAATAATAGTAAGGGGGATGTTTTTAACCAATACAGGTAGTGTGGAATGTACATGGGGTAAGGCAGGTACTTAAGTGGTCTTACCTTAAGACCCTGGGAAGTCTTCCTCAGGAGGTGGTTTGAAGGCAGAGCCAACAATTTGACTCAAATGGTAACAGGTTGCATAAGTCAATCTCTCTGAGATCCGAAACGGATTCTCTGTGGAGAAACTATTACAGGAGGATTGTTCAAAAAGTGATGCCTTTGGTTAAGATCGATATTTTAAATGTTGCTCAACGCTATGGTAGCCCGTTGCTAAAGGATATATTAATGTAAAGTAACTTTATAACATCACGCAAGGTGATGTACAGCGTTTAAGAAACAAAGCTGCTCACCATATTGGGAACCGCGTCTTGGAAGCCGGGGTAGCAAATTAAGCTGCCGGGCAGAAGAAACGTGTAATTACTTATGGAATCAGAAGCATCAGCGTGCCCGCATCGAACTTCAAGAGTTGCCATGGAGACCAATGCATGCCGTCAAGTCCAAATGGAACTGATGTGCTCAGGTGACAGGATGCTCAATGCTGTCTTTTTATTGACTGCGTCGGTTTACGGCGCGGTCAAGGACATTAACCTCTGTTCAACCCACACCTAATGTGCATGAGAGGTAAATTCCGGAAGAACGTGTAGAAAAGTGTAATAAAGACTTGATGTTTCTCTAATCCTTATTTGTTGAATGTGCGAGAACAATGATAATAATCTGCGGATAAATTCTGACAAAATTGAAAACTCTATAAACACGCATTAAAGTTTTACAATATTCAATGATTAGTTAAAATTTTCATTATAGATGTTCTTTGTTATGTACAAATGCATGGTATATCAGATGGTTGAAAAACATTTGTAAAGACATAAATAGGCAGAGTTTTTGTTAAAAAATGTTTTATTACCTTTATTCATTTTGAATAACACTTAATACAGGTGTGCACTCCGAAGCAAGCATTCATAAATAGCAGATAAATAACCACAGTGGTTACAATCCCAGCCATTGAACAATTCGTAAACAATCCCATGAGAGTCCCACCCATTCGCACCAGCTAGCTAATCCCTTTAACCTTCGGAGCTCATGTGGTTACTTGACTCAGATGTACTTCGTGGGCTTGCCTCTGGCTGTTCGGCCAGAAGGCCATGACAGTGTTCTCTCCAGACCCTTAAGTCATCCTCTAGTTTAAAGAGGCATAGTGTTAGTAGTATGTTACATTAATATGCAAGTTGTAGATATATAACTGCAAACATCCATTAATCCCATATGTGTTGAAAAACATGTATGGTGATAATCAGAAACATATATACACGCGTTATGACGTCCATCGTGCTAAAAAACTTAGTAGGTATATAAGACTTCCCTTGAGGGGAACAGATTTTTAACAAACAATTAAGTAATAAACACACCTGAAGTGTTAGTTTTTAACATCAAACCAATTGGTTAAGTAAGCCTATGCAGACATTAACCAGGTAGCATTTCTGAATGCTATTTTCAGTATTTTTCACAAAAATCAGCTGTGCCCCATGTTTATGCCCTTGGTTTCATTCGGTGTTGGACTGATTTAACTGACAGACTCCTTTTTCACCCCTACTCAACTATACTCTTCGTCTATCGGCGCCGTACTTGGATCCGCCTCAATAACTCTCTGAGCCGCTTCCTCCACCTGCGCTGCAGCCGCAGACCTTCACTAACAGATATTCCTCACCAAAAGTCACATAGAGAGGCCTAAACATTGATGAAGAGGGGTACAGGGAAAGGATGCATCAACTGTTTGGTTCTGATTCCAACCCTATGCTACCTTATAAAGAAGATGAGGCGGAGGATCCATTTCAAGTTCCTGGGTTAACGTCTGCTTGTGGCTTAAACACCTTCCCAGACTAAGAAACCGAATTTCCTACCGACTCTCCTACTCCAGAAGTTTTGTCACTACACTATCATTCAGAAAGTGGCTGATGTTCTTAACCCGTTCGCTGCTAGGCCTTTTCCCCCTCTGCTATGCCTTTTTTGGGCTATCTGGGGTAGTTCGCGCTTAGGCCCCTGTAACTTTTTGACCACATAAGGTATCCACACCAAATTTGCTTCCTTTTCTTCCAACATCATGGGGATTCTAAAGGTACCCAGAGATTGTGGATTCCCCTGGAGGGTATCCAGAAATTAGACAAAATACAGCTATATTTGGGGTTTTTTGGGGAAAAATGGAAAAAAAGTGCTGCAAATGAAAGCATTTGGTTTTTTCCCTGCAAATGGTATCAACAAAGGGTTTTTGGGGCTGAAATCACCATTTTCCCAGCTTTTAGGGACTGACAGATTTTTTTCAGAAAACCAACATTTTTTACACAGTATTGCCATTTTACTGGGATATGAAAGCAATAATGGTTCCTGGAAAGCTATACATTTTAGAACAGTAGACAAAATTCTGAATTCAGCAAGGGATCATTTGTGTAGATCCTTCAAGGTTTCTTTATAGAAACTAACAGTTGAATATAGGAAAAATTGAAGATTAGTTGGAAAAAACAGCCATTTGTGCCAACGTTTTCACCTGTAACTTCTTCTAATTATGTCAGCTGTTTGAAAGCAATATACCGTTACATCCGCTGGACCTTTCTGGTTGTGGGGATATATAGGACTGGTAGGTTCACCAAGAACCCGACGAACGCAGAGCCAATAACTGAGCAGGGTCTTGCAATCTTTTTTTATTATGTACCGGATATTTAGCAATTAATTTGGGAAAATATATACAGGGAAAAATTGGTATGAAAGACACCTATGTATTTCTGAAATTGGAACAAAATATAGAGTTTAGAAACAGTAGCTATTTGCACATTTCCCAGATTGTGAGTACCCATACTAGCATGAGAATTATAGGACATTTTTCAAAGTGACTTCTTTTTTACACATTGTCTTTCATTTGGAAGGCAGAAATGCATCGAAAGTCAATAGGTAATAACAGTTGCTCTACAATTCTGTGTTACCCTAAGTCTCCCGATAAAAATGGTACCTCACTTGTGTGGATAGGCCTAGTGCCCGCGACAGGAAACGTCTCAAAACGCAACGTGGACACACTTTATTTTTACAGTGAAAAGTGACTTTTTTTTTGCAAAGTGCCTAGCTGTAGATTTTGAACCCTAGCTCTGCCGGTACCTAGGGAAACCTAGCAAACCTATACATTTTTGAAAACTAGACACCCAGGGGAATCCAGGATGGGGTGACTTGACTGACTCTCACCAGGTTCTGTTACCCAGAATCCCTTGCAAACCTCAAACTTTGTCAAAAAAAATACATTTTCCCCACATTTCTGTGGTGGAAAGTTCTGGAATCTGCGTGGATCCACAAAATTCCACCCACCCCACTTTCCCCAAAGTCTTCCGAAAAAAATGATACCTCACTTGTGTGGGTAGGCCTAGTGGCCGCGACAGGAAACGACCCAAAATGCAACGTGGACACACCACATTTTCACAGTGAAAACGGACCCTTTTTTTGCAAAGTGCCTAGCTGTAGATTTTGAACCCTAGCTCTGCCGGCACCTAGGGGAACCTAGCAAACCTATACATTTTTGAAAACTAGACACCCAGGGGAATCCAGAATGGGGTGACTTGTCTGGCTCTCACCAGGTTCTGTTACCCAGAATCCCTTGCAAACCTCAACCTTTGTCAAAACCTCACATTTCTGTGGTGGAAAGTTCTGGAATCTGCGTGGATCCACAAAATTCCACCCACCCAGCATTCCCCAAAGTCTTCTGAGAAAAATGGTACCTCACTTGTGTGGGTAGGCCTAGTGCCCGCGACAGGAAACGGACCAAAACGCAACGTGGACACACCACATTTTCACAATGAAAACTGGCACTTTTTTGCAAAGTGCCTAGCTGTAGATTTTGAACCATAGCTCTGCCGGCACCTAGGGAAATCTAGCAAACCTATACATTTTTGAAAACTAGACACCCAGGGAATCCAGGATGGGGTGACTTGTCTGGCTCTCACCAGGTTCTGTTACCCAGAATCCCTTGCAAACCTCAAACTTTGTAAAAAAAAAAACACATTTTCCTCAAATTTCTGTAGTGGAAAGTTCTGGAATCTACGTAGATCCACAAATTTCCTACCACCCAGCGTTCCCCCAGGTCTCCCGATAAAAATGGTACCTCACTCATGTGGGAGCCCCAAGTACCCGCGATAGGCAAGGGCCCAAAACGTATTGAGGAGACATCAAAATGACCTATCACAAAACAACCTGGTTTTGCAAGGGGACTCACCTGGGATTTTGGCCCCGGGCTCGGTGGCCATCTTGGAAAACTACCAAACCCACACATTTCTGAAAACTAGACAACCGGGGGAGTCCAGCAAGGTATGGCTTGTGTGGATCCCCCAACGTTTTCCTCCCCAGAATCCCCTGCAAACCTCAAATTTAGCTGAAAAAGACTGTGGCTATTTTGTTTGGGTGGGTGGGGACATTGGGGTGCCCATTCTGGGCAGCCCCCCTATGTATAAAAAAAGCCAGCATAATCGCTGGCGCCTCGTGGGCTCTCTGCCCCCCCTGGTGGCAGATCAGGGGCTACTGCCCCCATCTGCCTCCTGGGGGGGACAGAAAGACAGTGGGATCTTTTTTTGGGGGGTGGGGGCATTGGCATTCCCATTCTGGGCAGCCCCCACCCCTGAATATTGAAAAACATTTACCACTGGTGCCTAGTGGGCTTTCTGCCCCCCCGAAGGGGCAGATAAGGGGCTATTGCCCCCATCTGCCTCGCGGGGGCAGAAAGACTGTGGTAATTTTGTGGGGGTGGGGGCAATGGCATGCCCATTCTGGGCAGCCCCCGCCCCGAACTTTGGAAAATTAAAAATCCCTGGTGCGTAGTGGACTTTCTGACCCCCCCCCGGGGGGGCAGTTAAGGGGCTATTGCCCCATCTGCCTCCCAGGAGGGGCAGAAAGAGTAGCATTTTTTTTTTGGGTGGGGGTATTTGCATGCCCATTCTGGGCAGCCCCCACCCCTACGTATATATATATATTTAAAAAATCCCTGGGGCCTAGTGGGCTTTCTGCCCCCCGGGGGGCAGATCAGGGGCTATTGCCCCCATCTGCCTCCTGGGGGGGGGCAGAAAGTCTTATTCCTTCTTTGGGGGGGTAGGGTGGACCCCTGGCGTATAAAAAAAATCCCTGGTGTCTAGGGTGCTTTCTGCCCCCCCCCGGGGGGGACAGAAAGGCTGTCTGGGAAAATTAAATGGGGGGGGAGCAAAGGCCCTTGCCCAAGGGGCCGCTCCCCCCTCCCTGGTGGCTAGTGGGTGGATCCCTGCTTGGGGATCGCCCTCCTGGGGCGATCCCCAAGCAGCGATCCACTAGGGAAGGGTGCCATTGGAAAGGGGACATTCTCCCCTTTCCAACGATACCTCTCCTAAGTGTTTCGGTGCTCGGGGGGCTGAGATAGCCCCACGAGCACTGAAACTAAGTTTCAGTTTCGTTTTCAATGTAATGACAACAGCACGCCATGCGCGCGATCGTCATTAGATTGAAAATGAGTGAAGGGCCTCAGGAGGTTGGGGAAGCTCTTCCCCACCTCCGAAGCCCCCCCCCCCAAAAAAATGGCAATCCCTCTGCTGTTTGCAGCAGAGGGATTTTGTGCTCCTGTCCTCATGACGGAATGGTTCCGTCATGAGCACAGGAGCACTGGTGCTCATGACGGAACCATTCCGTCATGAGCACCGAAGGGGTTAACTTGCTCCTTCCTACAGTAGATGTTAAAACTAAAGCATTAACAGAGATCCTGCTTCCTACTCACCAACCTCTGAGCCCTTATCGCCTTTTTAATAAGGTTTTGATTGACCCTGCTTTAGCAACCTTCTATCCCCACCCCAAATAAACAGACTAGTGGTCATTTGTTACCGCCCTGTTCTGGGATACCTTGCCTTTTGTCAGCCCACCCTTTGCCAGAGAGTCTCGGGATTCAAGCTTCTTGCTCTTCTAGCCAGCTTCAAGGGACATTCCATTCTACCCCAGCAAACAGGGAGTCCAAGAAGCATGGAATAAGAAAGTAATTACATCGGGCAGTATGGCGTTGAAATCCTGAAATGCAAATCGCTTTTTTGCTCGACGTGTTCCTACCTTATTAGATATGGTGCAAATGGTGGTTCGTGGACAGGACATGAAAGTTCTTCTGTGTTTGCTCCTCTTGCATTCATCTACAGTCATCCAGATGTTCAGACCTGTGAGATCATTTCCAAAAATTCCTCACCATTGGTCAGAATGCGCCTCATCACAAAATAAAATCTGGGCTAGACACCGCAGATTCAGTAGCCCGCTCTATGGGCACTTTAGTCACCATTAAAAGTCATGCCTGGCTTAGAATCTCTGGTTTTTCCTCCAACTTACAAGCTAATTTATTGGACCTGCAATTTGTTGGTACCAAATTGTTTTGAGAAAATGCAGATGTAGCACTAGAACTTTTTAAAGCTTGCAAATATTGCGCGATTTCTTGGGCTTCAGCAAAACCACCTCAAAGAGATTGCCTCCACTATAAGACTCAATTGCTCGTTACGTATGTTGACTCTGAAAATAGTTTTGTAGTCTCTATCACTTCGGCTACACGGGTGAGCGAATTACAAGCCCTTAGTTGTCGTCCTCCTTTCACCTCTTTCTTTCCAGACAAACTAGTGTTACAAATCAGGCCTTCTTTCCTTCCTAAGGTGGTCACTCCTTTTCACCTAAGTCAATCCATTACCCTTCCAACCTCCCCATCCTACTAAGGAGGAGGAGTGGTTGCCTAGGATGATTCCTAGCTGGGCGGTCAGTTATTCTCTTGACCGTACAGGAGATATTCGCCTGGACGATCAACTCTTCATTGGATACTGTGGTGCCAAAAAGGGCAAAGCCGTTCAAAAGAGAACACCATCCGGATGGATTATAATCTGTATTGAGAAATGTTATGCCTTGGCCAAGAAGGAGCCAAAAGAATGGATTGGAGCCCATTCTACTAGGGCTAAGGCCACCACATCTGCTCTTGCAAGAAGTGTCCCTGTAGCAGGGATGTGGGCGTCTCTGCACACCTTCGCTAAGCACTATTGCCTGGACTCCAAGGTCCATAGCAATGGCCACATTGCTAGATCTGTTTACATAAGTTTTTGATTTAACCATCTATCAACCCTCCTCCTGGGTAAGGTATTGCTATGAACTCTGTTCTAGATGTGAGGAATCTGCAGGTAGACACATCCATCAGAAGAAAAAGTTATTACCTGCGGTAACGGTCTTTCTGGTGCATACTCTGTCTACCTGCAGATTCCTCACCTACGCGCCCACCTCCCCGTTTGAAGGATAAAATAAGATCCCAAATTGCATTTTTTGGTACAGCACTTCTCAGTCGATGTTAGACACCCCACTCACCACGAAAGCTTGCAAAAAATGGGCGAGAACGTACGTCGTTGTGCCGGGTGGACGATATATGGCTTTGCGAACTACACCTGACATAACTTCTGACGTTGGCTAAGTCCGGTGCCCCCTGCCGTTCGAGAGCATTGAAGTTTTCCAGATCCAGTCTGATACCTGGGGATAGTTGTACAGATGAGGAATCTGCAGGTAGATAGAGTATCCACCAGAAAGATCGTTACAGCAGGTAAGTAACCTTTTCTTTTAGCAGGTTCATATAGCCATTTGCCAACTGCCAGTGCTGTAGAATATTTCTTCAAACAAGACATCAAATCAGCGGCCTCATTTACAGTTCTCTCACTGCTTTGCCTCAGTATAGAGCATAAATGTTATTTCCTTAAATCGCTATACAAAGGGCGTATTGCAAATAATTCTTCAAAATATCATACCTTCTAAGTTACAAGAATGCATATTTACTTTTTGCCACCCAGATGGCCAAAAGATATGGCCTTTCTTCAGAACCAATCACAGTAGTCTCATTCCTAACAGATGTCAGCCTACAGTATGACCAATGCTAAATTATATATAGACTGACAGTCCATAAAAATCTTTGATATGCCTGAGCATAGAAGAAGAAACATTATTGGTCAAAGTTCATTAAAAGAACTAGTTATAGAGGCTTGCCTTTTAATTTTATTTTTCTAATAGGGAATCATACGTTTGAACTTGGTTGCTAAAACTGAACATAATAAATAGTTGTTTTTGCCTAGGAACTATTTTTTAAAGGGAGGCAGAAGTTAATTGAGAAACAGTTTGTCCATGCAATGAGTCTCAATAGATTCCATTCTTTTCTAAATAGGTTTCAAATAAGACTTGATTAGTTGAACATCAGAGCTGACTCCTAATTATTTTAACACAAATTCTACCCCAATTACTGCAGTCATGGCATCACAAGGAATTCCCTGTGCCAACTTCCAGTTTTTGGCTACATATTTGGAATAGTCATGTTGAGTGTGTTAGGGCACAGCCATTTGACACAATAATACAATGCTGCTTTCATCAGGGGAAAATGCATGGTCCCCATTTCTGATATTAAAGATCATAAGGTCACCATCGTGCTTAAAGCTTTGCTGGTAAGATATTAATGGTACTTGGGACATGGACCACAGTAGATCCTCTTTGAAAATAAAACTAAAATGCTTATAGTTTGAAGCAGTCACCATATGCTCCTTAAGGTGCCAAACAAATCTAGAACTTGTTTTGCTATAGATAACAATTTTTGTTTCTCACGGTTAATAATCATCTTGCTGTTCTTATAATATGTCAAAAACGGCTGTGATGGAAACAGTATATGTTTTTCAATACTTAAAGCAAGTCTGCCAAAAATAAAGGAAACAGAAAGGCAAGAAGCACACACTCTCATTTAAAACCATTGTGAATGTGTATACTCCTGGACCAAGTGCCTTTCTTATTCAGCTGGATGTGGATTCAATTCTTTGAGTGCAACACTTTCACAATAGATAAGTCCAGCAATTTACAGTTTTTTCGCAGGGTAATCTTGTCCATTTTTTTTAAAAGAAGCAGGCACACTATTAGTCTGATTCCCTAGATCTCCTATCGAGGAACCACAAAGAGAAAAATTGTGATTTTACTTGCACAGACTAATAAGGTTATTATTAATCCAAAGGCTCCACAGTCAATATGAAATCCTTTCTAAAATTTGTTTAATGATATCATTCTTCCATGAAAGAGAAATTAATTGTGCTGTCACCAAAAAATAAAATTGTGATTCTAAACTCTTTCCCCACTAACTGGGAAATGGCTTGCTAAAGTCCAAAGCCTCCAGCAGACCATCCCCTCTACACAAACAGTTACTGCTGGGCTCAACAGAGGTCATTATATTGACAAGCCCTCGCACACAGAAACAAACTTACACACCCTTTGCAGTGGAGTCAGAGAAAGGTACACACACAAGAAGGACAATAACAGAAAGAAATGAACAGACCAGCTTGGCCGGGCCAGGCTTGCGAACAAGTGGATGGTTCAAACCTTCAAGCGGGGAACTGCCAGCAGCAGGACAACGCCAAACACTCATACAACATATGAAAGAAGATCATAAGTAAGCCATGGCCAATAAACTATATGCACAAGGGAACAGGGTTTATCAATCCGCATCAAAAGCTGATTACCCTGAACCTGTACACACTGAAACAAAGAAAAGGTTAATCAATCAGTCAGACACCCCATCGGGGAATGGCGCAAACCTGGAACATCGCATGATATCGTCACCTTCTACACTAATATTCGCTCTGGAATTTAATACAAAAGGGGCATGGGATATATTAAACAGATCTAATATTTTACAATTAACATATAACATACCATCTCTGTCATACCTCGGTATGGCACATTTAATTTCAGTCAAATTCCATTGTAACCTAAACAATAGCAGAAGAGAATCTACACTAACTGAATGGCAAAGTGACTCCGATGTCCAGAACAACTTACGGGAGAGCGAACAATTTAAGGATTGGGGCATACTAATCAATAAACCAGCAATAGAAAAATATCTGCATGTGCTGTCAGGGAGGCAGCCCACAACATCACCCCCCGAAGGCCCAAACACAATCTTAAGAGGAACCCAAAAAACCCTCTCCCCTTCCCTTGGGGGGGGGGGGGAGGGGCATGATCAAAATCCATGTGTGTAACTGTAGAAGCGAAAACCTTAGGACAGAGGAAGAGTTAAGCACGAATCCGGAAAAACTTGAATGGGCTTAGCTCTCCACAGCCCTTACGACTAAAGGGCGGTCAACTCTTTAGGAAAGGAAATGGAAAACAACTAAAAACATTTCTAAAAGAAGCGCACTACGGATTATCAAATGGAACGTGGCAGGTCTTTACTCCCTAATGACAGATGAAAAAACATTGGACTTCTTACACACGGGAGACCTATATGCATGCAAGAAACGTGGTTGACTGCTCTCATACCTATCCCAGGGATTCAAATAAGCCATATATCTGCACACAAGAAAAATTTGTTCGGAAGACCAATGGGCGGCCTTGCAATCTATGTCAAACTAGAACTACAAGTGGAAATCAAAGAATGGTCAAATAACAACTGGAACCTATAGGCAGTTAACATAAGCGGCTTAGCGCTAGATGAAATGCCTAAGTCAATATCTTTGATAAACTTATATATAAATCCACAAAGAGTCACAAAATTGGCCATAGACATTAGTCTGAGCACAAAGGTTCATAAAATCTGCAATCCAGCCGGCCACAAGTATGAAACAAATGCAGGCCCACTCATAAAAAGGTTCAAATGGGGGCCGGTCACAATGACCAATTATGAAGATTGGAAACATTCCATTGCAACTGGCCAATGGCCCCATGAGGCAACAAAGATAGGGCAATGGTCCCAGCTGCTAGACATGCTCCATGTGTCATTAACTCCACAAAATCAAAAGGAACACCAAATTGTGCCGAAAAAAGTTCGGTGGCCCCGAATCGTCGGAACAAGAAAGATTATAGAGAGTAAAAAAACGTACAGACAAGCTGCTAAACATCACAGAAAAGAAAGATCTATAGCTACAGAAAGTAAGCTGAAAGAGGCCAGAAAACAACACAAAAAGATTGTGTGGAGCCAAAAACATCAAGAAACTTAGGAACAGTGGAAACACTTATTCTCCTTACGACCAGCAAAGCCAAAGAATTTTGGAAATATGTAAACAGACTAGCGACTACGTCATATAGCAAGGAGAACGTTGTACCAGCAACCAAATGGGAGCAGCACGTGGAGAACCTATACGTAGACTCGGACAAACCAAAGACTTTTTATATAGAGCATCTGAAGAACCTTCTAGAAGACACAGAGTACAGCACCATAACGGCAACTAGGGCAGAGGTACTAAAGGTACTAAGTAATAGCCGGAGTGACGGGGCTCCAGGACCAAACTGCATACCGGGGATCATTTTTAAAGACAACCGAACGTTCTGGGCCCCAGTGATGCTCAACCTGTTCAACGAATGCCTTGCCACATCCACTATACCGGAAGCATGGAAGGGCTCGATCCTCTACCCAATACATAAAAAGGGAGATCCAACATTGCCGGAATACTACAGGTTAATTGCCCTCCTCGACGTAGATGGCAAATTCTTTGCAAAAATTCTCTTAAAAGAACTAGAGCAATGGACTACAGACAATAAAATCATACCACCTATCAGACAGGATTCAGGCCCAACGGATCAACTCTCGACAACATCATCGCTCTTGCCTACCTGAGCTCAAAGGCGCGCGTGAAAGAAACACTCCATTATATGCCTGCTTTGTCGACTACAGTGCAGCCTTTGACAGCATTGACCGTAACATCCAGCGGAAATGGGGCATTCCAAAACAACTGCTTGCAGCAATTGCAGCCTTCTACATGGATACATGGGTGAGGATCAAGCTAACGCAATCACACGCCACCAGACGGATTTCTACTAACAGAGGTTTAAAGCAGGGGGTGCGTACTTGCCCCAACTTTATTTAACCTATATACAGCGGATCTAGGGGAAGAGCTACTAAAAGGTAGAACCTTTCCACCATCGTTAGGACGGAAAATATTCCCAATAATACAGTACGCGGATGACTTGGTCTTGATGGATCAGACACGAAAAGGAATGAGGAGGGCCCTGGACATATTACACAAGTATAATAAATGCAATGCCCTCCACGCAAATGTGGGAAAAACAAAAGTCCTGATTTTCGGCCGATGCCCTCTAAAACGCGAACTCAAGTGGAAACTCGGACCATTAAAGATTGACACGGACTCCAAGTATAATTAGCTTGGAGATTGGCTTATGGACTCAGGGAAACATACGCTGCAGACAAAGGCAATAGGAGCCAAAGCAGCAAAGACCATGCATGCTCTATCTCGTCTCAACCACAAGCTAAACAGCCACTCAGCAGAGGGAATACGAAGAGTAATCGGGGCCAAACTCATACCAACACTAAGTTATGGCCACCTCGCCTACCCTGAAAGGCTGACAGAGGTACTAGAGCGAAACCACACATCATCATACAAAAAGGTATTTGGCATGCCAAAGCACACACAGCGCACTTTAATACACCTGGAATTTAATCTCACAAGCATGGACATAGCATGCAAAAAAGACATAATTAACTATTACTTCCAGGTGAACCGGGCAGACCCTGATTCCCTGCGGGGTGCCCTTATGCCATTGTTCTCGGACAAGTCAAGTCCCTGGGCGAAGTACCTGGAACTAGCCGCTTCAACATTAAATCTGGATCTAACATCACTGACGGCTCTCCAAATTAGCAAAGCACAGCTAAAAAGTAAAGACACAAGCTAAGAAGACCTCGAGGGATCTGGATTTAATCAAGGCAAGAAGCATTAGAGGTGCTGAGGAGCTTGTAACATCCCATGAAACCTTTCTTTGCCAACCATACTTGAGAGCAGCAATTGGAAAGCATGCATTTAAGAACATTTTATCATTTAGGTTACTGACTACACCCATTAGGGAGTACAGGGCACACTGAAACAACTGTGCTGTGACACAGGAACATTGTCGGCTGTGCAATTACCACTCCGAATCAGCTGCCCACATCGTATGCTGCTGCGCAAGCTTATCACAACAGAGACGCAGGTATCTGAGGCCTATCTTTATGCAACACGAGATAAGATCATGCCAGGAAGCACTACTATTCATATATACATCTGTCATTCCAAAAGACCTAGCACAGGTCGGTAAATTCTTCGCGGAAGCTGGCAGAATACTACTAGAGTCTGGATCACCATTAGGGGGAGCCGATAATATGCACAAAATCCTCCATGGAGCCTCCCCTGTCCTGCATGACAGTACCCAGTAGAACTGCAGCACTTGGAGTTGACACTTTTATAAACCTGCCTGTTCGAACGAGCTTGCACATGCCGACTGCCAACCATTAAAAGACTTGGGTTCCATCCTGCTTCAAACACTGAGGAACTTGCACAGATTTTAAACGAATCACATTTCCTTATAGGTGAGCCTATTATTTCTGTCTGCACGAGCCATTCGGAGGGACAGAACAACTAGACTGGCTAATCAAATTACCATATAATTCTTCTCGCCACTAGGATCTGATAAAGAGACACTCAAAAAAGGAACTAATCCGAGATGACACTCTTAATTTTCTGTTTAAAGCTTTACTCATTGCTGATAATGAAGCCGGCTGCTTTAACCACATCAGCTAACCCCGGGCGGAGACCTCTGCTCCGCCCGCGACGTGTGCGGAGATTTGCCTTCTCCACGTTCCGCGGAGAAGGCAAATCTCTGCACACTCCGGAGCGGAGTTGGCCAGCCCCCGCCTCCACCCCCACTATTAACAAGTAAGTATTCATTAATTAAAAATAAATTTAAAAGTTTTAAAGCCACTTACCTCTGTACTGCGGTGTCCCCGGGCTGCCCTCCTCCTCGCCGTATCGGTAATCCTTGTGAAAACTGCGCATGTGCATTTCTCACAAGAAATGGTGCTGTCACTTAGATAATCTTCATGCTTGAGGAGTTGGCCCCCAGCTTGAGGAGTTGGGAACGATGTTGACCTCAAGAATAGATGAGATAATGTGTCACTCAAGACGATTAAAAAATGTGTTGCAAAAATAGTAAGAAGAAAGGACAGACTCAAAAAGTGAGTTTGAGATCAGAAAGTTTCAGAAAACCATGAACCTTTATTAAATATTAAAGTACAGTACAGAGGCAAAAATGTAGCCCAGTTAAATAATCAATCATAGGACAAAGAGTCGAATGCATGGAAGGCTCGCAGCATTAGTAATAAATGCAATATTGAGGAAAATCAGAAAATCAGCCCAACAATGTGCAGAAAATTGATAGAGAAACGGGCAGCATCCATTGTAAAAATCCAAAAGATCTGGCTCATCCCCAAATTTGAGGGTGCATGTAGTATTTTCTAGCTGAGAAAGTAATGAAGATTTGCACAGTCAGCATCGCAAACTAAGCATGCAGTCCCCTTCAGGCGCCGTCACTGCGAATTTGTTGCATTCGGTGTAAACTGGGGAAAATTAATATTCATAATCAATGGACTGTGCTGAAAAACGATATGTGCCATTTTATTTCTCATTCTTTGCTGCAGGCATATTCATATGAAATTGCTTTTGAATCTGCACATTGTGCATAGGAGTCGTTGGACTGGGACAGCAAGCTGTGTTATGCGACTCACATTCTGCTGCATTTGGAGAGCAAAATCATTTTGGATTTGATCTGGATGCTGTCTGCAATCGTGTTTGCAATGCCCCATTTTCCTTTACAAATGACAAGCCGTGCTTTTCCTAAGCATATTAACATTCGCATCTGAAAGAAACAGTTAGTTATAGATTCCTTACCTTAGAATCTCCCCAGGCGTCAGACTCGATCTGGAAAGTTTTTTCGTCAGCAGTACCCCTGAGCGTCTGAAGGTGGCGTCGGTCGCCTCTGCGTCCGTCGTCGGCGCCGTGGTTGCCGGGATGACGTCACGGTAGCTACATAGACGCCGCCCTCGCGCACTGTCAGTATTTCTTTTTCCGCGCCAACAAGCGCAGATCCGGGAAGAGCGGTACCCCCAGTCACTTTTTGACTGAGTTTTTTGCGACTTTTGTCAACTTCGTTTTTGAGTCTTATCCGACTCCTGGTGCACGAGGGATACCCGGTTTCAAGGCATGCGGTTCCTTTAGCCGAATGATGTCGGTGACGGATCCGAACCGCGTGTGCCTCTTCTGCCTGGAGCACGACCATGACCCCAAGTCGTGCTCCGACTGTCGAACCATGGCCCGAAGTCTTTGCGGGAGCGGCCAGAAAGCTCCTCGAGGCCAGGCAGTCGGCTCCGCGTCACGCAAGGTCCTGGACGCTTGGGAGGTCGAGGGACTGATCGCGGAGTCATCATCATCATCACTCCTCTTCTAAGTCTTCGCACTCGGGGTCAAGTAAGTCGAAGCACAAGAAGAAGTCGAAGGAGGATCGTCGCTCTTCGACTTCCCCTCGTCCGTCGGCCGACGTGACGCAGGGTGTGGGTGGTGCCCCTCCTGCAGCTTCGCGTGCGGAGCTTTCAGGGTCGACTACGGCCTTAACTCCCTTCCGGGACCGGGAGCGACCCCTGCCCAGCTTCATCAATTTTACGAAACGATGCATGTTATCTTTGGGCAGTCCGACTCCGCTGGCGCGCCTTCGGGCCCCGTGGACTTGGCTGGGGGACCTAGGCCTTCCGACACCGGCGGCTTCGGCCTCGGCACCGCAGGGCCCCCTTGGATCCAGGCCTGGATCTGGATCGGCACCGGTCGACCTCGTTACACCTCCACCGGCGCCGACTCCAACAGCACCACGTCCGCAGCCGGCTGGACCCCCAGCCGGCGTCGACCCAGGCTTCCATCCGATGTGGACACGGAGCCGGATCGGCGTTGGCTGACGCCGGATGGGATGCCAATGGGTACTTTTGTCCCTGTGTTCCACCCTGGCCATTTTCAGCCAGATTGGCAGCCAGAGGAGGGTGAGGAAGACTGGGAGGGGTATGGTGACCCTTTGACAGACCAGTTGGAGTACGATCCGGACTGGAGAGAGGAACTGGGGGATGCCAGTGGTCTGGATACCTCCCCAGACCTAGGCATGTTGTCTCCTCCTACCGTGGCTACAGAGGAGGGAGCGTCATACGCAGTGGTGTTGCGTAGGGCGGCCGAGGCTCTCAACCTCGAGCTTCCTAAGGTGGCAGTCAGGACTAACCTCCTGACAGAGGTGCTTCAGCCGGCAGCGAGCTCTTCGGAGCCCCTGCTCCCGTTTAATGAAGCCCTCACTGACATCCTTTTGGGCACTTGGTCCAGGCCCAACACAGGGGCTCCTGTGGACAGGATGATTGCCCGATGCCACCGCCCGGCCCCGGGCGACCCCACTTTCCTCTCCCAACACCCCACCCCTGAGAGCTTGGTGGTTCAAGCCTCCACCTCTAAAGGCGCCTTCCCTACCGCACCACCGGAAAGGGAATCCAAAAAGCTGGACCACCTTGGGAAGAAAATGTTTTCTTCTGCCAGCTTGGGACTGCGGTCGGTAAACACTGCATGTCTGTTGCGCCGTTACACCCACTCTGTGTGGGATACGGTGGCGCAGGTGCTGCCTCAGTGCCCGGAGGAGGCCCGGGCCATACTCTCCCGTGCAGTTGCCGAGGGGAGAGACGCAGCGAAGTTTACCATCCGCTGTGGGCTGGATACCGCCGACGCACTTGGCAGGACGATTTTGACGTCAGTAGCCCTTCGGCGCTACGCCTGGTTGCGTTCTACTGGTTTTTCTGGGGATGTCCAATCCACCCTTATGGACATGCCCTTTGATGGCCGTCGCCTTTTCGGCGACAAGGCAGACAACGCGCTAGAGCGCTTTAAGGACTCTTGGGCTACGGTCAGGTCCTTGGGCCTCTCCACCACCCGCCCTGCGCAGTCTGCCTTTCGCCCCTTTCATGGCTACGGAAGGGGTGCCCCGCTACGTCCCGCCCAGGGCCACAGACCGGCGCAAGCTGTTCATCCACAGCGCGGCAGGGGACGTGGGAACCACCGGCGTGGTTCTGGGGGCCAGCGGGCGGGCCAGTCCACCACACCCCCTCTGCAGCAGCCTCCAAACCTTCCTAGTCCGACCTTTCAGGGCCACCAAACGCCAGTGGGCGGCAGGATCCGCCATCACCTCCCCCACTGGCGCACCATCACGTCGGACAGGTGGGTTTTGCAAATAGTCCAAAGGGGCTACTCCCTCCCCTTCGAGACTACCCCTCCGTCCATGCCACCTCAGTACCATCACATGTCGGAGGATCACCTGGCCCTTCTCCAACAGGAAGTTTCAGCACTCTTGGCCAAGGGTGCCATCGAGCGCGTTCCTGCCCCAGAAGTAGGTCGTGGTTGCTATTCCCACTACTGTCTGGTACCCAAGAAGGACAAAGGCCTGCGTCCTATCTTGGATCTCAGGAACATCAACCGCTTCCTCCGGAAGGAGAAGTTCAAGATGTTGACACTCGCTCAGGTCTTATCTGCCCTTGACCCTGGAGACTGGATGGTAGCGTTGGACTTTCAGGACGCTTACTTTCACATCCCCGTCCTGCCGGCCCACCGGCGTTACCTGCGGTTCACGGTAGGCCACAAGCACTTTCAGTTTACCGTGTTCCCCTTTGGCCTTACCAGCACCCCTTGGGTGTTCACGAAGGTGATGGCGGTGGTCACAGCTCATCTGCACAGATCAGGGGTTCCAGTCTTCCCCCTATCTCGACAACTGGCTGTTGAAGGCGGGCTCGCCCCAGGCTGTCGTCTCCCAACTCCAGACTACGGCCGACCTCTTTCATTCGCTGGGGTTCTCCATCAACGTGCCAAAGTCACACCTGACTCCCTCTCAGAAGCTTCTCTTCATCTGAGCAGTTCTGGACACAACGCAGTTTCGGGTTTATCCTCCCGAACAGCGAGTCCAGGATATTCGGGCTATGATTCCGATTTTTCAGCCCCTATCCCAGGTTTCGGTCAGGATGACCCTGAGGCTGCTGGGCCTCATGGCCTCCTGCATCCTGCTGGTCGATCATGCCAGGTGGCATATGCAGGCTCTGCAGTGGGGCCTGAAGTTCCAGTGGGCGCAGCATCAGGAGAATCTGTCCGATTGCGTCCAGATCTCGGAGGGCACTGCACAACAATTGCAGTGGTGGCTCACGAACCAGGATTGGGTCAACGGCAGATCCCTCTCCCTTCCCCAACCAGAGTTCACAGTGGTGACCGATGCATCACTTCTGGGATGGGGCAGCCACATGGGGGAGGCGGAGATCAGAGGCCTCTGGTCTCCGTCGGAGTCCGGGCTCCATATCAACCTTCTGGAGCTTCGGGCGATTCGTCTTGCACTCAAGGCATTCCTTCCCTCTGTCCGGGGAAGAGTAGTGCAGGTGTTCACGGACAACACCACCGCCATGTGGTACTGCAACAAACAGGTCGGGGTGGGGTCGTGGACCCTATGTCAAGAGGCTCTCCGCCTCTGGACGTGGCTGGAACATCAGGTTCACTGAACGCCAGGGCGGACGAACTCAGCCGCAGGTGCATGATGGATCACGAATGGCGTCTTCACTCGGAGGTGGTGCAAGGTCTCTTTCAGCAGTGGGGAGAGCCTTGGTTAGATCTATTCGCCACCGAAGAAAACGCGCAATGTCAGCAATTCTGCACGTTGGAATTTCCAAGGCGGCACTCGCTAGGCGACGCTTTTCGTCGCGAGTGGAGTTGCGGTCTGCTATAAGCCTATACCACTTCTGCCCAGAGTGCTGAAGAAGATCAAGCGCGACCGGGCCAAAGTCATTCTTGTGGCTCCGGATTGGGCACGAAGAGTCTGGTATCCCGAGCTGCTCAATATGGCCATCGATCCTCCGATCCGACTGCGTCTTCGGGAGGATCTTCTGTCGCAGCTCCAGGGGACGGTCCTCCACCCGAACCTGTCCAGCCTCCACCTCCTTGCGTGGAGATTGAGCGGCGGCAGTTTACGTCGTTTGACCTGCCTCCCGAAGTCTGTGATGTAATCTTGGCAGCCAGGCGTCCCTCCACTAAGACGGTATACGCCTGCCGATGGAACAAATTTGTGGCACGGTGCACAGCAAAGGCCGTGGATCCCCTTTCCTCCCCTCTTTCTGAGGTTCTCTTGTTCCTCCTTTCTCTGGCTCAGCAGGGCTCTGCTCTGGGCACTATCAAGGGCTACCTCTCGGCCATTTCAGCCTTTCTTAGGCTTCCTGAGCAGCCTTCTCTTTTCAAGTCCCCTGTTGTAAATAGGTTTCTTAAGGGCATTACTCATCTTTTTCCTCCTGTTCCCTTCGTAATGCCCCAGTGGGACTTGAACTTGGTTCTTACATATCTTATGTGCGCTCCCTTTGAGCCGCTTCATAATTGCCCTCTCAGGCTTCTAACTCTGAAAACTGCATTTCTGGTGGCCATCACCTCTGCTCGCAGGGTGAGTGAGCTTCAAGCTCTTTCTTCTAAGCCTCCCTTTCTGGCTATCCATCCGGACAAGGTCGTCCTGAGAACTAGACCTTCCTTCCTTCTGAAGGTGGTTACTTCTTTACACATTGGCCAAACCATCACATTGCCCACCTTCTTTCCACCTCCGCATCCTTCGAAAGAGGAAGAGAGGCTCCACGTCTGGATCCAAAACGTGCACTTTCTTTCTACTTGGATCGCACAAAACAATTCCTGGTGGATGACCAGCTCTTTGTTGGGTACATGGGTACTAAGAAAGGTCGGACCGTGCACAAACGGACCATCTCCAGGTGGGTCATTCTATGCATCAAAGCCTGCTATTCTTTGGCTAAGAAGGAGCCTCCAGTGGGGCTGCGTGGCCATTCCACCAGGGCGAAGGCAGCTATTACTGCCTTGGGACGAGGAGTCCCCCTGAATGACATCTGTCAGGCAGCTACGTGGGCATCGTTGCACACGTTTACAAGACACTACTGCCTGGACACTCAAGTCCAGAGAGACGGCTTCTTTGGCCGTTCTGTTCTTCAGGACTTTCTGGTGTGAACTTGGTTCGCAGACCCACCTCCGGGGTTGGTATTGCTGGGGTATCTATTCTAAGGTAAGGAATCTATAACTAGCTGTTTCTTTCAGATGAACAAGTTACTTACCTTCGGTAATGATATATCTGTAAGAAACATAGGTTAGTTATAGATTCCTTACCCCCCACCCATCCTCCCCGTTCTGCGAACTGACTTCTAGGGTTAAGGACATCCTTTCAGGGCCCTAGTTTTGTGCACCAGTGGTCAGTGTCTTGCATGGCTCTGCGCTTCTGGCGTGGAAAGTCGTGTACAGAACTGACGTCAGCGCGCGAGGGCGGCGTCTATGTAGCTACCGCGACGTCATCCCGGCGACCACGACGACGGACACGGAGTCGACCGACGCCACCTTCAGACGCACAGGGGTACTGCTGACGAAAAAACTTTCCGGATCCAGTCTGACGCCTGGGGAGATTCTAAGGTAAGGAATCTATAACTAACCTATGTTTCTTACAAATATATTGTTACCGAAGGTAACTTGTTCATTCATTCCGCAACTGTTCACAAACCCACTATCTTGCGGGATCAGGCTCCCAACCTGTGTAGAAAGCATGTTATAACTTATTTCCCTACACACCAACCCCTTGTATTTGAATTCAAACTCCCAATAAAATTTGCAGATAGCAGAACATCTGCATCTTAATTCATCATCTGGTTTTTATCACCTTTGAAGCTGCTTTGTCTGCGCAACCATCAACATCTGCTTAATCATTCTCTATTTAGGACTGATGCAATCTCTGCAATATTTGGTATTCTTGAGTATTTAGTCGATAATTTTAGTCTGAAAACACATCACACGCTGCTAAGTTCCGGATGTAAACCCAAAATGAAAACCAATACGAATCTACTAATGCATTCTTTTGCTGGATCTTTGACTTTGCTTCACTTTCTATAGACCTTTATAAGCCTATCACAGTATGTTCGCATTCACTCTTTTGGCTCTTGTGTAACTGTTATGTTTTGTGCTCAATTCTCCTCTTTCTCTGACACTTTCTGTTTTAAATGCTCTATCACTGCTTTGTATTTGTCCATTACCTGAGCATTTGGACCATTATTAGGCTGTACTCTGAGGTTCATCTGTTAGCCAACCAACAGCAATTTTGCACTCTTCCCACAAATCTTTAGGAACGACAGTCTCAAACAATGTTTTCATATCTGTCCAAAGCACCTTTTAAATAGTCACTAGTCTTTCAACGTCTGTGTACCACATATCTGGTTCCACTGTCAATTTTGAAAAATCTGTTGTAACAGCATAGAGATCACACTCAGGCCAAGGGACATGCACATAATTCCCACCTTGTACATCAGGAAATACAAACTCTGATAATGGTCACGAGTGAGCCTGAAGTGGAAATGGCTTTGTCATTTTCTTTTCAGTGTCAACCTTTTTCTTGATAGAACTAGCCTTTCTCTTCCAGTTGTCTCTGTACTTTCTCTTATCTCTCCAGTCTTTCATGGAAGCTATTATATCTTTGATGTGAGCTCAAAGGACTGATTTTTCCCTATTTCTGCTTCACTGAATTCCATTCTGAAATTTCTACACAATCTCTGTATAGATCAATGTCACAGTCTTCTGCTAGGTCATCAAGCCTGTCATATGCCTGATGCTCACACCTAGCTGCTTCCCTAAGCAAATATCTCAGCTCATGTGAGTTATACACAAGCAGTCTTCCTGTATCAATTGTACCCTGCAAAATTTCTCCAAATTCAATCTTCAGATTCACAATATTAATTTCTCTTCTCTGAGGTGGAGTATTAGGAAAAGCCTGAATACTTAGGACCACTGTATCTAGAGTAGGTATCTGCAAACAGGTAAAGCTGGCAGTGCACTCTCAAACAAAAACACTCAGGCTGAGCACTCGCGATACCGAATGCTACCCATACCTGGCTCTCCTGCACCTGTGTCTGGTACTGACAGTCTTGGTGTCTGTGCATCATTAGTGTAAGGAGGGGACTATAATCTAACAGGTCATTAAAAAAATTATCATTCTCATCAGTATCGTTTTCTTTTCCTTTGTTATGCTTTTCAGTTTTATTTTCTTGTCCATCTCAATAATTTTAACAGGAAAAACTCTCAGTCTTTACCATGTGACTACTCTCCATGCCTTTCTCTGCATGTCCCACCTGGATTCTAACAATTTCCTCACCGAGTTTCTAACCTGCTTCTTCATTCTTTTCCTTTCCTTCTCAATGGCCTTGAATTGTGTATGTCTACGTTGCTGCTTTCTCTCACAAATTACGTGTCAGGTAATCAAGCTTTCTAATATTGAAAGTACCCTCTAAAGGAAATTGTCCTGGTCACCAGATGTGAACTCGTGCCCGTCTTGTAACCACCAGACACGTATTAAACTCTATGTCCATCATCATTTCAAATGCAGGCGTATCTTCACTAGGAACTTTTTCACCTTCTATTGTAGGAACAACTTTAGGAAGTAGGCTTTTTCAATCCAGCACCCATTTCCACCGATCAAACTATTCACAAATGCACAAAAACAAACAACAACCATCCAATCGCAGTTCGACTCGGACAGCAGTACTTGTCAAGACAATTACATCCGCTACTTGTGCTGAATTTACAGTACACAAGTACAATGCTTCCAACAATTTTGGAACTATAGCAAACTGAAAAAGGTGCCTCTCAGACTATCCACAAACAAAGTCTGATCAGCCATGTCAAGAGAAACATCTTTGATGTCTTGGCCCGGTGCATGACTTTATCACATGTCGCATTGATAAAATCATGATTGAAGTCTTCATCTTCACAATTGTTTGGAAACGCTAGCAGCATTGCAGGATTCAAAGTATTACATCTCCGTATTAAGATGTTTTCACCTGCCAGTATTGTTTGCTCACATTTTGTTAAATGGCTGTTTGTCATGTGCTGAGTTCATGGACAAGTCAGCAAAATCTCAACTGAAAGACAAAACAATCAGTTTATAGCCCAATAAAATTAACTCAATTGAAAGGCGGACAGCTGCTATGGACTTCAGACAAGCAGGAAGAGCTGTGGTTGCTTGATCTAATGTAGAAGAAAAGTAAGCAACCGGCCACTTTACCTCACCATGCATTTGAGTAAGAGCAAATAGCACACATCCTTCTTTTTCATGACCATACAGTTGAAACTCTGTCATAATTAGGCATTCCTAAAGCTGGTACACTTCAAACTTTATAAATAGCAGTTACATTTTATGTTGTCTACATCAAAACAGGGATAGTCAGCACCTCTTGAAAAGTGTTTACCCGGGCCACTTAAAGTTTCCTGAACATCAGATGTTGGATGTGAAAATGCTTCTGTCAGCCATTAGAATTTTTATCTGCAATACTTGTTTGATCTATAAACTCAGTTGCTCTAAGAACTTCATCAGTCAAAATTGTCTTCGTCCTGTCAGAGGCAGAGATCCTTTTTGCTTTTGCCTATTTAATGATTTTTAGATTAAAAACCAAAGAAAGGGGAACATGGTTACTGCCAAACCACGTCAGTATTCTAAAATCTATACATTTTGGATGATCTCTATCAAGATTTGTAGCCAGAAAATCACTGGGGAATAAAGATTAGTCATAAGAGAATACAGCCTGCAGAACTATTGCAAGAAAAACAACCGTCAGAGTAAAGAGGTTGAGTTCCTGCAGCAATTCTATTGAAATCCACTCCTTGGCACAAAGCTGTTTGAGTGGAAAGTCTGCAGAAGTGAAAACAAATCAATTTCTCACCGGTTTTTCTGGTAAAGCAGCATTCCATTCCCCACCTACAAGAAGCAGAGTAGACGGGAAAGAATGCTTCATTGATAACGGATAATTAGGAATTCTCAAGAAATCCTGTAAGACTACTTTATTAAAGGATAGAGGAAAATTAAGATTGAATTTAAGTTATTCTCTCCTCCCCTTCTAACAGAGATGCAAATTGCTACTGCATTTAAACTTTTAACATTGATTTGTTCAGTAGTAATGAGCGGTCTTGATTTTATTAATTTAGCTACTCCCCAAAAGACTGGGCTCTTTGACTGTTGCAGGTATCTAAGGAGAATAAGCGAAAGCCATACATTGGCAGAGGATCATGGATACCTATTTAATGGAGTAAACAAATATCATATTTCACAAAATATATCTTTCAGAGTTTTCCCCTTTACCCAAATGTTGAAATCTTTAACATTTCAGGAAATTAATTTCCAGTATTTCCTATCGTCCTGAAATAGGTAGTTGCTATAATAATCAAAATATGAGATCATCCACTTAAAGTCCTATTTTGTGCTGCGTTGAAGGATTTATCCTAGGATGTATACAATTGGGTGTTGAAGACTTACATTAGATGATATGCAAATTTTCCCACTCCTATCTGTTTATTTCTCCGAGTTCTAAGGTTAGAATCCGCATTTAAACCAGACCATTAAAGAACATGCCGAATTGGATCATCTCCTGTTCATGTTGGTGTTTAAAAGGACAATGGCTTTTCCACTGCAATATGATTAGACTGCTTCCATTATCAGCCTGTGGTCTAAATTGGAGTCAGAGAGCCCTGAAAAACTCTCCATTTTCGAATGCTTTTTCACAATATATAATAGCCACTCTGTCTGTACTTTCAAAAGCAGGGGGTGTGATGAACATTTTCAGTAAATTGCCTAGTTTAAGAGGATAAGAGTTTTTTCCCCAACTATGGAGAAGAAAATAATAAAGGAAAGTGTGTGCCTTATGGCTCAGTGTTAGTAGGTATCACAATAAAATGGCACACATGATTTCACTCCATGCTTTACTTTTGGTTCAAGATCAGTGGATTGAACAAATACTGAAGTTCTCCTTATTGTCATCACCTGCTGAACCTATAGATTTGACTGCAGTCAGCTTTTTTGTATTTTTTTTTTGCGAATCTTTGGCCCATTCTTTTAATTGTAAAATGTATAGGAGTCCATGGAGAAAGAACATATTTATTATATTGTAAATACCAGCAGTATTTTCCACTTGCTGCTAAAATTTGTGCCTTTCTACAGGACTTTTTCACCACTAGAAACTAGATGAGAGGTAACCTTACTCACAGGACACTTTTCATGAATTTGTTGTTAATGATTACCACTTTTTAATGTTTTAGTTTTCATTTATGTATAAAGTGTGGTTGGAAAAATGGATCTTGTCTTAATCAGGCATAAGGAATGTGAGATACATTTTGTGTATGTCCCTCCTTGGTTTCAAGATATGCTAACTCTTCACTTGTTTGTTGCTGCTCATTTTGAGCATTTGATAGAAAATAAATCAATAGCCAGCTTCGAGTTTTCTGTTCAATAGACAGTTGGAAATCGCTACAAGGATATTTTGAAGTAAGGTCTGATATAAAACTATAGCTTCCAGACCTGAAAGAGAATTATCTGCTTTGGTGGCCAACTGAGAAGTCCTTTCTAAAGAGGTGTATATGAATATTAGTGTTGGTTTGTCATCCAAGTTAAAATGGACGTCAGTTGTCTAATAATGGCTTCATAAAGAGTTATCAGTTGTGTAAATAAAAATTGGAAAAATTTGGCGGGGAAGTATACTGCCCATTAACCCAACACGAAGCTAACAAAATGGAGATATTTGGATTCTGGATTCTATGGTTTAAAAGTTGATGTCTCGTTTCTGTAGCTCAGATCCTTTTCCATTGTCAACTAGTTATCACTAATAAAATTTGTAACCAAGGCAAACATTGTGTTGGGCTTGAGTTTAGTTGTAGTGGGAATGTTTGATTATTTATTATACTTAGTTCTTTTGCACCCTTCTTTTTGCCCTTTGCAGCTGTTTTTAGATCACATGTTTTCATTGAGACAATATAATCAGTTAGAAAATGTACAATACATTTACAACAAGATTCACCCAAACATTTGAGACAATTTAACCAGGGGTTGTGGCCCTAGTAGTCCCTGCATTTTTGTGTATCTGTGCATCTGAGATGCACTTTGCAGACTTTATGCAGATATTTGAAGGACTAGATCAGGGCAAGAGGTAGATCTACGTGTGTGGGAGAAGACCACTAATGGCGGTGGAAGGTGTGGTTACAAGGTCCTCTAAGAATTTAAGGAGAGTGTCCTGCTAGTTACCAGTCATTTTATCAGATCATCCACAGGCCCTTTGCCTGATGTTGCACATTTTTGACACTTTTGAGATCATTGGTTAATTGCTGTAGACATTTATAGCCCATGAGAAGCTAAGCTAGTCTATTCCTAAAAATACCTTCCAATGTCCCACAGGAGGAAAAGAGGGCATCATGTCCTATTTCGAAGTCAATAGTGGCCTTGCATTATTCTGATTGGAGCTCCTCTCCATGATTAACGACCAACAAATGCCTTCTGGGGGTAGGCCATTGTTTGCGTTAGACCACTTTTCTGAGATCTCTTGTAATGCAAAAGGAGATTTGCATGCACACCTCCGAGTAGCTCGGAGGGGACCTAGTCTTTAATTCTCCCATCCTCTCCTTTTTGGTAAAAGTCCTAATTCTCATTTGGCTTGTAATCTAATTATTAATATCTAGGGATAATTCTCAAATTGCCTTACATGCAGACTTCTGTTATACTTTTGTAATGGTTACTAACCCTCTGCTGCCTCTTCTAAAGAATTGGTGGCTAACTACAAATTTAGATTAATTAATTGCTTTTTATTCACACTTCAAAGACGGCTACATATGCATAACAATAAGAAATACATTACAGTGACACCAGTTCTTTTTTAACATATTATCCTGTTAAAAAGTTTTTAAAAAAACCTTCATACTCTTTAAAAATCAGTGATTGGGTTTGGCCAATAAAAATTATCAAACACACAGCTTATTGTTAATTTGTATTGTGCCACCTATACTTGAAACAGCTATCTATTTTTTCGTCAGCTATGGCTTAACCAATTGGGGAGGGGGTGCTGATATGGAATGTTGAGTGATGTCTTCAGCTTTTGCAATAAACAATGCGACTCATGCCTTGCAGTCCTTACAAAGACAAAGATAACCCAGAGAAAGTGCAGCATCACATTCAAATGGTCTTGAGCAAAGAGACTCTGATAAACACTCCCTAGTATCTGGAAACTACCCTTACTTCAAGAGTTAAGGACAGTAAAAGCAAAATGTATTTCTGTTTCAGAAAGAAGGTTGTGGGAGGATTATCTCAAAGAAACTGAAAACAGAATGCAGGATAGGACTGGTTGTGCTAGATCAAAAGACAGGAGGGGCACAGGATGAAAGACCCCCTGTAAGAAATTGGGTTACTGGTTGAGGTAGGTGAAATCCTACTCAAGCAATAACCACAGCCTTTTCAGGGTGAAGTCACAAGCAAATCCTAAATTAACCTATGCTCAACCCTTGGGTAGCATGGTACAGAGCAGTCTTGCTTAAGTCAGAGGCAATCTGTAAAGTATTTATTTGTGCAACACTTCAAACAGTAACCCGATAAAAACACACCGCAAACTGATTCCACACCAGTTAAAAAAAATAGAGTAATTTTTAATACATAAATCCAGACCAATACAACAAAAGTCCAGTCAATGGACCCTAAGGTATGTATGTTTTAAGATGTCAGTAAAAATAGCGCCACAAAGCACCAACTGTGGATATTTGGTCAAGCCAGACCGGGACAAAGTGACAAGTTCAGGCCGACCACAATGTAGTGCGGGCTGGGTACAGGGACCAACTTAGGCCCGCTGAACAAAATACCTTCAATCCTGTTTTTTTAACCTTTGCGAAGGCCTGCGTTGAAGGTGCATTGCACAGTCAAATCGATATGTCGTATCCCGAGAGGCTGCGGCGCAAGATCATGCGTCATCAAGGATCCCGTCGATGAGGGCTTGCGATACGAATCCAGTGACTCGCAGTCGGGGCGATGCGCCGGTTCAGAGGAGCTGCTATGCGGAGTCTGGCATTGTCATCGAGTCAGATGTTAATGCGAAGGCCAGCGGTGACAATGCGTTGCACAGGCGAAGGGCTGCATTGCGATGTGGGTCTTAGTGATGGAACCGGTCCATGCGGCAATGTGTCAGTTGCACCACGCGGCATAGGAAACGGGTCATTTTCGCTCGATCCACAGAGTCTGGCAGAACACCTTAGGCCGAATTACAAGGGTCCAGGACTGGGGTGGCACCATTGGCATGGTAGACTCACAGATGGCACAGTCCAGGTGCTGGGGACAAGAATGTTGGAGCCTTCTATTCCAGAGGCCCAAGTCAGGAGGCCAGCCAACTAGCCTTTGGAGTAGGCCTTCCATGGAATTCTGCAGAGTGCAAAAAACTCTGCAAGATTTCACCGAACTCAGCGGGCGGGTCGGAAGTGCTAGTTCATCTTCGTTTGCGCTGCTTTTTTACATGCCTGTCGCACAATGTGGGCTTCTGCGCTGCAAAAGCAGCACGAACAGCACCACGCAGTCCGCATGGCGCGACCATTTCGTTGCTTGCTTTCCTGTTCTGTGCATGTGCTGGGCCTGATTTTTCTATCTTAATTAAATCTTTGCAATCCTCCCCATCCCACTTATCCACCACTCATATACCTTTACTTTATTAGTGTGTCTTTGTATTTGTGTATTTTACGTTTTGTGTCTTTTTCCATGATTTTTTTGTACTTTTTTCGGTTTTCCCCTTTATTTTCTTAGTTTTTCCTTTCTTCTTCTATTAACTCCTTCCTTTTCCTCGTTCTTATTTTCCCACCAAGTGCCATGGCAGAGAAGGGCAAGACAGGTAGCGGCGCTGCCAGAATGGATTGCAGTCCCCGATGCCGCCAAGAGTTGCAGCCTTGTGCCACTTTTTCAGAGGCAGACGTGACCACACTTGTTTTTTACGTGCACTCTGGGGCCAGCGCACCCAGCAGCAGTTAACGCACTGCTGGGCGGACATACTGGACCAGGAGTGGGATCTGCTCGACCTGCTGGGTGTCAAGGTTTCGGGGCTCGGTGAGTAATTATTTGTTGTTTTCTACAATGCTAATATATTTTTTTCAAATGGCATGCTGCTCACACTCAGAGGTAAGATAAGTTTACATTACGAATTTTATGTGATCCAGTTTCAGCTAACCAGGTGCTCGGCGCTACCTAATCATACTAGTCAGCACTGGGGGCGTGGCTTAGCCGGCTGCAATATGGCCGCACCTTGAGTGGGCTCTGCCGGCCAAGCCACATTATCCGCAAAAATCCTGCAGATATCTTACCTGCTACCGCCCAAGACGCTACTGCTGCTCCTCGCCTGAGTTCTGGGAGCAGACCGAGCCCGCTCCTGATCCTCTGCGACATTGGGGAGCTGAGATACGCTGCTGTGACTGCCCGGGGCCTGGTTCGCGCTGCCCTGCTGGAAACTCCTGGGCTGTCCTCCGGGGTCTGACGGGGATCCGAGCGCTGGCTGCAGATTACGCCGGTTATCTCTCGCCTGCCTGATCCGGTGAGTGTTGTGCTCGTGGGGGCGCTTTGTGGCGGGAATGGGGGCGCGCCCTTTGTTCCGCCAGGCCCGGGCGCCATTTGCTGCCTACATACACCCGCGGCTCCGGCCCTCTCCTCCGGACCTGGCGAAGAGGGCGGCGCGCCCTCCGCGACTCCTCGCTGCATTCGCCCCCCCATGCCCCTGGGGGGCTGCTGCTGGGCCTTGGATGTCGGCCACCCTGCCTGCATAGAGCCTCGCTGCTCCGAGCCGGGCGCCCTCTTTGTGGTGGGCAGGACCCTGGCCTTTAGCCTCTTCGGCCCTTTACTGCCTGGACACTGTGGCGGAGAGCGACACCCGACTGTGGCCCTGACCTCACACCGGCCCACCGTGCCTGGACTTGCCGCCTCGCTACGCCTGTGCGCCTGGCTGCCTGCCCCTGGAACCCTTTGGAGGCAAACGTCACGGAGCTGCACCGACTGGGCTTCTCTCGCCAACAGCTTGCTGCCATTAACGCTCCAGACCGGGAGGCCGCCATTCTGTGCCCGCTAACTGTACCGCCTGGCCCTGCGCTCTGCTCCTCTGACCGGCGCCGCTCCTGTGAGCCCTCGTCCGTGGGTTGGCGCGGAGCCTCCTGCCACTGTGCTGCCACCTACTGCTTGGTGCCCATTGGGTGGCATTTATCCCCGGTCTGGCACGGTCCTTCATCCTGGGGCCCCCACCGGCTGCTTTCTACACTGACTGTGGGTACCGAGGGGGCGCTGCCTTACCTCACCCCTGGTTCGCCTGCTTCTGCCCCCTTATTCCTTTGCCAGTGGTCTGGGGGTCCGGGCGGCTGGCCCGCGGTCGATGCGCCTACAACGCAGCTACTTACTCTGCCATCGTGCCTCCGAGTGCGGGCACTGGCCGCTCTTGAGCCTGGACCTCGCCCCTGTCCCGCTGGTTTGTCATCATTTGGGCCCGTCTGCCTCCCGCCGCACTAGGGTCTGCTCCTCACTGGCCGGGCTGGGCTCCCTGTGACTGCCCGATCGCCATGGGTCGAACGGATCCCAAGCAGCCCAAAATCACGTTTGACCAACGGCGCCAGACGCGCCAGGAAGGTGGCGGAGTGGATGGGGAGGACTCTGCGTCTCCACCCGACCCACCGAAGTCTCGCGAAGACGACCTGAAAGCCATTATGCTGGATGTAAAATCGACCGTCACCAGCATCGCGGCCCAGTTAGACCAACTGTCTGCCCGCTTGGACACTGTGAAGGCCCGGGTGGACACGCATGATGCAAGGCTGCTTCACGTGGAAACAAGACTGTCGGACGTGGAGGATGCGGCTACCCAGGATCGTCAGAAACTGCTACACATGGACAAACTTCTGGACGTAATCCGCAATAAGAATGAGGATTTGGAGGCGCGCTCCCGGAGGAGCAACTCCGTATCACGGGTGTGCCAAAGTCCACCAACATATCCCGCATGGAGGATTTCGTGGAGCAGCTGGTCCGCGAGCTGTTCGGGGATGCCCTCTCGCCCGTGTTCATCGTGGAGCGGGCCCACCGTTCCCTCGGCCCTCGCCCTGCTCCGGGCCTGCCGGCTCGCCCCATTATTGCCAAGATCTTGAACTTTAGGGAACGAGACGCCATCTTCAGGGCGGCTAGAGAGAGGGGCGAGATCCGCCATCAGGGCAACTCCCTCTCGTTCTACCCCGACTACACTCAGGCTGTCCAGGCGGCGCGTTGAGAGTTCCTGCCTGCCAAGAAACTCCTTCAGAAGCACGAGATTTCTTATTCCCTGGCCTATCCAGCTAAGCTACGAATCAGTCAGGGCTCCAAGACTCTCACTTTCCCGGATCCTAGGGAGGCGCTGGCGTTCGCCAAGAAGCTTGACCGTCCACATCGTTCCTCTCCTGCTGGCTCCCAGGTCGCCTCCGAGGCCCTTCTCAGTGACAATGATTGACCTGAAGTTTGACTTGATTTCTCTGACTGTGGGCGTTGTTAATTTATCGGTCTCTTGGCCGACCCTGGGCACTGCGGGTCCTCCTTACCTCCACTGGCACTGATGCTCGATGCTTGGGAATAGGCGGTGCACTTCTTCATTCTGGTTGTATTAGCCTATTGTCTGCTTTAACACGTTGGCTTGGCCACCCTGTCTTACTGGCAGGGGTGTACGCCGGGCGCCGCCATGCCCCCACGGGATAATTCCCTTGTTGGTTGCTTACTGTTTTCTTCCTAGTTGTGGGAGTGGGTGGTATCTCAGCCTGATTGGGGGGTTGGTGTTGGTGCGGGGTGGGGGGTGTTCTGGGGGGTCTCTAGTAGGGAGGGTGGGGTGGTTGGGTGGGTGGGTGTGTTTTTGGGAATGTGGTTGTCTGTACTCTGTCTGCTATTGACTTGC
Source organism: Calotriton arnoldi (assembly GCA_963921515.1). Classification (NCBI taxonomy): domain Eukaryota; kingdom Metazoa; phylum Chordata; class Amphibia; order Caudata; family Salamandridae; genus Calotriton; species Calotriton arnoldi. The sequence goes on from CAWUFW010002450.1 coordinate 1,490,405, forward strand.
CAGGAACTGGTTTCCACACTGCATTTTGTGCGGCGGGTTGAGTTGGGGTGGGGGGTTTTCGTGGGTTTTGCTTACCATTCTATGGGGACCTTTTTGTTTCTGTGACCTCACCTTCCGTTTCCTATCAGAATGCATCACTTCACAGCTAGACATGTTCAATTTAGCACGACTGTTCACGACATCCTCCTCCTCCTGAATGGCACTGTTTTCCCTTCCCTTTTTGTTCTTAGCGCACTGGATGATTCCCCCATGGTTGGGCCTTCTCGAATTGCAGGCTACCGGCCGGCCCCACTATCTGCCTCTGGCGAATGTCCTGTTCTCCTCCTGGTCAGGTACTGTTTGTCCCAGCGCCTACACTGGCTCTTTCCGCTATCTGGCCTCCTGCTCTGCGTCCTAGCTTTACCCAGTTATAGAATATCATGACTGACACCATATGTTGGACCTGGAATATCCGTGGTCTTAATGATCACCGCAAGGCCAGGCTCATTCACTCTCACTTGCACCGACACAGGGTCGACATCTGCCTCTTGCAGGAAACCCACCTGTTGCCTGCGACCTCCACCAGACTCGCCACTGGGGTGAAGTGCACTCTTCTTATTATTCCTCCTATTCTAGGGGAGTGCCCATTCTGATACGTAGGGGGCTCCCCTGGCATACTACTCAGGTACTCATAGACCCGGACGGACGGTATGTGATTTTGCATGGTTCCCTGTTGTCCCAACCAATGACGATTGCTGCTGTGTACGGCCCTAATTCGGACGATCCCGATCTCTTCCCTCATATATGGCACCTCATTTCTTCCCTGGGCCCGGCGGCCCTTATCTGGGGGGGGGGGGGGATTTCAATGTTACACTTTCCGCAGTCTTAGACCGCTCTGGCCCCCACTCATATCACCCTCGCTCCACTGCTCTACTTCAGTCCATGCTCACTGACAACTCGTTATATGATGCCTGGCGGCACGTGTGGCCCGAGGCCCGTGATGGCACTTGCGTCACCGGTGCTCGGGGCTGCTGGTCCCGTATTGATTTATGGATTACCTCACCGGATGTCCTCACTTGGCTTACCTCCGCTACTCATATGGCACGCACTTTCTCAGATCATGCTCCAGTCCAGATTTGTCTTCGTCTTCCTCACTCCCCACAGCGCACTTTCACATGCCGGCTTCCTCCAAATGCTCTCCGTGATTCCGTCTTCTGCGACGAGATCCAAACGGCGATTACCAACTACTTTGATTTAAATGTCGGTTCTGTGGACTCCGCGTCCATCCTGTGGGAAGGCTTTAAGACAGTGATACGTGGCGAGTGTATCTCTAAACAGGCCAGTGTCCTTCGCTCCATCCGCGCCTCATTGGACAAGCTAGAATCGGAGATTAAGGCTCTGGACGCTGCTCATGCTGCCCACCCCAGGTCTGAGACCCTCGCGATCTTGCGTGCAAAGCATTCTGAATTTGCTGTGGAGGCCGATAGGGAACTCTCCTTTCTGGCAGGGAGGCCCGAGCCCGTTGTTTCGGGAGAGGGCGATCGGCCTGGTAAGACCCTGGCCAACCTCCTACGTCCCCCCGTGCGGCGTCGTATATTGCGGCTCTCTGAGATAGTGGCCCCACCAGAACCACCTCCCCTGCCGAAATCCAGGCTCGTTTTATGGACTACTACTCGCAACTCTACGCCGCGGGCTCCCCTCCCTCGCGTGATGCCTTTGAACAATATTTTGATACCCTTGCGCTGGTTTGGCTAGAGGACTATCATCGTGAATTCTTAGCCGAGCCCTTCTATAAGGAGGAGATACTGGCTGCCATAAATAGTCTACCTAGTGATAAGGCCCCAGGTTTGGACGGCCTACCCGCCTCGTTCTATAAGGCTTTTGCTTCGCTTCTTGTGCCACATCTGGCCGCCATGTATAACGATTCCTTTGATGCTGGCCTCTTCCCGCAGTCACTCCGCGAGGCGATGATAACGCTTACTCCTCAAGCCGGACAAACCAGCTGACAGCCGTGATTCTTACCGCCCTCTCTTTAATTAATATCGATAATAAGATTTTTGCAAAGTTATTGGCTTCCCGTCTTCTCCATCTTATGCCCCTCATCGCCCTCCCCGATCAGTCCGGTTACATCCCTGGCAGTGCCACCTCGCATAACCTTCGGACTATTTTTTCGGTCCTTCATCAAATCAACCCTAGCCTCCCCGCGGTGGCCGCTCTACTCGATGCCACCAAGGCATTCGATACACTGGAGTGGCCTTTTCTTGGCTTTAGTAACATTTTTATCCGTAAGATATCTCTCCTCTACACTCGCCTCTCCGCCCGTCTTCGGATCAATGGTCAGGTATCAGCACCTATTCTGATTGAACGCGGCACTCGGCAAGGATGCCCGCTCTCCCCTATGCTCTTCGCCATTGCGATGGAGCCTCTCGCGGCCAGACTCCGGCAACACCATACTCAGAAGGGTATCGGCTTCTCGGCCCGCGCCCTCTTGGTCTCCATGTATGCCGATGACATTACGTTGTATGTCCGACATCCCCAAGACAACCTCAGCCCCCTTGTGCGTGAAATAATACGATTTGGTGGATTGTCCGGTATACAGGTGAACTGGAGCAAGTCAGTGTTGTTCCCTCTTACTGATGCCACCAAGCCATTCACTCCGGACTTTCCTTTGTCTGGGCCTCCGGCCCCACCCGTTACCTAGGTATTTGGCTGAGCAGGAACTTGGATGACCTCTGGAGGGCCAACTTTGGGCGCGCGGTGGACTGGCTCGAGTCTAGAATACCCCATTGGAACCGACTCCCCTTGTCCCTGGCGGGTCGCATAGCCATCGCCAAGATGGTGGTCCTCCCGAAATTCCTTTATCTCTTTTTGAATATCCCAATACCTCTCACTGCACATTTCTTTCATAAAATTCGTTCTCTGATCATTTCTTTGGTCTGGGCTGGCAAACAGCCCAGGATTGCATATGACATCCTCACTCTCCCTATGTCGGTTGGCGGTATGGGCGCTCCCAATTTTAAACTTTATGCCTTAAGTGCCCAGGCCAGTTTTTTACATTTCTGGATTCACCCCACTCCTTATCAGCCGCACGTTGCGGTTGAAGCCGACCTTGCAACTCCTTGGCCGCTGACCACTGCCTTGTTTGCCCCGGCGAGTCGCCCACGTGCTGAGGTGGACACGGTCGAGACACTGCGCTGGGCCTGGTTGGGACTGCGCTGTCTCTCCAATGCTCCGACGTTATCGGCTAATACCATGCCGATTGTACGTCATCCTGCTTTCCCTCCTCTCCAACCAACTGGCATGTCTAAACATACCGCTCGCTTGGGGCTGACGACCCTGGCGGATCTTTACCCCGGAAACACGTTTTATTCTCTTCCTGCTTCCTCTGGTCCGATGGACACACTGCTCTTTTATCAGCTGCGGGCTATTTGCAAGGAGCTGCATCCCACGTTCCCCCAGCCTCCACCTTCAATGCCTGCTCTTGACTTTATATATACATCCCCCACTCCCCGCAAGTTGGTAACTAAACTATACGCCCTAACGCTGTCGACCACCTCCATCTCCACTGACCGCGCACGCGCGGCATGGGGCGAAGAGTTGGGCATGGACATCGCTCAAGCTGATTGGCTATATTGCTGTAGCCAGACTAAGAAATTATCTCCCAACTATCGTCTTCGTCTCATACATTTCAAATATTTGCATAGGCTATACCACACTCCTGTTCAGCTACATAAACTTGGACTCATTCCCAACGATAGATGCATGCGTTGCTCTGCCCCTGCCGCAGATTTTACTCACCTTGCGTGGTTGTGCCCCAAGGTATCGGATTTCTGGCTGGCGGTTTGTGCCGCCATCTCTGAGATTACCTCCGCACAGGTTCGGCCCGACCCGCCGTTGTGCCTGCTGGGCTTTGTCAAATTTTGCCCGGATGTTTCGCGCCGCCTGATCGCAATGCTGCTCGTCCTTGCTCGGTGTAGGGAGGCCATGTGTTGGGGTCGCAGACCGGCGCCCAAGTTCGCTCACTGGATTGAAGATGCTTCGAGATGCCAGACCTTATTATCTGAATTCTGGGACCTTATGCCTGCGAGGTCCCGCCCATCTGACATATGGGGTCCCCTTGTGACATATCTCCATTCCCGACCCCATATGAGCCGAACTGCCTCTCCCGCGCTCCCCGCCGGCACTCCGCCCGCGGCGGTCGCCGGCGTTGGTCAGTAACTGCCTTCCTCCCTGTCCCTATCTTCCCCTCTGACCGTGCCTGCTTCTCTCCCTACAGTGCTGTCACCACCTCCTTTAGCTAAGTGTTGCTCATGGTGCCATAGCCGTGTTGTACAGAATAATGCTTCTATCTGAATGTGATTTCACTATGTCTATAATATTCCGTAAATAGCCTGCTATGTACGATGCTTTGATCTGATGCAGACGTGTATTTTGATTATGCTGAATCGGTCAATAAAGGTTTTGAAAATTAAAAAAATAAATAAATACTAGTCAGCACTGGCTTGGGCTGATTATTTGAGAAGCAATTCAGATTCCTCTGTCCTGTCACTAACATAGTGGTAGTAGTAGTAATATCAGTGAGTTAGCATTCTCTGTGACTTTCTTTATATAGCTTGTACAATCCAAAACAATCTCCCAGTGATGTGTAGTATGCATCTAAGCATTGAAAAAAAGGAGACTGAGTTGGGTGGGGTTGACAATAAGATGAGAAGCAAAGATCATTCGTTGCTCTGCATTAGTAGTTCCAAATCAGACGCTCCAGCATTTTGCGATTTGCGTAAATAATTGCGAAATCAGCTTAGCAGATCGCTGAACGCCATATTTACCATCGTGGCACAAAAAGGGTCCGCAAAAAAATGGTGACTTTTTATTGGCGGTACGTACACATGTCCCTATGTGCCGCCAAACAGCTCTAATAGCTGCTTCCTCCTGCCACATTACAGTTTGCACGTTTTAACTGATTACAATAGAGAGCTGTAGGGAGTAAAAGGGTAGTCAATCTCACTTTCAGAATCTTAGCGGCCGGTTTTGCACATCCTTTTTCTGCTGGTGTAAACTTCAAATTATCTTGCAGGGTTTCGTTTAGTTCCTGTAGGTGTGTGTGTGTGGCTTTGGAATGCGCTGCCTAGCTCATGATATTGCTTATTGGCGTGAATTAAGCGTGCGGCTTGATTCAATGTCTACACGTGGTGCAGGGGTCAAGGCTGAGACACTGCTTTCAATGAGAGCTTACATTAAAAAATAGAACTCTAATGGCGACTCTAAGACTGATGGCCGCACATATGTATTAAGGAACCCCAAAAATACTATACCAGACAGTCTTACAATGTGAAAAGTATAAAAAAAAAAAAATTCTGTAATAGATAGAGCCATGTATTCCTAAGGCAATGTGGAAAATACTTCCTGAGTGACTGTAGTCTATTCCGAGGTGGCTTCCTATTTTCTAGCCAATTGCAGATTTTGGGGGGAGTACAACCACCTTGCTTCCATATTCCTATCCTCGCATTGGTGTCCATCAGGTTTTATTTGGCACATAGTTCTATGTGGTGGCCTTTGCTTGTAGAATTTTAAGAATTAAAGGTTTGGCTTTGAAAACGGGGGGCAGAAGGTAAGTCCACGTTGTGAAATCGCACGAGAACTGGGAGCTTAGCATTTTTTCCAGCAAGGTTTTTTCATGTTTTTCACTGCAGTGTTGGTGGATGAATCGAATTGGATGAATCCTGAATCTTGTAGATCCAAGTTTAGGAATCTTGGGTTCTGCAGGAATAGGGCTCACAAGTGTCCGAGGCCCACGTGTTGATTTAACACCTAGACCGCGGCGCAAATTCTGCAGCGGTGCGGGTGAAATAATGAGTGGGCGTGTCTTGGATGGCCCCCGGCCGTCCTCCGCACACGCCCACCGTGGCGTCGGACGGCCAGGGGCCGTCCGATGCATCGAATGGGTTAATGCTGAAAAGGAATGATTACCTATTTTGATGGCCTCCACCAAATCTGGCTACCCCTACGACCTCTGCCCAGTTTTTGTGATTAAACAAGTCCCAGAACCTATTGGCATTGCACTCACTCCCTTATTTAATGCCATGTTTGAGTCTTGGCATTTTCCCAAAATATGGAAGACAGCATTGATTCTTCCTTTGTTAAAAAAACAAAATCTTGACCCGAAGGATCCTAATAATTACTGTCCAATTTCTCGCCTTCCCTTGCCGGCGAAACTGGTAGAAAAAACCATGAACACTCAACTCAGTGCGTTCTTCCAAGCAAACAACATTTTAGACCCCACTCAGTATGGATTTAGGGAAGGGCACAGTACAGAGTCCGCCCTTATAAAATCCACGGAAGAAATAAGAGAAGCCCTGGACCAGGGAGGAAGCGTAGCACTAATCATGCTGGACCTCTCTGCGGCCTTCGATACGAACCACCATGAAGTCCTGATGGACCGTTTGTCGGCCCGCGGGGTTCAAGACAAAGCCTAGAAGCTACTGAAATCTTTCCTGATGGAAAGAATTCAAACTGTGGATTTGGACAAAGTCCGCTCCAAACCTTTTTCCTTACCATGTGGAGTACCACAGGGTTCCTCCCTCAGTCCCACACTTTTTTATGCTTATGTGTCGCCCCTGGCGGATCTGATTAGATCTTTCAGATTTCAGCTAACTTCTTATGCAGATGATACGCAAATTGTGGTGTCCGGGGCAGGAGTCCGAGGAAGGGAAAAGGTTCCATGACTATATGAAATCGGTCAAGACGTGGATGACCCTGAACTGCCTGAAGTTAAACTCCGGCAAAACAGAGGTCCTTATTTTTGGACCCCAGATTGGTGGCCAGAAGAACTAGGCATTCTCCCTAAACCAACTAGGAAAGCTAAAAATCTGGGGGTCATAGTCGACAATAAACTCACCTTTGGGGACCAGATAAATGCGGTTGCTTCCGCTAGCTTCCACCTCCTCAGAATGATTAAGAAAATAATGCCATTTCTGCCGGAAGACAGTCAACGTGTAGTTATAACATCTCTCATTCTCTCGAGGATAGACTATTGCAACAGCCTCTACCTAAACATTCAAAAGCGACATTTAAACAAACTTCAACTCCTGCAAAATGCGGCAGCTAGACTGCTTACCGGCACACCAAAGTTTGTATCTGTTGCTAAGTAAAAATAAAGGCTGCACTGGCTTCCAATCAAATAACGGATACAATTTAAATCCTTGTGCACCGTTTTTAAGCCCTTCAAGGGACAGGGCCGGAATATCTGAGACAGTGTTTTCAATGGTATGTCCCTAGAAGAGCCCTTTGCTCTTTAGGAGCCAAATGCGTGCTAATACCCTCCTTCAAAAAAGTCAACTGGGGAGGAAGAGGTTTCATCACTTGTGCCACAAGGGCTTGGAAAGAACTTCCTTTCCATATTAGGAATGCTACCGAGCGAATGGCATTTAGGAAAGGATTGAAAACCTTGCTTTTCAGTGCATAGGTCACCATGTACTTCTCTGATCGGAGGGCAGCAGCCAGCGCCAGGACATCTTCGGGTAACCGTTGCGCTTAAGAAATATAATTAACATTACAAGTAAAATATAGTGCCACAATAATGCCGTAAAGTTCAATTTTTGTGCCTTAAAATGTCCATTTTTTGTGCACTAAAATTTCCAATTTCGTGCCGCAATATCCTGGGGGTCTGCCACATGTAGTTTAGTAAATTTGGAATAGGGCTTAGGTTTAACAAATTAAGAATAGGTCAACTCGATACTAGTACTATAGGCAATCTGATTTAGAAAAGTATAATGTTACTGCGTTTGCCATTGTCAGTCAAAACATTTTTGGGGAGATTAACTGCACCACTAATCCATTTTTTTTTAATCTTTGTTTTTTTACCTCAGCACCCAAGGGCAAGAAGAGGGCTTTGGAGGCGGGTCAGGAAACCAGGGATCTGCTTTCCCTAACTTTTACCGCTCCTCATTCAGAATATTTTTCCAATTTTTTTACTGTGCCTGTCTCCTTTATTTGCTAATCCTCTTCAATCTATCTAAGGTACCAGCGCCTTGAGACCCTACGGGTGAGTAGTTGCACTTCACCAACCCTTGATTGATTGTTAAATTCCTGTTATCCCTGTATTATCTTGTTTTTTTTCTATATTTCATGTTTCTGTAGCTGACTTCCTCCTGTCTGTACTAGTCTGTAGATTGCTTCTGATTTATTAGTAAGCTTTCCCTCTCCCCTTACTTATCTTGTGTACTGATACTTTCTAGACTAATGAACACATTTTAGGAGAAGTACTCTACTGTGAAGATTGCATACCCAAGTAAGCTGCTCTGCACATGTTTGTTGAGGAGGCTTTGTTTTTCTTGCTCATGCTCAAACAGTAAAATGGGAGTGGCCATGGTCATGGTGGACCTCCCGAATGTTGTGTTGTATGTATTATCATTCATTTATACAATATTATACCATACCAGGAACTTCAATGACAGTGCAGCATGACCGGAAAGTAGTATGAGGATGGTCCAATTGTATTTGCCAACCAAGACCATATGTCCTTTATTGACCAATTATTTCACCCCTTCATTGTACTTCAAAACTCAGCATCATCATAGCTCTGCCCCCCCCCATTACGAAAGGTTTTTGGGTGGCTTGGCTACATGGCTTTTCTGAAATTGTCAACCACCAAAATACCCAAAGTGATATTTTTGATAGATGAAGATAGAACTGTAGTGACCTACTGCTAATGTATTTTGTTAAAAATAATAATAATAATAATGAGGGAAGGGGTATCTGGCTTCTAAAATGTGTAATGTTTTTTTGTAGCCACACAGACCTGCCAGGGCCAGTGGCAGCGCCAGTGCACCAGACACAGTGGTGGTTTGAGGGGGAGAACCAGTGGCAGCAGGGACGGGTTTTGGTAAGTCACATTGCTTGCTTATTGACAGTTGCTAGTATACTCACTGCAAGGGCATCGTGAACCCCCTGCTTTAGCAGCTATAGCGAGGATTGAGTTCTTAATGACCTCTTCCATCTGCAACTCAGCAGACAACAGCTCATACTGAACACTAAAAATGATGGGTTGATGGAAAAGGGAAAGGAGGATGGAAGGTTAAAAGAAAGTATGAGTGAAATGATGTGTGGGTGAATGTGTAGGTGGGTGATAGGATGCATGGGTGGGTGAAAGGATGGATGAAAGTGTATATGGGTGATGGGATGCATGGGTGGGTGAAAGGATGCTAGTGTGGGTTAAAGGATGGGTGGATAATGGATGGATGGGTCAAAGGGTGGTTGAAAGGGTGGATAGATGGATGGATGGATAGATTGGGATTGTGAGACTGCATTAGAGAATGTGAAGCTTAAATGGTGGGTTTCAAAGGGTGAATGGAACAATGAAAGGATGAATGGATAATTGCTTGGATGAAGAAACAAGGCAGCTCTTCTGTAGAGGGGCATGTTCACCTACTTTGATTACTTGGTTTTATCAAAGCTTTGGTTCAAAATGGGGGGTATTTTAGTTTTCTGTTTACTCCCTTAACTCACTGTATTTGATAAGCAAGGCAGATATGTAGCCTGTTACCCATCATCATTCATCACCTCTCTGCCCATGGCATTTCACAGCCCATAACCTAACTGCAGCATGGTTCAATTCATCACTACAGTTTTGGCTGTGCAATGTGACTCCACTTCAGTTAATGCAGCTTTCACAAAGTTTTCAATGCATTGCAAACCAAAAACAAGGTGTTTCCTTCCCCCCCCCCCTCAGTGCCCACACAGTCACCTGCTAGAAATTCACTCCTTTATTCTTTCCTAAATTCTGTCCCATCCTACCAAAAAATTAAAAAATCCATTCTTGGCATGTGCCACATTGTTTTGGCCAAGTGATTCATATATTTCACGGCTTCCATAAAGTATTTACACCTGTTCAAATTTTTCCCATTCGCCATTTGTCAACTAAAGTGAATAACTAAGCCAAAGCTTAGGGACATGATGATGATCAGTGACACCCCACTATCCTATAGCAAAACCTCCACCTACCCGGCCTAATCCCTCTAACTTACCCTGCAGGAGAGTTAGTAAAGTTTCTTTTCCTTACTGCCAAACAAATGTATTTGTTGAAAATAATTTGTGGTGAAGGGTGAGGCCAGAGAGTAAAGTGAGACTAAGTGCCTGATTAGGAGCTTTGCTAATGGGATACTCTGTGACGAATGTGCCAAATACAATTTATATATCCCATTCCTTTCCCTGTACTACAGTGCATCACTATTCCCAATGTCTACTTACGGCACACAGGATATCCGCATTTTATACGTGACGTGTGTGAAGTACTATGATTATTATTTATCTGCCTCTTTGGAGTGAGGGTAGAATTGTAAGGCATTTGGAGAAGAGCAGGGCCATTGGAATTAAACTAAGATAATTTTCCATTACAGCTGTCCCAGTTGCAGACTGCAACGAGTAGCAAAGTACTTGACGCGCTAGCTAGCATGCCTCCATTAATTTAGCACATAAATATTTGTACTCCATAGTGCATAATGCTTTACTCATTAATGAGAGGTAATTTATTTTTATTTTTCCACACAAAGTGTCTGTTTAGTTTTTTACTTGGAAATCCCTTGAAAGGAAAAAAAAACCTGCTTTTTTAATCTGGTGTGCTGTTATTCTGCCTTAATTCCTTTCTGACAGTCAGTGCTTTACGTGAGGCATGTGTGGGTAAAAAATTACCTACTGACTTGTAATCACATCAAACTCCAGTGGCCCTAGGGGAGAAGCAATGTACTGCTACTGTGCCACTATAATGTTAAGTATTTGCACATAACACTGTTTACAATTTGTCTTTTTTTTCTTTCTTGATATAGCTACTCCTGCTGGTACACCTACACGCCAGGAGAGAGCAGCCCGGCTGCGGCGGCAGAGGTTGGAGGCCATCCGGGTAGAATATCAATGGCTGGTGGCTCTGGAAGAGGAGGAGACAGCGGCCTTTGCCCTGGGCCCCAGTTCTTCCAGCCAGCCGCCAGCACCTCCATCCTCCCAGTAACATCACCAGCACCACCGGCAGCCACCAGTCCAACCACCATTGCTGCCGCCTCCCACTCAGACCGCCATTTGCAGCACCGTGTCCTGCAGCATCTGGTGCGCCTGGACTGCAGTATAGCACGCATGGAGGGCAACCTTGAGGAGCTCCGGACCCGCATTGAGAAAGCCCTCTTCTAGCACTTTATTTATTTTGGTGGGAGGGACTTTTGTTGTGGGTGGAGAGATTGGGAAGGGAATTGGGAGTTACTTTGGACATTATTGAGTAGGACATTGATTTGGGATGGGGTAATTTGCTTGGGGAGAGGGGTGGGCCTGTTGTGGGACAGAGGATGGATTTTTTCTTGTTAAAACAAGAAAAAGGGAAATACTAATCTACTTTATTGTAGTTTTTTTGTATTTTACTTTTACTTTGCACTGCTGCATTTTTGTGCAGTCTGTTTTTAATCTGCTTGCTTATCGAAGTTTATGCATACCAGTTAGTTATAGCTAGTTATACCCATGTCACACTACCCTCTTTAACTATATTATTGACCATTAGGGGTAGGGTATACTGCCATTGCCTATACTGCCTACAACAACCTAGATACAGGAAGGAAAGTCAAATCTGTAATAGAAGTTAGTTACTTACTAAGAAAACTAGTTCACGTCACTCCATAGTTTTCTTACTTGAATAGATTAAGCGATGACTGCAACCTCTTTCTATCTTCTTAAACTCATTGCAGGCTTTCCCAAGGTGCCTTCTTAATGGTAGTGGTGGTAGTAGTAGCAGGCTACTTTGCTAACAGGGAAGGCATCACAACAAGCGAGGTCCCACTCTCACCTAGGTGAGCTCCAACTGTATGATTACTGTATGATTAATCAAAAGCATTATGCATCACAGGCAACTAAATTGAAAGAAAAACACAGAGTTAGTGGTGTATATATTTATATCATAGCTTTACAATACCAGACTACCACCACCATGAGACAACAAAGAAACGAATACCTGATATTATAACAAAAACAAGCATTAGTAATTTCTGAGCAACGGGGAGCTATTTGGTTAAAACTAAAGTTGCGAAATCCTCGAGTCATGAGAAGTAGACTGTCAGGAGTGGAGTCGACAAGGTAAAGCGTTTACGCAACACAAGCCCTGAATGATGATGGTGACGAATGGTGTTATATATCTAAATCCCTTTTATGCGTGGGTGGGTAAGTGGGGCCGGTTTGGGCTATTGCTCAGGTAATAGAAGATCCTGCCGTGAGATGGTGTCGCTTTCACCACATCTGCCCCACCAAGTGTGTGATCCATTTATGGTGTAAATTAAGTCACCTCAATAAATCACACAGCCCGGGGGAATAGGGCCAGGGGTTTGATGAATGGATGGGAAAGGGGATTTGAGGAAAGATGTGACAAAGACTACACAACAGCAATATTCATCAGGGTGACGATGAGCAGCACATCAACATCAATCTTTTGTGTAAGGAAATTAAGAAATGAGTATTACACAGTTCAGTTAAATCCATTGCAAACAGTCCTTCAGCCACAGAGACCCAAGTTATTATATATCTTAATGTTCTGTCATCTAGGTTTGAAAAATACAAATTATGAAGGAGTGGAAAGAAGTGTAGTCTGGGGGAGCTGAGAGAGGCTGTTCGAAGTGATAGGTGCCTGGATACTCGAGCAATTTGAATCCAACCGGCCACTTGAGACAGAACAGTGACAGAAGCACCTACGTTACTGAGTGAGTGCAAAAGGAAGGCAAATAGGAAGGGTATTTGTTCGTGGTCACTCAAAGGCTTGAAAATGTGTTGGTGCACTATCAAAGCTGGGGTACAGGGAGGGAACATTTGAGGAGCAAGGAGATGGGAGTACTGGGAGGTCAAAAAAGGAGTCAGAGGTATGGGGACCACAGTGAGGGGGGGGTCAAAAAGTCCCTGCTAAAGTTTACTGTACTACTCTGTCCGAATTTTTTGCAGCCTGGCTCCATCTGTAATTAATGACCCCACACAGTGCTAAAACATGATTGTTAAAAGAAAAATGATACTGTATTACCAAATTGGGTGGTGCATCTGCATTCTTCTCTGAAGTCTGTCTTTGGTACATCTGGTAAGGTAAGCAGGAGTTTTATGGAGCTTTTTCCTTTCGTGCAGGAGAAGAGGCCTGTGGATTGTAAAACAGAAACGATATTTTAGAGTCAAGGAGAAGAGCAAAAGGTAAGCTTCATGAGGAGTGTACCAACAACCAAGACTCCGAGGCAGAGCAAGAGCATAGGCTGCTGCAATCATTCATTTTATCAGTCATGGCAGATCAGTTAACTCAGAAGTGAGAGCAATTTACAACAAATCAAAGACAAGTAGCTGCATATACTGGGCTGATCAATCTCACAACTGTAATCATAAAATTTAGCTGAGTGTGTGTATCATGTGATGATGATGGTGTGGCATCACAAGTCTGTCTCTAGTTACAAACAACAGGCCCCCCCACCCCCATCCCAACCACATAAGAGGAGTTCACATTTGAGCCAGCATACACACTCGGCAGCATTTCGCATATCAAAGCACCTCTCCAGTCCACAGAGCTGAGTAGGCCTCAGAGTCATCATCATGTTGGTTTCCTTTTGAAGTTGATAGACTCAATACCTTCCTTCTTCTGGCTGTTGGGGTAGACCCGCCCTGAGTTCTTCCATCCTCCTTCTGACTCCGAGTAACGAATCAGTCCAACTCCGTCCCGAAACCTGTAGTGCGCTGCTGTTGAAGAACAAGAAGAGCAATAGAATTTGCATATTTTGTACAGATTTGTGTTAATTAACTAAAGTGACTGTTCTGTCTCGGAAAAAACAGAAAAAAAGAGTGGACCCTTCAATTAAATCTCACTTAGTGTGAAAGGGCCAATCAACTTCAGGGAAAATGATCACCCATCAGGCCCCAAACATTGCAAACCCTCAAGATCACGTTTTACAAATATTTAGTTGAACACCCTCCCTCACGGTCTACCACCACATGAATCATCACTCACAGTCACTCAATAATATATCACTTATTGGTGCATTAGTTAGTTACCTGTTCTAATCCAAACACAATTGTATCTCTTCTTTGATGCAAGCAAAACATTGGAATTTGGCAGTCTTGTAAATCAAATTATCTTTACTGGGGAAGCACTGCTAGGGGATAAAAAAAGAAGATAGGCATGGGAGCGAGGCAGGCATTTTCCCCAATGTCCTCGAAGGGAATGGGGAGGATTCTTCACTGCAAACTAGTCCAAGTCCAATCCGGCCATACATGTGCCTGAAAATGGTGGGGCTGCATAAGTCAGACACAAACCTAATGTTCCACTAGCTATATCTTTTTTTGGGGGGGCAAAGCAGTTCAATGATAAATAGTTAAAAAGTTCTGTGGCGGCCTACACTCAGTCAAAGAAATAGTTTGTCCTCAAACTCAGGCGGTTCACCCAGAAGTTGGTCATCATGATCTAACACACTTGAGTCTGACCAATTACCCTCAGTCCCATCCTCTTCCTGTGGTATATAAGGGGTGGTGTAATTGTGTGGTATGAAGTGTTGATTCATTTTGATCAATGTCAATCTCTCCATGTTTTGAGGTGAGAGACTGGTCCTCCTCACTGTGACAACTATGACAGCTGCACTGAACAAATGCTAGCAAGACTAGCAAGATACTTTATTGCCAGCCTGCTGAGCAATGGCCATTGGTGCAGCTTCCCATACCAATACACCAATGGGTTTTGATCCATATAGACCTCTTTTGGGTCATCCAGATAGTCCTGGAGCATCATCTGAATGGTTATTGGTGCTGCCAAATGCTCAACCTCCTTTGCTTTGCCTCTGCACTGGACTTTAGACCTGCAAATTGAAACCAGAGGTTCTGGCCGATTGTTGTATTCCTGTTGTTACTACCAGTTTTAGTACTACTGGTTTTGGCTGCTATGAGATAACAGAACTGCCCTCTGTGGAAGATGAAGGCGGCACCACAGAACTTGGGGAGGGACTCCAATTTCCAGTCATTCTTCTTCCAGGTCTCTGGCTCACTGAATAATCCACATCTTGTATTCTGAAACATCCCCTTCTGAAAAAGGAATGAAAGTGGGCAGTAGGTTTTTTGTAAGGGTGTATCAAGTATTGTGGCACAGATGTACTCTTTGGACAACACGATGTCTTGTTACAGCCTTGCATTATCAACCCAGTGAAGGATTAAGCTCTGAACCAAATTATGCACATCTTCGTTTACACCTGCGAAGCTTTCAGCCACCATTTTTAATTGGTCCTGTAGCAGATGCAACAACAGGATAGCTTGGCCCATCGTACTGTCCTCTTAGCTGACTTCCCATGTGAAAACCTCAAAAGGAAGTAGCCTTTCTAGCAGGCATTTGACTAGGCCACATTTGTCCATCACAATGGACAGTTTTTCACAGTTGTATCCCCTCCTCTTTCAATGACATGCTCATTGATCGATTTGTACTGCTCAAACAGACGTTGCAACATGTAATAGGTCGAGTTCCAACGTGTTGGCACCTCCTGTATGAGGGCTTTAATTGGTACTCTGTTATCACACTGAATGATCCTTAACTGCTTCTGGGCTTTAAAAGAATGGCTGTAATGAGTGCAGATGACTATGTCTTTGCAGCAGTATGGGATTTCTCCATGGTGAACATGCCACCGAATGCCCTTAAAACTTTCTTCAGCTCAGAGATCTATATATACCTGTTGCCTAACTCCCACAAAAGAGATCCAATGTGCAGTGATAAACGTAATCAGTGGCTTGACAACTGGTCCATATTTCTTTCGTCAGGTGGCTAGTGTGAACAGCACTCTGCTACAAAGTTTGTCCAACCAATTGCAGCACACCTTGATGGAGCACTCGAACAGCAACTCTGTCAAAATAGGGCCGGCTTGGAACCTTCCATTTCGGGGAGATGGCCACCACAGATTCTAAAAACCCACTCCTTCCACAAAATAAAAAAGGAGGAGGTCCAGCCCTAACGTTTTAGCCAGCTTCTCTTTGTACAAATGTGATGTTGGGTGGTTGCATTTGTAGGGACCCTCTTGCCTAAATATGCCTGTAATAGTAGCCGGGATTCTTTTTTCTTTTGTGGTGCCACTGACACAGGCAACTTCCCGAGAGAACCATGAGGTAGTAGATTTAATGTTTGTCTTGGGACAGTCACTGTGCGCTGTTGCTGTGATATCTCAATCTGACTCGTGTCATTGAGAGGTTGCTGAGGCGAGTGATAGTGGTGCAGTGATGGGGACAGGGCTGCTTTGCATAAAGAGCATTTTACCCTCTTCTTCTTCATCTCCTTCACCTCCCACCGTGATGGGAGATGATTCCCCTCTCTCATCACCACCACCACCAGCTGAAGCAATTTTTTTTAGGGTGCGCCTCCCACCGGATTGCATGGTGTTTTTTCATATGGGTCGATTGGCCTCCAGTACCATAGTGTGAACTATGCTTCCCTCAATGAACACTTGTGTGGCAAATGGAGCATATTGCAATATTATTCTTCTGCTTGCTAATCGTAAACAAATCCCAAACTGGGGAGGTGAACTTTTTCAGTGGGCCATTGGTGCCAGTGCCCGAAGAAATGGAGGCAGGCGAGTGTGTGGACGATTGGCTCTCTGCAGTGCGTACTTCTACTGAGCTAGTAGTGAATGCAGGTCTCAGCAGGGCCCTTACAAATATGGATGCTGGTGGTTGTGGTTGTGCCACATGCCTTGTAGTAGGTTGAATAGGAGGAGTAATGTCTGTCTCTTCTTGGCCAGCTTCCACAATGACTGGCTTGTCATCCTCATCCCCTTCCATAATTGTAAGGCTTTGAGGAACTTTCCTTTTCATGAGCCTCTCCTGGTGTGTCTCGGACTCAGCTGAGGTCCAATCTGTGTCTAGATCATCAGAAGGGAGGTGTGGAGAAGATGGTGGAGTACCCTTCCTTTTTCTTGCTGGAGATCTGGAAGCCAATGTTTCTAAAAGAGGAGGTTCTTGCTCAGCAGGAAGCTCAACATCCTGTTCTGCTCCTACTTCTACTTGCTTCAGCTGTTGTCCACTGTGCTCAGTTTCCTGTAACGATTGGGTTCTACTTTTCAAAAGAGACAAACCCAATTCAATGTTACTGCTCGCCAGCGTGACCATGATTGTAGTGGATGCCTCGTTGAGAGACAGGGGTTTGGGCTTAGGTTGGGGTGGGGCCGTTGATGCGGGAGTGCTGCTCCCAACTTGCTCCAAGGAAGCCGGTGCTGCAGGCACAAGTTTACGGAACAAGGTGAGGGCCAGCACGCCAGTGGTGGAAAGCTGCTACTTCTCATTGCCTACTTTCTTGGTGGCATCTTTCTTTGGGGCCATCTTAAAGCTGTCAGTTGGCAGTGGCACTTAGCTGCACAAGCTGAAGAGATTTGAGGACTCGCGTCACGTGTTGTGTGGTCACGTCACTTTGTACAGGCCTTCTGTCTGGCAGTACTCTGGGTGATGTCTTATGTGCACCTAAAAGCAAATAAGCAAGAGAAACATGGTATTTCTTAGAAATGGGGGTCTCTAGGTGGCAATGGTTTGCACCTTTGTCCAAGTAGGAACCCTTCTTCCTAGTCAGGATAAGGGGGATACAGTACTGAAATAACCCCTGCTCGCCCCCTTGGTAGCTTGGCATGAGCAGTCAGGCTTATCTCAGAGGCACTGTGTAAAGCATTTGCACATAAACAACAGTAACACAGTGAAAACACTACAAAATGACAGTACCCCAGTTTAGAAAAATATCCAATTCTTTATATATTCAAAACAAGACCAAAACGATAATAATCCACCATACAGTACTTTAAAATATGCACTTTGCAAGAATAACCTAAAAATGCAGTTCCTTGATGTCGGTAGCTCTGTCCGGTGCTACAGCGGTGCTGAAAACAACAGAATCCAATAGTTCCGTCTGACCGCGTCGGTCATGGTGTTGGCAGACTCGTAAACAGTACCTTTTACTTGCGGCCGATCACGTTGGTGCGGGCTAGTCGTGGCAACCATCGCGGTTGCAATGTGAAGCATAGCGGTGCGGCGTGCAGTGCCCTCAAGGCGCGGAGCAGGCAGAGGCTCAGTGACGGTCATCCAGCAGCATCGGTGAGACCAGGGCTGTGGTGCGAAGTGAGGCAGTGCCCGTTGCGGTACGACAGGTCATGGTGCACGCGACAGTGCCGGTTGCTGGGAGCTGGCATCGGTAGGTCCAGACTGCGTTGTGAGATGAGGCGGTGCGTCGTGAGACTTACGAGCGGTGCCCCCAAGCCATGGTGCGGTCATGGCTGTCGAAGTCAGCGGGCAGCGAAGTTGTCGGTGAGACCAGGGTGGCAGAGTGAAGTGAGGCAGTGTGGAGTGCGGTGCCCACAGGTCATGGTGCAAGCAGCAGCTCGGTGGCTGCGGCGGTCGTCGCCGTCGGTGGGACCTGGGTTGCGGTGTGAGATGCGGTGGTGCTCTCTGTGGTGCCTTCCGGACATGGAGCCAGCGACGGAGTCGGCTGCTTTCCCACTCTGGCAACTGAAACCACGGTTCCAGAGGCGGTACCCAGAGGTAGGTGAAGTCGTTGCTGTCCCTGAGACTTCATGAACAGGAGGCAAGCTCTGTTTCAAGCCCTTGGAGATACTCAGCAAAAGTAAAGAAAGTTCAGTCAAGTCCTTTCACTGCTCACGGCAGAAGCAGCAACTGCAGGCCAACCCAACAAAGCAACAACACAGCAGCGGGACAGTACTCCTCCTAGCAGTTCTTCCAGCTCTTCTTCTTGGCAGGTTCCTTGATCCAAGCGAGTTCTAAAATTCTGGGGTCTGGGCCCCAATATTTATGTTTAGTTTCTCTTTGTTCTTTTGAGCAGAGAGTGTCTGTATCCAGCCATAACCAGTTCTGTCCTCTCTGGCCCGGCTTCCTGGCAGGAGGTGGAGACCGCATTCAGGTGCAAGGAAATCTCCCCCCACTACTCTAAATGCAGCCCAGGTCTATTCAGCCCTGCACGGACTCATCCAGGAAAGGCAGGACACACCTCAACCCGCCCCCAGTGGCTGTCTGAAGAGAATGCACAGCCCCTGTCACTCCAAAGCCAGACAGTCAATCCACAAACCCAGCAGAGGCACACAGGATGGCTAAGCAAGAAAATACCTACTTTCTAAAAGAACAAAAAAATCATCTTTACTAAAAGATGCATTTTTATATTATAAGTTCAGGCATACTAAACCCCATTTCCTTATCTTGTCCCAATGGGAAGATATGCTTATAAGATGTTATAAGTAAACTCCCATTCTATCCTATGGGACAGATAGCCTTTCCATAGTGAAAAACGAAATACCCTGTAATTCACTACCAGGACATGTCACACACACCAGTATATGTCGTACCTTTACCTTTAATATACACGGCACCCTGCCCACGGGTACCCTGGGCCTACCGTAGGGGTGACTTACATGTAAGAAAAGGGAAGATTAGGGCCTGGCAAGTGGGCACACTTACCAGGTTGAAATGGCAGTTACAAACTGCGCGCTGACACTGCAGTGGCAGGTCTGAGAACCCTGTACAGCGCAGCTTGTGTGGGTGGCACAACCAGTGCTGCAGGCCCACTAGCAGCATTTGATTTACAGGAAGTGGCACCCTCCGTGCACTTTACTAGGGACTTACTAGTAAATTAAATATGCCAATTATGGAAACCTCCAATCCATAACACAATTTACCATAGGAGCTCCTGCACTTTAACACTGAACAGCAGTGAGAAAGTGCGCAGAGACACTAAACCAGCAAAAACAGAGTCAAAACCAGGAGGTCAGAAAGCAAAAAGACAGCGGAAACACACCAAAAGATGCCAGGTCTAACAGTATTGTTGCAGTTTGAATCCAGTACAGACAAAGACAATATAATTTAGTGTGGTTATCCTACATAATTATCAACAATAGTGTATCCATTCCAAAGTCAAACTACACCACCATAAAATAAATATTTCATTTCCAATCAGCATAACAAACAACATACAGATATTAATGTTTGCTTTATGTACATCTAAGCCAGGGAGAAACCTGTGGCAGTCAGGGAGGTCCAGGGGGAAATGGAATAATCCTTAAAAAAATGAATGCTGGTGTGTGTGCACCTGTGGCAGGCAGGGGATCCAGGTGAAAATGGAATAATACTTAAAAAATCAATGCTGTTGTGCAGCTCTACACCTATGGCAGGCAGGGGGTGGATAGATGGTGGGAAAATGTTAAAAAATGTATTCCAAAAATTAATTAAAAAAATAAACAATTTTTAAATTAAAATAATAAATTTAAAAACTAAAATCAACAAAAAAATAGTTGCTGGTTTACTGCGGGTCGATGAGAAGCACTTTAGGAGGCAAGAAGGTGCAAGTAAAAACTGCATATAATATAAAACACTGTTCATATTATTCATAATATACATATAATAACAATGATCAATCGAACATTATTAAACTAATAACAGGAAAAGTAAAAATTGGACAAAAACAAAAAAAGACCTAGATTTCGCTGATCATTCTCCCTAAAAAATAGCTTTGATGGAAAACTGGAAAAAAGCAAATTAAAGGTGGCTTTACAAAATGAATGCTGACCACATGGTCAACCAAAAACAGCAAGCAAGGAGGCATGGGCAGTGGCCACAACAAAGAACACATGTAGCCCTATGGAAAAGGCACACTGGCGGTCTTCACAAAATGACCACCAGCCACATTGTCAAACAACAAGCAAAGGGGTATGGACAGCAAAGAAGTACACATGCAGGCCTATGGCAAAAGCACACTAGCTGGCTGCACAAAATGCCTGCTGGCCACATGGTCAACCAACAACAACAAGCAAGGAGGTATGCCCACAACAAGAACACATGCAGGCCTATGGCCAAAGCCCACTGATTGGGCTACCCAAAATGTTTGCCGGTCACACAGTCAAACAACAAGCAAGAAGGCCTGGAAAACAAAGAACACAGACAGGCCTATGAACACCAACTACACAAAATGGCCCCTGGCCACATGACATTGAGAGCAAAGACAAAAATTAACTGAGCTATAAAAATTTTGCTACAAGAATACACATCCTTCCAAGGCATCAAATATTACCGTACCTATACACTTTTTGCTGCAAAAGTGTGATATACCCCCCCAAAAAACAGATTTTTAATTTAATCCAATGTTATCCCTGCCCTAAATGATGTTTTAAAACAATGTATACCACAGAAAAGTTGTTCATGCACTCATGACTAGTACTGGGCCTACTGACTGCATAGCCCGTGAGCAGACTAGGACACATAGTTAAATACATGAATATATTGCAAATGTATTAACAAGCATGGAAAGAACTGTGCAACTTTTTCCTTTCCAAAAAAATAAAAATCAAATGCAAAAAATTAACTAGGCCCCTACTGAAACTGCAGGCCACACACTTCAATAAATTTTAAAAATCGAAAAAAATACAGATAAATACTGGTGCATGCCCTCTATCAAACAAACAACACCCTTATGCAACAGTTTTTGAAATTACCTGTGATATCACAAAAAAAGTCCTTAAATCCAATGGTATGTATGCAGCAGACAAAGTGAGTGTTCCTTCTAGCTCCAAATCCAAATGAAAAGTCACGTCAACAGAGAAAAGAAATCTGCCGGATTGCGGAATTTAGTGGGAATTTCTCATTACACACGGAGCGCAGAGTTCCCGAATTCCGTGAGCGGAGTGAATTTTTCCGCCCACCCCTACTATGGAGACACTTTGGGGTCCTGGGTTCAACAGATGCAGGTCCAGCCCTTCTCAAACAGGCAAGAGAGCAGCAGGTCAGCACAGCAGGGCAGCAGTCCAGCAGAGTAGCAGTCCTTTCAGCAGCATAGAGGTCCTTCTTCCTGGCAGAGTATCCACAAGTCCAGAAGTGTACTGAAGAGGTGATGTCTGAGGTCCAATATGTATACCTGTTGCCCTGCCTCTGGAAGGTGAGTGAGGCTTCTAGAGGTTTCCCTTTGAAGTCTCCAGGCATCCTCCCTTCCCTGTCCTGACTCCAGACTAACTACAGGGGATATGCAGCCTAGTCAAGTGTAACTAGGGCTGTGCCCAGCACTGTCTTCCCATCCTGCCAGTCATGACCCATCCAAGCACACCTAAGCTCTCTATTGTGTGTGGATATCTAGAAGGAATACAATAAGCCCAACTGTCAGCTACAAACCTGCATGTTATCCAGAGACAGGCCACAGGCCATAAATAGCTATGTTAAGAAAATGCCAACTTTCTAAGAGGGGCATTTTCAAAAAATGTAAAATTAGACTTTACCATAAGCGAGGATGTTTCATTACAATTCCAAAGACACCGGGCCTGATTCACAGAACTAACTTACGTCAAAAACATAAAGTTTGTACTTTTTGGTATTCACAGAATACACTTACTCATTTTGGTATTCACAGAATGAACTTACTCATTTCGGTATTCACAGAAGTTAGTAGTCCTAACTTTAGGACTCCTAAATGCCTTCTGTGAATACCGAAAGTCTTAAAGTTAGGATTTTTCTCAGTTTAGGAGTAGTAAAGTTAGGACTCCTAACTTTAGGACTCCTAAACTGAGAAAAATCCTAACTTTAAGACTCTTCGGTATTCACAGAAGGCATTTAGGAGTCCTAAAGTTAGGACTACTAACTTCTGTGAATACCGAAATGAGTAAGTTCATTCAGTGAATACCAAAATGAGTAAGTGTATTCTGTGAACACCAAAAAGTACTAACTTTACGTTTTTGACGTAAGTTAGTTCTGTGAATAAGGCCCACCATAAATAAACTGGTTACCTGCTCCCTTTTGGAAATTACAGCTTATTAAATTTAATAAGGCAACTCTAATGTTATCCTATGGGAGAGGTAGGCCTTGCAGTAGTGAAAAAACAAATGTAAGAGTTTTTCACTACCAGGATATGTAAAACTTCGAATTACATGACCTACTTTTTAAATACACTGCACCCTGCCCTCTGGGCTGTCCAGGGCCTGTCCTAGGGATAACATATATGTACTAAAAAGGAAGGTTTGGACCCGGCCAAAGGTTTATTTTGCCAGGTCGAATGTGCAGTTTAAAACTGCACACACAGGCTGCATTACCAGGCATGAGACATGTTTTAAAAAATATATATATATTTGAGTGGATTGCAACAAAAAAGAGAAATAACTAATTTGCACAATACAGCTTAGATCAATGAAACAATCAATCCCTGCATACATAAGTAAAACAATAATGTGATGGCAATAAAGTGCTAAAAGGGCATCAGGAGATATCAAAAAAAGACTCAGCAGCTAATGTCCAAACTGGTAATCAGTTCATAATTATAGTGATAAAATGCTAGTGCAATCGGACTAAGGTGCTATCCTTGCCGGATCGAAAAATCCATCAAAAAAGTGCTGATACAATATCAATACAGTGCTAAAATTGAAACACCCGAAATATCGATGACATAAGAGTCACAACATATAATCAATAAAACCATCTGTTCATGAATACATCAATAAAGTGCTAATGCTATAGAAATAAAGTGCTAACAGTACAAAGTCAGGCAATATATCGATACAGCAACTTATTTATACTCTGAAATAAAGTGCAAATGATCAAATACCACATAGATAATAATCTACTTTCATAACACATTGAGGGTATAAATGACTATGAACATTTTAAAATGCATTATTGAAAAAACCCTTACCAGATTGCTACAAATCTTCTAAGAGACCCTATCCGCTTGGCATATGCTTCCTCCCTTATATATGTCTTAACCATCTTTTCTTGCCATTGCTGAATCAACGGTATCTTATCAGACTTCCACTTTTGAAAAATTAGAGACCTGTCCACTGCAATAGCTATTGAACAGAAATATTGTTGGTATTTAGACAAATGTTGGACCTCTATTGAACACCCAAAAAGAGCTAATTTAATAGTAGGAATAATGTGGACTGATAAAGCTAGACATTGATTAATCCTCGAAAAACATCAGACCAGAATTGATATAGATCGGGACAGTAGAAAAAAATATGGTTCCAGGACCCTATCTCTGGGTTCCCACATCTAAAACAAAACTCCGAAGAGGCCGGAAAAATTCTATTCAGTCTTTTAGGTGTATAATAAGTTAGCCATCTTGACAAATAGGCCATTCTTTTATAGTTTGCAGCTCTAAGGGCTTTATGGCCTACTTCACATAGAGACTGCCATTCTTTTTGCTGACACTACAGCCGGTTTCTTTCAATAGTTTAGGAAAAAAGTTATCGAGCACTTTGTGCTGGCCCTGCTGTATTAGGCAAGAATACCAATTGCCTACTCCACATAGGCCATGGCCATATAGTTGGTTTAATATATTTAAAGCTTCATTATTAGTTACAACATAATTTGCTTTTAAGAAGCTCGAATTTTGATTAAGACTAAATGCCAAAGCTGGAAACCTTGGGCCCAGCTGCTGGGACAACATCTCACTGGTAATCAAATTAGATGTACTAAAAAAGTCACCCAAATATTCAAAACCCACCTCTTGCCATAATTGCAAAGACCCCGAGAAAGCTGCAAACCAAAGGGCTGACACTAATTTTTGAATATAGATGGTATCTAGGAATTTTATTTAGATTAAAAAATACTTGTATGCGACAAGCAAGGTCAGCTAATGCCTTGTATCTCGATTTTTTAGGGAGTTTCGGAAAACGTAGAAAAACGGGTAATTGGATTGCACTCTCCTGCGCCATACTTTTTAATAAGAAATTCTCAAAATTTGATGCTGCCAATGGGAGTTGAACCAATAAATTCAATAAAGCAGCCTAGTGATAAAACTCAAGATTGGGGAGGGCGAGCCCCCCCTGACACATATGTAGTTGTAAAATTGCTAAAGAGGTTCTAGGCTGATTCTGTGCCCATATAAAATTCCGAATTAATGCATGTACTTTCGAGAAATATGATTTAGGAATTTTAATTGGAAGATGAATAAATAAAAATACAAATAATGGCAAGATAGACATTTTGACCAATGATACAAGGCCTATTAATGTTAAAGGAAGAAGAGACCATCTATCTAATAGCCTCTTAGCTTTTTCCAGGGTGTTTCCATAATTTAGCCTAAAAAGATGATCATAATGGCAATGTACATATAAACCTAAATAGCTAATAGGATTATATGAATTCTGCTGAGGGAGAAAAGGCAGCGACACCGATGGGGCATTGAACCAAAGCACCCCCGTCTTTGCTTGATTTAGTCTATACCCACCTATTTGTGTAAACTCTTCTGCTTCCTTGAAGGCATTTAAGATATTAGATGGTTCTGCTGATAAATATAAAATAACATCATCTGCAAATAATTTCATTTTTGGCATAGCCACTATTGGAGGCATTATCTGGAGATTATTGCGGATTTTAATTGCCAAGGGCATTATAAAAAGTGCAAATAAAAGGGGGGACAGCGGGCATCCCTGTCTAGTCCCACGTTGAATCTTGACTATACCCACCGATTCTCTGTTAATCAAGATTCTCGCCTCTGAACCTGAGTAAACATCATTTTTATTATTTTGACCAGACGTTCAGACAAGCCGAACTTAGATAATATAAAAAACAAAGCCTGCCAGTCAACAAGGTCAAATGCTTTTTCTGCATCAAGCATTAAAATTGCTGCCTTAACCTTGTTGACTGACAGGTAATCGATGGCTTGTGTCAAAATATATTAGAGGCCTTAGATCTATTCCGAATAAAACCTGACTGATCTATATGAACCACCTGTTGTGCAACCGGAGTCAACCTTACTGCCCAGATTTTCATAAAAATGTTATAGTCTATATTTAAAAGACTTATAGGTCTGTATGAACCAGCAGCGGTGGGATGCTTATCTTTCTTAAGAAAGCAGACCACAACCGCTTCCTTAACATTTTTAGATATTGGTTCACCATTTTTTATCAAATTGTATAATTTAGTAAGAAAAGGTAAAAACAAAGGTTCAAAAATCTTAAAAACTTCAACAGGAATACCGTCATTACCTGGGGCTTTCGCATTGGCTATAGATTTCAATACATTACTGACTTCATCTTGTGAAATAGATTTATCGAGAGAATCCTGTACGGTCTTAGAAATAGAAGGCATTTCTAAAGATACAAAATAGTTTATAAGTGATGCTTGAGTAATTTCCTGCATCTCCTCATATATCATTTTAAAATGCCGTAAAAAAAAACCTGCAATTTCCTCTTTGGAATCTACAATTGTATCCAAGACCGGGTCTCTAATCCGAGTGATTGTATTTTGACTATTCTGAGTTTTTGTTAACCAGGCCAGATAGCGTCCTATATGTTGACTCTCTTCGTAAAGTTTTTGTTTATAGGCCTTGCTCCTCTTGATTACCTGAAGATAAAAAAATTGCCTAAGATTATCTTTAGCCTCTGCTAGATCTTGAAGGAGACCAGTCTTTTCAGATTCAGACCTAACCGTCTTTGAATTAGCTTTAACTTTTTCAACCTCATCCTGTGGGGGAAGCATCTACTGAGAGCGTTTTTTCAGCAGCGCCGATGTATATGCTATTACTTCCTCTAAAGGGTGCTTTAAAAGCTTCCCACACAGAAAAGATAGACGCTGTGTTCTCATTGATTTTTAAAAAATGCTTAATAAAAGACTGCATTTCAGTAATCCACTCCACATCTTCGAGAAGAGATTTATCAAAGCACCAGCGCCTAGTATTTCGAAGCTGTGTTCCCTTCATTTGAATTTTAATAGAAATGGCTGAATGATCAGAAAACGCATTGGAGATAATCTCTGTCTTGTTTCTGGATAACAGATTATCAATCAAAAAAAAATCTATTCGAGATGCGGTCTTATATCTGAAAGAATAGCATGTATAATCTGAGTGTCCAGGATGACTTTGATGCCATGGATCCAGCAAAGCAAAATCCTTTTTCATCATATTAATCAGCTTGTTTGATTTAGGTTTTAGTTGTTTCTTAGTTGTATTAGAAGTAACTAGGCGAATATCTTGAATGAAGTTAAAATCACCCCCCCCCCACATTATAGAGCCTCAGAGACTGCCAATAGATCATAAATTTGCAGTAAAGCAGAGATGTCATCAAATATAGGACCATAATAGTTCAAGAGATCAAATACTACCCCATTACGGTTAACTTGCACATAAATCCAGCGGCCTTGAACATCGCGACTAACTTTTAATATTTGCCAATCGCAGTTATTAGAAAATATAATAGCCACCCCACGAACTGATGAGTTAGCCGAGGCAAAATAGGCTTGGTTATACCCCTTTGGAAGAATCAGTTTAGGTGTATCAGATCTAAAATGAGTCTCCTGGATAAACAGCACTTGTGGGGAGAAAAAAAGCAACCAAGTTAACATTGCACTTGCTTTTCTTAAATTCAACCAGCCATTCACATTGCACGAAATTATTTTGATGCTATCCATTCAAAAATAGAAATTACAGCTTTCATCGCACCAAAAATACATAGAATTAGAAATTTGAAAAGAAAAACCACTTATGTATGCAATCCAAAAACGATCCACTCATTTTTTCTCTGCTACCCCAAACCCACCCCCACCCTAGCCACCCCAAAACCCTACGTGGCGGGCGTCCCCCTAGCAACACGCCACGCGAAACCCCTAACTGATGGATGCCCTGGAATTGCATCCTCATCTGTCAGAATCGGGTCCCCACCACCATCCCCACCCTTCTTGAGAAAAACCAAAAAAGGAAGAGAAAAAAACGAAAGAGCAGGAATAATACCCGCCTATATATAACTCTAATTTCAAATTGTTTTTAAAAAGTCCTGTGCTTCTGAAAGAACATTAAAGATCTTAAGTTGTCCCTTCCAAAGCACCTTCAATTTTGAAGACTGAACCAAGGAGGCCTGTGCTCCGATTGATCTAAATTCAAAGGTAAGCAATTGAAACGCCTTTCTCCGCCTAGCTGAAGTCACGGAAAGATCAGAAAAAATCTTCAAAGAGGCATTTTGCTAAATCGTTAACGTTTTCTGCTGTATCGCTCTAGTAAGGACCTGTTCCTTAATCTGGAAATCGGAGAAGTTGACCAGATTAGTTCGAGGATATTTGGCCCCAGGTGACTGATGAAAAGGTACTCGATGAGCCCGCATGATTGTCAAATCCTCAGGAGCAGATGGTAAAACATGATCTTTAATCAACATATTGATAAGCTGAGGAACTGATTGTATATGACCCTAGGATTCACTCCCTTCCGGAATTCCCATAAATCACAGATTGGAGCGTCTTGCATGATTCTCCATAGATTCTAATTTTAGCTCCAGTTCTGGAATTTTTGCAAATTCAGGTGTCGTACGGGATTGCATAAGTGCCAATTTGTCCTCGATGTCAGAGATTCTTTGCTCCGCTGCCTGTAGCTGATTTGGCAAGACCAATAAGGTCTCTTCCATTTTAGTAAGCCTTTGCTTTATTAGCTCCGTATCCAAAGCTTGCTGGACTTTAAGCCCACGGATCTCCGCCAGATTTGTATCCAGCATTTTTTTCAAAGCTTCTGACAGGAGCTCCTGAGCCCCGCAAGGATTTTTAATCAACGATACTTTTGAATGGATATTCATTCAGGAGCAACCATCGCTTGTACGCTGAGGCTGGTGCTTTGTCCATGGGAGGGAACAAAGGAAGCTTTGTCTGAAGCTCCCGGACCCCCCGAAGCAGTTGGAGGAGTATAATCCGGTTTCTCTTGCACATTTAACGCAGCGACCCCCTCGAATGTTGATTTCGCGGGCCCTAGTATTGTTGTAATCGATGGCAATACTCCCGCTGTGATCTCCTCACCAGAATGTTTAGACCCAACATTTGAGAACAAAGGGAAGGTTTTAGGCTTTTATAGAGGCTCAAGACTCTTACCTAACCCTACTTTCCTCGTTGACGAAATAGAGGCTGGAGATGGAGTTGAATTTTTAGAGCTGTTAGAAATTGAACAGATGGCACTAGCTTTTTCTATTGCAGCTGACCCAGGCTTGCGCAAAAATAAACCTTCCGCTGTCCCCCTTCCCTCTTCTTCGTGGGGCTGGGCAGGATTAAAGGAAAAGGCAGGAGCACCTCCCGAGGTCTCCATCTGCTTATCTCGCCAGCCAGCCACCCTACTCTGTGAGGCCTTCTTACGTTGTTTAGGGGGGACAGGGGGAACTGGTGAACCAATTTTTGCGCGAAGTTGTCGCATGACAGTAGGGCACATATGCTACCAATGCATCGAATATCAAAGTCTTGCCTTTCAGCTATTGTAGGTCAAGTATATACCTCCCACGGGTGCCGGGAAACTAGCACAGCCCTATATAAGCCACAAAGTCGTGAGTAGCGCCTACGTTGCACTTCGCCTTAGCCAATCCTTTACTTACACCGGTGAATGGGAGCAGATTATACCAGTTCCTCTTCCAGGCTGAATAAGAGCAGTCTCGTTATCTCTCCGTAAGCATGATGAGAGCTGGGACCAGACCTCATAAATTTCCAATATCTTAGCAACAGCAGCAGCTGACACCAAAGTCTCCTCGCCTCATAATCCTCCAATCCTCAGCAGCTGCGGGCGCCACACTTTCTGCCTGGCTCCATTTCCTGAACAAAGGTTAATCAGCCCACTGGATAAAGGGCAGGAGTGGTAGGCACAGCTCTCCAAACCACAATCACGCCACCATAAACTCCTTCAACGAATCAAACCCCCACGGTTCAAGCGGTTCAGAACGTCAGCCTCCAGAAAATCCCCTCACCGCGCCACCCCAACACCATGACTCGGTCTTTCAGCAAGTCTTCCTTTTTCAGCGCCTCATTACGGAGCAGCTAAACGCTGTCGGAGCTCCGAGTACAAGCAGAGCTCCAGCGTCTGCCTGCGAAGGGGAGGGGCGGGCTGGAGGATCTGGTTCCGCCATCAGCAGCAGGACATGGGGCAGCCGCTGCCGACCGCATGAGACATGTTTAAAGGGCTATTTAAGTGGGTAGCACAAAAAGTGCTGCAGGCCCACTTGTAGCATTTCATTTACAGGTTGTGGGTATATGTTGTACCACTTTTCTAGGGACGTACAAGTAAATTAAATATGGCGCTTGAGTGTATGCCAATTCTACCATATTTAGAGGCGAGAGCACAAGCACTTTAGCATTGGTTAGCAGCAGTAAAGTACACAGAGCCCAAAGAGTAACAAAAAGGAATTCAGCACAAATAGGAGGAGTGAAGGCAAAAAGTTTGGGAATGACCCTGTCGAAATGGCCAAGTCCAAACCCCGTCCAGGACAAAGTATTTTTTTCTGCTGCAAAAACAACACAAACACAACCAGGAAGATGCAGAAAACCAGATGTGTCAAAACAATATCCTTCTCTCCATCATCCCTGAGAAAGGAAGCAAGAGGCAACCAATGGAAAGTTTGAGTGAGTCAGTCCTAAAGCTTGTTGTAGATCTGCTGAGGACATGCTAGTCACTGTCTCAGGAGCCCATAGAACAGTATGGCTCCCAACAAAAAGGACTGTTCTGCTCCTACAGCTATATGAGCAAAACTCTTGGACTACCACATAAAACCAAAAGAGCTCTCACCAGCTTGAAAGCTGCTATCCATGGCTTATGCCCTTTGAATTCACAGCACTGTCATTGCATTCCTGTCCTTGGAGGATAAAAATGCAGCACCTGGAATAGCAAACAAACGGGACTCGTGAGGTTCTCAAGCTCCCATCAGAACGTGACATTTGGCTGCCTGTTTTGAAACTTGATCAGTCCAGGGCATACTTTTCTGAATGACCAAACCTGTAGAATTGGCATAAATGTGTAAATCCTGATGAAAACAGGACTGCACAAATGCACAGAATATGTGTGCTGTCTTTCTGTGCCCTATTTGTGTTATTCCTCCAGAACTGGGTGCTTAGAGGTTAAAAAATAAAGGCACCATAGGCTTTGGGAATATAAAGATAAGGCACAGCATAGGAGGCAAAGAAAGTGGTTACTAGGTTTCAAAGAGGAGGTACAGATCTGGGAAAGCTGTGATAGCAGCTGGAAACCCAAACAAAGGGTCTCTACCTCTTGCAGGGGTCTTCCTGTCATTCCTGCGGGATCCAGCCTACCAGCATAAGGCAATGACTATTTAAGACATACTCTGCTGCTAGCAACGCTTTCCAGTGTGGAGGAGAAGCCCTAAGTAATGGTAACAGGCTTCAGAACAACTGTCCAAGCTTTAGTCATCCCACAGCTAGTTCGAGACACTGACCAGCTCTGTGGTCTTCCTGGCACACACCGTGTCATGAAAGGCATCCTACATTCAGCATCATATTATGAAAGGCTTAAAGAAGTTTGAACCTTATCGCTTCATCTCTGATTAAACTATACTGGCTTCCCCTCAAAGACTTCATCATCTTCAATATACTCTGCATTATATGCAAAGCCACCACAAATGGCACTTCTTTATAACTTGTTGAAAAAGATTGACAGAGCATCACCAAGCCAGAAACAAAAAACTACAAGAAAAGAGAAAACCAGAATACCAGCCTTCTTCATCTTTGTCAGCAGGATCAGGAATCGCTTATCAACATCAGAACAGCCCCAGTTCTTCTGTAATTCCTTGCAGAGATGAAGAGCCACCCTATGAGAGAACACTGCAAATTGGGTTTGCCACACAGAAATATCCTGCTTCTTTGTGAACTATACTGAATTGCAACCCTGAGCTTCTGCCTGTGTTCAGCACACTGTTGCTCACTAGACGGGATTGCACTCTACAATTACCTACGTCTGCAGATATGCAACAAACTAGTCTCTCAGTATGTTAAGCACAAGCACTGTCCAAGTTTTCATTGTTAGTATGGCGGCTTAGATAAAAGGTAACATCACTGTTCTGTTAAAAGCATAGCAGCTGTGTTGAGAAGTGTTGGTGCTGTCCATCACTAATGTAGCTGCTGTGGTACCAGCCCTTAGGAAAAATTAAGTGCCTGGCTGACGAATGCTTGAACTGTCCATTACTAGTTCAGCCTACTGTAGTGCTAATATTGTCAATTACTAGTAGAAGAAGATGAGAATAGCTGCAATACACATTATTATAAGTACCAACAATCTTTATTCTTCTCTTTCTTCTAGAACAAGAATGTAGGTGTAGTTAATCCCTGGTTTAATTTGCTATGGGCCTTAAGTTGGCTCATGGCTCAGTGTGCTAAGATGTTTGATGCAGAGGTCATCTTTTGACAATATATTGTTTGATTTGAATCTGGGTGGGCGTACTTTCCCACAGTCTTTCATCCATCCAAAGTAATGTCACTCAGTTGGGTATCTTTATACATCTTTTTCTTTACGAGACACCTTGGCTTGAAGGTGTACTCTACAAATATGCGTGTAATGTTACCAATATTCTAAAGTAGCTCTGCTTTTCATAATGTGACCTATAGCATTCACAGCTGAGCTGAAATCTTTATGGGCTACTATAGTGGTGACATGATTAGTTCTTCTGCAACGTATTTGCTTCCAATAACTATGTCCAGAAGGCGGGGGTGGAGCAAGCCTAGCTAGAAGATGGCCGCACTCTGAGCGAGCTCCTTCAGCTGCGAACAATATCCATAAATATCCTGAGCCAAACAAATCGTTTCTAGGTCAAGGACATTGACCTAAAGCTGTCCAGATGAAACAAGAACACATCCAGAACCGGACACTAACAATACCTGGGGGGCTGTTGCCAGAATCGTGAAGCTGGTGCGGCCACGCGGCCTGGTGGGAGGCAGAGCCGCTCGCCGAATCAAGAAAATGGAGGATACCGCGAGGAAAGTGGAGGATACCGCGAGTCGCGGGCTGCCAACGAGCCGCTAGACGCCTCTCTGGAGTGGCCGGTGTCTGTGAGCCTGCAGCCTGGGACTGGAGTGTGGACATCTTGGAGAGCGACACGCTGGGACTGCTGAAACGGCTGGTGCGGCCCGGAGGCCTGCGGCAGTGAACTGGTGAGTGAGGCTCGGCCTTCTGCTGCCCACGGCGTGAGGCTTTGCTGCAGACCGCGTCAAGTGTGTGGGGCGCGCTGCTGCACGGCATGACCCCCCTGAGGCCCCACATAATAGTAACATGCTGGACTCTCGCCCCACAGTATAGTGAAGTTGTCTGGGAGATAGCGGCCTGCACGAATAGCTGGACGGCGCGGCACCCGCAGACGGGATTTGATCGTGGTCCTGGCGGTGTGGGGGGGGTGACGGCACCATTGTAAGGAAAATATCTTGCACAACGTGGGCTCTGTGGGATGCGCTAGAACATTATAGTGCTACAACATGTACAGCATAAGAGAGACATAATAGCAGGCAAAGCCAGAGCAACTTGACGGCCGCAGGGGTGGTGTCTGGTCCCGGTGGTCACTGTCCCCCTCCAGTTGCAATACTTCATAATCTGCAGCCCATTAACTCAACTGAGCGGCGTCAGCTCTGTTTCACTGGGGTCTGGTGCCCGGTGGTGAATAATTGCTATCCGCGTCCCATCTTATACTGTATTGACCTATCATAGAGCTGGGGAAAGCGGACAAAGTACAGTTAAAGCTACAGTTTGACCGCCATGGGGCTAGGAGCGGCCATGCAGTGGAACAAGAAGACCCAGAAGAACCAGCCTCAGACTCCGAGTTAGGAGGGGATCTATGCCAAATATTAACAGCAATGCAGACCACAGTAACCACCATTGATGGGAAGATTGACTCCCTAACATACTGTGTGGACAGGCTGTCAGAAAGGATGGATAAACATGCAGAATGCCTGGATATGGTGGAACGTAGAGTATCTGACACAGAAGATGCTCAAAATACCACGGCGGAGGCTCAGCAGAAGTTGGAAAAGACTCTAGCAGCGCTAGAGACCAAGGCAGAAGATATAGAGGCATGCTCTAGGCGCAATAACCTCCGCATACTCGGAATTACAGAAACCACAAACACGGGCAACATGGAGCGCTTCGTGGAAAAACTGCTGACTGAATTGATGGGAGCTGAGAACTTCTCTAACATTTTTGGGGTAGAGAGGGCGCACAGATCACTGGCACTGCAGCCGCCGCCAGGAGCAAGACCCCGACCCATCATAGCAAGGCTCTTAATTTACAGGGACAGGGATGCCACGTTGCGCCGCACCAGGGAATTATGGAATCTCAGCTATGAAGGCATGGAAGTCTCCATATATCCCGACTTCACGACACATGTCCAGAAAGCACGTAAAACGTTTGCGCCAATAAAGAGAAAGCTGCAAGAAATGAGCGTTGCCTACGCTATGTTATACCCAGCCAGATTTAAGGTCACCTTAGACGGCAGATCAATGATATTTGGAGATCCTCAGAATGTGCAGCAATTTCTACAACAAAGGGCCAAAACAAACAACCAGCGGAAATCACCTAGGGGAGGAGAGAACGACCCAGGCTGCACTTCAGGTCTGGATGACTCAGGTTAAGATCACCAGATTAAACTATTGTAGCAAGGTATACTCAACTGTATGCTATCAAATCCTATAGTGTCAAAACGGAGAACTAGCAATACAGCCACTGCGTAATATCTTCAAGCAGGGACAAAAGACCTGAGTCATACCACTGTTCCCATCCCGGGGAAAGTCACACATAAACTATGTATGGACACATGCTACTGGTGCATTGAAGCTGTTGGTTAAGCAGCCCCCCGCTGCGCAACAATGTGGGGGTGCCCAGAGGGCCACTACTGCCTCATTGTGTACGTCACAACCTGCATCTAAAATGGTTGGGGGGTGAGAGGAGTTTGGGGAACTGAGTTAAGGGAGGGGTATGTCTCTGATACAATTGGGGTATCGGAGTGGGGGGAGGGCACCTGTTGGGGTTGAGAACGGTTCAAATAGGCACCAATCGATGTTACACTTGAGCTGCTATCCATCTTTAGCATACAAACCGTTTCATATCAAAAGATCAAAATAAATAAGGCGTGTAATGGCACTGACCTATAGACCCCTGACCCTACTCACCTGGAACGTAAGAGGCCTGAACAATACACTAAAGGTCAGACAGATACTGGCCTACTGAGATAGACATGGAGTGGAAGTGGCATGTCTGCAAGAAACGCACCATGTGGCACATGCAGAACTTAACGTGGGGGCTAGATGGGTATCCACATGCATTGCATCCTCAAATTCGTCATATGCCCAAGGGGTATTACTGATGGTCAAGAAGACCACTCCATTTACGTTGCTCCATTCGATCACAGATTCTTACGGCTGATACATTATTGTGCAGGGCATCTTTAGTGGCATGACTCTGACAATTGTTAATGTTTATGGCCCTAACACGGATAACCCAACCTTTTATGCACAAGTATGGGCGAGTCTACACGAACTATCTCCAACCGTAATAGTGTGGGACGTGGACTTTAACACATGAATAGACCCAACACTTGACAGATCGACCAATAATGACAGGTACGGCAAACAGGCAGCCAGGGTACTTAAGGAGGGCATGGAGGAGCAGAATTTAATTGATATATGGAGGCTAAGGTATCCGGGGAGATGGGAGGGCACATGTTCCTCAAATACTCATAATACATGGTCCAGGATGGATTTCTACCTGGCATCTCGGGAGGTCAGCACGTGGACGCGCACCGTGGAGCACCTGCCCAAAACCCTCTCTGATCGTGCCCATGTCCGCTTAGTGTTGCACCTCCCCACGCACACCCCCAGACAATTTACATGGCGCTTCCCGACTGAAGCGCTGTTAGACCAAGTTTTCAAAGATGAGGTGCGGCAGGCCATCAGGGAATACTTTGAATATAACACAGGATTAGTCACAAATGCACTAACACTATGGGAAGCCTTTAAGGTGACAGTGCAAGGGGTATGCATAAGTAAACAAACCGGGATGTTGCAGGACATCCTCCAGCAACTTGTTAAACTAGAAAAAACTATCTAGACACTGGAGAGAGAACATGAGCAACCATTGGATGCTACGCTATTGGCCACAATTAGTGAGAATATGACTGAATACCAAGAGGTCACAGAAAGTGAGGTCAGGTTTTTATCACGCATGCACACAGCGCGCAGGTATGGGGAAGGGGGCCGCCCAGGGCACACGCTTGCAGCAAGGCTACAACACATTTGTACCCCCACACATAGCGGATGCTCAAGGTAGAGAACACTATGACACGCCAGTTATAGCAGGTGTATTCACAGACTACTACATGCAGCTCTATACCTTACGACAATCAGCCCTAGACAGCGAAATCGCATAGTACTTGGAGGATGTGGCCTAAGCGTGGCTGTCCGATGCACAAAGGGAATACTTTATGCAGCCTATAACTGATGATGAGGTTAAGGAAGCGATAAGGTCCTTGTCAAATGGGAAAGCCCCCGGTACGGACGGCCTACCGGGCAAATTTTATAAAGAATATAGTGACATCCTGGTTCCATATCTTTTCATGATGTATACGGAGGCCTATGAGCAAGTCGCACTCCCCCCGACCCTACAAGCCTTGCTGATAACACTCCTTAAACCAGATAAAAGCCCCAATCAATGCGACTCATATAGTCCTCTCTCACTTATTAATACTGACGCTAAGATTTTTGCTAAGGTATTGGCCACTACAATACAACCCCTAATGCAACAACTAATCTTACCAGATCAATCTGGATTCATCCACGTGCGATCCACAACCCACAACTTGTGCACGCTATTTGCCCTCTTCCATCAGTTAGATCTCGAGCTGCCCGCAGCGGCAGTGCTACTTGGTGCTGCCAAGGCATTTGACTCCGTCAAATGGACGTACATGTTCACGGTCCTCTGATGAATGGGATTTCCGCAGAGTTATCTCTGCTGGATTCAGCTACTGTATAACGGGCCGGTTGCAAGAATCCGTGTGAACTGCACCATGACAGATGCAATGAATGTCAATAGGGGAAACTCGGCAAGGCTGCCCCTATCCCCGTTGTTGTTCATGTTAGCTCTTGAGCCTTTGGCTTGCAAAATACGACAGCGTCACAATACTGAGGCACTTCCATTCTGGATGCGGCCCATAAGTATATCATTATATGCCGATGACATGGCTCTATACGTCCGCAACCCAGAAGAAAATCTAATGCCCTTGCTAAGGGAATAGGTCTGGTTCGAGAAGTACTCCGGACTAAGCATAAATTGGTCCAGGTCAATGGTCATCCCTTTGACACCATGCACCAAACAGTTTCCGTTGGATTTCCCACTGTTCTGGCAGTCAGACCCGGTTAAATATTTAGGAATCTGTGTACACAGAGACCCAGAGCAGGTGGTCCAGGAGAATTATGGGAGAGCTCTCTCTAAGTTAGAACACCAGGTGGCCCGTTGGATAAGATTACCATTGCCGGATCGCCTAGCGATTAAAAAAATTATCATATTGCCGCATTTTCTGTATTTATTCCTTATCATCCCTATCCTCCTCATGCAGCAATTCTTTCAACAATTGCAATCACAAATTAATACAGTCACTTGGACAGGTCGCCAATCACGAATTAGCTGGAAGGAGCTGACACTCCCGTTTGCCAAAGGGGGATTCAGTGCCCTGGATCTACAATTGTACTACCTGTATGCCCAGGCACACTATGCACACTATTGGCTACATCCACATAACTACCTCCCACACATTGCGATTGAAACTGACATTACGCACCCAATCCCACCTGCAGCCCTCATTCTGAAAATAAACACTGGGGTAACCTGCGCACAGATAAATCCAGTCCAAAGCACTATAGCGGCTTGGCTAGCATTGGGGCGACAAGCCCATAAGCTCCCACTCTATGCCCCGGCCCTTCCACTATCACAACATCCGGATATATCCGTAACACAAGAACAGAGGGCGCGGACAATGTTTGCTGCTATCGGTTTGCAAACCGTGGGCGACCTGTTCCATGAAGAACAATTCATTAATCCCCCAGTCATTGCTCCAGACACAACGAATACTCCGCTGACTATTTTCACATACCTACGGCTGCGGCTGGCAATTAAAAACCTATACCCAACATTCCCTTGGGAACCTCCAACACTTTATACTCTGCAGACATTACTGAAAGCAAACACACATGCTCCCCTTGTCACTAAACTCTACGCCGCAGCACAGCAAGAACAACACAGGCAAACCGAAAAAGCATTGGACAAATGAAATACCATATTAGACGCCACTATCAGTAGAGTACTGGGTTTCCTGCTGCACGCTAACTAAGATGCTTACACCTAACTGCAACTTGCGCATTATCCATTTAAAATTTTTGCAGCAAACATATTACACTTCAATGCAATTGCACAGATATGGTCTTCGTGAGAATGATCAATGTACACGCTGCGCAGCTGCGCAAGCAGACTTCCTGCATGTAGCGTGGGCATGCCCCACAATAAGACAATTCTGGGATGAGGTGATGAAAGTACTGAGGGATATGCTTGCAGAATCACTAACTAATACTCTGCAGCTCTGTCTACTGGGATTGTTAAAAGTTAAGTCACTGTGGCTGATATCCATCGCCCTTCTACTGGC
Source organism: Calotriton arnoldi (assembly GCA_963921515.1). NCBI lineage: Eukaryota > Metazoa > Chordata > Amphibia > Caudata > Salamandridae > Calotriton > Calotriton arnoldi. Next base: position 1,528,774 of record CAWUFW010002450.1, read on the forward strand.
CAAACAACGTGTTGCAATGAAATGGGGTAGCAGGAAAGCTCCCAATATTAAGGACTGGATAACGGACTTGGTATACTGCACAGAGCATTTAAAGTCATATGCGGAGGAACTACCAGTGGCCTCACGACCAAAGGATATCTGGGGTCCACTGAGGCAATATATACAGGCACAATCTGTGGTCTAGGAGGAGGGAGTGGGTTGGGGCCGATTGCATGTTGTCCACTATTGTGGTATGAATCGAGCATGTGAGCAGATCTTGTACAGGATGCTACTGTCTTAAATTCTCAAGATGTATAATAACGTACAGTGAATTTAATAATGGTGCAAAGTTTATACATATATGAAACATGTTAATAATTTGTAAAATCACGAATAAAAAAATAAATAAAAACTATGTCGAAAAGGCATGTATGAATGCCTCTACATTGTCAACAATCAGATCAGTAATTTTACTTCTGGTAACCAAAGTATTTGAATACTGTGACTGCAGCATTAAATCAAACAGGAATGTGTTACAAAAGTAAATGCAGGTAGTATTAACAATATACAGGTGAATTGTTGCTGTTTCTGAATATAGCAGAGAGAAAGAACTAATGTACCTTAAGAAGAATATCAACTGTAAGTCATGGAAGTCTAGGCATTGGAGGCTCAGCTTAAGCCATTGAATCTTTTTGTTGTGCATTGGGGCTGGGGCATTTGAGTATGCACTGCAAATTAAAGGCTGGCAAAGATTCTAATGAACAGTGAATGTTGTGGCAGCACCTGGGAATGCTGACACTGGGCAATTGAAGCTGTGTACCCACAATTCAGTGATCTGCTTGTACCTCACTAGCTGCCATCATTTCTTTAGTCACTTAAGCAGCTTTATGCAGTAAGCAGTAGTATTAATGGTTCTAAATTGGCAAAATAAAATTAAGCCAATGACAAATATAAAATAAATGTTATACATTTTATTAAATGCACTTGTTAGAAATTGGGTTTCATGTTGGCAGAGGTATGCACCCTGTCCAAACAGGAACCGCAATCCGAGTCAGGATAAGTCAGATACACACTATAAATTAATTTGTGCTCACCTTCCGGTAGCTTGGCACAGAGCAGGCAGGCTTAACTTAAGAGGCAATGTGAAAAGTATTTGTGCAACACTTCAAACAGTAACACAGTGAAAACACAACAAAAAGACTGCACACGAGTTTACAAACGTAGATGTTATTTTTATAAATAGAAGACCAAAAGAAAAAAAGTTCAATACGTAGAAGTTGAGTTATGATTTTTAAAAGATTGAATGTAAAAACAGCGCTTAGAAGCAATAAGCGGCTTTTGGGGTTATCTGGGCATGTTAGACCCAGTCAAAGTCAAGTGTTCAGGCCTACCTCGAAGGAGCACGGGCGAGATACAGGAGCCACGCAAGGCCCGCCGAACAAAGTATCTTATCCTGGGCCCAACAGCGAGATGTGGGGTGCAGTTGAGTGATGCTTCAGTGTTGATCCCTAAGTTGAGGTGATGCGTCAATTTTCTTCATGCAGTGGTGGTGATGCGGTGGTTCCAAAGATGAGAGGCATTTGACCTATAGACGATGCACTGGGTTTCCCCACGCAGTCGAGGGGATTCGTTGATCTCTCACACTGCAGTGATGCATTGGTTCTGATGCGTCTGTTCTTTAAGGTGATGTGCTGGTTCCAACTGTGATGCACCAATTCTGCTCCTCCACCAGCAACGATGTGTCGATTCTGATACATGCAGACAGGGGATCCAGCAGTTTGACTGGAGGAAGCACCTGGGTCCACTTTCAATGGACTAGGCACAGAAGCAGATGGTAAGACTTTGATTCCCTGAGTCTCAAAAACAAGAGGCAAGCCAACAAGTCCTTTGAGATCACTCTGGGTTCAAGCAGAGTCCAGTTCTTCCTCAGCAAGGTCAGAGGGAAGCAGGGCAGCACAGCAGAAAAGCGGTTCTTCCAGAGCAGCAGTCCAGCAGAGTACAGTCCTTGTAGCAGCACAGCAATCCTTTTTTTTTTTTTTTACAGATCCAGAAGTGTCTGATTTGGTGGGGTCAGAGACCCAGTACTTCTACCCAGTTGTGCCTTTGAAGTGGGGGGTGACTTCAAAGAAAGGGCTTTGAAGTTCACAGAGGTTCTTTCTTCCTAGCCCTGACTCTAGACTCATTACAGGGAGTTAGTCAACCCTTTGTGTTGGGAGAAGACACTACCTATTCAGGTGTAGGTGTCCGCTCCTCCCATCATGCCTAGGATGAGCCATCAGGATGCAAGTGGGCACTCAGACACAACTAACCTTCCTTTGTGAATGGCTGTCTAGAGGGAATGCTCAAAGTCAAGCTGGCACCCACCCCAGACGTGTATTGGAGACCGGTTGTAGGCACACAGAGCTTTACGAGCAGAGAAATGCCAACTTTCTTAAAGTGGTATTTCTAAAATAGTAATGTTACATCCAGCTTTACCAGTAAAGAAGATTTATCTTTACCATTCCAATGATATAAAACATGACAGAGCTAATCCTTCTCAATCAGGAATTACAGCTTAAAAGTGTAATAAGGAATACCCAATGTTAACCTATGAGAGGAGTAGGCCCCTAATTGGGGTGTTTTTGACTACCAGGACATGCAAAACTTAAAAGTCCATGTTCTACCTTTTACTTACACAGCACCCTGCCCTTTGGACTACCTAGGGCCTACCTTAATGGTGGCTTATGGGTAATAAAAGGGGAGCTAAAGGCTTGGCAAGGAGTTTTAAATGCAAAATCGCCATGGCAGTAAAACTACACACACAGGCTCTGCAATGGCAAGCCTGAGACATGTTTAAAGGGTTACTTATGTAGGTGACACAATCAGTGCTGCAGGACCACTAGTAGCATTTAATTTGCAGGCCCTGGGCACAGGTATACTTACAGATAAAATAAATATACTAATTGTGGATAAACCAATGAAACCATGTGTAGAGGAGAAGCACGTGCACTTTAGCCCTGGCCAGCAGTAGTAAAGTGCTCAGAGTCCTATGACCAACAAAAAGAATCTGCAAAAAGAGGAGGTAAGCAGGGAAAAGGTTTATGGGAAGACCACCCTAAGGCTGAGAGGTCTGACAACACTAATTTATCAAGTAATTTAAGAAACAATTTTTTTATAGCAAATCAATTCAAAATGAACATAATTCAATACCAATTAAATATTTACATAAAATAAAAAGTAATTTAAAAAAGTATCATTTTAATAACTTCCCACCCTATTCCTGTACTAAGCCAATAGCAATATAAATTACTAGTTTTAACTGTACAAAAATAAAATATACATGAAAAATCACAAAATACATTTAAATTAAAATAACAATCAATTTACATAGTTAATCTCCAAATGAATATTTAACTAACATAAAAATAAAAAACAATAATTAAATTACTTTCCACATGTTCCCCTACAAATCCAACATTTACTCATTAAACATTACAAACTATCCTTAAAAAATGTAAAGCAATTACATTAAAATTAACACCTAAATGCTATATAAATAGTACATTAATTTAAAAACAATAGTAAATACAACTTTATTAAAGTAAATATTATAGGCAACAATTTTCAAAACAATATTTACATAAAAAAATATATTTTATTTTTCTATGTTTGTTACTTAATAGTTTTTGCAGTGAATATATTCTTGACGCGATAGTCATATCACACGGTATTTTTTATTTATTATGTTGGTCATTCACCATCCTAGAAATGGATTAAAACTTTAAATTGCCATTAGCGTTATGAATTTTGGGGCATTTGTGGAAAAATGTAGTAATGAACAGGACAGCAGTGTTGCTTAATGACTCTGGCATTATTTATTTGGTACTGCTGGGCTCCAGCTGCTCTGATTTATGGTCAGTGGGAGTGATTGCTCACACTGCCTATGCCTGCCCACCAAAGCTCAGGCATTTCTTTGTGCAACCGCAGACCTTGGGGTGACACATAGGTGACGTCATATTATCTTGGGTGTGTCATTCGCACACAGACTGGTCCTATGCCATAAGCAAGTGGAAGACAGTATCCTGAATGTGCGTGTGCTGCCTGCCATGCCTGTTTTTCAACATGTAGACAAGCTGCAGTGTATATGTGAAGACCCGTAGTTGCAATGGCATTGACAGAGCTTGGTGCACAATGCTGAGGGAACTTTCCTGGTCAATCCCACCAGATGTGCCACCTCAGGCTGAAGGCTCAAGCCCAGCTGCAGCTCCAGTCAGATGCCTGGTTCTGGCTTAACTCAAGAACTGCTAAGGCCTGCGAGCTAAAAATGAGCTGAACCTTTCTGTGGGTTCTGCTGCCCAGGCACCTACCTCATTTTCAAACACCTCTGCCCTTCCTAGAGTAAAGGAGATGCTACTGAGCGCTGTGGTAATTTGCAGCTGGTCTGTTAGTGAAGAGCCTCATGGGTTCTGTGCAAGTGCTCAGAGAAGGATGAACACTAATGATATGTCAAACATTGTGAGAGCTAACAATTTTAAAGATCACAACCATGGCATCACTCTAAGTATTTTCACAGCGCTTTACAGAGTTCTTATGGTCAGCCAATCAGTGGACGGTTCTATAAATGTTTATGTTAGAAATGGGATTTCTGGTTGACTAGGGCATGCGCCTAAGCCAGGCAGAAACCACCACTCTAGTCAGGGCAAGGGAGTTACACACTGAAGATAACCCCTGCTCACCCCCTTGGTAGCTTGGCACGAGCAGTCCGGCTTATCCCAGAGGCAATGTGTAAAGCGTTTGCGCAACACACACACACAGCAGCGACACACTAGGCACACTACAAAAGAGACTCCACACAAGGTTATATAAAAAAATAGCCTTTGTATTATCATAAACACATTAGATCATAACCACACATATACACTGTGCCAACTGGCACCAGGTAGTAATTTACAGGGGATTATCTACATGACAGGGCCAATCGGGCCACTGTCAGAACCATTAGAAAGCACAAGTAGCAAATGTAAAACAACCAGTAACTACTGGCGAAACAGTGTACTTAGCATCATCACAAGCAACATAAACGCATTATACCTGCATCACATTAGACATAAACACATTATGCATTACATTTGGCATAAACACATTATGCAATAGCATTAGGCATCACCTTGGGGCCTTGCGCCCTGTCAACACCATAAAAATGACCCCAGGCCAACTGACCTTCCTTGGGGCCCAAATGCCCTCTGTCCCAAAAGTCAGGGCGCTAAATCCTAGGACCTTCCAACTGGCCCTCTGGCTGCCAAGCAGCAGAAAACGATGTGTGTGATGCACAGGGGAGCAACTCACCCTTTCCTCTCCATGAGAATCAAAACAATGGCCCCTCACGTTGCAGCTGCCCGCGCTCCTGTGGTGCAGCTGTGGAAATTGGACACTGGCCCCGCAGGCCCACTCAAGCCACTCTCACTGGGACTCTAAAATGCCAGGCGCCCACGTAGCAGCCGCCCGCAATCAGCGGTGTGGCTGGAAAACAGCCCCTGGCACCAACACTGCCCACTGTGAGCCCCACTCACCGGGGCTTCTTATGGGACTCCTCCGGTTTCCTCAAACACGGGAAAGCTCGGCTGCGTCTCTCGGCTTTCCTCTTTGGCACCTGGGACTGGCGCAGGACGTCAGCAGGGAGCCCGCGAGGCTCCAGTCCTCTTCAGCGCCGGTCTCGTCTGCTCCCAGGTCAGACGCACGCGGGGTGGGCTCCCGCCGGAATATAAGCTCTGCGGCCCTCTCCGCTTTAGCTCACGGTCTTCGGAGGCGGGGTAGGCTCCCACCCTCCTTCAGGCACTACTCTGCATGTCTTCCGGCTGGCACTTCCTCTTCCTGGCCCCGCCTACAACCGCAGCTTGCCTGGCTTCTGGGTCGTCGCTCTCGGCGGCTTCACTCCTCGAAGCACCGCAATGCGGGGTAGGCTCCCGCTTTACTCCTGGAACACCACAATGCGGGGTGGGCTCCCGCTCTGCCACAAGGCGGGGTAGGCTGCCGCTTCACCAAAGCAGGCCCCAATATGCGGGGTGGGCTCCCGCTCTGTTCCGATGCAATGGGGGAGAATCCCCACGCCGGGATTCCCTCGGGACGATGTGCAGCTCAGCGCTGCCGGCCTCACGATCCCTGGGGCATTCTTCGCGCCGAGTGCGCTTCTCAGGACACGTAGCCCAAGACCATCAGGGGCAGAGCTGGGCCCAGGCAGGCCAGCTCACAGGGCCCTCAGCAGAGGGGCAATCCCTCGTGGCGGTTCCTCCTGGGGCCCAGCAGTCCAGCAGGCACAAGTAAGCACCCACAAAAGCACACCAACATGGGGTCACAGCCCCAATATTTATACAGGGCTTCTCTTTGTTCTGCCCTGGCACAGGGCTTGGGGAACCAGTCTCAACTGGTTCTGGGGGGTACTGGAGCACTTTGTGTACAGTGCTCACACCCTCCTTTGTCAGGTGGGGACTTGGTCATCAGACACACCACAGGGGGGCGTAGCCAACATTCACCCAGGCAGGCACAGACCTATTCAGGGACTACTCCTCCCACTACTCCAAATGCAGATCTGCCCATTCAGCCTAGCACTGACTCACCCTGCCCTCCCTTGAGCCACACACCTCACCAGCCCCTGTCACTCCAGAGCCAGACATGCAATACACATCAGGCAGGCAGAGACACATAGCACACAGAAATGCCAACTTCTAAAAGTGGCATTTCTAAAATAGTGATCATAAATCTGCGCACACCATTACGCAGCATTTATTATCACTATTCCAAACATACCAAACTTGACCACGCTGCTCCTCTCATATCAGGAATTACCACTGAAACACTTATCAGGGAATCCCCAATACATTCCTATGGGAGGGTAGCCTCACAGCAGTGAGAAAACAAAATGGCTGTTTGTCACTACCAGGAACGGGCACACACTTAAGGTACATGTCCTACCTTTTACCTACAATGCACCCTGCCCATAGGGCTAGCTAGGGCCTACCTTAGGGGTGACTGACATGCAGTAAAAGAGGGGTCACAGACGTGGCACACACTTTAGGTGCTGCGTCACAGCAGCAGTAACACTGCGCGCACAGGCCCTGCAATGGCAGAGGCCCGAGACTGGTTTGAAAGGCTACTTTGGTGGGTGGCGCAATCAGCACTGCAAGCCCACCAGTAGCATTTAATTTACTGGCCCCGGGTATATTAGATACCACTTTACTGGGGACTGATGGGTAAATTAAATACGCCATACAGGTGTAGACCAATCTTACCATGTTTACCACAGAGAGCACACGCACTTTACACTGGACAGCAGTGCTAAAGTGCCCAGAGTCCTAAAACCACCAACACCAGGTCAGAAAAAAAAGACTAGGAGGAAGGCAAAAAGTTCAGGGATGACCCTGCAAAAAGGGCCAAGTCCAAGAGGATCTTATCCATGTCAGAATTGTTATAACAGACTAAGTAAATATGTCCTGTTTAGTATAATTTTATGTTAATCCCTTATATATGGGCATCTTGAAAATCTGCCACTGATCAGGCCCTTCTGGACCTAGGTTGAGCACAACTACATATAGATTATCTACTCTTACAGACATTCTAATACAATACTTACAGCACTGTGCATCTAATGTTAAATATAAACAAACAGAGGATGCCTCCAGTTCGGTGTAACTCAATTCTAGCTCTCGAATTGCCATCTTCCGATTGCCATTTCATCACTGACCTCTGCTTGGGAGTTGATAATGTACCAAATCACTAAAATGGTGTTGATTTGAATTGGGTTGTAAAATGCACTGTTTGACCCCATTTTTTCAAACTTTGTTAGGGAAAACCTCTGGACTGTCCTTGAGAAAGATGGGCTGGCTTACTTTGTCAGCTTGCTGCAGTTTTTGGACCTTCTCCATGCAGTTGTGGGTGGTGGCAGTGAGTCAAGTGGGCAGGGCCTTTGCTCTGAGAAAAGGGAATTCAACTTGTATTATGGACTGTGGTTCCAGTGAAAAAATGTGTATACATGTTTACAAAGGTTAACTACTTGAGGCCACTTGTAATGCTCTCAGAATGCTCCCTGATCATATACAATGCATAAAAATGCTTGAAAGTAAGATTGGCATTTGCTACCAAAATAAAATCTGTAAAAAAGAAATTGTGCCCCTGAAACAAAAATTATTTTGCTAAACTAATGTCCTGTTTTTATTAATTTTTTTCACGCATTAATTAGTAAAATGTGTTTGATGCATGCCAATACTCTGAGGGCAAGATGGCGGACTGAGGACGCCACGGAGTACACAGCCGAGTCTTCCCTGCACTCATGAGTGAAGTAACGGAATTGCCCGGGATGGAGCTGTGAATGGAGCTGTGAATATCAGCTATGAATATTGGCTGGTTAAGGAGAAACTACGGAAACCACGGAAACTTGTGAATAATTAGTGGAAAAAGAAGGGATATGTATGTGGCGGCTTTGTTGGCTGAGGTGTCGGCGATATCCTTGGGCCTCCTGGTTGTTTTCCTGGGGATCGACCGGCCGGTCAGCGTTTGACTGGTCGGGTCTGCTTTACACTGTGATCACTCCTGCATCGCTCTCAGTTGGACTTCCATTATCTCAGAGTGAGCAACGGATGGCGCCCTCTAAAACTACCGCAAGGAGCACCCGTGCCGGTAAGAATGCTGCTGCGGGGGACCCGGGTGCATCTGATGATGGGAACACGGCTGAGAAACTCAGTTTGGCTATTGGCAAACCGGCATTGCGGTTATTACAAACAGGGAAGACAGCTGAGCTTTTCGCAGGTAACTTGAGAAAAGAGGATGTAATTGGCCAGGACTTATCAGGAGTTAAAATTGCAGAGATATTTCTTGCAGCGACCTCAGGCCATGACAGCATTGCTAATGTTTCTGATGCCGATACTGTTACCGATACTGCTACTATTGGCACGGCTGACACTGTTACAATCCCAGCAGCAGCTTCTGTTAAAGAGGATAATGCAATTAATGGCAACATAGTTACAGGGAGTGGAGAGATGGAGAGGGCGTCTTCTGTTCAACCCCCGGTTCATCAAGCATCAGCATCGGCATCGGCGACTACTTTCAGAGCTGAAGAGGTTGCGGAATTAGGGGCTAAAGTCTGTGCGGCTATCGATGAAATAATAGAGGAAGAGAACGGAGGAGATCAGTCTGGTTCATCTGAAGAATCAATGGAGCTCCTTGCACAGTCTCCTATCGATATCTCTACTGACATTGTTATTACCACTAAATCAGCTTCGGGCAAAAAAGGGAAAGGGAAGCCCAGAAGCAAAAAAAAAAATTACTTACTGGGCAGAATGCAACACTATCTTACGGAAAGGCTATTCTAGATAATAGCCCTCTTCGGAAATGGGTACAAGCAAAGGGGGGCGTTAAAACAATGGCATTACGGATCTCGGGCAGTAGCCCTATTGAGAGTTATCCAGCGAATCCAGCGAAGGCTCAGTCTGTCCAGCCGGCACCTATAGATGGATTGCAATTGGGCCTTATGGATGAGAGACAACTTACATCTACATCTACATCTTTTGTCTCTAATGGTGGTCATAGTGAAGAAGGTATTTGTTCTACCCAGGGAGCAGCTCTACTAAGGGACAGAGATACAGGCAAACAAGAAGATGCTATGCCATCTGTTTGCTTAATATTGCAGTCCTTAAAAGAGCAACGACAGGAAGCTCAACAGCACTATATGCAGCTCCGGGAAGACAACAACAGAACACAACAGGCATTACAGGAGATGGTGGACAAATTTGGAGGACTAACTAAGGATATCTCAGAGCTGCAACAGAGAGTTGCGGACACTGAAGAACGGTCGGCACTTACTGATGTTCTTGCCAAAAGACATGAGGCTCAGATTTCAGATATGCAGGCTAAGCTGGAGGATATGGAGAACCGTCAGCGACGGCAAAATCTACGACTTTTTGGTATTCCAGAGGGCGCAGAAGGGGCAGATCCAAGGGCCTATATGGTCCAACTTCTTCATAAAGCCTTCCCTGATCTTTCTGATTGGGATTGGGACTCTCAGTTGCAAAGGGTGCATAGACTGCCATTAGTCCAAAGGAATAAGGGAAGCCAGTATCCTCGCCCATTCTTGATTTACCTGGGTAATTTTTTGCTGAGACAGGCAGTAGCATTGAAAGCTTGACCTACTCTCCAGTAACTATTGAATCAGTTACCTTTTTTGTAAGGTCAGATTTAAGCAGGGCCACAATGGACAGGCGTTGGAAGCTTCGCCAGTTCATAGATCCGATCAAAGCTCTTGGTGCTCAGGCCTTCCTGCAGGAACCCGCACGCTTAAAAGTTCTTAAAAATGGTCACATATTTTTTTTTGTTGAAGAGAAGGAGGCTCGACAGGCACTGGTTAAGTGGCAAGCAGAAACTGTAGAGAAGATATAGAATGGGGGCTCGGTTTAGACTGGGGCGATGTCCTTGGTTTGTTTTGTGATTATCGCCTTTTTCATGTTTTCATTATGATTATTGAGGTTCTTCCTTCTTTTTCTGATATTTGTTCTTTTTCACGTAAGGTCAAGACAAGTGTTATTGTAAGCAATATATGTTGTAATACAACCGGGAGTGGGGATGACTATTTCGGTTGTGACTCTTTTAGGGCTGCCAATCCAGCGGCAGCTAGTAGAAGGGGGATGCCCTTCTGATTGGGACAGGGTGGAGGGGGTCTTGGAGTTTGGGGTGGGGGAGTAAGAGGGAGGATGGTGATATAGGGCAAAAAAATCATCACTAGAGCACAGTTTATTTAGGGTGAGGGGAAGGTTCTTAGACTTTTTTTTCATTTGGATTAGAAAGAGATCTATTAATGATCAATATACTATAAGCGAGATTGGAGTGAGTAAGGGGGACTTATTGGAAGATAGACAGTGGGGAAAAAGAGGAAAAATAAGTTATATTATGAAGTGGTTTAAGTGCATGGCATGGAATGTGGCAGGTCTTAACAGCATAACTAAGTGAAGGCTTGTTCGAGAGGAGCTTCAGATGTATCAGCCTCAATTAGTCTTTTTAACAGAGACACACCTTGCTTATAAGGATCGAAACATGTTAAAACAATTAGGGTATGATATTATTACGTGTACTACTCAATCTGTATCTATTAAAGGAGTGGCCATATTAAAAGATAAGAGATTCAAGTGTAGAATGGTAAAAAGCCAATCCGATCAATGGGGACGCTGGGCACTAGCTGAGTTTGAGCTAGAGGGTAAAACATATGTGGCTTGTGCTGTATATGGCCCTAATGTGGACGACCCGGCTATATTTGAATATCTTAATATAGAATTGCTAAATTGGGAAGGCGAAAGAGTGATTATGGGGGATTTCAACTGTGTTATAGATTACGCTTTAGACTCCACTGGCAAATGCATCAACCTTAGAATGCGTAAGACTCGCGCTGCAATATTGGAATTAGCACGACTCCAGTTGGTTAAGGATGCATGGAGACATCTATATCCCAAAATTCCGGGCTATACATTTTATTCTGCCCCTCATAAATCCTATTCTAGGATAGATTTGGCTTGGGTTTCAGATGGTATAATTCCAACGCTAGATATGGAAATTTGTCCTCGGGTTACTTCAGATCATAACCCCATTATTTTATCTTTTCAGGTTGAAACTGATAAGAAGGAACTGCTGCCCTTTTCTTTTCCTAAGTATTTGCTGACAGATAGTGAATATTTGGGTAATATGGTCCAGTATCTGGAAGAATTTTTAGAATAAATACAGGGACGGCATCTCCACTAGTTGTTTGGGATACAATGAAAGCATATGTTCGGGGTATCACACAAAAATATATCTTTCAGCAGAATAAAAAGCGTAAAAACAAAACTGAGGCAATGCTTAGTACTCTACGTAATATTGAGAAACGGCATGGCGAAGCAGTAAAACAAAAAGAAGATCAGCAGACCCAGGATACTTTGTTTTTGTCATTAATAGATGCTAGAACATTAGTTAAGAAGTTTATAAGGAGAAAATAGCAGCTAGTTATAGTAAATATCGTATGGAAAAGTATGAATATGGGGAGCATATAGGACAGGTATTGGCTTATCAGTCGGCAGAGGCAAAGGCCAAAACTAGGATTAAGACCATAAAGGGGGCAGATGGGACTTTACATACTAAATCATCAGCTATCTTAGATCAATTCTTGCTGTTTTACAAACAACTCTATTCGCTTACGTGGGCATCAAACCCAGATGAGATACAACGCTATATTGATGATAGCTGTCTTCCACTGGTAGAAGCAGGGAAAGCTGCTATATTGGATGAGATTATCATGGCAGAAGAAGTGGAGACAGCTTTAATGGCATTGCAGATGGGGAAGGCTGCAGGAGACGACTCGTTGTCGTTAGAATTCTATAGATCCTTTAAAAAGACCCTGCTCCTTCCACTTAGTAGGGTAATACAATTTGTTGCTGAAAGAGGGCAGGTACCTGAGTCGTGGAATCTCACACAGATTGTGTTTTTTCTCAAGAAGGGCAAACTACCAACAGAATGTGGGTCTTATCGGCCAATTTCTCTTATAAACGTGGACGCCAAGATTTTTTCGAAAATCTTGGCGACCCGCCTGGCTCCACTCATGTCGGGATTAGTATCTGAAAGACAACATGGGTTTATCATGGGGAGGGACACTACTGCTCACGTTAATATGGCTATTGGAGCATTTGACTTTGCAGAAAAGGAAAAGGTTGATTTCGGGATGATTCTCCTAGACGCCGAGAAGGCTTTTGACCGGGTTAGGTGGGATTTTCTATGGGCCATACTGGGTAAAATCGGTCTAGGACCACGGTTTCAGTCCTGGGTAAAGGCGTTATATCATAATCCCCAAGCTAAATTGTCTTATATGGGTGATCGTTCTATGCCATTTCGCATTTTATGTGGCACCAGACAGGGTTGCCCCTTGTCCCCATTACTTTTTGCTCTATATATTGAGCCATTCTTACGTACTTTACAATCTTGTACGTCTATTAGCCCATTAGAATCGGAGACATCCAAATTTAAGATCACGGCATATGCCGATGATATAGCTGTCTATGCAATAAATCCAAGCATTGCAGTGACCAGCATTGAGGAAGAAGCTAGAATGTTTGGCAATGTTTCAGGGTACAAATTGAATGCTAATAAAACTCAAGTACTTACCACGGATGGGATTCAAAATTCTATTATTGGGGCTTGTACTACTGTAAATTATCTGGGGGTGAAGATTACTGCTAAAATAAATAAGATCATTGATCTAAATTATACACCACTCTTAAATGAGACTGTTAAAGTGCTTAAAATTTGGCATAGGCTCCCCATAGGATTATTGGGCAGATTCAATTTAATAAAAATGAAAATACTTCCTAAATTTTTATATTTGTTTAGGTCTATTCCTTTGAAAGTTCCTAATATATTTTTTAAAAAACTTGAAGGGATTTTCAGTAGTTTCATTTGGGGTTTTAAAAAACCTAGGAGAGCAATTGAGCTGCTCAAATCCCCATTCGAACAAGGGGGTCTCGGCTTCCCAGATTTTAAAATGTATTTTTGGGCTTCATTTGCTACTCGTTTTCGTAGCCTGCTTGGCCTGGATCAGACGAACTCAGTATTTGGTTTTATTTTAGGCAATCAAAGGGATACATTTCTATATGGAATAAGGGACCCTAACTACTTCAAGCGAGTTAAATTTAAGACTGTTAGAGATACTGTATATATTTGGAAGGCTATGTTTGTAAGATGTAAAATGCCAATATATCATGAAAATTTTCCATTATGGGGGAATCCTTTGTTACCTGAGGTATTTCAGGATCAAGTAGCTAAATCCTGGGCGCAGTATGGAATTACCTGTTTAGGGGATGTGTATGATGATAGGGGAATTAGATCATTTGAGAATCTACGTCTAATTTACAAACTTCCAGCTCATTTTTTTTAAAAATATTTCCAGATTAAAGATTATTTGGCTTCTAATGTGGAGGTTAAAGCAATAATGCATTCAAATATCTGGGAATGTTTATATGGAAGAAAAACTAAATCTTTGATAGGGTTTATGTATGAATCTTTAAGTAGCTTTAGACCAGATGGCAGCGAGAAACTAGCAGAGCGATGGACTCAAACCTTGGGCATAGGGGTTTCATCTGGAACAATTAGACATGCTCTCAGCTATGTCAAGGAGTCGGTCCATTCAGTTAGTTTACAACTCCAGCAATTACGGACCACATGTATGCTGTACTATACCCCGGCTAGGATAGCCAGATGGGCTCAGGGTAACTCAACAGGGGATAAGTTAAAATGTCCTAAATGTGGATTATATGCTGCTAATCTAGTACACATGTTTATTGAATGCCCAAAATTAAGGGGTTATTGGTTAAATGTTGAACAGCTTTTGCAATCTAAAATTGGGCTGGACCACCCACTTACTGATCTTGAAATTCTGTTGGGGTATAATGGGGAAAATTCAGCAGCTGCACGCCTCTTTTCGATCTTGATGGCCTCTGCCAGACTGGCTATTGCAAGAGTATGGGTCTCTGCGATACCGCCTTCGCTTGTGGATTGGTGGTCTATTGTTAGGGAAACTTATGGATTAGAAGTAGCTTTGGCAAAGGCAAGGGGTACTCGTTCTTTAGTTAAGCTTGAAGCGATTTGGAGACCTATGACTTTGGATGGAATAATTTAGCTTTATTTAAAGGTGGGAGGGAGATAATTAATATGTGTATGATAATTTTTTTTTTTTTCCTCCTTATGTTTTTTTAATGTTTTTTTTCTTTTATGTATAATCTATGAATCTTCCGGCTATATTTGTGAAGTTACTGTGCTCTTCCTGTTGATGAAAATAAAAATTATTTAAAAAAAAAAAAGATGCATGCCAATACTTTAAAATAATTATTAATAGAGAATTGGCGCAAAATCATGTTGGGCAATATTTAGGAATAAATATGGAATCTTGTATGGACGTCGATTTTGTACAGTAAATAAAGACCTCCGGAAATCCTGAAATGCCTATAGCATCTTCTTTGGGAGAAACAGGCATTTATAACGCCTGTCCAAACACAGAAGCTGGCTAATATAAAAATGTTGTCGCGGAACATAGCTGGTCTACGTCCCAAACTTGGTGACTCTGATTGGGGCCACTTTATTGACCTGTTTGATATTTGCTTGTTTCAGGAGACTTGGGCCCTGGAACCTGTATATAGAGCAGGTTTCTTAAATCTTTTTGTATCTGCAACCTCTCCTGGAAGGGGACGCCCCTCTGGTGGCCTCTCGATATGGATACGCGCCTCCCTAAACATAACACCATGCCCTTTAAAGATAGCATCCGTAGATATACAAGCTGTTAAATGCATTGGGGAGAATAAAGATGAGATATAAGTGTATAACGTATATAATAGGGGGATCAGAGGGGGTAGAGAAACACTAGCTCTGAAACAACTAAGGGCGCATAGGGAACAGTGCAAACCGCATGATTTGGTAATAATCACTGGTGATTTTAATACTGTATTTGAACCTCTGGACTATTATGGTCACTCATTATCTGAGGCGGAAGAGGAGGAATGGGGAGGTCCCCTCTCCCGAGTTTCCCCCTGTGAAGAGATGGACAGAGGTAGCATACCAGATGCTCTCATTAACGGTAGCCTGTGGACTGAGGGCCTGTGATGGACGGACAAAATCTGATCAACAAGCCTTACATACATACAATCGAATTAACCACACTAGCAGGATAGATTACATCTTATTATCTCTCCCATTGTGGAAATTTGTTGATGATAGCATGGTAATTGCTAGATGTGATAGTGACCATAATGTTGTTGCCTGTGAATTGTCAGGAAACTTGATTGCCCAGTATGAGCATACTACAATATCCCGCTCAATAATTCTAAATCCATCAAATGATAAATGTAGGCTTAAATGGGCTAATGTGGTATCTAGGTCAGAATCAGTAGTGGTCATAAGTAGGGCATTGCAGGAGGCTACTGAGAGTTTAGAAAAACTCAATCCTTTGTAGCTTCCATCCAAGGAAGTTGAGGTAATTCATACACAAATAGACCCAGGGTGAAGCCCATGAGAGTCGGGGAAAAAAGGATTTGGAACGAGCTATATGAAGCTGGGACCTCTAGGGATTGTAAGAAATTCTGGCCCTTTGTAGCTAACGGGGCAGAATCTTAAAGACCATTTAGCTAGTAATTTCAACCGGAGGCATGGTATAATCACTTTTCCAAGTTCTTTGACTCCCTATCGGGTTTAACTACAGAGGGGTGTGTCCCTGAAGTAGATGGATTAGAAGTATGTCCACCATGTCTACAAACATACCCATCATCTCTATTGACACTAACTTTAACATACGATGAAACCTTAGCAGCAATCAAGTGTCTTGCTGTGGAAAAAGCAGCAGGTCTGGACGGAGTCCCTGGTGACTTGTTTCGTGCGGACCCAGAGAATTGGGCCATGTATATTAATATCTTGTCAAATACTATACTTAAAGGGGCTGAAATACCTTGCAGCTGGAAGGCCGCCGAGATAGTTCCAATATAGAAAAAGGGCGATAGGGACTCGCCCCTAAATTATAGGCCCATAAGCTTGATTGATGTTACACAAAAAGCTTTCAGTAGAAAAATGTTATTGAGACTTCAAGAGTGGCTCTATGAGACTGAGGCCCTGTCACACCTGCAAGCAGGATTTTGTAGCAGTATTCGTACTATAGACCGGGCCTTTAGACTTATGACGATTTATTGGAAAATTGTTGTCCTCCAAAAGGCCCACCTCTACATGGTCTTTGTGGACATAAAATCCACATTTGATTTGGTTCCCAGGGAAAACCTATCAGTGGTTCTACAACAGAACGGGGTCCCTGTTGAGCTATTGAATGTTATAGTGAGATTGCACCAATACATCTATGAACAGGTCAGATGGTGCTCCCAAGGAGAGCTAACTAATCGAATAGTGACTCCCGAAGGGGTATGTCAAGGTTGTTTCCTTGCCCTGACTTTATTCTCCTTATATCTCAATGATGTTGTGACCCATCTGGAAAATCTTGACAGCGATGCACCAAGGATTGCAGGGTAAGAAAATCCCCCTGCTATTGTTCGCAGACGACACTCTGCTGGTGTCTAAGACCTCAGTGGGTCTACAGATGCTGGTAGATTGTTTTGCTTACTTCTGTGCTGAAAGAGGGTTGACAATAAAGCACTCAAAAAACAAATTCCTGACCATTAATCCACAAAAGACATTTAGAGGTACCATCACACTTGAGGGTATAGATCTCGAAAGAGTCCCAGAATTTGATTATCTAGGCATACGTTTTACCCATAACATGATTTGGTCCTCACCAGTGAAGAAAACTAGTATGAATTTTTGCCATCATATATATGGGATACAGAGACTCTGTTTGGCGTCTAAAACCAGGCCGATCCTACCCGCTCTGAAAGTTTATAATGTGAAGGCGGAGGGTAGTGCCCTTTATGGAGCAGAGCTGTGGGGTTTTTCAGGATTGTCCAGTCTGGGAAAGGCGAGAACAACTTTTTAAGATCTTTGATTGGGCTTCCGAAGAGCACGCCCCCATTGCCCCTACGTTGTGATCTGGGTGTAAAACTGATCATCCACAAACCACAGGTAAGACCAGTCTCATTTTGGAGAAGGTTCAAGTCATCATCTGCTCTAGTGGAATACTATAATGCTTTCAAAGAGATAGTCGAACTAGACAAGAACCATAGGATACACTGGATCTGGTTGATTAGAGAAACACTCTCTCAAATTGACTTTGAGGAATTTTGGACTGACCATGATTGTCCCCTGATCCCTTCTAAGGTTGCACTCAAAGAAGCTTTTTGGGCTCATAAATGGGCAATTGAGATGAGCAATAGCAGGCAAGGAGCTTTAACTGTTGCCTTTTTAGATCTAAAATCCCATAGTATGTGTGACCCCTTCTTAAATTATATATCGGCCCTCATGGTAATGCAACTGTATATCAGGTTTAGACATGGTACACTCCCTTTGCAGTCTTTCTTGTCAAAATGGAAATCTAAGATAGATAAGCGCTTGGCTTGTCCATCATGCCAGCATCCAGAAGAGAATCTTCAGCAATTTTTTTTCTTTGCCATGTTAAAAATGGCGGTCTCTAGTTGGCAATGGTTTGCACCTTTGTCCAAGAAGGTACCCTTCTTCCTAGTCAGGGTAAGGCGGATACACTTCTAAAATAACCCCTGCTCACCCCCTTGGTTGCTTGGCACGAGCAGACAGTCTTATCTCAGAGGCAGTGTGTAAAGCATTTGTGCACACATACAGTAACACATTGAAAACACTACAAATAGACACCACACCAGTTTAGAAAAATAGGAATTCTTTATCTAAACCAAACAAGACCAAAACAACAAAAATCCACAATACATATATCAAGATATCATCAAATATAGGTTATTCACACAAATAGAGTGTGTAGCAACAAATAACTCCATCTAGAGCCATTACGACGTCATGACAGATGAAAATCCCAAAGTACGACACCGACCGTGAGGTGCGTGGCATCGGGCCCTGAGTCACACGGACCCCAAAGAGGCAAACGATGAAAACAAAGACGGTGCACGGCATCGAGGAGGTGATGCTTCGTTAGCGCCGGGTGGCCTCAGTTCCTTACGACCACAGGGGAGGTGAGGCGTCGGTTCCTTACTGTTGTCGGGGAGGTTAAGTCGCGGTGGCCCCAAGGCATCGGTTCCTTACGACGGTGCGGGGTCGATGAATCCGGAAAGTCACCCTCATCAGGTATTGGCTCCGCAAAGGATGAAGCACCGGCGTCGGTGAAATTGGGCTGCGGTGTGAGTCAGGGTGGTGCATTGTGAGCGTCACGAGTGGTGCCCTCGACTCTGGTGCAGGTAGCAGCCTCGGTGATGGCTTCGGAGTCGATATGGTGTGGCGTCAGGGCTTCAGTGCAGGTCGCGGTGTTGCTTGCCAGTGTGGGTGTTGCTTTTTTCCCTCTGTGGCAGCTGAAACAGCAGTTCCAGGTGCAGGAGGACAGAGGGGATGAAGTCTTTGTGTCCCTGAGACTTCAGAACAGGAGGCAAGCTCTACACCAAGCCTTTGGAGATCTTCTTCAAACAGGATACACACACACAGTTCCTCTTCTTGGCAGAAACAACCACTGCAGGCCAACGCCAGACAGCACACAGCAAAGGGGCAGTACTTCTCCTTCAGTTTTCCCAGCTTCTGTCCTTGTCACAAGTTCCTCTTGAGTCCAGAAGTAATCCAAAGTTCTGGGATCTGGGCCCCAATATTTATACCACATTTTCCTTTGTTCTCTTGTGGCAGAGAGTCTCTTAGCTCAGTCCAAACCAGTTCTGTCCTCTCTGGCCCAGCTTCCTAGCAGGAGGTGGAAACTGCATTGTCCAAGGCAGACCAGGCCTATTCGGGTGCAGGGAAATCTCCTCCCACTATTCTAAACGCAGCCCAGGGCTATTCAGCCCAGCCCTGACTCGTCCAAAAAAGGCAGGACACACCTCAACCTCCCCAGTGGCTTTATGAAGAGAATGCACATCCCCAGCCCATCTCACTCCAAAACCAGACAGTAAATCCACAAACCAGCAGAGGCACACAGGATGGCTAAGCAAGACAATAGCCACCTTCTAAAAGTGGTATTTTCAAACACACAATATAAAAATCACCTGTACTAAAAGATGCAGTTTTATATTCTGACTTCAGGCATACTAAACTCCATCTTTCTATCTTGTGACCATGGGAAGTTATACTTGTAAGATGTTACAAAGTATCTCCCATTCTATCCTACGGGGACAGATAGCCTTTCAGAAGTGAAAAACGAAATGCTCTGTAATTCACTACCAGGACATGCCACACACATCAGTTCTTGTCCTGCCTTTCATATACACTGCACCCTGCCCACATGGGTACCTTGGGTCTATGTGAGGGGTGCCTTACATGTAAGGAAAGGGAAGGTTAAGGCCTGGCAGGTGGGTGCACTTGCCAGGTTGACATGGCAGTAGAAACTGCATGCAGACACTGCAGTGGCAGGTCTGAGAACCCATTGAAAGGCTGCTTGTGTGGGTGGCACAATCAGTGCTGTAGGTCCACAGGCAGCATTTGATTTACACGCCCTGGGCACACACAGTGCACTTGTACTAGGGACTTAGTAGTAAATCAAATAAGCCAATCATGGAAACACCAATCCATAAAAACAATTTGCACAGAGAGCATATGCACTTTAACATTGAACAACAGTGGTAAAGTGCCCAAAACCAACAAAAACAGGGTAAACTACTGGAGGCCAAAAAGCAAAAAGTCTGAGGATAAACCCACTGGAAAAGCCAGGTCTAACAGCCCTGCATACACAAT
Organism: Calotriton arnoldi; assembly: GCA_963921515.1. Lineage (NCBI taxonomy): Eukaryota > Metazoa > Chordata > Amphibia > Caudata > Salamandridae > Calotriton > Calotriton arnoldi. The sequence continues at coordinate 1,549,066 of CAWUFW010002450.1, forward strand.
ACCTAGGACGTCCTGGATTCTCCCTATTTTCAAGCAATTGGGGGCTAGGCAATGTCTAGTGGCGCTAAAGCTCTTGCGAGCAGAGACAGTAGCAGTAGCGAAATATCTTCAATGGAGCTGGAGCATCAGGGCAAAGTTGCTAAAGCATTCTGAATCAGTCGTTGGAGATGCATCCTTGAAGTATACCTAGATTAAATTAAATATGGACTAGGGGAAGACTAGGATGTCTGGAGATGTACAAATGCTAAATCGTATTTTTTGCATAATGAACTAGATAATATAAGAAATGGTTTTAGCCTGGACAGGAAAGATATGTTTGTTCTATATTGTGGATTTTTGTATTTTAAAATGGTTTTATGTCTGGTGTTTTATGTATTCTATTTATTGGTTTTAACCTATTGATTGTTCTACTTTTATGGTTAAATACCGAATAAATTTGATTGATGATGAATATTATGGGCAACTTAAACATAAATTATACTGCAAGTCACAAAAGTGCACCTGCACGTACATGTTCTTGCATTAGTGCAGATTTACGACCCTAATTCACAAGAGTTTAAAGATTTTGGTCTTAAAACCGTGCTCCAAGCAAACGTTTGTGAGTTCCATTTTCGAATCATCAAATATACATGTAAAAACCTGCTGAGCTATTGCAAATTTTCATTCGCGGCCTCCTTTTTCCCTCCTAAGGAAAAAGTTTTGTTCCTGACCTTTTCCAGTATGGGAGAAGATTGGAGAGGAGTTGGTGATTGCCTTTAAACATGGAAATTTGTGGGTATGCACAGACTTGCAGGGCATTCCAACCCTGGCAATCTTGCTTCCTGCCTACTTCCAAACCCTGTATGTAGATTTCCGTAAAGATGTGAAAGTTGAGTCCTTGCTAAAATCCAAACCATGATATAATATGAGCTCTGGATTGCTATTATCTGAGGTCTGATGTAATAAGAATGCTGCCATGATTTCTCACCTCACTTCATGGCATCAGAAGGGACGAGTGGATTTTTTTAACAGGACAAGTAGACTTCTGAAGCATCCTGTCCGCTGGACAAGTAACCCCATACCTAAAGTACGCATTTGTCTGCTTTAGTAACTTATTTTTTATTAATCTTCCACTTATTGTAAGGTTCTGTCATCGGTGTCAAAATTGATATGACACTGCATGGAAAGACTTTATGGTCAAACATATGGTATCACTCCCTCTGATGTCATCGGGTCGAACGGGTTGTCACTTCTGCTACCCATGGCATTTGGTGAATCAACGTCCATGGTCAGATAATGGGAAGGTTAAAAAGCCCATCGTGGAAACATTGCTAAATGTACATTTTGTAATGATTTTCAAATGTTATATTTAAATGCCGCTTTACTGTCTGTTTGCCCATTCAGCCTCAATGCCCTGGGTGTCATTCCTTTTCCAGAATGTAATCTGGGTAATGCAAGCTAGTCAGATATGCTAACAAAGCACGTGTGGTTTTTTTCCGGCGTAGAGTATAAAAACGAGCAATGTCTGATGCTGAAGTATCCGTGCATCCTATGTGGTACCTCTACTGGCCACAGTTCGATTATTAAAGTGATTCTCGGCGAAACATTCTTGGCCTTTCGGTGACCTTGGCAACACTAGAGGAACAATGCTTCCAGATGGTTGCAGTGTTTTTGAGAAAACTCCTCAATGAGATATAATTTTGTTCAAAAATAGATGCCACTTCTTTTCACGATTTCCTTCAACAAGCTATTTATTGGCTCCACTGTCGAGAATTTTCCATTCCATTTTAACAATGGCATGACTCCCTTTCCATTGTTTCCGTAACGCCTTAATGCAGTTTTTACTTTTCTTTATCAAGCTGCGATGCTCAAACAATCTCAATTCTTATAGTAGAGGAAACTGGTTGCAAACGTGCAGGGCTGCATATTAGAATATTGTATGCAAAAATATCTTCTGAGTTAAATATCGTTAAAAAAATCATCTTCCCATGGTTGTAGATTTTCTGCTGATAGTTCTGGTTGGGTGATAATATTGTAAACAATATCTCGGACATAATATATATAGCAGACCATATTTATATACCGCACCTCTCCTCATTACTGCCACAGGGCACTGATGTTCAGACACGTCTCAACATTTAGGTGTCAACATTATCTGTAAAAAGAAAATGGAATCGAGGGTATATTTATAAATAAAACGAAAAGTTATTCAGGAGGAAACGAAACTAAATGCCCGTTCAGATATTATACAGTAATATAGAGTGATGCACTGTTCTACATATTTCACATACTAATCGGAGTCATGCATTTTAAGTATTGGATGTCATTTTGTAAGCAGTTAACCTTAACAATTATTTTTTTACAACTGTTTTCCCTATGAGTAATTATTTGAGAAGTGACTTCAGAGTACACGGCCCTTTTTATGGTCTGGATTGACAGCGCAGCTGTTGCCAGGCAATTATGTGAGAATCACCAGGAGAAGGGCTTTAGCTCCATCCACATGTTGGGAGCCAGGAGTACATGTTTTGATTGGGCAGAAGTTGTGTGCTTGACTGGGGGAGCCAGAGTGCCGGGCTCTAAGAAGGACTCACTTTAGTGATGCTCCTTGTGCCAGCGCTATCATCCGAAAAAATCCGGGTGGCATCTTTACAGACTAAACCATTGCAAATCCACTGCATTCCCACTTGAACTATCATATGAGATTTGACCTGCGGAGGCCCGCACACAATGACGACGACACTGTGCTGGGAGGAACTCGAGCAGACCCGGCTGCATCCAACATGGCGAAACCCACTGTGTTGATCGATCAGCCTCTGGCTGCTTGCAGCACTGCCACTGGGACCTCGTCCGTACACCTGGCTTAGCCCTTGCTTATTAGGGACACTTGAGGAGGCGGCATCAACAAAGAGGAGATGTGAATGGACTGGCCTCTGGCCTGTGGGGACGTGCGGGAGCGGCTGACCCCGGAGCCGCCCTGGTAGGTGTTTGCATAGACCGTGCCGGGCCTGCTCGGGCCTTCCGGAGCTGGGGTCTGGCCGGGATGCGGGGCCCCGCCCCCTCTGATCCATCTTCCGTGACTCCCCAGAGACAGTCCACTTGGGAGACAGGAAGCCCCCAGCCCAGTATAAGATATCAAGCACCTGCCCCACTGATCCGGGACACTACTGAGCCCTTGTTGTCATTGCGCCAGCAGGGATGGCCACCCACATTGATACCCTGGGAGTAGGTACAGTACATGCCATTGGGGTACTGAACATCGTGACATTCCCCCATCCCGGCTTTCACCGGTGCACCCGAGGGTGGCAGGGACCTGCCAGAAGGCACTGTGTGTGAGGCCCGTGGGAAGGATCTGGGAGACCTCCCCCACATAAAAAGTAGCCGGACCTGCCCGGTTGTCCCAGGCCTCGCCTTAGACTCTTACCAACTTAAACCTTGCTGGGCACCCTGACCTACCATCTCCTGTTGCAACGGTAGATGGGTGCTTGATTGTGGTATTCAGCCCTCCTGGACCTACCCTCCAGCCAACTAGTGTGCCCCTGGGTTGCCCGTAAGCTGGTTAGAGGTAACCTTCCCAATTACTTGTGGCGCATTCAGGCTGTATCCTTGTGAAGTAGATAGATGAGAAGATCCCGGCTAGAGACACCGCGGGCACACCACTAATCAACCCTAGCTTTGACCACAATGGAGAAATCAGATGCTCGGCAAGCCATGTTGGATGTTGAAGCCAAAAAGGGGAGCAGGGTGCAGTCCACGGACAAGAGCCTATCAGGAGAGGGAGTGGACATGTACACGCTGATAATTCAGATACAAAAAAGCCTCTGCTCAATCAACGCCAGGATAGATATGCTCACCACTAAAGTGCATAAACTAAGGAATGCCCTTGCCAAACAAGTTAAATGCATCACCATAGCAGCCGGCCACATTTCCAAATTAGAGGACGGCACATCGAGCTACAATGAAAAATTGCTAGATATGAGTAAGTTACTAAGGGTTGAGCTAAAGTTTTGCAAACGTCCCTGACTAGACCTAAGATGGGTTTGTGAGTTTATTACACAGTGGTGTCACACAACTACACCATACATTAAACCACTTTCCTCACATTGGTCCCTAGCGGTGGGATTCAGTACTTGTGTCTAGCAGTACCATATGGTTAATAAGTTTGAAACCCTCAAAAATCTGCCAAGTCGATGGCTAGTAAGAAGTTCTTGCCAAGTTGCCAATTTCTGGAATCTCCTAAGTACTGTTTCTGAAAGTTTGCCAACTTTTAAAAAGTTTTGAGAAAGTTAAAAAAGTTTGTGAAACATTTTGCCAAAGTTTTTGCAAAGTCTCTACAAGTCGCAACAGGGCTGGGAAACATGAAGATCAACTTGGCCACCCTCAGAATCAATGACTTGAGGGCTATGTGCAAGGACAGGAATATCAGCTTGGAGGCCTCAGCAAACCTCTATTGGAAAATGAAATCACCCCAGACGGCTGGGAAGAAGACGATGACAGGGAGGTCATCAATGAGGAGGATGAGGAGGGGGCGATAATACCTTGTCCTCCAGCATCCGCATGAGACTTCCTTCAGTATCTGGTAGTGAAAGGAGCTCAACATCATATGGGGGGGGGGGCAAGAAACCTTGATGTCAAAGTTAGCCTTCTGAAGTTGGAGGAAAGGAGATTGGCCTTGAAGGAGAGAAGACTGACCCTTGAAGAAATTAGGGTTAAGCTGGGCTTGAAGACATAAGAAAATGGTGACAGCAAACAAGAAAATGAGGTAACTGCAGGGGGTGCCTATGATGCAAGGTTGCCCAAGGGTATTGGATCTAAATATGTCAAGGGGGGTGAAATTGATAAATGGTTGGCATCTTATGAGCAAACTCTTAAGATGAGGAAGGTGGGCACCCAACACTTGGGGTCCTTGTTGTGGGAAATGGTTCTAGTGGTGGGGGTGATAGCCTCCTGACACTAGAAAATTATGTGGCAGAGTAATAGACACACATGAAGTCAGCACTGGTTGAGCTGTTTGGTCTCACCCCTGAAGAGTATTGACAGACAGAAATTTAGGAACGCTCACAAGGGGGCAACACAGACAAGGGTGGCATTTATGGATGATTCTGTAAAGTCACTGGAAGGCTTAATTAAGGGTAACAAAGTGGATTCCTAGGATAAAATTTAGTGGTAAAAGAGCACATACATACTAATTGTTCCTCAGAGAAGATACACCAGCATCCTGTGGATTCTAAGCTATCTAGTCCTAGAGAGCTGGGCAAGATGTCTGATAAATAGGTATGCACTAGGGTGCCCAAGAAGTCCATTGGAAGTGATCCTAAGAAAGGGGGACAGGACCCCTTTCAGGGTAAAGAAGTGGGTAAAGATAAAAAGGAGACCCCCTAAGGAGCCCTAAAGAATGCTCAAGGGGAGGAGCCCTGAGTTCATCCCAGTACAAAGGCTGGGGGTATGTGGGAAAGAATTATGCCCCTTCAAAGGCAGGGGTGTGCTATGACTGTCAACAGCCAGGGCACAAGAGGGGAGGTTTGGTGTGCACCAAAGAGTCACCCACTGGTGACCACCCCAAAGGGATTGCTAGTGTATGGTTGGGGGAGGAAGTTGTCCCTGGGAGTTCTAGAGCGTTCACTGAGATCAAATTATTTTCAGAGGGTTGGCAGGAAATTGAACCATTTGAACCCTGGCCTCCAAATAAGAAAAAGTATATGTAGTGGCCAAGAATCAAGGGCTGATGAATGCAGGTGCCAGCATATCCATGGTCATGGATAAGCAGTTTTCCCCAGACTAAATAATCACAAATTAGGTGTGCCAGATAGTCAAACTCTGACAATGACACAAAGTCCCATCCCATGGCAATAGTGGACTGTGAGTGGGGAGGGGTTACTGGCTTGAAGAAGGTGGCTGTGTCCCCTGCCATCCCTGTGGAGTGTCTGCTGGAAAAGGACCTGGAAACATCTGTCTGGGCCTTCCTGAGTGTGTGTGTGTCAACTAGAGCACAAGAAACCTTACAGAGATGTCAAGGGAGTCTCGAAGCATGACCCAGGTCCCCAGTAACAAGAGTAAGGGCAGAATATCTGGTCAGCCATCTTCCCAGAGTCCTGAGGCCCAGAGGGAGTCTAACCCTGAGTACAAGGGTCTGATGCTTAGAGAGGAGGGTGATCCCTTGACAGCCTTACCAGAGCTAGCAGAGCTTCAGGGAGCAGGTAGTCCCTCCATAGTAGACTTGAGCCAGGGCAGAAGACTTGTCTCACTCTTAAAGGCCAGAGGCAACTAGATGAAAGGCAAGGACAAGGGGATGTCAGTGGTACCCATAAGGTTTACAGGGAGGAGAAAACAGTGTACATTGAGGCTAGGGACCCCAAACCAAGGGCAACCAGGAGAATGGTGGTCTGCCAGCAGTACAGATAATTATTCCTTAACCTAGCCCATGATATTCCCTTAACTTGCCATCTGGGGCAGACCAAGCCCTGGGAGAGGTTGATCAATCACTTTTATGGGCCTCAGCTGTTTGAGAAAGTAAAATAATTCTGTTGCTTCTGTGTTACCTGTCAAGCCAGTGGCAAGACAGGGGGAAAACCAAAGGCTACCCTGATATCACTTCTTGTGGTGGGAATTGACATGTCCCCTAGACTCACAAACTTCATCTGGAAATAGGTTCATCCTGTGGTAGTGGACCATACCACCAGCTATCCAGAAGCCATTCCACTCAGTACTGTGAAAGCTCCTGCTATGGCTGGGCCCTGTTTGATAAATAAACCAGAGAATGTTTCCCTAAGGAAGACACTTCAGATAGAGGCAGTCACTTTGTCTGCCTATCTGAAAGAAATGTGGGATGAGTGTGGTGTTACTTTTGAATTCACCACTGCCTATTATTCCCTAGATAATGGTGTGGTTGACAGATTTAACAAGACCATGAAAGGCATGATAATGGATTTGCCAGAAAACCTTAGCAGTAAATGGGCTGTCCTCCTGCCATGCCTCTTGTTTGCCTACAGGGAGGTACCCCAAATAGGAGTGGGCTCCAGCCGTTTTGAGCTCCTCTTAGGTCTCCCTGTAGAGGGCCACTGAGTTTAGTGAGAGTGGGATAGGAGAGGCCCATCAAGGAACCTAAACAAAATATTGTGGGTTATGTATTAGGCCTTTGTTCCAGGATGGCAAAGTACTTTATGAAGGCAAACAAGAAATTTGGAGACCAGCCAGGACCTTGTCAAGCACTGGTATGACTAGAAGCCCTCACTAGTAGATTACCAACATGGACAGGTAGTTAATATTTTATAGTCTGTAGCTCCTAGGGCACTACAGGAAAAGTCGACTTGACCCTATCCAAATTTGGAAAAGAAAGGGGAAGTCATCTATCTGGCAAAAGGGCCTCTCGGAAACCCCTCACAGGTTTATCCAGGGCTATAGGCTAAATCTCCACCACGACAGAGCAGAAATGACAATGCTCATGATGACCAATGGAGGGGAAGAAGAGGAAAGTCAACCTCTCCCTAACCTGCTGTCAAAGATGGCTCAGTGGATGGAGTAGGCCTTTCCTCCACTTTAACAGACCAATAGCAAAAGGGCTGTTACAACTTCTTTTAACAGTTTTTTTGTTTTCCTTGACTCCAGCTCTAACCACTTGGTGTACCCATGAGGTGGGGTGGGCAGAGGGCCAGGGTACCCTATTCCCAGAGCTTGGAATGTTCCCAGAGGGAGCACAAGCATGGGAGCCTGGTCTGTACCAAGAGACCATTCACTGATGGGAGCTCTTTAGTGTCATAAGAGCTGGGGGGGAGGCGACTCCCACAAGTTCTGTTTTCTGGGGGTACCACTCCACAGTGGAGGGTACAGAGGCCAATAGGTAGGGGTAGGAATTGGAAACAATCTACAGTGAGTTAGGGGTTGCCAGTTCTGAGATAAGAGCACCACTTCTGGCTTGGGGGTCTCCACACACTGTCACAGGGACAGAAGGCTGGAGACCTGCACCAGGCAGACTCTTGCACAGTACAAGCAGATTGTCCCACCCACGCTAGTAGCCTTTCAAACCTGTCTCAGGCCTGCCATTGCAGGGCCTGTGTGTGCAGTTTACTGCCACTTCCACTTGGCATTTAAAACTACTTGCCCAGCCTTTAACTCCACTTTTATTACATAGAAGTCACCCCTAAGGTAGGCTCTAGGTAGCCCATAGGGCAGGGTGCTGTGTAAGTAAAGGTAGGGCATGTACTTTTAAGTTTTGCATGTCCTGATAGTGGCAAACAGCTAAATTTGTTTTTCACTACTGTGAGGCCTACTCCTCTCATAGGTTAACATTCGGAAATCCTTAATACACTTTTAAGCTGTAATTCCTGATCATAAAGGAGTAGCTGCATCATGTTGTATGTCTTTGGAATGGTAATGATAAATCCTTTTTATTGGTAAAGTTGGATTTAACATTACTATTTTAGAAATGCCAATTTTAGAAGTTGGGCATTTCTCTGCTCTTACTGCTCTGTGTGCCTTGCAGCCTGTCTCCAATACACGTCTGGCGTGGGTGACAGCTACACTTTGTGCATTCCCTCTAGACAGCCACAAACACAAGAAGGGTTGGTGTGACAGAGAACTCATTTGCATTCATCTGCGTTCTGATAGCTCTTCCTGGGCAGGAAGAGGGAGGGGGCTGACACACCTGAATAGGCAGTGTCCTGTTCCCCATACAAAGGGCTGATTACCCATTACTGATAGTCTGGAGACAGGGCTGGGAAGAAAGGAGGGCCTGTGCACCTCAAGGGCCTGCTTTGAATTCACCCTCACTTCAAAGGCACAACTCGGTATAAGTACTGGGCCTCTGATCCTACCAAGACAGTGCACTATTGGGCCTGTGAAGAACTCTGCCAGGAATTAAGACTGCTGTGCTACAAGGATTGCTACTCTGATTGACTGCTGTTCTGGAATAACTGCTTCTTCTGCTTTGCTGTGCTGTCCTGCTGCCTGCTGATCTCTCCCCTTCTGAGGGACATGACTGGACCCATCTCGCTTGAACCCAGAGTGACTCCAAGGGCTTGCTGGCTTGCCCCCTGTTCTGAAGTCTCAGGGCCATCAAATACAATTCAATCCTGAAAAAGCACCTGGACTCTGCCATTTGTGAGTCCCGAACTGCCAAGTCCTGGACCCTGTAAAGGTGGATTCTGCTGTACAGAACTATCAAAATCGATGCAGTGACGACGTTGCGCCAATTGAAACAGATGCATTGCCCTTCGACGCTGATGCAGGAGCTGATCAATGACATTGCTTCAACGGACTGCTCAGCTCGACGACAATGGACAGCACGGCTTGATGACAACACAGCACCTGCATCGCAAAGGGGTTCGTCGACGAAGCCTTCATTGCCTGTGCAGATCTGAAATGGCGCATTGAGTCCTCTACGTCGACTCTTCCTCCATTCAAGGTACTTTTCAAGCAGGACCTGCGTGAATCCTGTAGCCGGCCTATCCCCCATCAAGGTCACCCTGAACTTTGGATTCACCCCTGCTCAGCGCGACCTCAAGTAATCCCTAAGCCCTATTTGCTTCTAAGCATTGCTTTTTGATTTAATCTTTAAAAATTCATAACTCCTGTTCCACTTATTGGATTTTTGTTGTTTTGGTCTTGTTCTATTCATAAATATATAATCTATTTTGCTGTGTGGAGTATTTGTGTGGTGTTGTCATTGTGTTACTGTGTGTGTGTGTTGCACAAATAATTTACACAGTGCCTCTTTAGATAAGCCTGACTGCTCTGTGCCAAACTTCCAGAGTGTGACCACAGGTTATCTTTTAGTGTGTATCTAGCTTACCCTGACTAGGGTGGTGCTTCCTGCTTGTACAGGGTGCATACTCAGACAATCAGAAACCCCATTTCTAGCAGAGCCTTTTTGCATGATCACTCCCACAATTTTGGACTGATGCTGCTGGTTTCTTGACTCTGAGAGTGCACTGAGCCCTGCTAACCAGACCTCAGTGCTAGTGCTCTGACCCTTAAAATGTGTATGTCTGATTAGCCCACCCACAATTGGCATACGTTAACTTACTTATAAGTCCCAAGTATATGGTACCAGGGGTAACCGGGTCTGTAAGATAAAGTGTCCCTGGTGGACTGTATCACTTATTGTGCCACCACAAGTGTGGTAAAGCAAAGCAAAACTCGCAGCCTGCCGTTACTGGCTGGCAGAGCAGTTTTCGAACTACTAACTCGACTTTGCCATTTAAATGAATGATAAAGTACAGACCTTTCTTTTTAATATATTTGTCAAACCTAAAGTAGACCTATCGTGCCTTAAGGCAGGGTTCTCAATATTAAAAAGCAGGAAATATTTTTTTATATGTCCTAAAGTCAAGATGCCAAATTGTAAATTTTCCTGCCCACCAAAGGCTGGACTACATCTGCTGATCATTGGGTTAGCAAACCGGGGACACAATCGCTTGATTGCCACTGACCGATAAAGCACAGCTTGTGATACCGAGTAGCAATGGTCAAAAGTTGCACCCAAGTCTGCTGGACCCAAGAGAGTTGTCGGAGTGCAGTTTGGTTGCCCAAGTCTGAAACGAGCCTCAATTAAAGGGAACTGTTGTTTCAGTATAACCGGAGACCAGTAGACCAGTGGCAACAGTTTTTTTGGCTGAACTTCAACCAGACTTCGAGGCACATTGATCTCTGTGCCAAAGTCACCCAACCTTGTTGTGGACCAAGGGTTGGCCCCAGAAAGACCCCTGTCAACCCGATCAGCATCTTCAGCATCCTGTATCTGTTGCATCAGGACCACTCCTGAGGGGGAGCGACCCTTGACCCTGCTAGGTAGGTCGCTCCCCCTCCGCACAGCACCGCCTGTGTGTCCTTGCCCCAGCTGCCGCAGCTGAGGAAGTTCGAGGACCTCCTCCACCCGCAGGCTACCACCTGCGCCTCATCCCTGGTGGCCAGTGGTAGGCCGTAGGTTTGTATCATCATCTGTATCTTTATTGTATTGCCTTTATTGTTATTTTGGTGTCTGTGACTGCTGTTGTCTGTTTTCCCCCGGTGCCTGTATTGGTCTGTGCCCTCTTTTTCCTTCTGTTCCCCTCGCTGTCCCCGTGTTTCTCTGCCCGTTTTTGCCTTCTGTTCCCTTCGTTGCCCCCGTGTTTCTCTGCCCGTTTTTGCCTTCTGTTCCCTTCGTTGCCCCCGTAATTCTGTGCCCCTTTTTGCCTTCTGTTCCCTTGTTGCCCCCGTAATTCTGTGCCCGTTTTTGCCTTCTGTTCCCCTGTTGCCCCCATAATTCTGTGCCCGTTTTTGCCTTCTGTTCCCTTGTTGCCCCCGTAATTCGGTGCCCTTTTGCCTTCTGCTCCCTTCGTCGCCCCTCACCGCTCCCGCTCCAGCCCCAGCCGCTGTGTCCACTGCTGCCCCGCCCCCCTGACCGCCCATTCGCTGCCCCTGCCCTGCCTCCCGCCTCCCAGCTGCTCCTCCCTCCCTATATGGCGGCCGCTGAGCGGCCGCGCCGCTGGCGCGCCGAAGGTGCACCTTAGGCAAGCCCGTCTGCGCCCGTCCGTGCCTGGACCGGGCCCAGCGCCAGTACCCCTGGTCCCCGCGCCCGCCACGACGACCGCTGCCGCTACGATGCCAGCACACTCCACGCCCTCAACTCCGGACGGACCCACACCTGCTTCAAAGCCGCCCCGAAACGCACACAGGGTCCCTTCACCTGCCGGAACTGCAGCTACACCAGCCTCAGAGCCGCCGAACCACCCGCCAAGAAAGGCCACAATCACCTCCGATTCATCCTACTGAACACCCGCTCCGCACGCAAACATGCCGTCGAGCTCTGGGACCTGCTCGACACTTCATCCCTGGACGTCGCCTTCCTGACAGAGACCTGGATGAACAACTGCTCCGCACCCGACATCGCCATTGCCATCCCAGACAGCTACAAGATCACCCACAGAGACCGCACCAACGGAGTCGGAGGAGGAATCGCCATCGTCCACAAGAACAGCATCAGGGTCTCGACCAGCACCGACGACACTCTCAGCACCGCCGAACACATGCATTTCCAGATCCACACAGACCCCAACTCCACCCTCAGAGGCACCCTCGTCTACAGACCCCCCGGACCCCGACCCCAGTTCAGCGACTCCATCGCCGACGTCATCAGCACGCACGCCCTGACCTCCACCGACTACATCCTCCTCGGAGACCTGAACTTTCACCTTGAGAACAACAACGACAGCAACTCCACCACCCTGATCGATAACCTCGCCAACCTCGGACTGAGGCAACTCGTCATAACGCCTACCCACTCCGCCGGCCACACGCTCGACCCCGTCTTCTCCTCAAGCTCCCACGTCTCCTTCAGCCACACCACCGAACTCCTCTGGACCGACCACCGCTGCATCCACTTCACCTTCCAGAAACCCACCACACACCACTGCACCCAACAGATCCCCTGCCGCTGCTGGAGCAAAATCACCGAAGACCAACTTCACGCAAACCTCGCTCTCAGCCCACCCACCGAACCCTCCAACACCGACAACGCTGCCCACAGCCTCAGATGCTGGATAGAAGACTGCGCCAACACCCTCACCCCGCTGAAGAAACCCTCCTACAGAGACACCAGCAAGAGGGCCAGCTGGTTCACCCCAGAACTCCTAGCCTCCAAGCGAGCCTGCCAGAAACTAAAGAAGAAATGGCACAGTGAGCAGACTCCGGACAGCCACGCAGCCCACAAGGACGCCATCCGCAACCACCATCACCTCATCAGGACTGCCAAGAGGACCTCCTTCAAAGACCGCCTCGACAACAACGCACACAATAGCAAGGAGCTCTTCAACATCGTGAAGGAACTCTCCAACCCCAGCTCCAACACCAACGACATCCCGCCGTCGCAAGCCCTGTGCGACTCCCTCGCCACTTTTTTTCACCGCAAGATAGCAGACATCCACGACAGCTTCAACACCCAGACAGCCCCAACAGACATCAACACAACAGACTCTCCGCACACCATCGACCACGACCCCCTGCTAGTCTGGGCCAACGTGAGCATCGATGACACCATCAAGACCATGAGCACAATCCACTCCGGCTCCCCGTCAGACCCAGTCCCGCACCACATCTTCAACAAAGCCAACAGCTCCATCGCACCCCATCAATATCTCCCTCGAGACCGCGACCTTCCCAGAGAGCTGGAAACACGCCGAGATCAACGCCCTACTCAAAAAACCCAAGGCGGACCCAAGAGACCTCAAGAACTTCCGGCCCATCTCTCTGCTTCCGTTCCCGGCCAAGGTCATCGAGAAGATCGTCAACAGATAGCTAACCCGATACCTCGAAGAAAACAGAATCCTGGACCCTTCCCAGTCAGGGTTCCGCAGCAACCACAGCACCGAGACTGCCCTCATCGCCGCCACCGACGACATCAGGACCCTGCTGGACAACGGTGAGACCGCGGCCCTCATCCTCCTGGACCTCTCCGCCACCTTCGACACCGTCTGCCACCACACACTACGCGCACGCCTCCAAGCTGTAGGGATCCGAGACAAGGCTCTGGAATGGACCACCTCCTTCCTCTCCGGCAGAACCCAGAGCGTCCGCCTCCCCCCATTCCGATCCGAAGCCTCCGAGATCATCTGCGGCATACCCCAGGGATCTTCCCTCAGCCCGACACTGTTCAACATCTACATGGCCCCGCTCGCACACATCGCCCGACAGCACGACCTCAACATAATCTCCTACGCCGACGACACTCAACTGATCCTCTCCCTCACCAAGGACCCCATCACCGCCAAATCCAACCTCTACGAAGGAATGAAGGCCGTTGCCGACTGGATGAAGATCAGCCGACTGAAGCTGAACTCGGACAAGACGGAGGTCCTCATCCTTGGCTCCAACCCTTCAGCCTGAGACGACTCCTGGTGGCCGACGGCACTGGGGGCAGCCCCGACACCCACCGACCATGCACGTAACCTGGGAATCATCCTCGACTCAACGCTCTCCATGATCAAGCAAGTCAACGCCGTCTCCTCCCCCTTCTTCAACACCCTCCGCATGCTCCGCAAGATCTACAGGTGGATCCCGACAGTTACAAGAAGAACAGTCACCCAGGCCCTCGTTAGCAGCAGACTCGACTACGGAAACGCCCTCTACGCTGGAGCCCCGACCAAGCTCATCAAATGACTGCAACGCATCCAAAACGCCTCTGCACGACTGATCCTCGACGTACCACGCCAAATCCACATCACCCCCCACCTGAGAAACCTGCACTGGCTCCCCGTCAACAAGAGGATATCCTTCAAGCTCCTCATCCACGCACACAAGGCACTCCACAAGACCGGCCCAGCCTACCTCAACAGACGACTTTCCTTCTGCATCCCCAACCGCCAGCTCCGCTCCGCCGGCCTCGCACTCGCCACCGTCCCTCGCATCCGAAGAACAACCACCTGCGGGAGATCCTTCTCCTACCTCGCCGCCAAGACCTGGAACACCCTCCCACTGAGCCTACGACAGACCCAAGACCTGCTGACCTTCAGGAGGCTACTCAAGACCTGGCTGTTTGACCAGTACCGCCCCCCCCCCTCCCAGCGCCTTGAGACCCTCACGGGTATGTAGTGCGCTCTACAAATGTCTGATTGATTGATTGATTGACTCCAATGATGCACATGGCGGTTCGTCCATAGAACCTGTAACTGGACTGGAGACTGCTTTGACTACAAGGTAACTGTGCTGCCAAGCCTTATTCAACCCTATGACTTGCTCCCAGCTGGAGTTGGTGATAAAAAGCGGGCTAGAGTAACCGAACTCAACTTTACAGAAGTTTCCAAAAGTTTTCAAAGTAGTGGCTAAGCACGGTAGTTGCCATTTGCTTGTTAAAGGTTTGAATGAAAAGCAGCAATTTATTATTTGCTTAATAATTTATATTTCCGGAACCCTCCAATGGATTTTTGGTATCTAAAAATTCATAAAAATAAGAGCTATTTTTATAAATTGGTGTTGGATTTTCTTTGTTTCGTGTTTCTTTCTTATTCAACTGTTTTGGTACTTCTAAATGCTGCACACTTGTTCCTTTGACAAAGCCTGACTGCTCGAAAGGACAGCTTCCCTGGGTTGAACTATTGTTTTGCAAATGAACCTGACTGGCCACAAGATGGGTTTGTGAGTTCATTACATGGTGAGGTCACACAACCACATCATATATTAAACAGCGCTCCTCACAGTCACCCTGGGTACAAGATTAGATTGTTATTTTGTTACATGAAATGTCACAGGATTAACTTAGTAGCCAAGCATTTAGGGATGGTTACTCCCTCTGATAAACTGTGATTATAGAAGATTTGTGCTGTCAGAATCCTTGTTAGCCCCTGTTAGGAGAGATATTATTTTGCTTTGCCAAATGTAATTTGGATACTATGTCATTTTATTACTGTATGACTGATGGGTGCTGTTAGACATGGCATTTTTTTGGCGTGGTTTCCCCTTTTTGCTTCTGGCCTCCTGTTTTTGATTGTGTGCTGGACTTCGTTTTTGCTGGTGTCTGGACTCTGGGCACTATGCCACTGCTGACCAGTGCTAAAGTGCCTGTGCTCTGTGTCTAAAATGTAATGCATTTGGTTTGTCCATGATTGACATATTTGATTTACTAGTGAGTCCCTAGTACTGTGCCCTATATGTGCCCAGGGCATGTAAACCAAATACTACTAGTAGGCCTGCAGCACTGATTGTACCACCCACATGAGTAGCTTTCCAAAAGTATCCCAAGCCTGCCACTGCAGAGCCTGTGAGCGCAGTTCTTAATTGCCATATCGACATGACAAGTACACTTACTTCCTGGGCTCAAACCTTCCCTTTTACATGTAAGACACCCCTAAGGTAGGCCTTAGGTAACCCCAGGGGGTGGGTGCTGTGTATTTAAGAGGTGGGACATGTGCTTTTAAGTTTTACATGTACTGGTAGTGAAAAAAACACTAAATTCGCTTTTCACTGCAGCAAGGCCTATTTCTCCCATTGGTTAGCATTGGAGCTGCCATGTAGCATTTTTCAAGTGTATCTTTAAATTGGGAGCTGATAGAAAATTGGAGTTTGGTGTCTTTGAAATCACAATTTAAAAACATCTTTTATTGAAGTTGTTTTTTAAATTGCAGGTCTGAAAATGCCACTTTTAGAAAGCTGCCATTTTCTTACTTTAACCATTCGGTCCCTCTGCCTGTCCCTAGAATAAACGTCTGGGTTGTATGATCGTTGGGCTTTGTGAATTCACTCTAGACAGTCACACACAAAGGGAGCTGAGGTGTGCCCTGCATATCCTGATGGCCCATCACCAGGCTGAGGGGTCTTCCTGGGCTAGAGTGGTGGGAGGCATTGACACTTGCACCTGAGTAGTGCTGTGACTGTCCCCACACAAAGAACTGCATTCCCTGCTGTAGTGTGACTGGAGACAGGGCCCAGAAGGACAGGGTCTTGTACACTACAAAGACCTTTCTTTGAAGTCTCCCTACTTCAAAGGACAAAATAGGTATAAGTACTGGACCTCTGACACCATAACAGAAGAAACACTTCTGGACTGAGGACATTGTACCAGGAAGGAGAGCTGTTTGACTGCCAGGAGGGACTGCCACTTTGCTGCTAGCTTTGCTGTGTCGGCCTCCTGTCTGCTGCTTCTTGCCTGGGAGTGAAAGGAATGGACTTTGCTCTCTGCGTCCTGCTTTCTAAAGTTTCTCCAAGGGCTTGAGTTGAGCTTGCCTACTGTTGGAAGTCTCAGGGCCATCAAAGACTTCACCTGCAACTTGCGACCAGCACCTGCGCTCCTCTGCTGTGAGTCCTGACCTGCCAAGTGGTGCCAATACCAATCCTGGACCCTTGGAAGTGATTCTGGTGCTGCACCAAGAAATTGATGCATCGACTCCAAGCATCACTTCGGAACCGGCGCATCCATGCGAAATCGCCGCATCGCCGCAAGCCATGGTCCCCGCTCACTCAGTGCGCAACGCAGCAACGCCAACTTACAATGCAAGTCCTGCGGTGCCTCCTAAGTACTTCCGCTGCATGAGACTCAAGCACTGCTTCACCAAAGTCCGTGACGCACCGCTCCAACTCTGATGCAGTGACTGCGGCCTGGTAGTTCAACGGCGACTCCATGAATCGACGTATCGCGCTGTGACATCGGCGCATCATCGACACCGCATTCCCTTCAAGACCTTAGGTCTCGAACCTGCAACCGATGCCTCACCTCCCCTGTGCCCGCATTGTTCCCGAGCTTTAGCGGATCAACAACCCTGCACTGTCTCAAGGAACTGACACATCACTTTGCTACAGAAATGCCTCACCTCCTTTGCGCAATGCATCTTCACCGAGTGCCAACGACCTGCATAGCAGTAAGGGACCAACGCATCACCTGCCTTCGGGACACCTCACCTCCACTGCGCATCGCACTGTCTTTGACTTTGTGGTGCATCCTAGGTACTATACTAGGGTCCGTGCGACTCCTGTAGTTAGCCTGCACTCCATCGCGGGCGGACTGAACTTGTGTATTTGTCTTGGTCAAGCACGACCAAATAGCCCCAGTTGGAGTTATTATTTTCTAAGCGCTATAACTGCATATCATATTGAAAGATTCATATCTTGACTTTGATATGTTGGATTTCTGTCGTTCTGCCCTTGTTTCTCTCAGGTACATATTTCCTATTTTTCTAAATCGGTATGGAGTACTTTTGTGGTGTTTTCACTGTGTTGCTGTGTGTGTGTGTGTGTGTGTGCACACACACAAATGCTTTACACATTGCCTCTTTAGTTTAAGCTGGCTGCTCTGTGCCAAGCTACTTGAGCAGGCTTGATTTCTGGCCTCTAGAGAGCAGAGGCCCTCACTCTTGGAGGTCAGAAACTTGTCTCTGGTGGCAGGCTGGCAAAAATCAGTCATTCATCACACCAGTGGCTGGTAGGTTTTTAGGGGGTACCTCTAAGGTAACCTCTCTGTGCATTTATTAATAAATCCAACACTGGCATCAGTGAGGTCTTAATAATACAAGATTTTTGATACCAAACATCCCTGTTTTCAGTGAATCCATCATGTAGCTGGGGAACTCGCTTTCACCGGTGTCTAGCACATGTACATAAAATGGTTCCCCCGTACCCTTGTACTGGCAGCAATAGAGCTGACTAGCACAGGGGCATATCTGCTCTTGCACAAATTTCCTCACATGTAGTATAGTGCACCCTGCTTTATGGCTGTTAGGCCTGCCGTAGGGTTGACTTAACCTATACTTCATGCAGTGTCTATGGGCATGGCACATAGGGATGTGTGCAATGTTGTGTTTTCACTTTTGTCTGCACCAAGACAGGCAGCCTGCAGTGGCAGTCTGTATGGTTTTGGGGAGGGGTCCTTTGGAGTGGCACAACTCCTGCTGCAGCCCATAAGGTCCCTCTTCAGCCTCCTTGCCCTAAGTACCAAGGGCACCACTTACTAGGGACTTACAAGGAGTGCTAAAGGTATTGTCAATTGGGGTACAATTGCACAGTTTTTGGGAAAGAGATCTGGCACTGAGAACCTGGTTAGCAGGAACCCAGTGCAGTTCCAGTCAAAATCACATGAACTACCTGGCAGTAAGTGGGGGAAACATGTCAAAAAGGGTACTTTCCCCGCAGAAACTTATGTTTTTTCAACCATGTCACACTGGGGAGCCATCAGCTGTACCTGCAGATTTGGAGTTTGAGTAGGAGAGGTTGGAAACCTATAAGGTGCCTCAGCTCAGAAATTTCTACAGGGATTTCAAGTTTCTTTTAAAGGCCTCACTAAGAAGGAGGAGCTTCAATTGGCGCTGAGGGCCTGGTTATCACCCGAGGGTGATAATGTTATTGTGGAGGAAGTGGAACTGAGCTTGCATCTGGAGTGGCTGGAGGAGCCCGCATTGCCTGTGGGGTGTGGGGCCAGCCTGACGGTGGAAGGGCTACATCAAGAGCAAGCAGTAGTGTTTCATCTATAAGCCTGCTTGCAGCAGAGTTGAGAGTCAGGTGGTAAGAAAGGAAGCTCCAGCTGGAGCTGGCAAAACTCAATGTGGATGTGGAAAAGCAGAAATTGTCTGGGGAGGAAAAGAAGATACGTTTAGCTCAAGAGCTGGACTTGAAGGAGCTGGATTTGAAAGCCAAGTCCAGCACAGATGGTGGCAGCATTTCTTCAGTACACTCAGAAGGAAAGGTACCTGTTAGAAATGGGATTTCTGGTTGGCTAAGGCTTGCGCCAAAGCCAAGCAGAAACCACCACTCTAGTCAGGGCAAGAGAGTTACACACCCAAGATAACCCCTGCTCACCCCCTTGGTAGCTTGGCACGAGCAGTCAGGCCTATCCCGGAGGCAATGTGTAAGGCGTTTGCGCAACACACCCCCAGCAACAACATACTATGCACACCACAAAAAGGAACTCCACACAAGGGTATATCAAAAATAGCCTTTGTATTCTCATAATACATTAGAATAGTATTCACATAATACACATGGTGCCAACTGGCACTGGGCAATATCTACAAGGGATTATTTACACATGACAGGGCCAGGTGGGCCGCTGTCAGAACCATCACTTAGTGCACATATCATAAATGTAGGACATATCATAACGTACAACCAGTAATCACTGGTAACCACTATACTCAGCATCAACCTGTAACATAAACCACATTATGCACAGTATCACATTAGGCGCAAAATACATTATACGCCAACCTCACCAGCATAAATACCTTATGCCATCATCTCATAAGTCTAAACCTATTAGACACTAACATCCTAAGCATAAATCACTTTAGGCATAACCCATAGTGGAGAATAACTCACAACCTAAACGCATTAGGAAATAATAACCTCACAAGCATAAACACATTATGCAAAACCTCATAATCATAGAAATACATTTAGAGGTATGAAACAGGGTGCGTAAACCATAGTAAATGCATCACATTTCCTAGCACCACATTTTAGGACAGAAATCACGTTAGCACATAACCTCATAGTAGAAACCATAGCAGAGGCATAAATCACATTAGGGCATGGCGCCCTACAAACCTAACAGTCCCCCTGGCCATTGGCCATCTCACAAAGGGGCTCAAATGCCCTATGTCCAAAAGTCAGGGCGCGCTGCCTATGCAGCAGGAGTCAAGGGTGCGCACTTTGCGCAGGCCTAAACGTAGCAGCTGGCACTAAGTGCTGCGCAGCTGTGAAAGAAAAGTACTGGGGCAGAGGAGTGCATCTCACTCCTGAATTCAAAATATGTCCCCTAAAAGAAAGACCTAAACGGTGCAGCTGCCCACTACTTGCTGGGCAGCTGTAAACATTCAAATGAGGCATGGGCTCTCAATGGCCCTTTAAACAAATGTGCCCCCTTCGTTGGAGCCACCCAGGGCTCTGTAGATAGATAATGCCACAACTTGAGGAACCACTGGCCCCCCCCGGCCCTTGAAACAAATGGGGCCAAACGTTGGAGCCACGCAGGCTCTAGAAACAACTGTGCCAAGAACTGTCCCCCAAGCCCCATTCTGGACTTCAAGTAAAAGTATGCTAATCGTTGCAGCTGCCCACTGTCTGGCGGGGCAGCTGAGAAACATGGCCCAAAATGGAGGAAGGTACGGGCAAGCACGGGCCCCTCTGGGCCCTTTAACAATAATTATGCCCAAAAAAGAAATGGTCCCCGAGCGTTGGAGCGACCCCCTATCAGGCGGGGGCCGCTCAAGAAATCCAGCATGGCTGCCCGGGTGCTTCATGAGCACCAATGCAAAAAGGAAAAACTGGCCCCAACATTGGAGCAGCCCCCCCTATCAGGCGGGGGCCGCTCAGGACATAGGCTGGCACTCGCAGTGCCTTGGGGGAGCAACACTGTGCCTCACAAGGCCTCATAACATGGAGGAAGCCCCTACTCACCGGGGCTTGCGTGGGGACTCTGCTCCTCTCCAGGTCGCGCTGCGGCTGTACTCTGGGCTTCTCCCTCACTTGGGAGACTCCGGCGGCGCCTCTTCCTGGCGGCAATGCTGTGGCTGCACGCGGGGCTCCCTCTTCACCACGGGAGCCCCGTCAGGCATTGGCGGCCTCTCTACTTCACCCGGGCCCTTCCTGGGACCCGGGACTTCAACGTGGACCCTGCACGGCTCCGGACGGGCGAACCCGCCTCCCTCCCTTCAAGACGAGGAGGGGGGCGGAAATGGAGCCCGCAAGGCTCCCTTTTTCCCTCGCTTCACCCGGGCCCCCTCCTGGGACCCGGGACTTTGCTGTAGGCTTCTCTTCGGTTCGCCAGTGCGGGGTGGGCTCCCGCCTGGCCTCTCCTACACGCGGGGCTCCCACAGCTCACGGGAGCCCCGGTCACTTCCGGCCACAGTTCCTTTGGCAGGCCCCGCCCACAGTCAAGCGCGGGTGCCTGACTTCCTGTTTTCCGCGTTCGGGCTGCGGCGGTGATTTCTCCAGGATGTGGGGTGGGCACCCGCAATTAACATCTATAAAGTGGGGTGGGCACCCGCTAGAATAAGGATCCATGAAGCAGGGTGGGCACCCGCTCGGTGCACACAAATGCGGGGTGGGCACCCGCTATTTTAAATAATGAAGAAGCGGGGAATCCCCTCGCCGGGATTCCCTCCAGCAGCAGCTCCGCGCTGCTAAGCCCACGCTCTTTCCTGGGGGCAAATAAAAGTAAAGTTGAGCGCTCACGAGGCGCTGGATACAGTCTAAAGTCCTGGAGGCTGAAGAAGAAGCAAAATGGTCCCAAAGGTCCTTTCAGGCATCAAGGGGCCATGCAGGGCCCAGGGAGGCAAGCCCTCATGGCAGCCCCCCCTGGGCCCCGGCAGCAGCACGCCCCAGCAGGAACAGCACCAAAGACTGAGCAACCTTCATGGGGACACAGCCCCTATATTTATATTAGTAACTCCCTTTGTGTCACAGCACAGGGTTTAGGGATACCAGTTAGAACTGGTTTGGGGGAGCTTTGGACCACTTTGTTTTGCTCAGCTCCTCTTTCCTTTCACAGGACAGGCTAGGGACATCAGACGCACCACAGGGGGTGGAGCCAGCATTGTGGAGGGAAGGCACAGCCCTATTCAGGTCCCAGGTGCACTCCTCCCTCCCATCTACATGCAGATCTCTCTATTCACCACTGGGCTGACTCACCCTGGCTCCTGGAATTCCCCACACCATCCAGCACCTGTCACTCACAAAGCCAGACATGCAATCCATATCAGGCAGGCAGGCACAGAGCACACATACATGCCAACTTCTAGAAGTGGCACTTCCACACCAGCCATAATAAATCTGCGCACACCATTGCGCAGCATTTATTCTCACGAATTCACCCATACTAAACTTGACCACACTGCTCCTCTCATACCAGGAATTACCACTGGCACACAGACCCTCAATGCATTCCTATGGGAGGGCAGGCCAACCTTACAAATGTAACACAGAGCGCACGCACTTTACACTGGGACGCAGTGCTAAAGTGCCTAGAGGCCTAAAATCACCAACACTACACAGGGAAAAGGCTAAGAGACAGGCAAACAGTTCAGGGGTGAACCTGCCAAAAGGGCCAGGTCCAACAGTACCCATACCCGAAAGTCAGGTGCCTGATTATGGAGTGGGAGACGACATAGATTGGTGGTTTCAGTCCTATGAGATTGCTTTGCAGATGCACAGAATTCCAAAGAGGGATTGGGGTGCAAGTTTATGGAAGCATTTCACAGGGGAGGGGAGGGATACCGTATTGGTCTAGGAGTTGAGGTTAAGACAAGGTACCCCGCCATGAAGGAAGCCCTGGTCAGGAGATATGGTCTGTGCCCAGAGAACTATGGGAAAAAGTTTAGGGAAAATGTGGAACTTGGTCCTCAGACTTGGGTAGAGTGAGTTGATTCTTTCTGCAGAACACTGGAGGGTTGAGTGAAGGGCAGAGAGGTAACAGACTGTCAGGGGCTGTACAATTTGATTGTAAGGGAGTACATATTTAGTCTTTGTTTCCCTGAGCTGCGCCAGCACTTGGTTGATAGTAAGCTGATTGTCCCCAGGAACCTTGCTAAGGAGCCGGACCTTTGGCTGAGCACCAGGGCCCAAAAGAAGATGAATGTGGGAGACTCTGCCAAGGGTGGGCAGGGTCCCCACAGAAAAAGGAGGGGAGCAAAAATAAAAGTAAGGAGTTCTCATAAGGGCCCCAAACTAGTTCTCAGGGTAAGGATTCCCAATTCCTTGTTGAGAAAATGAGTTGGTTCCTTTCAGGAGAGCCTGCAGGTAAGTGTTTCACCTGTAGTCAGTAAGGGCACTTCAAGGGAAATCCCAAATGTCCCAAGTGGCAGAGCCCCCCACTGGTGGGCAGTCACTGGGGATGGCGAGTGTAGCGCTTGGGGAGGAGTTGGTCCCAGCTGGTGAAGGGGGGCCAGCAGAGATGACCCTACTTTCCCTTGGTGACAGTGAGATGGCTGAGAACCCTTATGCCTGACAACACTATGAAGTACAGGCAGTGGGTAACCATCAATGGGAGGTGGGTGGAGGCTCTGAGAGACACAGGAGCCAGCTTTACAACTGGCCGGTGTCACCTGGTGTCCTCAGAACAGGTAATCCAAAATGTGGTCCACCAAATAGATAGTGTAGACAACAGTGAGCACCAATGTTTGGTGGCTCAGGTTCCTTTTAAGTGGGGGGTTCAAGTTCCTTAAGGGTAGCTGTGAGTCCATCCGTGCCTTTGGATTGTCTGCTGGGCAACGACTTGGAGCATACCGCTGGAAGGAGGTGGAGCTCAGGTCACACTTGGAGATGTTGGGATTGCCTGAGTGGGTGTGCCTGACCACACGGTCAATGCCAGCACGTGAGGGTGGTCAGAAGGGTCTGGAAGCATAGGGTAAGGGGTGTGGAAACCCCACCCCTGATATTCCCACAGGCCAGGAGAAGGCTGAACCTGAGGGGGATGCCCCGAAACCTCCAGGGGAAGATGTGGCAGAACTTGGGAACCTTCATGAGCTGTCACAGTGGCAGCAGGACGGAGGTCCCTCCAGGGAGGAATTCTGCACAGAAAGAGTGCACTACTCTTGTGGGTCTTCAGAAGCAGGCCCAGGCAGCTGGTGATGCCTCTAGAACTCACCTGATTTATTGGGAGAATGGTCTCCTGAATAGTGAGCCTAAGGTTGCTGAGCCTGGGCAGCTCATGTGCTAGTGATGCCCCAGCGCTTCAGAGCCTTCCTATTGGGTCTGGCTCATGATGTGCCTCTGGCAGGTCATTTGGGGCAAGACAAAACCCTTGACTGGCTTGTCACCCACTTTTATTGGCCCTAAATGAAGAAGGTCTCAGATACGTTGTGCAGGTCCTGACCTACTTGCCAGGTGAGTGGCAAGACGGGGAAGATACAAGGCTCCCCTCCGACTGTTTCCTGTCATGAGCACCCATTTCGAGCAGGTGGGCATTGACATTGTGGGGCTTCTGGATCCCAAGACAGTCATGGGTAACAGGTTCATCCTGGTCTTGGTGAACCATGCCACCTGGTACCTGGAAGGTATTTCTCTGAGGACGGTGACTGCGACCACCATGGTCAGGGCACTGATGGGGATCTTTACCCATGTGAGTTTCCCCAAGGAGGTTGTATCTGACCGTGGTACCAATTTCATGTCTTTGTACATGAAGGCCATGTGGAAGGCATGTGGAGTTGCTTATATGTTCTCCATGCCTTACCACCCCCAGACCAATGGGTTTGTTGAACGGTTTAACTGAATCCTGAAAGGCATGATTATGGGTCTCTCAGAGCCCATGAGGCATAAGTGGGATGTCACCTGGCCATGCCTTCTGTTTGCTTACAGGGAGGCAGAAGGGGACTGGCTTCAGCCCTTTTGAACTTTTATATGAGCACCCTGGGTCCAGTCCCCACCCCATCCACAGAGTTGATGATCTCACATTGATTGGCTTGGAGCTGCCAAGTTCCTCATCACATTTGACTTAACGACTGGGTACTGGCAGATTGCCTTGACTGAGGGAGAAAAAGCGAGGTCAGCATTCCCAACGTCAGAAGGGCACTTCAGTTCTGTGTCATGCCTTTTGTGTTGAAGAACACCCCTGCCACCTTCCAAAGGTTGGTCGGCCAGGTCCTGGCTGGGTTGTAGAACTTCGGTGCCGGCTTCCTAGATGACATTGCAGTCTTCAGCTTTAGTTGGAAGGACCATTTGCACTATCTGGGGGCAGTGTTGAGGAAACTGCACAGCACAGGCCTCACTATGAAGGCCAGTAAGTGCCAGATAGGGCAGTGGTCATGGGTTTTCTTGGAACCACAAGTAGGGGCAAGGTAGTTGTAGCCCCTGCAACCAAATATTGATCCCAATCTGCCTTGGGCACCCCCCACAAGACCCTGACAGAGGAGAGAGCCTTCTTAGGTCTCACCGGTTACTACAGGAGATTGGTCAAGGGATACGGCACCACTGTTGCCTCCTTGACAGAGCTGACTTCCAAGAAGCAGCCACGTCAGATGATCTGGACAGAGGCGTGACAGAACGCTTTTGACACCCTGAAGGAACCCATGTGCACAGCACTCATTCTCAAGGCTCCTGATTTTTCCAAGGAATTTGTGGTGCAGACTGATGCCTCAGAGCATGGCGTGGGGGGTGTGCTCTCGCAGCTAAACGAAGAGGGCCTAGATTAACTGGTAGCCTTTATTAGTAGGAGGTTACTTCCCAGGGAACAGAGGTGGAGTGCAATAGAAAGGGAAGCTTTTGCTGTGGTCTGGGCGCTGAAGAAGCTAAGACCCTACTTGTTTGGAACTCACTTCCGGATTAAGACAGACTACAGGCCCCTCAGATGGTTAATGTAGATAAGGGGTGAGAATCCTAAACTGTTGAGGTGGTCCATCTCCTTACAGGGAATGGACTTTACGGTGGAACACCATCTAGAACAGAACACCAACGCTGATGGTCTTTCCAGGTTTTTCCGCCTTAGTGATGAGAACACCCAAGAGGTTGGGTAGTTCTCCCCAATTTCTGCAAAAGGGGACACTTGTTAGACCTGGCCTCTTCTGGCGTGGTTTCCTCTGTCTTTTTTCTTCTAGCCTCCTGTTTTTGATTGTGTGCTGGACTTCATTTTTGCTGGTGTTTGGACTCTGGGCACTTTACCACTGCTGACCAGTGCTAAAGTGCATGTGCTCTGTGTTTAAAATGTAATGGCATTTGGTTTCTTCATGATTGGCATATTTGATTTACTAGTAAGACCAGAGTACAGTGCACTACATGTGCCCAGAGCCTGTAAACCAAATGCTACTTGTGGGCCTGCAGCACTGATTGTGCCACACACATGTTTAGCTTCCAAACGTGCCTCAGGCCTGGCACTGCAGATCCTGTGTGCGCAGTTTTTAACTGCCATGTGGACCTGGCAAGAACACCTACTTGCTGGGCTCAAACCTTTCCTTTTACTATATTTAAGACACCCCTAATGTAGGTCGAAGGTAGCCCCAGGGGCCGGGTGCTGTGTATTTAAGAGGTCGGACATGTGCTTTTATGTTTTACATGTCCTGGTAGTGAAAAGCCGCTAAATTCATTTTTCACTACAGCAAGGCCTTTCTCTCCCATAGGTTAGCATTGGAGCTGCCCTGTAACATTTTACATGCATATCTTCCAATTGTGAGCTGGTAGAAAATTGCAGTTTCGTGTCTCTGGACCCACAATTCAAAAACACATCTTTTAGTGAAGTTGGTTTTTAAGTTGCAGGTCTGAAAATGCCACTTTTGAAAAATTGGCTTTTTTTTTTTCTCGAGTTTTATATAGCGCGAACTAGACCCGAGACATCAGGTATCCGAGCGCTTTACATAGCACCAGTTTCGTTACAGAAGGACACATTAATTTTTGTTAGGCACGGGGAGATTAAGTGATTTTCCCAGAATCACAGGATGTTGAGCGTCGTTGCCGAGACTCGAACCCGGTTCCCGAGCTTCGAGGTCGACCGCTCTAGCCGTACGGCTACATCCTCTCCCTTTTTCTTACTTTAACCATTCGGTGCCTCTGCCTGTCCCTGGAATACACATCAGGGTTGGATGACTGTTGGGCTTTGTGAATTCATTTGAAACATTCACGCACAAAGGGAGCTGAGGTGTACCCTGCATATATCAATGGCCCATCACCAGGCTGATGGGTCTTCCTCAATCAATCAATCAGGGGTTTGTATAGCATGGCTACTCACCCGTGAGGGTCTCAAGGCACTGAGGTGGGAAGGGGGTGGGGCTGCTGATCCATCTGGGCATCGAGGTTCAGTCCAAGAGCCAGGTCTTGAGATCCTTCCTGAATTGGGTCAGCGACGGGGATTGCCTGAGGTGGAGAGGCAGGGTGTTCCAGGTCTCGGCGCGAGGTAGGAGAGGGTTCTTCCTCCGGTTCTGGTCTTGTGGTTATGTGGGATGGTGGCCGGGGCCAGTTGGGTGGAGCGGAGGTGTCTGATGGGTACGTGGAATGAGAGGCGGTGATTAAGATATGCTGGTCCTGCATCGTGAAGAGCTTTGTAGGCGTGTGTGAGAAGCTTGAAATTGATTTTTGGAATACATACATATGATTTGGATTGTTGGAATGACTTCACAACTGAACCAGGAGGGGTTGGGCCCAAAAGAACGAGGTGTCTGCGACCATTAAGCAATAACGAATATATTAAGCCCTGAAGAAGTCTCTTGTAAAGAGACAAAACGCGCTGGCTACAGTGTGAAAATCAGTGTTAAGAAGATTTGAATAAAGAAATTCCTGTGAAAAAGAAATATATGTGAATGAAATTTATACATCCTGTGATTTAAACTCCCATAAATTGTATAGTTACAACAACAAATTGTGTGTACTGATCATTCTCAAACGATGGTATCATTTGATTAAATATCTAATTTTTTTATTGTGAGAATTTTTCAGTAGTAAAAATAGAGTTTATAATTGTTTGAGTTTCTGTTGCTGTATAACTGCTTTGGATATTAAAGGTTTTTGATGTAACTTGCATACAAATTAATTCTGTCCCTTGAATGAGTCATAGCATAATATTTTATATCCCATTTTTTCTCTGATCACTAATAGTAGTTGGGAGGCTGTGAGAAAGTAGGTTATTAATTGAGGTGAATGGTAGTCCACCACAAGTAATAAGTTCACGATCTTGTTAAGTTCAGTTACATTTTACAGTAATTTAAACCTGAGCTCAGCCCTTTGTAGTTATGGCACAGAGCAGACAGGCTTAACTTAGGAAAATGTGTAAAGCATTTAGAAGTACCAAAACAGTCAAAAGCACAACACAATAAAAATAGAGAATTATTTATTGAGCAAAATGATACCAAAATGACGCAAATCCAATAAGAGAAGCTGGAGATATGAATTTAGAAAGATTTAAGTGAAAATATTTCCAAAAAGCACAAAGCGCCAATGGTAGTTAATGGTCACAGTAGACTGAGACCTAGGTGCAATTTCAAGTCAACCATGATGGAGCTTGGGTCGGATGCACCAACCAGGTTTGACCCGGTCACAGGTTTTACCTTGCCACTTTTTCCTGAAAGTAAGTATCCTTCAGCTGGTTATGGCAGCAGGCTGTATCAGAGGAGGGTTCCACAATGTTAGATAGGCGTTGGATGAGGTCCCGGTAGAGTCGTTGGTTTTGGCAGGAAAAGCTCAAAGGGGAGGATGTCAAATTTTACACCCAGTAAAGTCCTCTCTCTGGCTGGATAATTTTGGCGCCTTTTCCCGGTTAAGATTATACCTCTAGACTGAATCCTCCAGCAGGGAAGCATGGAGTCTGTAACTAAAGAGGGCTCCATGATGCCAGATACCTTCTCATGAGGTCCCGCTGAATGGGATTTGCTGCTGCAGAGAAGCTCTGAGCCTGGGAAACATGTTTCTTCAGCATAGCGGCATTTCGCCTTGGGTAGATCAGCCTGGCGGGTTTCGTCCTGGTCCTCCGGATATTCTCATGTCCAAAAAGTTTCAAGTCCCAGGTTTTCAGGGATGTTAGAAGTCCATTTAGACACGGTCAAGGGTCCCAGGTCCTAAGGAATAGCACTTGGAGGACAAGACTCGCTACAGCAGAAGCCCCCATCAGTGACCAGATCATGTCCAGTTGTACTGGTCAACTGGGCTTTTGTGGAAAAGGTCCTATGCATCTTGGTGTGGCCCTGTAGCGTATGCAGGAGGTCAGCCAACTGAACCTTGGAGTCCACTTCCTTGTCCTGGGTACAATTGGGTCCAGGTCCAGCCTTTCAGGTCTTCTCACAGATCTTAAACAACTGGTGCAATCATGTTCTTCCAGTGGTCCAGGAGTGTTCTGAGGAGGGAACCAGGGGATGCCACATTTATGGTTGGTACTAGCTTATGGGTGGGAGGTGCCTCCTCGCCTCTCCCTAAACAATAGTGTACATGTTTCCAGGGGTAGCCCTATCCACGTTTTCAGCAGTTTCTGTGTGCTCAACTGCAAACAATCCCACAGTGCCCTTCACTCGCTAAATCTATGATAGAGAAATGCTTCTCCTCATTTACGGAACCTTTGTGTCCACCCAGAGGTGTGACCAGAGTAATGAACAGTCCCTTCCTTCTTGGTCACTCCAAACCAGATCTGGGGGCAACCTACGCCCCCACCCCTCCATTGGGTTTGGTGCCATCTGACTGGAAGGACAAAAGAAGGGCCTGTGCAAGTATTATGTAACATCTGCTTGTGACAGGGGAGGCCCCTTTGAAGCAAATTAGGTTCCTGTGCACTGCCCAACTGATCTTTCTGCCAGAGTAACAAAGCACCTCCCCCCACCCATGTCTTTGTCTCTGATCTGGCAGACGTTTTTACACCTTATCATGACTATTCACAAGCAGGGTGACAATTGGAGGATGATGCAGTTAGCTCCTGGTGCTTCAGGCAGGGAAATACTAACTTTCGAAAAGGCAATGTTCCTTAATATTTATTAAAATTTCGACTTCACCAGTGAGTTGGGCTTTTGATAAATATTTTAAAAAGTTCTTGATTTATGTTTCTAGCTGGTCCCTATGCTCAGATAACAAAATTTATATTTACTATTGCTTCCCAATGTTTCTTAATAGACTAGCCAGGCTGTCTATGGTGAAAAAAAGCCTAGTGCTTGTCACTGAAAGACATGTTAACTTTACATTTCTACATTTCCTACTTTCAAATACCATATATCCTGCCTTGTGCGCTACAAGGCCTACATGGGGTGTCCTATTAATATTTGAAGGAACTTTTTGTCCCGCCAAAAAAGCCTTCATTTTGACAGGTCAAGTTGCATGGTTAATCTGCAGCTGCCAGGCTGCAATGGAAGGCCTGGAGCCGTGCTTGCCTGGTCACACT
Source organism: Calotriton arnoldi (assembly GCA_963921515.1). NCBI lineage: Eukaryota > Metazoa > Chordata > Amphibia > Caudata > Salamandridae > Calotriton > Calotriton arnoldi. The sequence continues at coordinate 1,579,271 of CAWUFW010002450.1, forward strand.
AGTGGATGGCACAGTAGTGCCTTAGTCCATAGGTAATATTTGACATTCCATGACATGGGTGTATTTTGTGCACAATATACTATGGACTTAGAGGAAAGTTAAATATATCAGTTAGATGTTAGCCAATTCAACATGTTTTAGGGGTCAGAGCACATGCTCTGGTGTCTGCTTAGCAGAGTCCCAGTGCACAGAGGTAAAAAAGAAAAGCAGCATCTGTCCACAAAATATGGGGGTGACCATGCACAAGATGATTCTTCATCTCAATGTAACAAACAAAAGTTGCAAATAAGTAGACCCCAAATTGCAACGTAACCTGCCATTCAATAAAAACCTATTAAATGTAGATGTGTTTGAGGCAAGGTAAGACAGGTGGACCAGTTGCTTGAGGGATGCTGAGGGAGGAATCTCCAACTACAAATCTTATGTCATATAGGTATGTACATGACTTGTCATAGGTATTCTAAATATACTATGCTGTAAAACAGCTAATTATAACATAGGTAGAGACTAGACTAATGGGTTAGGAGTGTGTGATAAAGATAGCACTGGGGTGCATTTAGGGTTAGCCATTTTCTTCATTTTGTTCTTTGAGTTAATCATGAAAATATTTCTTGTATTCTTTGTAGGGGAATTGCTCATAATAAATATTAGTTTATTGTAAAGTGCTAATAGTATGTAAACTCATTTGTTTTTGGGGTTCAGGTCGAAGCCATGCATTTTACCCTGCAGATGCAGAATTCTCTGGCAAATGTGTCTGACTTCTAACACCATCCCTTGCATAAGCATTGCTTAGTAGCAGAGATGAGAGACCAAGGTTCGATTTCCTTTTCTCCAAAAAGATTGCAGTTTCCTTACGGGACTTACTTGGCAAATCTGCTAGAGTGACCCCAATTATTTTAGGGAACATGACAGAAGTAAACCAACTAACCATCAAGAAGCAAGATTGATATTTACCTGGCATCAATTGGATCTCCGGTTGCATAAAGATTCATAAAACCCAAAAGAGGCCAAATAGAACATTTATTCTTTATCATAAATTTCTACTTAACTCGTACCCTCCACTCATCCTGGGATAGAAGTTATATCCAGCTCCAACTTAAAAAGGCTATGAGTCTTTCTTGACTCTAAAACAACACTTAGCTTCCACATTGATGCTATGTAATTTTAGTCCAGGTCAGGTGGGACCGCAAGTACATTAGCAACTTATTCCAATAATAAATCTCTGGATGCTTCCTGCTCTCATTTGACAACATCATCCCCATTATACCTTAAAGGAGAGAGATATTTTCCAGTCAAGGTATGTCAGATGATATGCAGTGAAACTGCCCATCCCGCATTGTAAATGCTAAAAAGAAATTGGGTTATGATCTTTCTTCCTCACCACTTATTCCAATATATGCCTTCAAGTGATTTGGTTTACAGAGCAAGACTATCCATCCATCCATAACTGTAGTCGTTAAAAGTCAGAGCTGTCGTGGTGGCCAAACGAGACACAGCCCACAATTGGAAGTCCTAGACCCGCCCCCTGGTGGCGCAGTGGAGGAGGGGGGTGGACTGGTGTGCTCAACATTGACGCCCTATCTATGAGGCCAGAGGTTGCCCCTGCAAATATGAAAAAGTTTGGGGCAGGTGGTGGGCGTATTATGGACTGGATCTGGGGATCAACTGATTGTTATTATGCGCTGTTCATATTGCTTTGATTTGTAGAAGATGGTTATGTTTGTAGTAGTGTTACTGACATACAATCAATAAAATTGGTTATATAAAAAAAGTCATGTTTGAGATCTAACCATGGGGATTTGTGCATTGGCTATTTAAACCTCCAATGTAGTTTTTCTTTCCATTAGTGTCTGAATTGTCCCATTTAAGCAAGGCCACTGAAAGCTGTACTATGCATTTCGGATCTAATGATTTTTAATCCATTTTATTCACTTTATTTTACTGTATGGTCCTAAAAGTACAGTTTCTTCCAAACTATTGTCTGGCTGTTAGTCCTGCGTGTCTATGCTCTCTTTGCCGTCACATTTCTCATTCAGCATTGTTTGTATTTATGACTGCCTGGTTGGCACTCCCCTAGGATTTCTGTTTTTATTTTCTCAATTGGGAGTACCTATTTAGAAATATGGTGCTCTCTTTACTATACACTTTCAATACAATGCTTGTGTTTCTACATGATTAGGCTAGCATTTGTATCACTAGATATGTTTGTTAATATCTTAGTTTAAAATATAAATCCGCTCCCCACTCTTAACTGCGGCTGACACTGGGCGGCAAATGCAGGGACCGCCCCGGTCGACATAAGGTCTTGCTACGCCACTGATTTTCAGCACATCAAAGGAGTTTCTACCAGTGCCTCTGTAAAATGGGTAAAATGGTGAGAACATTTCCCTAATTATAATGCAACCCTTGAAGAAAATGGTGGTGCGTTATCTGCTGGAAGAAAAAAAGAATCTAAAAGCACTGTTTGGGCCCTGATGGTCTCAGCATTTATAACCAGTTACAGAGAGTGGAGAGGAATTCTGGTGACACTGATGTTTTCAAGAATGCCAGTTTTAGATTTATAAGAACCTTTTTCTTCTACTGTTTCTATTTCTGAGATGAAACATTAATTTTTCTAAAGAAAAACCGGAGAAGTGTGAAACAATTGAAGACTGTGTGCCTGATTAGGATGTCTGTTGGAAAGCCTCCGACCGCTGGTCGGGGCTTTACGACCGACATGGTAGGTTTAAAGTCCAACCACCGTATTACAATGACAGCGATTGGAGTTTAAACCGGCCGGAGGATCTGTGTGGTTCCGACGGGCTCAAGGCGCCTGTCAGCCAGGCGGAATGGCCTCATAATCCCTTAAGGACGGCATTTCCGCCGTCGGCATTATGATGTCAGTTTCTGACAGCCTTTCCATGTCGGCCTTTCCGACATGGAAAAGCTGTCGGAAAGCGACTTTGGGGGCCCCTAGCAGGGTCCCCCTTCCCTCCTGGCCCTCCATGTATGTCTCTGGGGGCACCTATGGTGCCCCCTGAAAATCCATGCACTGTGTGGCAGGCACCGTGAGGTGCCTTCCACACGGTGCAGGGATTTTCACAAACTCAGATTTAACAATGGGAGCTTGTGCTGTGGGCAATTTCTGCCCACAGCACAAGCTCCCATAGAGAAATGGGAGATTGCAACTGCACCATGTGCGTTTGCATCCTGATCAGGTGTGCAGAACCACCGACCTATGGTCGGGCGGTTCCCTCACCCAAACGGTATCTCCGACCGACATCGAAATCAGGTTCTATGTGTCATCTTTGAAAAAAACTAGCAGGCACATGTAGATTTAGTAATTTACACGACAAACTCATTTGTGATCACATTTTTATGTTCGCAAAAAATAAAAGCATCCGAGAATGGTTATGGGTGGAAGGAGATTCCAATTTGAAAGATATAATTGATTTAGTCTAGAAAGCAGAACTCTTTGAGCATTGTGCAAAGGCTACCTTGTCTGAAGAGCAAAAATAAATTTCTATCTCTGTGGGTAAAATTTCTGATGGAAAAAATTGCGACACACAAAATGTTTGGTGGGGAGATGTTCAGAAAAAGGATACTCTCAAAGGGAGCACATTCAACCAAGGAAAAACTTTAAACATTGTGTGTTTTCATTATGGAAGCAATTCACATTCATGAGATGATACCTTGGAAGATGTCAATTTAAGTTGACTTTAAAAAAAGAGTTGTGTTAAACATCAAGAATAATGGACGCAACAAACCACTGTGTTCGGTACCGTTTGGTGGATTCTTTGCAGGTGGCCGCAAACTCTGGATCACTGTATACTATTATTGCGCACTCTGTCTGGGAAACAAATTTAAACCAATTGTAGACACTTATTTGGAACCTCCTGATATTAATCCAGTAAGTTATACTGGGGCCAATATTGATTTATTCAAATTTAAGAACAGACATGCCATGTGTAAGCTATATATTGCCAAGGATGGCTCATCAGTTTTGGGGGGAAAAGGATCAAAGAACCTTGGATATAATCTTATATCCTAACAGTCCGGAATTTTTTTTGGTTGAGTAGGACAGTGACGATTCCCTTCGTTTGGGTTTTGAAAGAGTACCACACTGTTTATAATGGTAAATTGAAAGGTTTTACTCATCAACTGAATCGTATGGCCAATGCTGTGCTCAAAATACAAAATACGCACAATATTCTGTTTATTGTTAGGATGAGGTAAAAAAAAGAGCTGGAGAAATGACAAGAAGCACAGATTATTATTATCTTGAGTCAGAAAAATAGAATGGAACTCCTTGTATGGGAAAAGAGAGTATCTTTGGAAGAAGGATTAGAAAACCTAAACATTTAGAAATGTATGACTTTAAGTAGCTCTTTATTTTTATCTATGATTTATTTATTTTAGTATTTCTCTATTGAATTTTTAAGGAAGTAGACTGTGTGTAACATAATGTTATTTTAGTAATGTTTTTATATTGTTTGATAAAAAGGGGGAGTGTAGTATTTGTAGTATTATGTAGAATGTTGTGTGTAGAATGTATAGGTAATGTTCCTAGGTTTTATGCATGGGTGTTGGAACATTGGGGGGCACTAAAGGAGCAGGTCTGTGTCCAGATGGATTGTGATGTAGACCAGAGGTTGTTCTGTGATAAAGGAAGCACAATTTCTTTACATCAGTATGAGACCCGTTACTACACCACACTGTACCACCAAAAGAGTTTCTCATGAGTGCGACTATGGGAGCTCTTGTATCTTCCTTAGAAAGATTACTGGGAGCAATTATTGGTAGCCAGATAAAGAGAACCTATTGCGTTAAGTATGGTATAGGTTCAAGGGTATGAGGTTCTATTAGTTGTTTATCTGAGCTCTTAGACTGAAGGTATGAGGTCTAGGGCCCTTAAGTTATGATTTAGTTGCCTCCCACTGGAATAAAAAAATAAGAAACATCCTTGGAGTCTCTGAGCCATCTGAGAGCATCTATGGAGTCTGTTTTCTTTTTTTAAATTCTTTTTATTAACAGACATCGACATAAAATATACAGGACAGAGGATTCGGCATAGTCCTATATGGTGAAGACAATCAGTAGTCAATCATTACAACATTATACTTGTGAGGGAACGCTACGGGGTAGGGGCATCTTCATGTTCAATCCTATGTGGTGGGCGGCATATCTCCCCTCGGTATGAGTTCCATGGGCGCCATATACGGGACCACTTTCTGGGGCAGCCCCGGGACACATAGACCGTCTTTTCTCTGTGCATGCACCAATCAAGGTCTTTTTTCCAGGCTGCTATTGTCGGTGGTTGTGTCGCTCCCCATAACTGAGCGATGTTCCACTTTGCCACCATCAAACCAAGTGTAACCCATTGTGTCTGATTAGTGTTTAAGTCAGTGGGTTCCCATTTGTTCAGGAGGCATCTAAGTGCCTCTGGGTGAAGGACGACAGAGAGCACTTCATTAATAACGTCGTGTATGCTGCGCCAGTAGGTTTGTATGCGTTCGCATTCCCATATAATGTTCAGGAACGTACCTAATTGGCCGCACTGTCTCCTACACTCTCCTCCCTCAGCCCTTCCCATCTGTACCAATCGGGGTCCCGTAACATATACTCTGTGGAGGATTTTGAACTGCACAAGCCTAAGTCGTGCCGGTATTGCCACCACTCTCGGGGAGGACACTGCTTCCTGCCATTCTTCATCATCCATTTCAATACCATCCCTTACCCATTTTTCCCGCAGTGGTTGGAGGGGATCTGCCATGTTGTTTATCAATTTCTTGTATATTAACGATATGGCTTTATCAGGTAAGTGACCACCAAGCACTCTGTCTTCCAACGGGGAAGATTCAGGAGGGGAGGAACCCTTTGGGAGAAGTGAATGAAGTGCATGGCGGACTTGTATATATCGAAAGTGCTCTGTGTCGGTCAGCTCGTGTTGCTGTTGAAGAGTGGTAAAGGGCTTCACCCCGCCCCTCTCCCACATGTCCTTGATTTGTGAGATCCCGATGAGATCCCATCTATGGAATCCCTTTGACCTCCATAGATCTCCCAACCGCTAGGAGTCCCATAGTGGAGTTGCTAGAGTTAGTTTATGTTCCCAGCCAAGGGATCTTGTTGCAGCATGCCAGACGCTAACTGAGTGTTTTGTAGGGCCTGTCAAGGGGTACCGGCCGGGTTTGGAATAGAGCGCCCTATTATAGTTCCCCCCGGGGAGGAGCCATTTGTCTATGTTGTATGCGGGGTCATCAGGTCGGCCATATACACCTTGGTTAATGGCTGCAAGATGTGCAGCCCAGTAGTATTTCTTGATGTCTGGGAGGCTGATACCCTCATCGTACCAGTTTAACGTGAGCTTCTGCAGCGCTATACGTGGCTTCCCGTCCCACAGCAAATCTCTCTGAAGTCCTTCGATTTCTCTAAAATATGACATTGGGACAGGATCTAATGAGTTCTGCAAAATATACAAAAAACGGGCTAGGGACATCATTTTAAAAAGAGCCACTTTGCCCAATAGTGACAGGGGAAGCGTCTTCCAAATAGCTATAACTCGTCGGAGCCTCTGTAGCGGGGGGAGAAGATTGCGTTTATAACGGAGTGTGTGATCTAAGGAGATGACCACTCCCAGGTATTTAAAGCCCTCTGTACTAACTTGTATTGGGCAGTTTCGCGGTGGAGAGGGGGGGGTCTCCTTTGAGGACGTATAGAAGAGACTTGGTCCAGTTAACGGAAAACCCAGAGTACCTACCGAATATTGCCAGGATGTCTAGGACTGCCACCAGAGACCTCTTGCGAGAGGCTAGGTACAATAGTATGTCATCTGCATAGAGCGAGATGCGGTCTTCCCACTCTGGGGACCATCACAGTCCTCGAATCACTGGGTTTCTTCTGATCCATGCTGCCAGCGGCTCCAGAGCCAGTGCAAACAGGAGAGGCGAAAGCGGGCATCCCTGGCGGGTCCCACGACTGAGCGTAAAAGTGTCTGATTTTTTGTTATTTACCACAACCTGCGCCATGGGCTCCTTATACAAGAGACGTATCCATTGAGTAAAGCCCGGGCCAAACCCCATCTTTGCGAGCACAGCCAATAGGTAGGGCCATTCTATGGTATCGAATGCCATGGTTGCATCTAAGGATACAATTATAGCGGATTCCTGAATCGTGGCCGCCCTACCTAGGACACCATGGACTCTGCGCAGGTTAAGGGCCGTGTTTCGGTGCGGCATGAAGCCAGATTGATCTGGGTGCACCAGGCTCCCGATTACTTTTACAAGACGATTAGCCAGGAGTTTGGCCAAAATTTTGGGTTCAGCATTTAGGAGCGAGATCGGTCTGTACGAGGCACAGTCAGTTTTGGATTTACCCTCTTTGTGAATGGTGACGAGAGTAGCCACTCTCTGATCTATTGGTAATATCCCCCATTTCTTGCTCTCATCAAACATGGCTTTCAAATAAGGAGCTATTTTGTCAGGCCGAAGTTTGTAAAGCTCGATGGGAATGCCGTTGGGACCAAGGGCCTTTCCTGAGTTTAAAGATCGGATTGCCTGCACTATTTCGTCTGTTGTCAGGGCACTGTCCAAATAGTTATGGTCCTCCACCGAGAGTGTGGGGAGTGTAATGTCTCGCAGAAGGTCATGAGAATCATCTTCAGTGTATGGGGCCTTTGCTGTGTATATGGTACCAAAATGGCTGGCAAATCTGTTTGCAACAGCCTGCGGTTCTGTAACGGGAGCGTTCCATGGGTCTCTGAGCTCTGGCACTAGTCTGCTCGCCCACTCCTTTTTATCAAGCCAAGCTATGAGTTTCCCCGCTTTGTCTCCCAGGTCATATGTTCTGCCCTTCTTTTCCCTCCCCAAAATCCTAGCCCTATCGGTCACTAGTGTCTTATATTCATCTTGCTTAAGGCGTAACGAGTACAGTGCCTCAGGTGTGATCTCATTCTCCAGCTCACCCTCCATCCGGTAGATTTCCGCCTCAGCTTCCGTGATGTCTTTCTGTCTGTCCTTTTTCAGCCCAGAAATTAGTGACAAGGCCTGACCCCGGATTACTGACTTAAAGGCTTCCCATAGAGTCTGAGAAGAGTCTACTTTTCCTTTGTTTTCGGTAAAGTAGTTATCTATGGCTTTGATGAGGTCTTTACGAATTTTTGGGTCGCGGAGGTACCATGGGCTGATGGGGGCAATTCTCCCGACCCTTTCTTGGTTGAGGACTATATGTACCCACATTGGGGAATGGTCAGAGATGCCCCTTGCTAAGTGACTAATTTCATGGATGTGCGTCACTTGCGGGGCCGGTACTAGGATGTAGTCTATTCGGGAGAGGCTACGGTGTGCTCCCGAGTTGAAATTATGTTGTATTTTATCCGGGTTGTATGTTCTCCACCCATCAGCTAGCCCCAGGGCCTCAAGAAAATCTGGCAGCCAGCGAGAAGATGGCCCTATCTCACGTGGGGGATGGCGGTCTAATGTGCCCGAGACTACTGAGTTGAGGTCGCCCCCTAACACAAGCAAGCCGTCTGGCAGTGCGAGTAAGATAGCTCCCAGGTCCTTAAATGTGGTAGCTTGCAGGCCAGGTGGTATGTAGACCGATACCAAAGTGATGGTGTGCCCCTCCCATGTACCTGTAATTCCTATAGATCTGCCCCGGTCGTCAGTCCAAGTAGAGTTTACGGCGAGCGGGAATGAGTTTTTCAACATAATACCCACGCCCCGCGAGCTAGTCGTGAATCCCGCATGTGCCACCATTTTGTACCCCCTCTGTGTAGTGCTCTACATGAGTTACCGATCAAATGCGTTTCCTGAAGCAGAACCACGTCAGGGGCCTGTCTTTTAATATATTGAAGAACCACACTTCGTTTGACCTTATCCCCAAGCCCGTTAACGTTCCAGCTCAGTATGTTGGCACTTTTGTCCCACTGTGTATTCATAAGGTCCAAAGTAAGTCTTCGCATCCTCTGCGATAAGGTTAACATGTTTTGTCGATGTTAAAACCACAACATTAAACAAACCCAAACCCCCAACCCAACAACCCCTCACCCCGCTTCCCTGCACTCTGGGCGTGGAACTGCCCATTTTGGAACTTGCAGAGTGCCTGTCGCCCTATTGATTAACTAAGAGTAGATATAGGTGGGGCGCTTTACTCCATCCCCCCGTCTCCCTTACCCCAACCGTCACAATACACTGCCCAAGAAAAGTCATGATTAACAGGTTTAAAAACAGATGTCCAGGTGAGGGCTCCCAGCGAGCAACAGCAGCCATATATCCCGGTACCTGACTCAAAACATTTGTGGACTAAGATACGTCCGATGAGGCCCCATCCCCATCATAAGCTCCGTCATCCCTTCGGTTGGGAGGCCGACTCATCGCCGCTGCTACGATGGCCAGAGTTGCGGTCTGTCCGGCTTTCAAGCCAGTCGGAGGCCATCTCCGGTTGTTCGAAGAACCAAGCTCGTCCCTCAGCCTCTACGCGAAGGAGTGCAGGGAACAGCATTGCATATTTAAATCCTGTCTCTCTGAGCTTCCTTTTCACTGCCAAGAAGGACCTTCTCTGCCTCTGTACCATGTGCGTGAAGTCCGGAAAGAAAGTGATTTCGGCGTTGTCGTAGCGAAGAGGAGGCACTGTCCTGGCATTCTGGAGGATCACATCCCTGTCCCTGAAGTTCAAGACTCTCGCCAAAATCGGGCGTGGAGGGGCTCCCGGCTTTGGACGTCCCACTGGGACCCTGTGCGCCCGTTCAATGAGGAAGAATTTGCTGAGGCCTTTGGGTTGAAGATGCTTAAGGATAAGGTCCTCTACAAAGAGGTCTGGCGCCTGTCCCTCCGCCCTCTCCGGCACTCCCAGAATGCGTACATTGTTTCACCGGAGCCGCCCTTCATAATCGTCCAGTTTGTATTCAGCAAATTTGCGGAAGGTCTGTAGGTCGCGGACATCTCCCTGGAGTTGCGTGACGTCCCCAACCAGACTTGTTGTCGTGATTTCCATTTGTTTGACCTTCTCATTGAGTTTGTTGAGGTCTGCTCGAATAAGATTGACATCAATTGAAATGGAGTCCATCTTATGTTCCAGAGAAGTCTTGATACCCGTTATCGCTTCCATTACGTCTTTCAGGGTCAATTCCTGATGTTCTCCTCCCGAGTCGCCCATGGATTTACCTCTGGTGTTGAGTTCCTGCAGCCTTTCCTTGGGGAAGGCGTATCGATCAAGTTTATTTGTTCGGACCGTTTTGGGGCCCTTCGCCCCTGTGGTTTTGGTCTTCTCCATATTGACGTCCGCGTAGACCCAGGACCTTGTAACACAGCCTCTTTCACTCCCGGATTGCAACGTTACGTCACTCGGTGCGGGGCCGTCTCTTTACCACTGGGGCCACAAGCTAATAGGTCTGCCAAGTAGTGGGATTGTCCGGGCGGTGGCGCAGTTTTATGCCCCTCACGCGGAGTCTGTTTTCTTACCTAATGGGCTCATTGGTGTGGAGTGGTGTCAGAGTCATTGTCTGTAGGTCATGTTCATTTGATCACATCGTGTTTCATCTGTTGCAGACTACTCTTTGTGAGTTGAAACCATTAGAGTCTCATTCTACTGGGGACTCACATGTCCTGTATAAAGTCACCCCCTGTTTACTGAAATTTCTCTCGCTGGTCATTTAGGCTGGTTATTAAATGCTTCTATAAGGCAACTTTGCACATTTCCTGTAGCCATGAATCTATTTTTGGGCATTCATTTAATCTCCATAGTCTTAGGATACATAACTTAGCCATGGCCAACGCAGTGGCAAGTCAACATGTTTGCTGGTTGGAAATGTCTGGGTATAGGTCTAGATTATGAATAAGAACAGTTAGTGCCCTCAGTTGACCACCCACCTTGTCAAATTTTGTTTTCCATTTGGGTCCAGAAAGAGGTCAGCGAAGGGCACTCCCATATTAAGTCTGTCTCAGTCTTGTGAGCTACATCATCAGCATGAAGCGAGAGGAAGTATTTTGGATGACCAGTGCCATCTGTGCAGTACTTTAAAAGGCATTAATTTCAGGCAGGCTTCCCAAGGGGTTTGTCATGGGTATCCAACAGGTCTGACCATTCCTCTTATGAGTATTGCACCTGTAGTCTAGCTGACCACCATTCCTTTAGCGGTGTTGAGATGGGGTTGGATAATTGGTGGTTGATCAGAATCTTGTAGAGACCTGGGACTACTCAGTTGTATGTGCCCCATTTTTGCAAATATTCAAGGATTGATGAAAACTGTATCTCTAATCGGAAGAGACCTAATGCTTTTCTCAAACATCTAGAGAGGTGCTGGTACTCCCAGACATGGTACATCTATAAATTGGATTGTGCTTGAACAGTTGCAAATGTTTTGAACTCTCCATTTGTGAAGAAGTCTGGTATGGAATGAATGTCTTTGGCTTCCCACTCCTTCCATAGTGGTTCCATGCCTTCAATCATTAGTGAAGTGTTGCTCCATATGGTAGCTTGTTCATGTAATCTTGTGTTTACTCCCAGCAGCTTATGGGCCCTCTACCAAGCATGGATACTAGTGTGTAGTAGCAGCTGGGAGAGGATGAGTCAATTAGGGTGTCCTGTGAAAAGCATCTTGATGCCTCCAATCTTGCCTAGGAGAGCTTTTTTCAATGTGACCAGCTTGGTGTGTCTAGCAAATCGTGAACATCATATCAAATGTGGGCTCGTTGTGATGCTAGTCAGTATGTGGACATATGAGGTAGTCTCATACCTCCTCTTTCCATCACGGCATGTTATTTTTCCAGTTTTAGTTGTGGTTTCTGTACTCCATAGGAAAGTTTTCAGGGATTTGTCTATGTCCGCCACCACAATAGGAGGATGCGCATGGGGATCATGGAGAACACGGAATTGAATCTGGGCATTATATCCATTTTTATCTATTGCGTTTTTATCCATATTGAAACATTGGGATGGCACCATCTGCTTAAGTCCGATTTGATTTTTATGAATAATGGAGTGATGTTTAGTACTATTATGTCATTCAGCATGAGCGATACCTCTATCCCTAAGTACTTCAATTTGGTGGTCGACTGTCAGAACGGGAGACTGTCCAATGTCGCCATCATGGCGTAGTTGGCTAGTGGAAGTGCCTTCCATTTGTCCCAGTTAATCTTGTAGCCTGAGAGAGCGGAGAAGTGTGGTACCAAGTCTATGAGGGCTTATAATGAAATGGGTGGTTTTGTGAGTGTTACTAAGATGTCATCTGCTTATAGTGACACTTCATGTGTTCCACCCGGTACCGGTAAACCATGAATGTTTGGTGACTCTCTAATTGCTGTCAGTAGGGGTTCTAGTGCCAAGATGAGCAGTAGTGCCAATAAGGGGCACCCCTGACTGGTACATCTGTTAATTGCAAATGTTGAAGAGATATGGCTATTACAAGTGACCCTCACGGTGCGTTATCTGTATAGTCTTTGGACTCATGAGAGAAATATCGGTCCAATTTCCATCCAAATTAGGCCTTGAAATAAGCTCTCCCATTCAACCACATGAAAAACTTTTTTGACATTGAAGGAGACCCCCAGTTTTTCATCTCAGTCATTGCGTACCTGCAGGAGCACATGTGCGAGAGATCGAAGGTGTGATGCTGAAGTATGGTGCTGGACAAAGTCCACCTGATGTCTGTGTATGAGAGATGGTAGTTCCTGTTTGAGTCTTTTTGCCAGCAATTTGGCTATTATCTTTGTGTCTACGTTTAGTAGCAATATTGGCCTGTAGCTGTCACACTTCAGTGGGTCCTTCCCCGGTTTTAGATTGAGTAAGAATTTTGGCACTTTTATGTTCCGTCATTGTGTCGAGGCTAAATTGAGTCTCTCCAAATACATTGCACTGTAGTTGGGCTAGTAGGTCTTTGTGTCACTTGTATTGTTCTGTAGGATATCCATCAATCAATCAATCAATCATATCACTTGTAAAGCGCACTACTTACCCGTGAGGGTCTCAAGGCGCTGGGGGTTGGAGGGGTGCTGCTACTGCTCGAAGAGCCAGGTCTTGAGGAGTTTTCTGAAGGTCAGTAGGTCTTGGGTCTGCCGTAGGTGGGTGGGGAGGGTGTTCCAGGTCTTGGCGGCGAGGTGGGAGAAAGATCTGCCGCCGGCAGTCGTTCTTTGGATGCGGGGACTGCGGCGAGGGCGAGGCCAGTGGAGCGGAGCTGGCGGGTGGGGGTGTAGAAGCTGAGTCGTCCGTTGAGATATGCTGGTCCGGTGTTGTGGAGTGCTTTGTGTGCGTGGGTGAGGAGCTTGAAGGTTATCCTCTTGTTGACGGGGAGCCAGTGCAGGTCTCTCAGGTGGGGTGTGATGTGGCTGCGGCGGGGGATGTCAAGGATCAGACGTGCTCGTAGATTTGGAATATGGAACCTGTTAATTACAGCTTTGATCTTGCCCTCTGTTATGTCAGACTCAAGCTTCTGCCTCTTCTCAGGAGAGATTTTTGATATTGCATGGCGTGATGTCATGTCCCGTATAGAGGCCCTAATATTCGTACTTGCCCTATTATGGTCAAAGCTGCATATGCCCTATTACGGTCATAACTGTACATGTCCTATTATAGTCATGATTCCTTATATAGGCATGATCTTTCACCTACATTGGTCCTCGCTAGTACACAACGAGCTCTGAGGGCTGAACGTTATCTAGCCTGTGGTTTTGAATACAGCAGGGTTTTTCCCAAACACAGGCCCACACTGTACTCATCAATTATGCATGACTCTCTAGGAATACACCACCTGCATAATATGTATGTACAAAGTTCACCCCTGACGTCTTCCTCAAGACTAACAAGGCCCAATACAAACCATACGAAGCAACTAGAGTCTTCAGGGTATAAATACACCACATCTTACCCCGGTAAGACAGAGGGAACCGAGACTTTCATGCTGACACACTGACCAGAGACGCTGAGGCTCCTGCATGCAGTCGCTCCAGCTGACAGCCGTCTAACACAGCCCTTGCGGGTTGTCCAACTCGAGACCAGGACGGGGTCCCATACTCTCTCTATTCAGGTAATGGGGTTCGACTAAATCCTAGAAGGATTCTTGGCTCTTAGACTTTTAGACCTACACATATGCTACAGAAAGCCTGTACCGGTCCTAGCAATCCAAGGCACAAGAACTGTACTTCTGCCGCCTCTTGCCGGTAAAAAGGAGAAAAGATTCGTCTCACTCGACCTAATCAAACCACACTATGTGGCCGATACTGAACAGTAGGCCACGTGGACTCCACAGTAGCAGACGCCCTCCTCTCGCTACAATCCAAGAAGTTCAAACAGAAAGACTCATCACGTTTGAAGAGCCACCTGTACGGAATGAAGGACTAAGCAACAATACTATGGAACTCGTTCCACTTCAACAAGAAGAAAATGAACTTAACAACCAAGTTGCAATCAGACCGACTACAGACGTCTACGTCAACATGCCTCATCAAGAGCAAAATCCAATTTCAACAAATCCCGATGCAATTCCAACAATCAATCGAACTGCTTCGGACTATTTAATGAACTTTGATACGTTTTCACTGGATCCAAGCGAGCCGGAAACGACGCCAGCCAAAAAATCACTCAAACAGAAACTCACTGACTTTTTGAACTTTTTTAGAAAGACTTACCTGGTGTCACCTTGGATTGAACTATGGTATATCACTGGGATTCTATTTTTTCTTTTCTGGCTAGGTTTAATTCTAACTTTTAGTATGCTTATTAATGGACGATACCTCCAGCAGAGCTCGACAGCCCAAAGAGTCAATTTGATTTTAAAACCACACCAGTATTCACATCGTGAACCAAGAGACTTGTCTTCAGTGAACATCACAGCAGTTCCTATACCGGACGGTATAGTATGGGACAAGACTGATTTTGATATATTCGGTCCGACTGAACTTTTAAAGCTTAAACATGTATTTAAAATTTCGTTAAGTGATATCATTACCTCCAGTACATTATCTGATGATTGGGACACTGAAACTGTAAATGCTATGTTGTCTGATTTAGAAAAAACTGCAGCATTTCCGAACAATGAAATGTTAGAAGGTACTTCAGACTATGATACATTGTACTGTTACCAACATTATGGTCATCATTTCTTACCCAAATCTATAACACCTAGAAATGTATTAGAATACCACCAGTGGGAACACTGCCCACACCTCCAAAAGGTAGTTCGCAAACTTTTCAGGGTTCAACACATCTGACCCGAAGTCATTTTATTACAAAGTGGCAACAACATCAGCACAGAAAATTATGTTGACTAACACCAAACAGATTTACTCTGCTTCCTTTTTGGCCCAGTTGTCTACACAGGGTTTCGACCTATGGAAGGACACTATAGATTTAAAATCGATCTGGGGTTCTAGGGACTGGCAGGTCCAGGAAACAGAAGCGCTATTTAGAGCATGCCTCATTCCACAGCAGATTATATTTCTGAATGAAACTGTGCAACAGACATCCTGTCTTGGACCAGCCAAGAATAAGGAACTGAACTCACCCGGGTTTCCTACACCATCACAGATGGGTGGGGGGCAGAATTCAACTACACAAGGAGTAGGTTTAGATGACATTCTCCAGTACAACAGGTCAGATCCCAATTGGACAGAATGGCTGATTTGGCCCATTGACACAAACACATGTCAACAGAGATTCCTAGGTATAACTGAGGGGTTTAGTATCCATAGGCCAGATACACGCTATGTACAGAGACAACACCCAGGGGTAGTGACATCCTATAGGGTTGGGAAGTTGTGCCTTGATTGGCTAGAGACCTCAACACTCACAGAAGTGAAACATCACTTGACCTTACTCACACCTGATGTAGACCTTAGGGATTTATTGTCAGGCCCAAGGAAAACACGTCAGAAACGTTTCATATATGCTGGCCTTTGTGCCTATTATAATGAAAACTGGAAAATATCCCAACAGGAGGCCGCAGAAAGAATACGGGAAATAGACCGTATTAACTTAGAGAAGGCATTAGCTGTAGTGGATAATGGGTTAACAACTTTGACCTCCAGGATTTACTCCTTAGGCAACATTGTGTCTTCGGCAATCGACATATTAGAACAAGATTTGGCCTTGTTACAACACGGGCAATCTCAGCTACGTTCTATTATGATGCTAAGCTGGACGCTACAATCTTTGCGTGCAGGCTATGTGCCCTGGCGTTTTATAAACACCCCGTCTCTGTTTTCAGAATACAATCTAACTGATAAACAGACAGAAATGGCACAAAGGGGAGCCAAATATACAATGCTGCGTATTGAGAAATTGGAAAAGGTTACCATTTACTGTAGCCGAATTACCATCAACTGAATGGCTAATTCATGGCCAAATCACTCTGCCGGTCACTACGTTTCAGTTTCAATATTGCCTTGAGCAAAGGCAGGCAGGCAAATATGAAAAAATGGGTAAGGGATACATTAAGGAAACTTGGGAGTTACCATATAGATATCGATGACGGAATGGGGATCGAGAAGTATTTCTGAGCGATGCAAACTGCAAGAACGCTTTAAGCGGTTCTCTCATGTGTCAGGATATTTCTCTACACGGAGCGGTTCAGTAGCAAACCTATCATGTCACATGACTGGGACCCTAGCTGCCGTGATCACGCCAGTTTTAGAGCTGCTCGAGAATGGGAGTTACTTGATGCTAAATGATCATGGTTGGTGTGGGATGCTTCCAGGCGTCGCCTATCTGGTCACCGTTAACTCCAGGGTTACTTGCTGTATGCAAGTATTGTTTCCGCCACTGAACACAGTCAGGGAGGCGCCGCTATGGCCTTCACTGAACGTTTCTTTCATACAATTTGATACTCTGAGCAGACTGCAAGCCATGCTTTTACAGCAACCCGTGCCCTTAACCGCCACTCGAGAAACCTATGAACTTCAAGTTGCAAGGACCTCGAGTGAGATACAGGCGCTCATACGCACAAACTGCCCCATTCATTTCGCAGAAATGGTGGGTCGTATCTTCAATATGTCTGATACGAGCAGTATTGGTCACCTATTTAAGACCATAGGGTCAGGACTGTTAAGCACCTTTCAGACAGTCCTCGGACTAATCCCAAATTTTATACACTCCGTATTGGGAAGCGTATTTTGAGGACTCCCGCTTATCCTATTGCTGATTGTAGGGGTCCTATTTATAATACTACTGCTACGCAATGGACGGCCCAATTCCCGAGGGAATGGCGAACATGCTCCTGGAGCGGAAAGACCGTGAACGCATGGTACAACTTCTGGGCATTTCTTGCCTGCGAGAACTCAATGCCTCCTGGTTTCTATCCTTTCAACCAGTCTGGGTAGACTGCATCTTACCTGTTCTTCGATGCCTGTTTTGCGGAGAAGAATGCACGTTGGATCTTTGTCTAACATTTCCATCAGATGCGCCTCCGGACACGGATGCAATGATGGACCCCATAAAGGCCCACGCTCTGCGTTGTCCCCAGCGGCTTCCGATTCTGATGAACGCATTCCTGGAGAATCCACAGGTGCCGTTTGCTCCTGCTGGGTTAGGTGACCCCTCCACAGGCACCCAGGTAACAACTGCCACACAAGTTGCTGCAACACCGACTGTTGGCAGTGCTACATACCATCTATGTGCGATTCATGTTCTCTGTGAGGCGTTGGATTTGTCGTCTGCAGTAGCTCACACTGATAATGTTGTGCTTCCCAGCCAGGACACTTAATCTCAAATTGGCTCATCGCGTCCTGGGAAAGAATTCGGCTTCTCCACTCGTTTTCATAATAAACGAGCAAATTTGGAACATTTCCTAAATTGACACTTTCGCTTGAGAAAAGCATGGCCTTCTTCTGCTTTGAGTGAAGCAACTTATATAGAGAAACAAAATAGACATTTTTTTTGTGGCAATTGGAAATAGCTGAATTGTAACATTTTTGAATTTTTTTAACAATTTTAAAACCATGTTTTTCTTGCTTTTAAAATGTTTTTAAATTGTCCAGATTTTAAGTATGGTCATTGTCATCCTGTTCGGAAGAGGAGTGGGTGTTATGTCCCGTATAGAGGCCCTAATGTAGACCCGTTCATACATGCCCTAAAATGGACGTATTCGTATTTGCCCTAATACGGTCATATTCGTACTTGCCCTATTATGGTCAAAGCCGGATATGCCCTATTACGGTCATAACTGTACATGTCCTATTATAGTCATGATTCCTTATATAGGCATGATCTTTCACCTACATTGGTCCTCGCTAGTACACAACGAGCTCTGAGGGCTGAACGTTATCTAGCCTGTGGTTTTGAATACAGCAGGGTTTTCCCAAACACAGGCCCACACTGTACTCATCAATTATGCATGACTCTCTAGGAATACACCACCTGCATAATATGTATGTACAAAGTTCACCCCTGACGTCTTCCTCAAGACTAACAAGGCCCAATACAAACCATACGAAGCAACTAGAGTCTTCAGGGTATAAATACACCACATCTTACCCCGGTAAGACAGAGGGAACCGAGACTTCCATGCTGACACACTGACCAGAGACGCTGAGGCTCCTGCATGCAGTCGCTCCAGCTGACAGCGGTCTAACACAGCCCTTGCGGGTTGTCCAACTCGAGACCAGGACGGGGTCCCAAACTCTCTCTATTCAGGTAATGGGGTTCGACTAAATCCTAGAAGGATTCTTGGCTCTTAGGCTTTTAGACCTACACATATGCTAGGTACACTCAGGTACATCTAGTGAGGCATCGTAGGAGTACGCGCACTTTTCATAATGCTTTTTATATTCATGTATGTATTCATGATTATTGCAATATGGTAGAACTGTTCTATCCCTTCACTTTTATCGTACTGCTGATAATATATCTCTGCTATTGTCTGCTGGTTACTGCAGCACATATATTTTACACTCGAATAACAACTGTTCAATACATACTTATTGAAACGCCCAGACTGTTTATTCTGTGTAACTCTCTGAGACAAAACCGAATAAGTAAGCACGAGTGACTGAGCGAAAAGTAGTATATTGTTTCCACGATTCTGAGGAATTAGGGTTGTCATGATCTAAGGTTACCAAAAACTAATCTCTCCCCGATAAGAGGAGATTCTAGTGGCACTGTGAGCTAGCTAATGCAAATCCGGCTAACATACGCGGTGGGGGTGCACAGAGTCAGTCTAATACCAAGCCCACAGTTTATGTTATCCAAACGCGCAGGTCCTGCATGGGTACTATAGGAACTACACGACAGTGATAAGTCTTCCGTGGCTGTATGTGTGTAAGTACAGTCTGAGGAGTAGAAGGTTTTTTTAGTAGTCTCGAAAGGTAACCAGCATGGTGATTGGGTGTCAGGGTGACATTGTGAAAACTTTGAATAGCCGGTATTAGGTGGGTAGTGTGTCAATTTTCTGTTCTAGGAGAACCTTATGTCATGAAGCTACCCATTTACCCTCGTACGGATGCTTTCCCTGCAGCCCAATGTATACTGGGAGATATTACGGTCCCATCATTTTTGTTTAAGAAAGCTCAGAGAAAGGACCCCAGTATTTTGTTATCATCTGGGATCCTGTATCTAGACATGTTCAGTCTCTGGTTGCGGAGATCTGAGGACTCCCAGGTCTAGCCAGATTTGTATGGAGTCATGGTCAGAGACCCCAGTGGGTTTAATGGCTGTGTTTTTAAGGTGGTCGAGGAGTGATGGGGAATGCTAGAAAGTAATCTATGCATGTTTGCATTCCGTGGACACATGAGGTGAACATTTAGGCCCTGATTACGATGTCGGGCGGACGTTGCGGAATGGGAACCGACCGACCTCAGGTCGGCAGTTCCGAACGCATCATTTGGATGCGACCGCACACAGTGCAGTTGGAAACATCCATTTTTCTATGGGAGCTTGTGCAGTGGGCGGGAAACGCCCGCAGCAAAAGTTCCCATAGAAAAATTGATGTTTACAAACATCCCTGCACCGTGTGGCAGGCACCTCACGGTGCCTGCCACACGGTGCAGGAATGTTGTGCCCCCCAGGGCCAAATGCAGAGGGCCAGGGTGGAAGAGGGCCCTGCTAGGGGCCCCCAAAATCAGTTTCCAACAGTCCGGCATAGATTGGCTGTCAGAAACCGACATCCTAATCCCAACAGCGGAAACCCCGTCCTTTAGGGATTATGAGGCCTTTCTGACTGGCCAACGGGCTCCTTGAGCCTGTTGAAACTGCTTCAGATTTCCCTGCCGGTTTGAACTCTGACTGCTGTCATCATAATACGGCGGTCGGATTTTAAACCTACAATGTCGATCTGAAAACCTCCAACCAGTGGTCGGAGGCTTTCCGCCCAACATTGTAATTAGGCCCTTAGTGTCTCTTGGTGGGTGTTGTAGTCTCCATGGATCGATTAGGGAGAAGTCAGTCATCAAGTCTCTTAGCATCCCCCAGTCTGCAGTGGCATGAGACAGTGGATGGTCCGATTTCTTCATGTGTTCATCTAAAACAAGGTTCCAATCGCTCCCAGGAGACTCTTAGTCTTTAGTTGTTGGTGTAAAATTCTAGGATTGGCTGCTAGTGTTGTTATTTTGGTGCGTGTCGAGGCATAAATCAAATAAATGAGAAGAGTTTGCTTATGTTGTGAGGCTCTGATAAAGTTATAGCCACCTTGCTGGTCCCCCGATATTTTGTAAACTCTCAGTGGCAGGTGTTTCTTAATTAGGATGGCTACTCCCCCTTTGCTGTATAGCTTGGAGGTGGGCTTATTGCTTTCTCCAGGGTTGGTTTTACTGAAATGGTACTCCCTACCTACTCACTCTCTCTTTTCATTTTGACTCTCTGAGTCTATGAGATCCATCTCCTGGATAAAAGCTATATCTGGGCAGAGGGAGTGTGGTTAGTCCAATTATTTTCTTCCTTTTCATGTAGTAGGGGAGGCTGTTTACATTTAAGGGAGAATACAGATAGATTGAATGGAGTATTTTTGTATATGTTATTAGTATGGACCAGGTGTTGTAAAATGAGTAGGTCTGATGTGACTGTGCCCCCCTTGAGTTCTGTTGCAGTAAGCGGGGTGGTTGTGTTTATGCAATGTAATCATTGCTTGTGAGCTGTGAGTTGTGGAGGTGGGTAGAAGATTCAGTTTCTTCCTGGCTTTACCAGAGTAATAAGGAAGATAGAGATGGGGAATAAGCTATTTCTGCCTCTGTGAATATGAGATCTACCAGTGGTGAGGAACGGACGATATTTTGTCACTCTTGTGGAGTTGGAACTGTTTGGGTGAAAAGGGTAGGGCAGATACACACATAGGTAGGGGAAAACTTAACTCTTTGGTCAGGTGGGTAGTCGAGGGCCCTGTTATTCGGCTGCTTCCTTTCAGGCCTATTATCATTAGAGGTCTCTATGTCTAGCCTAGTCAGGTTTTAGGTGGGAGAAGGAGGAGAGTGTCTTACCATGACCTGGAGCAGAGTCCACATACGGAGTCACCACTCCAGATCCAGATCAAGGTCTAATTCATCTGGGAAGGTTTCATAGGTTTAATTGGTGAGCAAGATGTATCTCTAAGTTGAAACTGTTCTTGTTGGAGTCTGTGTTTTGGTCCAGCGAACCATTGCCTAGTGATT
This sequence comes from Calotriton arnoldi, assembly GCA_963921515.1. Classification (NCBI taxonomy): domain Eukaryota; kingdom Metazoa; phylum Chordata; class Amphibia; order Caudata; family Salamandridae; genus Calotriton; species Calotriton arnoldi. The sequence goes on from CAWUFW010002450.1 coordinate 1,600,813, forward strand.
TTGTCCAACTTTTTGCGTTCTTCAGCTCAGGTGAATGGAGCCTTTTCAAGTTTTGTCATAGTGTATACGCCATTTCCCCGGGAGTCCGTCGCAGTGTCCATATGCAAGTCTGCTATGGCGTCTAAGTATCCCTCTAGTTGTCCTGGGTCTTTGAATTCCGATGTCTTGTTTTCATGGGTAATAAGCATTGTGGCCAGTTCCAGAAGGCTGTACCTGATATCCAGGTGTTTGACATTTTGTTTGGCCATAGTTTCTTGTAAGAAGTCTTGTAATATAAAGAGCTTGTGGTCTTCATAGGGGAACAGTCCCCATTTTTTTGCTTCTGCGATGATGCATGTTTGGTGACAGAGGAAGCAGGCAATTATCTGCCTCATGCTCTCTTAGTCAATTGGGCGTGTCAACCGGACTCTATGCGCCTGCTGAATCTCCAGCAGTAGATCAAAGGATAATTTAGTGGGTATGAAGTATGCAAGAAAGGTCATCATATTTTCTCCTTCCAGTTTCTCAGATACCCCAGAGATTTGAAGATTGTCTCTTCGGTTCCGTTCCTTAAGCTCCATAATTTTCTTTGGTAGGTACCAATGGTTTTTCTCCCCAAATATGAAGGAGGTAATCTTATGTTCTGTTTGGTACACTCTGTCTTCTGTGCTCAGCAATCATATATTGAAGCGGATGTTTGTGAATTATTGGAAAAACAAAAACAGAGAAACCGCTTTGGAGGAATCCAAATCATGGAAAACAATTTGTAAGGAAAGACAATTTTAAGGAAATACCAATAAATCAAAACTTAATGAAAACGTTTTGAAGGAAAGGTAATTTTAAGAAAAAATCAAAAATTACAGTAAACTTGCGTGGAGTTTAGGGCTAGCTAGGGGTTTAGAGATGGGTGAAGTTTAGGAGTGATGAGGGATTTTTAGGGGTCAGGGATAAGTGGAATTGCGACATAAAAAGGGGGTTTCAGGGATGGGGGTGTAGGGGTGGTGAGGGCTTTTAGGGATCAGGAATGGGTGGAGTTTAGGCAGTGGTGAGGGGTTTTTAGAGTTCAGGGATGGTGCAGTGTAGGGTGTTGAGGGATTTTTAGGATTCACAGCTGTGTGGAGTTTAGGGCTCAGGAATGTGTGGAGTTTAAGGTGGTGAGTGTTCTTTTAGGGTTGTGGTATGGCTGGTGAGGGGCTTTTAGAGGTCAGGGAAGGGTGGTGTTTAGGAAATTAACAGGCTTTTAGGGTTAAGGGTGAAGCGTAGACATGGTTAAGGGATTTTTAGGGGTTGGGAATGGATGGTGTTTTAGGGTTTCTGAGGAGGTCAGGAATGAATGGTTTTTAGGAGTGGTGAGGATTCAGCTAATTAAAAGCATTTACACCTTAAAACTAAGGATGTAAAAGCCAGTTCTGAAAAAGAGAAATTCTATGAATTGGTTTAAATGAAATGGTAAATGCCATTCATCCTGCAAATTTCCATTAAACAGTTTAGGTGAAATGGTTTCTCAGTAGTGGTATTTCGTGAAATTGTTTAGCTATCAATTCATAAAAAACAGTAAAGCAGGCAATGTCCAAAAGGATTGTATGTGCGCTCATGTTTTAGAAGTGTTGTCAGCCATCTCTGACACAGTCGTTCTGAGTGATACCAATTTCTTCATGATCACCTCCAGAGCTGTCTCTTGCAGTTTATGTTTGCTTGTGACTGCCTCTGTGAAGAGGAGGTGCCTAGCTGGTTTTGACACAGTGTGGGGGTTGGCTGGAGGGGGTACACTTCCCTGCTGTATGGTGCTTTATGATTTTTTCTGTCCTGGCGTGCCCTTAGGGCAAAATATAAGTTGAGGCAAGGCACGATATCCTGTCAGTTGGCCTCTAGTTAGTACCTTGGGTCTCAGGATCCATCCTTGCAGGTACTTTAGTGATATTGCCTGCCCTTGATAGCTGTCTGGGTTGCGTATTTTCATGATGGAATGAGGGACTGGGGAGCCACTGGAAGAGTCTGATTGCCATCTACCTTGAGTGTAGTTTGGAGAGTTTGGATGCTCCAATTTAGGGACCGATTACGATGCGGTTGGAAACGGCTCCGACCAAATGTCAGTGCCATTCCAACCGCATTCTAATCTGCTGGTCGGATTCCTTTCCGACCGACCCATTACGATGTTTGCTTGTGACTGCCTCTGTGAAGAGGAGGTGCCTAGCTGGTTTTGACACAGTGTGGGGGTTGGCTGGAGGGGGTACACTTCCCTGCTGTATGGTGCTTTATGATTTTTTCTGTCCTGGCGTGCCCTTAGGGCAAAGCAATAAGTTGAGGCAAGGCACGATATCCTGTCAGTTGGCCTCTAGTTAGTACCTTGGGTCTCAGGATCCATCCTTGCAGGTCTTTAGTGATATTGCCTGCCCTTGATAGCTGTCTGGGTTGCGTATTTTCATGATGGAATGAGGGACTGGGGAGCCACTGGAAGAGTCTGATTGCCCTCTACCTTGAGTGTAGTTTGGAGAGTTTGGATGCTCCAATTTAGGGACCGATTACGATGCGGTTGGAAACGGCTCCGACCAAATGTCAGTGCCATTCCAACCGCATTCTAATCTGCCGGTCGGATTCCTTTCCGACCGACCCATTACGATGGAGTCGGTCGAAAAGGAATGCAACCGGTCATTCTGACTGGCTTCTGACGGGCTCGGAGAGCCCGTCCCCCAGTCGGAAAGCTGTCAGTAATCCCAAGGGCGGCTCTTTCCGCCTGTGGGATTACCATGCCGGATTTTGACAGCCTTTCGGTGCCGGCCTTTCTGACACAGAAAGGCTGTAGGAACTCAACTTTGGGGGCCCCAGCCGGGCCCCCGTGGGTTCACGGCCTCCGGTTGTAGGCCGAGGGAACCTCCCTTTTGCCTCCCTGTAGATCCCTGCACCCCGTGGCAGGCACCTTGAGGTGCCTGCCACGGGGTGCAGGGATGAACTGCACTCCCTATTTTACAAAGGGAGCATGTAGTCCAGCCAGAATACATGCTCCCATTGTAAAGTATAGGCATGCGACTAAACACTGTTCGGTCGCATCCTAATTAGTCAGTCAGGACCGCCGACTGGGTGTCGGTCGGTCCCTTGACCGAGACGATGTCGGGCAGAGGAATCTCCGCCCAACATCGTAATAGGGCCCTTAGTGTTTCAGGCATTCACAAGTGTGGTATGTGGTCCCTTGTACTTTCCATATTGTTAGCCACTCAGCCATGTTGTTGTGGTGCTTTCTGACATGAGAGAGGAGAGTGGTAATGGGTGAATACTATCTCTTGTGTGGTCCAGAGCCCCTTGAGTGAGGGGTGGTGTATTGCCTCTGTTCAAATCCCTGGTGGATCCAGTACCCCAAATCCAGCTATCCGGAGTAAGTTATTCCCCGACTCACCACACTAGCCATGGGGATCTCTGTACTGCAGTGATAGTCCATGCCATTCCTAGGTTAGTTGCGACCTGCTGAAATGGATTGTTGTGTTGTCCTGATCATTGGTCGTCCTCCAGTCCCAGGCCTTGGGGTGTCACATAGGTTTGTTGCAATACTGAGGTTGAGGTGAGAGGTGTGTGAGACTCATTCAGTTGGGATGGTCTCTCTCTGGTTTTTATGTTTTATAATTTAAAAAGGGCCACCATCTCTGTGTCGTGTAAGTCTGTTCTGTCAGGTAGGCCTCCGGATGCCCAGGGCAGCCTCCCTCTTGTTCCCGGTTTCTGCACTTTGGCTAGAGCTTGGTGTAGGAGAGTAGGATCTGCTTCACATGGGTACCCCCACTTTTTGCTGATGCTTCACTGTTTTTCGACATTAGTCTGGCTGGGGCCCTGCTAATCAGAACCCCAGCCTAGCTGCTTCCTCTCTAAAATGGTTTCCATGTGCCTTAGGCACATCACTGATTGGGATCTGGAGTGCCCTTATAAGTCCCTAGTATATGGTATACTATGTACCAAGGGCATAGGTACCTCAGAGGCCTGCAAGGGGCTGCAGCATGTATTATGCCACCCCTGGAAGGCCATCCAAACTGACACCACAGGTCTGCTACTGCAGCCTGGGTAAGGTGGTGCATGCACCCCTTACTGTGATATAGGTTACCTATATCACGAAATACATACACACATATAAACCTATAAGTCACTCCTAAGGCAGGCCTTATCAATCCTAAAGGCAGAGTGCATGGTTCCTATGTGAGAGGGTACCCCTGCATGAGCAGGGCCCCTCTGCAGCGTTCGGAGACCATCTCTGATGCTGTTTGTAGTGCAGCCTGACCATATACTCTTAAGCGCATTATATCCTCGCGGTAAAATGCTAACTTTGGAATGGCTGCACCTAAACATGTCGTGTTTGGTGTCAAACATCTTGGAATACTACCCCCCGCCAATCCTGGCGGCAGGGGTAGCATTCCACCCTTCTAGAGGGAAAGACATGTTAACTCTGACGAGTCCGGTAACTTCTTTCCAGAGTCCTGGCATCACAAAATGGATGCTGCTGCCACAGACACGAGTCTGGCCTCCTGCTGCTGGACGAAACTCCGGCAGGGGAGGCCTGGACAATAGGTTTCCTGTCCCAGGGAGGTGTGACCACCTCCCCAGACAGGATAATGTGTATTGGGGCTGGGCGGGAGCACTTTCGGGTGCTTTGAAGTCCTGCACTGGGGGCACATTTGGTGTCCCTGTGCATACCCCAGTTCAAACCGGATCAGGGGCTTGCAGCCCCTGCTTTGGCGTGAACTGGACAAAGGAAAAGGGTGTAGCCACCCCTCTGCCCTGACCCACCCATAGGTGGGGCCACAGAGTAGTCCAACCCCTATTTTTAGAATAAAGGTAGGAACCCAGTCCTTAGGCCTTTAGATTATACCTGGACGAAACTCTGAAACTGAATCCTGGACCTTCGACGCTCTACGACAAGATTAGAGGACTGAAGAATCTCCCTTGGGGTCAAGGAGTGACTCCCCTGCTTGGCAGGCACCAAAGAAGCATCTGTCCGGTTCGCATTTCTGAAGCTCCCGTCGGACGCCGAAGTCATCGCATCACCAGAGGTAGATTCTCAGACTTCCCCAAGGCTACCCTGAGTCCCCAGCAAAGCTGAGGCCCGTGGCTATCGTGGGTGACTTGAGACCGTGACCCCTGGACACCGAGCACATTTGCAAGTGCATCATCTTCTGGGTCTCCCAAGAAGTCGTGCTTTGGGCTCCGAGTAGCCCTAGCCTCCAGCACCACCTGCACCGAAGATCACTGGCCCCCACTCCACGAGTGTCCTGTAAGCCAGCTCCACGTGCGGCGTCACGAGGCTCCTTTGCGGTCGCTAGCCCGTTGGCTAGTAGCCCTTAACGAAGGCCAATCCTTTTCTTACTTGGCATCCTGGTTGCTCCAGGCCTGCCCTCACTTACCCTCGCTGGGTGAGTTCCACAGACCTTGCTGGTCTGCACCATCGACGATCTACATCTTAATCGAGACTTGCCGTTGCCAAGGCTTGTTGGGTCCAATCCGGTTGCCGACACCTCAGCACTCGACAGATATCATGTACCAGCCGGAATCCTGCTCCTGGTCGCCGACAACGCCTCCCGGACCTCATGGCTGAAGAGTCAAGATGACCATCAACGCACCTGAAGCACTCAACATCGGTGGGCATCTGTCCATCGCCTTCCTGGTCACTGGCTAGTGACCCAGACTCTGTCCCCTCTGCTTTCAGGTTCACCAGAACTCCGATCCACTCTTGGATCCACCCGGACTTTTCTCTTGGCCGCCAGCAGCACTTTGCAGCAGATCGCCATTCGAATCGACGACGAAACCCGACCCCGAAAGGCACCTATGCACCCGGCTTCCCTGGGTGAGGTAACACGAGTACTCCGGTGCTCCCGTGGGTAGAGACTCTTCAAAGTCCTAGATCTCAAAGGGTTTTGTCCTAGTCCTCTTTTAAGTGTCCCTTTCCTCTATTTTCCCGATCCCGACTTTCTCCAGTGGGTCCCCTGTGTCACTACCTTGGGTGGTTCCTTGTGGTCCAAGCACTTCTAGAGGCTCTAGGCCTAGTGTCTAGTTCAGTCGTGGTTCGCATACCACTTTATTGGTATATGGTTTGGTACGCCCCTAGGGCCCAAACGTGTATTTGTGCTATTACTGTGATTTAATATCTTATAACTTATGTACTTCGAACTCTAGCCTCATAAAGAGACTAGAGGGGTGTGTTTAGCAATAAATACATATATTTTGAATATATACCTGGTGTGGTGCTCTTTCATTTGGTCACTCAAGAGATTATAGACTGGTAAAACAAGCTGCTTTACATTCCTTCAAGACTTAGCCTGAAGGCTGCTCTCCATAGCTACCACTAGGATAGCTTTCAATAAGGTTGTCTTTAACCTATCTCCAATAAGGGGTTGTTTGGACTGGTGCAAGGTGCCCACTATAATTAGTGGACAGCATATGCCAGGCCAACTTCTCACATTGGTGTGCAGCGTGTGGGATTCCAGCTTGCTATTGTTTTACCAGATAATCTCAATTGAATTGATCAACTGAAAACCACTAAAGGTACCTAAGGTACATATAATTTAAGCTTAGAATAACAGTAAGTTCTACTGAACTTAGAGTTGTGTGTTAAGGGATAGCACAACCCTTTCTACAACTCAAGAGAGTTTAGTAGGCCACACTAGAGTAGGTAGTGCATACACCACACCACACTAGTAATGTCTTTAAGGGCAGGATCCAAAGAATCCTTGCAGGAAGCCATTGAGCTTCCACCCTCCAAGTATGATACACTCCCATTCTTGGAATTGAGAGCTTTATGTAACTTGAGAAAAATAAGGACAGGCCAAAGCCCCACCACCCAACACCTCAAGGAGTTGTTGGTGGCTTATGACCTTAGTAAGCCTGTAGGGACTGAAGGGGTAGGAGCTGAGGGTGGGGCAGACGAAGAGGACGAGGCTAGGGGTACCAATACCCCCAGCCCCCCTCTGAAACTGGCCAGGAGGGTGACAATGACCCTGACCTGGAAAACCCAATCCCTCCTGTGGATGATGATGAGGATGATCAAGATGATGCCCTCTTTGTCCCCCAGGAAGGATTAAGAGTGTGCCCAGGAAGTCTAGATCTCCTTCTCAGGAGTCTAACCACTCTGGCACCTCTATAGGGAGCTCTGTCTCATCTCACAGGAGGGAATCCTCTCATGAGAGGAGAACCAGACTGGTACAGTATGAGGAAACTCAGCTGGAGATCAGAAAAAAGCAATTGGCTTTAGATAGGGAATCCCTAGATCTCCTTAGAGAGAGAAGAAAGTTGGGACTAGAGTCCCATGGTGGCAGCCATGTCCCTAGAGACAGTGAAAGGTCCTATGACCATAGGAACCTGAGCAAGATTGTCCCTCCCTACCAGAGTGGGCATGATATCCACAAATGGATAGCTGCATTAGAGAGGGCCTGTAAAGTACAGAAGGTCCCTCAGGAGCAGTGGGCAGCAATCTTGTGGCTCTCCTTTGCTGACAAAGGTAGAGATAAGCTCCTCACTGTTAGAGAGGAGGATGCTGATAATTACAAGGTCTTGAAGAGTGCTCTTATTGATGGGTTTGGCCTAACCACTGAACAGTACAGGTTGAAGTTCAGAGACACCCAAAAAGCACAGACTCAAGACTGGGTAGACTATGTGGATTGTTCTGCCAAGGCTCTGGAAGGCTGGTTGATGGGCAGTAAGGTGTGTGACTTCTCAGGATTGTATAATCTGATAATGAGGGAGCAGATTCTTAATAACTGTCAAAATCAGCTGTTGCATCAATACCTGGTAGACTCTGATCTGACCTCTCCCCAAGAATTGGGAAAGAAGGCAGACAAATGGGTCAGAACCAGGGTGAAGCAGAAGGTACAGAACCAAGGTGGGGAAACCAAGAAGCAAGATGCTAAGAACTCTGACAAGGGTGGGGAGAAGGGTAAAGATCAAAAGTCTTCATCAGGCCCCCAAAAATCTTCTTCTGGTGGGGATTCCCAGTCTACCAAAGGTAAAGGCCAAAGAAAACCATGGTGCAAGGTCTGTAAGCAAAAGACCCACTGGACCAGTGATTGCACCAAGTCCAAAGACTCCAGTCCAGCACCCACCAATGCCCCTAAGGCACCTGTTCCCCCTAGTACAGTTGGTGGAAGTGCTCCAGCAAAGGGTTTAGTAGGGTTCACCCTGGGAACTGAGTTGGGCTCTGACTTAGTCAGAGAACTGACTCAGGCTGTGTTAGTCTGTGATGGAGGCATGGATGTGACCTCCACTGTGAGTCCCAGTAATCTGGGCAAGTACAGACAACAGCCTTTAATTAATGGACGTGAGGCTTTGGCATTTAGGGACACAGGGGCAAGTGTCACAATGGTGACACAAGACCTTGTGCTACCTGGGCAAGTTATGCTTGGTGAGATGTACCAAGTGACCAATGCTAGCAATGTCAGAACAGACCATACTCTGGCAGTTGTTAACATCTCCTGGGGAGGGGTAACTGGCCTTAAGAAGGTTGTGGTAAGTGCAAACCTACCAGTCGAATGCTTGCTTGGCAATGACTTAGAGACTTCTGCTTGGGCAGAAGTGGAGCTCAGGACCCATGCAGAAATGCTGGGGATCCCTGCAGATGTGTTTGCTGTGACCAGGTCACAAGCCAAAATGTCTAGCACTGAACAGGCCTTGGATTCTGGAAGAATGGACCAAGTGCCTTCCAAGAGGAGGAGTAGTAGGGTTAAGGCAGTGCCTTCCCCCTTGGCTCAGGAGGAAGATCAGTCCCTTGAGGGGGATGATCTCAGCCCTGAAGAAGGAACTGTCCCAGAGGAACTTGAACCTGACCAGGTTGAGTTCTTGGGGACAGGGGGACCTTCTAGGGCAGATCTGAGCCAGGAGCAGCAGAGCTGCCCCTCCCTTGAACCCCTCAGACAGCAAGCTGCTGCTGAGGCTGCTGGGAAAGCTAGTGGTCCCCATACAGTGTATTGGGATGATGGACTCCTGTACTCAGAGAGTAGAGACCCCAAGCCTGGTGCTACCAGGAGGTTGGTAATACCTTTGAAGTTCAGGGGCTTCCTATTGACCCTAGCCCATGATATTCCCTTAGCAGGTCACCTGGGCCAGAACAAGACTTGGGACAGAATTGTCCCTCACTTTCACTGGCCCCACATGTCTGAAGACAGTAAGGAGTTTTGTCGCTCCTGTGTAACCTGCCAAGCCAGTGGCAAAGCAGGTGGCACTACGAAGGCCCCCTGATACCACTACCTGTGGTGGGGGTGCCCTTTGAAAGGGTAGGGATTGACATTGTTGGTCCCATGGATCCCCAAACAGCCTCTGGGCACAGGTTTATCCTGGTGGTAGTGGATCATGCCACCAGGTACCCAGAAGCTATTCCCCTCAGGACCACTACAGCACCTGTGGTGGCAAGGGCCCTCCTGGGAATCTTCTCAAGAGTGGGCTTTCCTAAGGAGGTAGTATCAGACAGGGGTGCTAACTTCATGTCTGGGTACTTGAAAGCAATGTGGAAGGAGTGTGGAGTGACTTATAAGTTCACCACACCCTATCACCCACAATGCAATGGTTTAGTTGAGAGATTCAACAAAACCTTGAAGGGCATGATTAAAGGGCTCCCAGAAAAGCTTAGGCGTAGATGGGACATACTCTTGCCCTGCCTTTTATTCGCATATAGGGAGGTGCCTCAGAAGGGGGTTGGTTACAGCCCTTTTGAACTTCTGTTTGGCCACCCTGTGAGGGGTCCACTGTGCTTGGTGAAGGAAGGATGGGAGTTACCTCTCAAGCCCCCAAAGCAAGATATAGTGGACTATGTACTTGGTCTCCGCTCCAGGATGGCTGAGTACATGAAAAAGGCAACCAAAAACCTTGAGGCTAGCCAGGAACTTCAGAAGGCCTGGCATGACCAAAAGGCTGTTCTGACTGTTTACCAGCCAGGACAGAAGGTGTGGGTGTTGGAGCCAGTGGCCCCAGCAGCTCTCCAAGATAAATGGAGTGGACCCCACACTATTGTTGAGCAGAAGGGTGAGGTCACTTATTTAGTGGACCTAGGAACACCCAGGAGTCCCCACAGGGTTCTCCATGTCAACAGGTTAAAACCATATGTGGACAGGGCAGACATGGGCTTGCTCATGGCTACTGATGAAGGGCAGGAGGAAGAGAGTGACCCACTCCCTGACCTGCTCTCACAGAACCCTGACGATGGGTCAGTTGATGGTGTAGCCTTGGCAGGCAGCCTCACTACCCAGCAACAAACTGATTGCAGGCAAGTCCTCAATCAGTTTCGACATATGTTTTCACTGACACCCAGTCAGACCACCTGGTGCACTCATGAAGTGGACACTGGGGACAGTCTGCCTATTAAAAACAAGATTTATAGGCAACCTGACCATGTCAGGGACTGTATCAGGACTGAAGTCCAGAAAATGTTGGAATTGGGAGTAATTGAACCCTCAGATAGCCCTTGGGCTAGTCCAGTAGTCCTTGTACCGAAACCTCACACCAGTGGTGGAAAGAGAGAGATGAGGTTTTGTGTAGACTACAGGGGTCTCAATGCAGTCACTAGGACTGATGCCCATCCAATACCCAGGGCAGATGAGCTCATAGATACTTTGGCCTCTGCCAAATATCTCAGCACATTTGACCTAACAGCTGGCTACTGGCAGATCAGACTAGCTGATACTGCAAAGCCCAAAACAGCATTCTCAACCCCTAGTGGGCATTATCAATTTGTGGTAATGCCCTTTGGTCTGAAGAATGCACCTGCCACTTTCCAGAGGTTGGTGAATACAGTTCTCACAGGACTGGAAGCCTATAGTGCAGCTTATCTAGATGATATTGCTGTCTTTAGCTCCACCTGGGAGGATCACCTGGTCCACCTCAGGAATGTTTTACAGGCCCTGCAAAAGGCAGGCCTGACTATCAAGGCCACTAAGTGCCAGATAGGGCAGAGTCAGGTTGTGTACCTGGGCCACCTTGTGGGTGGAGGCCAGGTTCAACCTTTGCAGAGCAAGATCCAGAACATCATGGACTGGACTGCTCCCACTACCCAGACTCAGGTGAGAGCCTTCTTAGGCCTGACTGGGTACTATAGGAGATTTGTCAAGGGGTATGGATCAATAGTGACACCCTTGAATGACTTAACTTCTAAGAAAATGCCCAAAAAGGTTCAGTGGACAGTTAGCTGTCAACAGGCATTTATTGACCTCAAGCAGGCCATGTGCACTGCTCCAATTCTGCAGAGTCCTGATTACTCCAAGAAGTTCATTGTTCAAACAGATGCATCTGAATTGGGGGTAGGGGCTGTACTGTCACAATTGAATGAAGAAGGTCAGGATCAGCCAGTAGCTTTTATTAGCAGAAGGCTGACCCCTAGAGAGAAACGTTGGTCAGCCATAGAGAGGAGGCCTTTGCTGTGGTCTGGGCTCTGAAGAAGTTGAGGCCATACTTGTTTGGTACACACTTCCTGGTTCAGACAGACCATAAGCCCCTCTTATGGCTAAAACAAATGAAGGGTGAAAACCCCAAACTGCTTAGGTGGTCCATTTCCCTACAGGGGATGGACTTTACAGTGGAACATAGGCCTGGGAGTAACCATGCGAATGCAGATGGACTCTCTAGGTATTTCCACTTAGAACATGAAGACTTAACTGGGCAAGGTTAGTTTAATGTCCCTACGTTTGGGGGGGTTGTGTAGGAGAGTAGGATCTGCTTCACATGGGTACCCCCACTTTTTGCTGATGCTTCACTGTTTTTCGACATTAGTCTGGCTGGGGCCCTGCTAATCAGAACCCCAGCCTAGCTGCTTCCTCTCTAAAATGGTTTCCATGTGCCTTAGGCACATCACTGATTGGGATCTGGAGTGCCCTTATAAGTCCCTAGTATATGGTATACTATGTACCAAGGGCATAGGTACCTCAGAGGCCTGCCAGGGGCTGCAGCATGTATTATGCCACCCCTGGAAGGCCATCCAAACTGACACCACAGGTCTGCTACTGCAGCCTGGGTAAGGTGGTGCATGCACCCCTTACTGTGATATAGGTTACCTATATCACGAAATACATACACACATATAAACCTATAAGTCACTCCTAAGGCAGGCCTTATCAATCCTAAAGGCAGAGTGCATGGTTCCTATGTGAGAGGGTGCCCCTGCATGAGCAGGGCCCCTCTGCAGCGTTCGGAGACCATCTCTGATGCTGTTTGTAGTGCAGCCTGACCATATACTCTTAAGCGCATTATATCCTCGCGGTAAAATGCTAACTTTGGAATGGCTGCACCTAAACATGTCGTGTTTGGTGTCAAACATCTTGGAATACTACCCCCCGCCAATCCTGACGGCGGGGGTAGCATTCCACCCTTCTAGAGGAAAGACATGTTAACTCTGACGAGTCCGGTAACTTCTTTCCAGAGCCCTGGCATCACAAAATGGATGCTGCTGCCACAGACACGAGTCTGGCCTCCTGCTGCTGGACGAAACTCCGGCAGGGGAGGCCTGGACAATAGGTTTCCTGTCCCAGGGAGGTGTGACCACCTCCCCAGACAGGATAATGTGTATTGGGGCTGGGCGGGAGCACTTTCGGGTGCTTTGAAGTCCTGCACTGGGGGCACATTTGGTGTCCCTGTGCATACCCCAGTTCAAACCGGATCAGGGGCTTGCAGCCCCTGCTTTGGCGTGAACTGGACAAAGGGAAAGGGGTGTAGCCACCCCTCTGCCCTGACCCACCCATAGGTGGGGCCACAGAGTAGTCCAACCCCTATTTTTAGAATAAAGATAGGAACCCAGTCCTTAGGACTTTAGATTATACCTGGACGAAACTCTGAAACTGAATCCTGGACCTTCGACGCTCTACGACAAGATTAGAGGACTGAAGAATCTCCCTTGGGGTCAAGGAGTGACTCCCCTGCTTGGCAGGCACCAAAGAAGCATCTGTCCGGTTCGCATTTCTGAAGCTCCCGTCGGACGCCGAAGTCATCGCATCACCAGAGGTGGATTCTCAGACTTCCCGAGGCTACCCTGAGTCCCCAGCAAAGCTGAGGCCCGTGGCTATCGTGGGTGACTTGAGACCGTGACCCCTGGACACCGAGCACATTTGCAAGTGCATCATCTTCTGGGTCTTCCAAGAAATCGTGCTTTGGGTTCCGAGTAGCCCTAGCCTCCAGCACCACCTGCACCGAAGATCACTGGCCCCCACTCCACGAGTGTCCTGTAAGCCAGCTCCACGTGCGGCGTCACGAGGCTCCTTCGCGGTCGCTAGCCCGTTGGCTAGTAGCCCTTAACGAAGGCCAATCCTTTTCTTACTTGGCATCCTGATTGCTCCAGGCCTGCCCTCACTTACCTTCGCTGGGTGAGTTCCACAGACCTTGCTGGTCTGCACCATCGACGATCTACATCTTAATCGAGACTTGCCGTTGCCAAGGCTTGTTGGGTTCAATCCGGTCGCCGACACCTCAGCACTCGACAGACATCGTGTACCAGCCGGAATCCTGCTCCTGGTTGCCGACAACGCCTCCCGGACCTCGTGGCTGAAGAGTCAAGACGACCGTCAACGCACCTGAAGCACTTGACATCGGTGGGCATCTGTCCATCGCCTTCCTGGTCACTGGCTAGTGACCCAGACTCTGTCCCCTCTGCTTTCAGGTTCACCAGAACTCCGATCCACTCTTGGATCCACCCGGACACTTTTCTCTTGGCCGCCAGCAGCACTTTGCAGCAGATCGCCATTCGAATCGACGACGAAACCCGACCCCGAAAGGCACCTATGCACCCGGCTTCCCTGGGTGAGGTAACACGAGTACTCCGGTGCTCCCGTGGGTAGAGACTCTTCAAAGTCCTAGATCTCAAAGGGTTTTGTCCTAGTCCTCTTTTAAGTGTCCCTTTCCTCTATTTTCCCGATCCCGACTTTCTCCATAGAAGTTAACGGCGTATCGCGGTTGTGTATTTACACTGCACGCGTCTCCCGTGGGTCCCCTGTGTCACTACCTTGGGTGGTTCTTTGTGGTCCAAGCACTTCTAGAGGCTCTAGGCCTAGTGTCTAGTTCAGTCGTGGTTCGCATACCACTTTATTGGTATATGGTTTGGTACGCCCCTAGGGCCCAAACGTGTATTTGTGCTATTACTGTGATTTAATATCTTATAACTTATGTACTTCGAACTCTAGCCTCATAAACAGACTAGAGGGGTGTGTTTAGCAATAAATACATATATTTTGAATATATACCTGGTGTGGTGCTCTTTCATTTGGTCACTCAAGAGATTATAGACTGGTAAAACAAGCTGCTTTACATTCCTTCAAGACTTAGCCTGAAGGCTGCTCTCCATAGCTACCACTAGGATAGCTTTCAATAAGGTTGTCTTTAACCTATCTCCAATAAGGGGTTGTTTGGACTGGTGCAAGGTGCCCACTATAATTAGTGGACAGCATATGCCAGGCCAACTTCTCACACTTGGGATTCTCCGGCTTCAGGGTGTGCTGTTTTCCCATGGGACTTGAGGCGATAGGTTGACGCAGCCTCTCTTTCCAGACTTGTGCATCGTCACAACATCCTAAGTTATAGGCACCTGTTTACTTCGAATGCTCCTTGGAGGGGCTCTTGTGTATCCAGAGTGGCTCCCGATTGCGACCTCCTGTATGGACGGGAAGGTATGGCCAGTGGTATATTATTTAGTGCGGCCCATTAGTTCAGACGATTCCAGAGCTCCACTAGAGTACCACCATGTTCTCAGAACCCAGTCTTCACTCCCTTGTCTTTTCTTTTAATTAAAATCTGTTATGACGGCATCAGTCTGTTACTTGCCCTTTATTTTTGCAGTATTTTCATTTCGGTGGGCAGATGATGTCTATGTTTTTACAATTGTCTTATGTGTGGAATGTATTTTACTCTGCATGTCTTCTTGCCACTTCTGGGGTTAATTTCTTTGCAAGTATGTAACAGTATGCCGAATGTTATTATCAATTCACCATAATCAAAAACATGCTATTCTTTCTAATTTATCTAATTGATTACATTCTTCAATATATTAGTATCCATGTTATTTCAGTCATTTTGGATATTTACTTTATGGTTAAGGTGGTTGTGAGATATTAAATTTTCGATATTTTCATTCCAATGGCAATGTACTAGATTGTTAATATTATGACCTTAAGGTTTTTTCAGAGACTATCCTCTCGGGATCTTGAAAAGAAACATGCCATCCAATAATCTGAGGACAAAATTCTCAATGAGTTTTCGGCCGCTTCAGTAGTTATTTCTTATTTGTCACTTAGGCTTGTCTTCTGCCTAATTTTTCAGAATTAAGACACACTTACTCACTTAAAATGTTTATGATTCTTGTCCTATCGCTTTTAGAGGGTTAAGCATGCGAGAGCATGTGCTTCTGCATGCGTCTCACTTGTGAGACACTATTGTTTACAAAAAGGACTTGGAGCACACCCATTACATTACCATTTGTGCATCTCAGTGTCACTCTTCTTTGCAGGGTCCCTAATTGGATAATTCAGTAGAAACGTCACTTCCGATGCTTGCTGTGGAGCATGGACAAAACACAGATTGTTTCAACTTAATCAGTACCCTTCTGATGCTCCTATCATGATTAAGGTACTGTGTCTTTACCTAACAACTGTGTCCGATACTCGTCAAGGGAATGCTGGTGCAGTGAAAATTTACTTGCACCTATAATGTCACTGGACATCTGTGTGGTGTCTGATTATATTCCGGGAAACGTTTCCCTAGCCTCAAACCACTTTCACTGCTCTAATTCTATTTGAAATAAACGTAATTATTATTTCCAGTGTTTTCGGCAAATAAAGCTTCTTAACGGGGAAGACGCCCATTAAATAATGGATTGCTTTATAGGTCAAGGCTCGGCATTAAATGGTTATCAGCCCCATTCCTGTGCCTCAGTTGCAAGGCCATCCTCCTCCGCATCGCCGCTTCCGGCTGCACCCCCGCTTCCAGTGAACTTTGCTGCATGTGGATACTCATTTCTCCTGCTTGACTCACACAACCTCCTCCTCACATCGCCCTTCCGGCTCCTGAGAGTAGCTCCCCTTTCCTTCCCTTGCTCATATCATCGTCAGACATACCTCACTATGCGCCCAGGGCTGCAGGCGCAGCGTTAGAGTAGAGCGCCTGGAGGAGGCAGCCACAGCGCAAGACGCTGGAGGCTGCACCGCGGAACACCACAGCTGGAAACCATCAGCTCACTGCAAAGCCTCATCTCAGTGTTGGCGAAGAAGAGCCCCCAGCAATGAGAACAATAACCCATTTTTTATAGCACTTCAATCGCACGTTTGAAAGTTAACAGTGTCTCTCCAAAAGTCAAACTCTTGTGTGGACAACTGGAAAAGAAAAGATTCAGAATATATCAGCTTTGTATCAATAAGCATATTTTTCTTTGCTGCTGATGGTGTGGGCCTATAATAATAAGACACTAGGTCAGCTGGATTCTGACCAGAGAAATATGCAAAGTTCTGTGCAAATGTTTGTGAGCTACCCCGTGGTGGTGAAAGACACTGTTCCCATTGTATGCAATTAAATACTGCACATGGAGTACTTGCTTGATGCAAGAAATGGTGACCATAATGTTGAAAACAGAACATTTCATCATAATTAGTCATACCATCATACATATCATCAGAGTTAAAAACAGAGGAATGATCTAGGTCTTCTAACATTTCATGCACTGTATCAATGTCCCAATCATCAGAGATGGTACTAGGGGTCATAATATCATTAAAAGAAATGCGGAATACATATGCAAGTTGCAAATGTTCAGTTGGACCAAATATATCATACGATACCCTATCCCAAATAATTCCATCCAGAACCGGAACAGTAGAAATGTTCACCAGGGAAAGGTATCTTCGCACATTGTGTGATGAAGAATGCGGTGTTAAAACCAACTTCACCAATTGTACAGCAGAGCATTCTGGGGGATAGGGTCTGTTTAGGAGCAGGACAAAGACTGTAATAAAACCAATCCAAAGAACGAGAAAAAGTAATGAAATCGTAACCCAAAGGTGTAGCCAAGGAGGAACAAAGTACGTCTTCTTCTGCCAAAAGTAGAATACACGTAATCTGCCTCAGAGAGGAGGAGGTGGCTCAGATGAATCTGAAGAGAAGTTATCAAAGTCGATAAAGTACTCGGAGGCTGTTCGATCTATTTTTGGTAGCTCTGGAGGCTGTGTAGAACTTGGAGTTGACTCGAATTGTGGTACATTGGCGTAGACACCATACATGTCAGGTGTCCTAATGGAAATCTGTGTTTCTGTACAAGTTTTTTGTATAGTAGTTGTTGATGTAGCAGGTAGAAGAGATGCTTCATTATTTGTTATCCCCAGCCGAGGAGTAGAAGCTTCATCGCTGATCAAAGCTTCCAATGGGACCTCCTGTATAGTAGTGAGAGGAGATCCGTAACAACTGAGGATCTCACGTGGCCTACTGTGTAGAACCGGCCACATGATGCTGTTTGATGAGATCTATTGACACAAATCTCTTGTTTCTGCAACCAGCAAGGAGCGGTAAAAGTACAGTTTTGGTACTTTTAACAGCCAGGACAAGTAAGATAGCCCAAATTCTTTCTTGTGCACTATTTTCTCATGGACCAGGCCACTGATCTAGGGGCTCCAAGCAGGAGTTGCTGGTGCTTCCTTCATATCTCTAGTGGTGGGCCGTTTTACTTGGACATTGCTCTGTGCATCCCATAAGCTATTCAGATCCTGTAAAACAGCCAAATGTTTACTGATGGCAAAGGATTCTTCTGCCGCTGCTGTGCTGGGACTGTCGAGGTCAGGTACCCACATCTTAACCCCAAACAGGATCTCATAGGGAACCCGACCACCCAGGGATATTCTAGGCAGATTGTTGATGGCTCTCTGGACCCCATATAGGTGATGGACCCAACTGCGACCTGAGCCTAATCAGTGTCAAAGACTGCTTTAAGACTCAGTTCTTCCTTTCCACTACTGCATTTCCCTCAGGATGGTAGGGAGAGGAGTACTGCATGGTCACACTCAATGTTCCCATGGTGTCTTTGTAAGCCTTAGAGGCGAACACGGGCCCCTCGTCTGAATGGAATGTGCCAACTGTGCATGTCCAGATAAATACATGCAGATCCTTTATAACAGTGTGGGCTTCAGCCAATCACTGTGGCCAAACCCATAGGAACCGAGAGCAGGAATCCATTAAACCAAGATATATTTGAAAGCCTCATCTGATTGTAAGGGGCCACAGTGGTCCAGATAAACACAAGCGAATGGCTTGTTTGAGATCAATAGAGGTGTCTGTGGTAGATGCGCTAAGTTAGAACCCTTCATCTGCTGGTAGATGTCACATTTAAGGGCAAAGTCCCTAGTCTGTTTATAAAGATCTGGCCACCAAGTTGCTGCATTAGTCAAATTGTAGCCACCACCCCTGCATGCGTAGATGCTAGGCCCTCATGTGCTGCTAGGATTAAACCTAACCTGCTATATGAACTTGGTATTACTCTATCCCCCACTCCGTGAATATGAGCAAATGGTATATTTTGCTGACTTAACTGGTAGGAGTACTTTGATGGAAAGCCTTTCGGCAAGTGGGTGTCATCAAGTGCAGTGTTGACAGCCATCATAATGTCTCTAGCTATTCTTGTACTGGAACAAATAATCGCAGCGACTGCAGCAGTTTGCACTGAGGCCATTGCGGCTTTGTCAGCCAGGGAATTCCCGGCAACGTGTATTCGAACACATTGATGACTCAAGGTGTGAATCACCTGAGTCCATGGCAAGCATTCTGTCAGCCTAGCCACCTGTACCCAAAGCACTTTGTGCTCTATGGTGTACGCTTTGGAATCTCTAAATCCATTCTGGCTCCAGTAGTGTACATACTCGTAAGACTGGACACAATAATACGAATCACTATCAGTTTGGGGAATCTGTGATCCGTATTCTCCAGTGCCAAAATTAGAGCTCTGAGTTCCGCCAGCTGCGCTGTGCAATCACCTATGACTGCGTGTAGGTCTTTTCAGGGTAAAATTTACTGTCCTGCATTCTACCTTTAACAGCTGCACACGCTGCTGAATATTGGTGTTTTTTCCCTACGGCTGGCTGTGCAGAACCATCAGTATAGATGATATACTGAGAAGTGTGGCTCAATGGTTAGAGCGGCAGACCCTGATGCAGAGATCTGGCCCGGGACCAGGGTTCAATTCCCGCCTCGGCGGGTCTTGGGCTCAATATCCTCGGACCTGATAATTCTCGCCTCGGTGTCTATTCTAATCATGGGTCCCACTCTGCAACTCTGGGCAATAGCTTGCTTAATCTCCACAACGGCCCCACCAGCGCTGGGATGCCTGCCTTCACCTTGGGGGTGCCCAGGAGTGGACATTTCACAGGGAAAAGCCAGGAAGGGTTCCACAGCGGTATGCGTACAGCGCCAGGACACCCCTTTGGGGGTATAAGTGCGCTTTACAAGTACAAATTTCATTTCAAATTTCATTTCATTTCATTTCATACTGATTAAGAAGCATGACTTCATTAGGCAGAGGGTATTCATTTTTGCATTGAATATATGCTTGTATTTATAGTGTAGAGTCAAATCTGTGGTCTGCATCTGTTGCGGTGAGAGAATTGGCCCATCTTATATATCACAAATAAAAAGCCTTAGCATTAGGAACGGCCAGGTACTGGAGTGTTGGAAATGGCCCTTTTTGCAGGGTCACCCCTAAACTTTTTGCCTGCCTCCTGTATTTTTGCTGACCTGTTTCTGTTGGTTTTATGACTCTGGGCACTTTACCACTGCTGTTCAGTGCTAAAGTGCATATGCTCTCCCTTTGTAAATATGACTATGTGAATTGGTATATCCCTGATTGGCTTATTTGGTTTACCTGTTAGTCCCTAGTAGTGTGGCCTGTGTGTGCCCAGGGCTGGTAAACCAAATGCTGCTGGTGGGCCTGCAGCACTGATGTGTGCCACCCACAGAAGCAGCTTGTAAAGTGTGTCTCAGACCTGCCACTGCAGTGTCTGTGTGCAGTCCAGAACTGCCATCTTGGCTGTGAAGTGCACCCACTTCCCAGCCCCTGAACCTTCCCTTGGCATCTTGTAAGTCACCCCTATGGTAGGGTGCATTGTATGTGTAAGGTAGGACACGCCTTGCTGTGTGTAGCATGTCCTGGTAGTGAATTATGCCCCATTTCGTTTTTCACTACTGTAAGGCTACCTGTTCCTCATAGGCTAGAATGGGCATTTTGACTATTACATTCTATAGTCCTAACTGACCCCAGGAACATGGTAGAAAAACGAATTTAGTATGCCTGAGCTCAGAATATTAAAATACATCTTTTAGTGAAGTTTATTTTTATATTCTGTGTTTGAAAATACCACTTTTAGAAAGTAGGTATTTTCTTGCCTAAGCCTTCCAGTGTGCTCTGCTGTTATGTGTATTGGCTGTCTGGTTTTAGAGGGGCAGGGCAGGCTGAGTCAGACCTGGGTTGATTAGAGAGATCTGCATTTAGAGTGTGGGGAGGGGTGGCTCCTTGACCTGAATAGGGCTGTGCCTGGCAAGGTGAATGCTGGCTCCACCTCCTACTGTGTGTCTGCTTGCAGACCCCTCTTTCTGAAAGGAAGAATGCAGCCTGGTAAACAAAGTGCTCCAGGCCTGAGCAGAACTGGTTCTGGCTAGGTTCAGTGACTTGTAGCTTCTGAGAACAAAGACTTTTGGGGTATAAATATCTGTGCTCAAACCCCTACAATTTGTATTGCTTTTGGATCTGGAGAGGAAACTCTGTCCGTGCCACTGGAGGAATCTGCAGGAAGTGACTGTCCTTGTGCTTGTGTGTTGTTTCTTGCACTGGCCTGCAGCAGTGACCACTGGACCTTGAAGAAGAGGATAAGGAACTTTTGAGAGAACTTTTATTTTTGTTACAGCAATTACCCAAGGGCTAGGAAGAGAGCTAGCCTCCTGCTGGAGTCTCAGGCACATCAGACTCCACCGCCAACCTCCTGCTTCCTCCCTGCGAGGATTGCTATCTGCTGATGAGGCTCCTGTGAGTTCCAGGGCATCTAGTTTGGCTTCAGAGAAAAGAGTGCTGGAAATCGTCGCTAACGCACGTTTGCGAGCCGCTGCAGCCGAGAGCGCTGGAAAAATCATCGTGCTGCTGCCGCTGGGTGCTCGCAACACGAAACCATCGATAACGCCCCTTTGCGAGCCGCTGCAGCTGAGACGCGCTGGAAAAATCATCGCGCTGCTGTCGCCGAGCGCTCGCAACCCCTAAAGAAATCATCGCTTCAAGACATCGCTTTGCGGACGCCGTGCGTCCGCCATTTTCATCGCATCGCACCGGATTTCGTCGCTCCCTCGCGGAGCGTCATCTCTTCGCATCGCAACACAATCGCACAGCGCAACAGGATCGTCGCATCGACTTCTCCCTCGCGGCAAGAAAGTCATCGCATCGGCGGCCTAGCGTGCAGAAGTTGGTCGCAGTGTCTCCGCACGCATCACGCAGATCAGCGCATCATCCTCCCTTGCGGCAAGGATTTCAACGCATCGCCGGCCTCGCGTGCCGAGAATCATCGCTACCACTTCTTTGCGACATTTTGTTGGTTTTGCTACTAAACCCAGGTACTTTGTGAGAGAAAGGGTCGCAGAGACCACTGCTTTGAATTTGAACTTTATTTTTGCAACCTTTGAACTATTTTTTGACAGTCCTTCAACAGCCATCCTATTTTTTGACAGTCTATGAGAGAAAGGGTCGCAGAGACCACTGCCTTGAATTTGAACCTTATTCTTGCAACCTTTGAACTATCTTTGACAGCCCTTCAACAGCTATCCTATTTTTGACAGTATTGTGGCTTTTACAGTTATTGGTCTTGTGATAAATCTGCCTTTATATAAAGATACTTATTTTTTATAACTACTTGTGTGGTGTCCCTCTGTAGTGTTCCTCACTGTGTTACTGTGTATGGTCATAAATGCTTCACACCCTGCCTCTGAGATAAGCCTACCTGCTCGTGCTACGTTACCACAGGGTTGAGCAGGGGTATTAAAGAGGGTAGCCCTCTCACTCTGACTTAGGAAGAAGGGTCCCTACTTGGACAGTGGCCAGCCATTGCCAACTAGAGACCCCCATTTCTAACATTGGTGGTCAGCGGTGAGGATCTGGACTTGCATTTATGATCGCATACAATAATTATAGTGTACACTACTAGTGAGTGCAGACCATAACGTACCACATACATTTTTTGAGAGTTTTTTGGATCCTATATTGTAATTGATATTGCCGGTGATTTTTCACCCGCGCCCATTTTTGAGAGTTTTTGGATCCCATATTGTAATTGATATTGCCGGTGATTTTTCACCCGCACACATTTCTGAGAGTTTTTGGATCCTATATTGTGATTGATATTGCCGGTGATTTTCACCCGCATACATTTTTTTGAGAAGTTTTCTTCTATCTTTTTTGATATTGCCCGTGATTGTTACAATGGGCAAGCCTATGTTTTATTGATATTGCCGGTGATAGTACCCGCATAAATTTTTGAGAATTGTTGGATCCTATATTGTGATCGATATTGCCGGTGATTTTTTACCCGCATACATTTTCTTGAGAAGTTTTCTTCTATCTTTTATTGATATTGCCCGTGATTGTTACAATGGGCAAGCCTATGTTTTATTGATATTGCCGGTGATAGTACCCGCATACATTTTTGAGAATTGTTGGATCCTATATTGTGATTGATATTGCCGGTGATTTTTACCCGCATACATTTTCTTGAGAAGTTTTCGTCTATCTTTTATTGATATTGCCCGTGATTGTTACAATGGGCAAGCCTATTGTTTATTGATATTGCCGGTGATAGTACCCACATACATTTTCTTGAGAAGTTTTCTTCTATCTGTTATTGATATTGCCCGTGATTGTTACAACGGGCAAGCCTATTTGTTTTATTATTGATATTGCCAGATATTGCTACAATGGGTCTTGCTGAAATGAGACCTACCTTTTATATAGATGATCTGTTAACCTACAGTCTAGAGGAGCTAAGGGGTTCTGTGAGGAGAAGGGCTTAGCAGTGAGTAGGAAGGAGACTCAGCTATCCCTGCAGACATCCCTGAGACTTTGGCAACAAGACAGATGGAGATTCTTGGAGTCCCAGTACACCTACCAAGAGGGTAGTTGGTCTGAGGGTGGCTCTAGAGAGTCTGAAGAGGAGGAAGAAGGTGTTATGGAATATCTCATAGGTGGGGAGTTCCTTGATGAGCCTAGTGCCTATGGTAGTGCCAGATTCCCCTCATGGTCCCCAGAGGAGTTGGGGGACAGGCGGGAAGGTCCCATAGGTAGGGAGTCCCTTGCTGGATCTAGTGCACAGGGTAGTGCCCAATCCCCTTCATGGTCCCCAGAGGAGTTGGACAGACAGAGGGAGAGGGAGTACCAGCTGGAATTGGAGAGGCTCCAAATAGAGATTGCCCAGCTGGAGGCGCACCTAGCGCAGATAGCAGAAAAGGAGAAGTTAGCTCCAGAGGGAGGTTACCCCTGGAGCGCAGTTTTAATTGTCTGGATTCCCCAGAGAGGGTGGGGTCCAGTGGTGGCAGCAAAATTGAAGTATATAGTGATGACAGTGTAGTACACCCACCCAGGGATGTGGCACCTGACTTGAAGGAGGGGTTGATCTACACCAGGGGATTCAAGGACCTGAGATAGCTCCATTGGTGTGCAGTGTCCCTGAGGTGGATTGGGGAACTAGTGCAGGGGCCCATAGTCCTAGTGAAAGGAGGGATACTCTACCGACTCTGGATGAGAGGTGCAGGGAGAGGGGTTCCCCCGTGGTTGAAGTCCTGGTGTATGAGTGTGAGGACCGCCCAGAAGAGTGTGGGTTGAGTGATAGAGACAGTCAGTTAATGTCTCGCCCATTTCAAGAGAGTGGTGTGGGGTACGTATGTGAGGCACTGGATTGTGAGGTAAAGGTTAGCACCTGTGTGGAGCTGTGTAATCCAATTGTGGAAGAGCATATTGTGAGTTCCTGTTTTCCAGAGCTAGGCCAACACCTGTCAGATTGCGAGTTCTCTGATCCTAGGGAACTTGCACAGGAGGCAGACCTCTGGGTGAGTACCAGAGGCTCTGTAGAGGCATTAGGGAATGACCCTAAGAGAAGTGGTTCAGAAGTTTTCCAACCCAGAGTGCTGGGAAAGGTTATGAGTGTTACAGCTGGGTCCCCTTGTTGTGAGGAGGTTGTAGGGCCTCACATCCTGTCTCGTGGGAGCAGGAGTGAGACTGGGATAGGTCCCGAAGTGCCCCAGCCTCAGTCCCCAGGACTGGATGGTTCCATGAGGGAACACCAGGTGGGGAGCCTAGTCTGTCTGGATGGACCGTCCATTGTGGGGGTACCCCAGTGTTAGGTGAGCTGGGAGTGCCTGTAGTCAGGCCTCCATCTGTTCTTGTGCTTGGCAGTGCCACTCCTAGGGGGAGGGTACAGAAGTCCAGTCTGAGGGATGAAAGGGGGAAAGAGTCCCCAGTGGAAGAACCAGTGGGTCAGGGGCCAGCCAGAAGGGCTGTGCCTCATAGGATTGGCCATGGTGACGCCACTTCTGTCCTGGGGCATCTTCACGCACTGTCAGAGGGACAGGAGGTCGTGAGCTCTGTGCCAGGCAGACTGTCACGCAACACGCTAGGTATGTGTCACCCTCAGGAAGTCCTGGTTGGCCAGGCAGTTGTTCAGCCGCAGGGGTTGGTCCCTGGGTTGGTAAGTCAGGTCCAGGAGTTGTCTGACCTGGAGGGAGGGACAACTGTAAGCAGTGTCCCGACCATTTTTTCCAAGAGCACCACTCCAGGTGGGAGGGTGCAGTATGCTGGAAGGGGTGCAGAGGGAGGAGTCCTCGCCTCTGACCCCGGTGCACCCTGAGGGTTTTTTCAGGTTGGTAGGTCAGTTGCAGGGTCCAGGCCCTGAACTGGTGGAGGGGTGTGTTTCCCTTGAGGGGAGCCTGTGTGCTCCCAGGAAGTCCTGGGTGGCCAGGCGGTTGTTCAACCCCAGGGGTTGGTCCCTGGGATGGTAAGTCAGGTCCAGGTGTTGTCTGACCTGGAGGAAGGGACAACTGTAAGCAGTGTCCCGACCATTTTTTTTCCTAAAAGCACCACTCCAGGTGGGAGGGTGCAGTATGCTGGAAGGGGGTGCAGAGGGAGGGAGTCCTCGCCTCTGACCCCAGTACCACCTGAGGGTTTTTCCAGGTTGATGGATCAGTTGCAGGGACAAGGCCCTGAACTAGTGGAAGAGTGTATTTTCCTTGGGGGAATTGGTGTACTCCCCCAGAAGTCCTGGGTTGCCAGGCACAGGCCCAGCCTAAGGGTACAGACCCTAGGTTGGGGGCCAGGTTCAGGTGTCCCCCTGATCTGGAGGAAGGGGCAACTGCTAACAGTGCCCCTCCCGGTTTGTGTTATGGAGGCACCTCTCCAGGTGGGAGGGTGCCGGGCCCCAGTAAAGGGGGCGGGGAGAGGGCAGCCTCACCCCTGACCTCCGCCCAGTCTAAGGATACAGACCCTATGCTGGGATACCAGTTGCAGGATAGAACCCCTGAACTGGTGGGCGAATTATGCAGGACACCTGCCTCAGGTGCCCTGACATTTGTTTCCCCTGAGCCAATACTCTCTCTCTCTCACTACAGCAGTCTGTACCGCCGTAAGAATCTTTTCTGTTGGTGCAAAACGCATCTCAACATTGGTGTACATGTAATTTATATGTAATTGGTACAGTGTCTCCCTTGTTGGATGTACATAGGTATATCTTAATGCACCCGCAACTATATGGATCACCAGGTTTGTCGTGTTTACACTTGTGTGTAAGTATTTTGAAGCTAGCATGTCAGCTTGTACTGAATGTATAATCTGTGTGTGTTCAGGTGTCCAATGTGTGTTTGAAAAGTCTTGATGAATCAAGTCGTAGAATGGTTTAACCCATTCTGCGTAATCTGGAATGTAAATTCTGCCAAAATCTAGGAATCCCAATATGGATTGAAGTGCCTTCAATGTGTTTGGTGGTTGTAAGAGCGTACACTTCTCTAAGAAGTGCATTGCAAGGCTTTTGCCTTCACTTGACAACGCATATCCCAAAAACATGACATTGTGGTGGGCAATCTTTGAATGTTTGAAGTTGAATTGGTAGCCCATGTGAGCAAATCCCAGAACTATGCGATCTACTCTTGTCAAGTGTGTAGTAAGGTCATCATCTGTTAAGTAAATGTCATCGGCATCGGACTATGGCTAGTGGTCAAATTCTTGTAAAAGTTCTGTAACCCGGGCTGAAAACAGCCCAGGGCTGTTCCTATACCCCTGGGGAAAATGACAGAACTGTTTTCCAGAACCCCGCGCACTAAATGCGGTCTAGTAACTGCTTTCTGGTGCTATATTTAGGCAGAAAAATCAATTCGAGATATCTAGTGTGGTTTTGGGTTTTTTCCGCACTATATTGTTCATTAGTGCTGCGCTGTGCGTGTTTTGTACTGTGAATGTATGTGTAGCTGTGTTTAGATGTCTGTAATCCAATACTAGACGATATGAATGATCTGGTTTCATTACTGGAAACAAGGGATTTTTCATTCTAGAGGTGGAACTTTCTGTTACACCTTAGTATTCAAGTTGTATGAGAATCTCTCTAAGCTGTTTTTTAGCCTCATTTTTGCTTGAGTATTGTCTTTGAGGTTGTGGGTTTGACCTCACTGGTATTACATGATAAGAAGAACCATCACCCCGCCACACACGGTTGCGGCATAACACAGTACCCAGGGCTAATGGCCACTCCTTGGCGTGTGAATGTTTTACTGATTATGGAACGAGGTTGGAAAAAGCAGGTAAAATTACCATTTCTCCCTCTGGGAATTCCATTGCAAATTAAAGTGGCCAATCCTTTTTGACCAAGAGAATATCATAGCCGAATGACAAGTTCTCCCAAAAAAGAACATTAATGTATCTCCGTATGTCCCCCTCCAGTTGCATCTCATATAGTCAATGCAAGATACTTACCCTAGTATCCGGTGTTTCCACCTGGATATAGTCACTCAACGCTACTGCCACCAGACAAACCATCAGGTTCCGGCGAACTATTGTGACTTCTGCTGCACTGTCCAGCATGGTCAGAGCCCACTCCCCGCTCAAAAGCAGTGTCCTCAATTTCCATGGCATGCTTGCCTTTCAGTCTAGCTACCACCTTCTTTTTGAATTGAGGTTTTGACTGTTTAAGTTTGTTGCCTTTTCTAATATGTAGTCAGAAAAGTGTTGAGTCCTTCTTCGGTTTCACGTACTCCTCTGATCTGCGCTCTGACCGTCCACCTCTCACCAATCGTTTCTCATATGTATCCTGCAATGAACGAGATGAATGTGTAGCAGTATCCTGATACCTGTCAGGTGCCGTAATATTATCACGGTTGCGTACATTATAGTGCTTTTCAGTGGCCTCCTGTTGAGGAGACCTGCCCAGGGACTTAGCCTTTTCTTTATGTTTCTTATTTTCCCACTTCTTCTTGATAGAAGATTCGGGCACATGCTTAGAGTTATCCTTTTCAGAATTACTCTTAATTTTAGGTTTTGCAAGTCTGTCTCCCAAATTATCTCTGCCTATGGATGCATAGGTTTCTTCGATATTGTTTGGTAATTCGCGATCCTGCTGTCCCGGAGCCAAATCAGTGAGTCACTGACATATAGCCAGTGCTGCTGCTTCCAATTTAATGTTACTTAACATAATGGCAGATACTGCAGCAAAATTGCCCATCAGTTTCATCCCCAAATCCAGAGCATGGGCTGCCCCGTACTCATTTTGGATCTGTTTAAGCACCTTTGGCAAAACAGCTAATGAGGGTGTACCAGGAGTTCTGGTATATACTGCAGCCAAGACTGTGCTCCAAGTAGCGCAGTCATCCACAGGGGGAGCCATCCCCATTGACAAGCATATGGTAAGAATTCTATGTTTTTCCTTGGGTCCCCTATGGGGAAACACTACCTCAAGCTGATTTGTTTATTGAGCCATCCGGAATGGAATTTCCTTCTGTCTGGTGGAAATTTTACTCATAACAGGTTTGATAGTCTGTGGACTAATGCCTGGTGTAACCAATTGTGGTTGTGGAGCTTGAGCAGTCCTCACAGGATTTACTGTCATTGTTCACATGACAAACTGTGTCAGACCCCTATATATTCAGACTAGACTCGTATATAGGCTTTGCAACTGTGCTGTGGACATATTAGCTAATTTTGGGTGTGGTGTGTAACCAGCTAAGTCTGGCCTTGTTGTTCCCTCATTGCTAAGGGGACCTAGACTAACTTCTTCAATAGTGTGTGGTAGAGCGCCTTCAAACCAATTTTAATGTTCTTGGTAAGTTAATGGTATTTCTAAAGCTTCACAAACTGTATAATTTCTTGGAACGTCAGTTGCAGTGTAAGTGTGAAACAGTTGTGAGCGGTCATTTGCTTCTGGGAATGCAACCTATGAATAGAATGACTCTGTCCTAAATGCTTCGTGTGCCTCAACCACGAAGGTAGCGCCCCCACCCTCAAGTGTAAGATCGTTTTGTAGCAGCTTTTGAGTAACTGCATGCCTGCAGTTTTCAGGTATGTTTAGTGCTGCTGGTACAGCCATAACAATGTGTTGAATTCAGAGAGAGTACCACTACGGGGAGATACTCTGAAATGTTCAAGCTTGAACAACCTACAGCCAATACATATGGTTAGCCTACTAAGCTGAGGAGGATTTTTCCCTAACACCACGGACGTCTCTGGTTAAGAGGTGAGTAGGGGTCTTTAGGTACACAAAAGAAAACTACTCAGGTGATCCACTTAATAAGAGCCCACCCTAGAACATTGTCTTACAACTTGTACCTCTCCGGTAAAACTGTGCATTTGTTGGATAACATAAATGTCAGGATTGTGCCAGACTGATTCCATGCACACCCTCAGGATATTTTGACCTGCATCCCTGCTAGCCCACAGAGCACCACCTGGACCCCAAACCTTATAGATTAACGAATGTGTGTGCAATCTCAGAACATGCGAACCTCGATCTTCCATGGAATTTGTGGTAACAGATCTAGAACCCTTTCGTTTGGACTCTCATGCGTACCCAAAGAAATACAGAAGAAATACTCATCAAGGCGTTTCAATGTTTATTGAAGCATTGTGAGTCTTGTATAAAATATATGCGCTATAATATTCAGTATTATGAAACAGAATAGCATATTTAGCATTAAGAGAACAGTGAAAAGGATAAACGAATCCACCATTTTGCTATACCAGTGAATATATGTGGGCATGTAGGTACTGTGTATAGTGTAATCCTACCTAGAGCTCCCTAACCTAATCTTGCCTAGGGTGGGTGATCTGCCAAATCCCTGCTGGGAGGGCTAACTCCCCATTACCTGTGGGTAAGTGTCATCAGGCTGTCTATCTTGGTGTAGAGCTGAACATCCCTCGTGCTGGTTAACAGGAATCAGCTGAGCTGGATTCCAGCATGCAGTGACCTTGCGGTGTCAGCTGAGTGCGCCTCTCCTTAAACAAGGAAGTAGTTCTGTGTATATATAATAAACAGCATACATGTGGCCATGTTGCAACCCCTGTCAGGCCACAATTGTTTTTTTCTAGTTTGATAGCTTCGTTGCCTACCGGACAATAACAATAATGACATTTGTGCAGTGAACTTTATCCCTTGTACTGAATGTTCAAGGTGTTGTGATAGGGTGCGTACGAAGAAGAATTGTAAGCAATGCCGATTCAGAGAATGTTATCCTGCATTGTCACACACACAAATGTATGTCAAAATCCATTGTGTGTGAAAAGAGGAGGCAACTTAAGAAACATGAGCATGTAAATGGTGATGGTCCTTACCAGGCCTATCCTGACCATGTGGAAATAGTGGGACTGGTAAAATTACTATGTCCCTACAGTGACAAGGCCCAGAAAACATTCCTCACTGTGCAAGCCTAGATGCCCTATGGAGATGGAGAGTGCAAAATAAAACACTAATACTGCTTGCCTGGGAATGGGACCAGCTAGAAAAATAATTAAATCACTTTTATAATGGCTATGAAAAACCAAAATTCAATGGTGAATTCCGATTTTTAATACATATTAAGGAAAAGTAACTTTTAGAAAGTAACGCTTTGCCAGCCTGTGGTGACCTTAAATGAGGTGTGAAATTCCTCCCAGGATCTACACAATAGGTTGACCTGAATGGGCAGGGATGACTTCTCTGCACTCTGCAGAATCTTCAAAGTGGGGACTGTGGGCATAGTGTCAAATTCTGCCTGACAAGTATTTTTGAGCCACCTGTAACACTTGGTGCACATTTGAAAGGAAGAATTCATGATGCCAAGACAATTCTTGTGTATCCCCTTTCTGGGTGCCGTAGGACTCTGCCTTTTCCCTACGAGACTTCGGTCTCCTATTTTGCTGTTGGTACATGGCCTGCTTCAAATTGGATTTTAGTGTTAGATGTGGGAGGACACTGGTGATTACCAAAGTGCACTCCACTATACACCCACAACCCTCAGTGCCCAAGTTTAGTGTTGTTGAAGCCTTACGCCATTTTGAAAATACCCTGAAACATGGCATTTTGGGCCTGTTTACAATAAGAGAAATGGGAACTATTGAAAAAGTAGGTATGGTTACACATTGTAACGTTCACCCCAATGCTTAAGGAGGGCCTAGGAGGCATCTGCACCCATTAGCTCGTGCCAGGCATAAATGTGGTTCCCCAGCATAACACTTTCTGGACCGGCAAAAGAACAGAAGAGACTGGACCTGAGAGGAGCCCTAAAGGACGTGACCTGCTCCCTCTTGTATCCAGGACAAAGACGTGGAATCTTCAAGAGGCCATTTTCCTTAAGTGCCCAGCCAGTCAGTTGCAAATGGTCTTGACTGGACTTTGCTGTTGGCCTCTGCATGATACCTTGAGAGTCTCTAAGTGGCCTTATCTGAGATCCTGGTGCCATCGAAGTGTAAACCTGTTGTTGTTTGGCACCAAAAGAAAGCTTGGAAACTTTGAAAACTTTTGCTTCAGAGCCTCATCAGTATCCACTGTGAAAAGTATCCAACCTATAGTTCCACAGTGTCAGCTTTGTCCCATGCGGAGATCTTTGCACCTCCGAAAAAATGCATTGGGCCTTGGAAGATTTTTCGACCAAAAATTAAAAAGCTCCAGAGCATTAGAGGGACCAACCTGCTTTTAGAGTCTGACCTGTGGTTCCACAGCGGTGGCTGCAGTTTCAGCTTTGACCCGCTGAAAGAGGATTTTTATCCTCAAAAAGTGAAAAAAAAACTTCTGTGTTGGGACTTAAAAACTTTTTCAAACTTTTTGATTTCCCTACTTTCACTGGGACCAATTCACTTGTTGTATTCGCCTAGGGTATTCGCCATTTGGCCACAAATAGTGCAAGGCCCCCGTGTTTTGCTTCTATAGACTATCATTGGTGCATTGTGTTTTTTGTCTTTAGTGTCACTTAATATTTCAAAAGCTCATATTTACGGTCACTCTTATTTGATTTTTATGGTTTTGGTAACATTTTGTTAATTTAATTTTACTCTATTACCCCGTCAGCCTTGCTTACAGATTTGTGAAGTAAGAAGGCACTTGTTAGGCTGCGTATATGGGTTTGATGCTACCTGTGATGAATAGCTTTCTCCTGGACCAATTTCTTAACTTTTAATGCATCGCCTGGGCAAATGGAACGAGGCTCTTTCCAGAATTTCTCCAAACCCAGCTCGATCCAGGCACTGTTAGTAAATCCCAACCATCTTTTTTTGTACACTGATAAGGAATTTAAGATATCCTGCAAACCCTTCCTAAAGTGGGACAGCTCGTGAGTACTCCAGATACGGATCCAAAATAGCAGGGTTCTTTGCGCTGTCAACATTGCTATGTCGTGGAGGCAAAGGTCCAGGTGCAGCAGCTTAAGTGGTGTTCCCTTCTCAAGGCCACGCTGGGCCTTGAGAAACTCATTTTCCGCTATGCTCAGGGAGTTTATTTTGCAGTGGCCCCCATAGTTCTGTGCCATAAAGTGCTGCCCCCCTGGCTTGGGCTTTAAAACATTTCAACCACTGGTGATATATGAGTCCAGTTAGCTTTTTTTGTGAATCTGCACATGGCCCCAGCTCTGTGCTTAACCACAATAGTGCTCTTTAGGATCTGCGGATCCCAGGAACCTGTTTCAGCTAATCTAATGGCCAAATAATTAAACTCCCAAACTCTTTCCAATATTTAGTTTCCCACCTTTAGGACCCCTCTCACCCTAGCTCTCTTCGAATAGGTCATGTATTCGGTTTTGGAAGTGGTGATTTCGAGGCCATACTCTCCACAAAACTGATTAAACCTATCGATCAGATTTTGCAGGAATCTCCTAGTCTTGGACAACAAAAGCTTGTCGTCAACGAAAAGGAGTGCCAGGATTTTTTCCCCAGCCTGTAGATAGGCAATACTATTGTTTATATAGAGGAGAAAGAGGGTTGGCACAAGAACGCAGCCTTGGTGCATGCCTTGGTCTCAGTTAGTTCTCCATTCGTGCCACACCTAACTTTAATGTAATTCCCTTCATGGAGTATTTGAATTATATGCAGAAGATTTGGACGGATCTCTATCCCATTGAGTACTCCCACAATTTCCCTCTGGGCACCAGGTCGATTGTGGCGCGAAGGTCAATGAATGCCACAGAAAGTTCGCCCTAGGCCAGGCCCACCGTCCTCCATTTGACAAGGGGGAAACTGAATGCCTGGTTGACGGCGCTGGTCTTATACCTAAATCCTACTTGCAGGTTTGAACGGATATGGTTATCCTCGTACCAATTCAGAAGTCGCTTAAGGACCTGCTTGCAGAAGACCTTTTGCAGATTATCTATTAGGTTTATTGGCCGGTAATTAGAGGGGATGCTGGAATCCTCTTTCATGAAAATTGGTACAATCTCCACACCCCTCCAAAATGTTGTAATTACCCCTTCCATCAAGATAGAATTTGAAACAACATTAACATAGGGGGCCCAGACAGTGATGTCTGATTTAAAGACATCTGCAGGAATCTTGTCAAGGCCCGGACCTTTCCTGTGCTTAAATGATGC
This sequence comes from Calotriton arnoldi, assembly GCA_963921515.1. Lineage (NCBI taxonomy): Eukaryota > Metazoa > Chordata > Amphibia > Caudata > Salamandridae > Calotriton > Calotriton arnoldi. Next base: position 1,633,804 of record CAWUFW010002450.1, read on the forward strand.
CACTGCACGTTCCGTTTCCTCCAAGGAGAAGACTACTGGGGGAAGGTTGGGGTCCAACAGGCAGACAGAGTCCCTGGGCACAGCTGCTTTCCCTGTATCACTGGATGTGGAACTCTCTGAAGTGGGTAACCCACTGGCAAGGTAAACTTGATGTTTCAGATGGTTTACCCGATCTCCGTCGCCCACGCATTATTAAGTTATCCACAACAGATGTCATGACCAACTTGATGCTAATCTGAGATCCAAAACTAACTTGGGCTACATCTAATAGTTCTGTCTTTTCCGAATTGATTCAAACCTATGTGTGACTACTTCTTCTCTTACCAGTCATTATGCACAAACACTCCTGTTTATTCATCTGACCATTTATTCACTCATCCATTCATTCATCACCCAGGTACTCCGTCGTCCCATTTATTCATTTACTCATTTATACAACAACTCACCTATCGATCCGTGCACTAACTCAATAACCCGTTCATTCCTACACTCACTTTTCCATCCATTCATCCACCCTTTAACTCATTTTCACAATCATCCAAAATCGCTAATCAATGAAGAAGCACAATCATTTAACCAAACAAAGGTTAGACCTATTGGCTTTGCCAGTGCTGATTGTGAGGGCTTTAAGGTGGGGGGAAAATCCACAAATGAATGCGTGGCAACCTGGGGGTAGGCGGGGCTTTGGCTATTCCAGCCCTGCGAGCCCCACATGCGACCTTTTTACCTTCTTTTATCCCTGTGACATTGCTTTCGTCCCCTTCCTACTAACCCTTTCTGTCATCTTAGGTCACATTTGTGGATACAAACATCCCGATTTTCTGAGCCTGCACATGAGGTATATTAAAAAATATTACAACTGTATAAGTAATACTCTGTGTGTTGTGTGGCGTAAAATAAGAAGCGTAATTCTAACCTGACCCGTGCTTATTAGCAGAAATGATTAATTTGCCAAAGGGTGGAAGTAGTCTGCAGGTAAAATAGATTTACTGGATTTTGCCCCCAGCGTCTGTCATTGATTTGCTCATTAGCTTTCTTATTGACTCCTGGCAGGGTTTTGCTTGTGGTAACATGTTCCTGGTTTGTCTGTATTTCTGTGTTTAAAATGACCCTGTGTTTTCTACAACAGTTAAGTAAAGCTTGAAAGTTTTGCACCCAAATAACATCGACCCAAACAGCCTAGAATGGCGGTCTCTTCATTTGGTGCTGTATTCGTGGAATGGGGCCACGCCTTTGAACCACCTTCTAGGTTTCTTAAGGTCATTATGTACCACTACCTTGACTATAAAATTAAGAACCAAGCTTCAGTTTGTTTTTATTCAAGTGACTTCATACTTCTTTGACACCTCGTGCCTATGCTCTCGCTTATTATATTCAGTTAAAAAAGGATGTACATCATAAAACTTAATTTTGATGTCGAAATGTTATGCTTTCTTTTTTAGCAGGACATAAACTTGTGACCCCTAAAGTGGCACCCAAGTAGGTTGGCAGCGTGGCGCGTGTTGATCAGGAAGCTCACAGTGCATTGGCTGAACAGATAAAGCTATTTTAGGTCACTCGGTGATGTAAATGTGTTTCCTCCTCTCTCCATCTCACTCCTGCAGTTCCCAGAACCGAATAACAGTTCTGCCTGTCCTCTTTATTTCAGTTTTATTTTTAACTTGCCTGACAGATGCTTTTTAACATTTTGACCTTTTTCTTTAAAAAAAAAAAAAGCACGTGGTGCAACCGAAAGTTGTTTTTCACGGTATGAAAGAGTGCACGTATTTATACATGTGTGAAGGATAATACAATAAATGCCTACATTTAGAATAAGCAGACCTGCATGCGCATTGTTTTACAGCTGAACATGTCACCGTCTAATTGAGCTGCGGAATGTATTACTTTATCCTGGAACTGTACTGGCAATCTGTGTTTCTAAATAGTGTTAAAAAACACATAGTTATTCCATAGGGTGGTATGCTGTTGATTTTAATCTTTATTCGGTTTAAAATAAACCATAAAGCATGTACATTTTTAATGAACAGTAAAATAACAATAACATTCTTAAAAACAAATTCCTACGTTACAATTGGATTAGCTACTAAGGTCGTCTGTGTCAATATATTATGATCTGCACATTTATGCCTCTAGATAAAAAACATATGTTACAGACAGTTATTCTAATATAAAGGATACAAGTAGATCGATATCCGTACTCAATGCAGAATAACTGGTAGAGCCCTACCTGTCACTGTTATTCTCTTAATAGTAATTAGTATAAACATTTAGTTTACTATTTTTCTGTACTGGGAGCAGGCGAAAAGAGCATGAGCTAAAAAGGTGCTCGTTCATTAAAGTGTCAATGATCTGAGCAACTAAATTCTAGAAATTAGTGTTAAGACCGACCAATGTGCACTATAGCAAAAAAACACAATAGAAGCATTGATCTATATATATCATTTTTTTATTATATATGCCAAATATTTGTACTGCAACACATAGGCATAACGCAAGAAAAAGACCACTCAAATGCAACGCTCATGGTTGTGTTGTACACTAAAGGATAAATCAGCAGATTAGTTAACTTAAAATGCTTGTGCAATAAGGTGCATTTTACAATAAAGTGCCATCAAGTTCAGTTATTTCCTTGAGGCCTTGTTCCTAAAGGTTCCACCCAGCTTAAATCTACCCTAAAACATACTTAATATACATTTCAAAGTCTTGAGTCATGCTTCATTATATTGCATCTCAATCGCCAAGCATACAATAAGTATCTAGAAAAAAGCAAAAACTAGCCATTCCATATTATCAATTCTCAGTATCCTAATGGCTTCCCTCAAATGTGATATAGAGAAAGTGTGGCATATTGTAACTATTAATGTCCTCCTGTATGAGGAATGCGCAGGTCAACAAAAAAATTAAAGTGTTCCTCTGTTTCAGCACTCGCCTCGTAAGCAGGGCATGATAATTCTTCCATCTGCTACAGAATGTATTTACTGGCAGAATTCCATACCTGAATTCTAAGAAAATAGATCTGGCTTGCAGTGGTTCAATTCTGTCTAAAAAGGATTCAAACATCATAGGGGAATATTCTCAAGGACTTATCGCAGCAAAAGTGGCGAAAGAATCATCGCCCCATTCACAAGCTGGTGCAAACGCCCCACATCGCCAGTATACCAGCGATAGCTGCCGCAAAAAACATCGCCACGGATGAGAGAGACAACTAACGCTAATGATATGCAGAGTAGGCGTTCCCATGCAAAAACACATGAGAACACCACTTCGCGAGATTCTCAACGACCAGCCAGAACTGCGATGCGACCCAAAAACAGGCGATAAGGCGCGTTAGCAGCAGGTATTTAACACATGCCTTTTACTAGTGTAAAGCAGGACGACAACCTGCAGTATAAAGGGAGCCCAGCCCAGAGCCACATCGGCAGACCAACACATGTCATGGAGCTACTGATCATGCCGCTCGGAGCCCCAAGAGGCCCACAACACCCACCGCCACCCCGCCCCCCAGGACCCCACCCCTCCCAGGACCATCCTCCCCCCCCCCCGGACTACCACCGAGGCAGCACAGAATGAGACAGCGGTCCTTCCGAAAATGCACCAGCCTCGGAGACTTAACACCAGAGGAAGTCATTGCCCACTACAGGCTCAAAAGGACGACCATCCTCCGCATCCTGACCCACATTGCTCACAGGCTGACGGTACCAACACAGCGGAGAACCAACATCCCTCCGCAGACAAAGCTGCTGGCTGTGCTGCACCTGTTGGCCTCTGGTACCTTCCAACCAACAACTGCCAGAGTTGGAGGAGTCTCACAGCCAGCCCTATCAAAGTTCCTCACATCTGTCTTGGATGCCATCATCAGCTTGGTACCCCAGTACCTTCACTTCTCCCACACTGCGCAGGAACAGCTGGAGACCAAGCAAGGCTTCTATGCCATAGCTGGCTTCCCGCACGTGTTGGGGGCAATTGATTGCACACATGTCCTACTTGTGCCCCCTGCCGACACTGCACACAATTACCGCAACAGGAAGCACACGCATTCCATCAATGTGCAGGCAATAGTGGACCACCGGGGACTCTTCACCAACGTCGTCGCCAACTACCCAGGCAGTGTGCATGATTCCTACATCTTCCGACAGTCCATCATCAACCAGCGCTTCCAGGATGGCACCTACGGAAATGCACTGCTCGTCGGTAAGTACCAACGGAACACACCACACACCTCAACTCCACAATCAGACAACTCACAACTGTGGGAATGCACACGTTACAACATCACATACGACATGCCAAACAACATGCCCACCTACCAGCTACGACAACACATGGAAATGTGGTAACAGGGGCCAGACATCCAGACAAGCCATCCACGTAATGGCACCTCTGCCACACAATAGCAGGATGTGGTGAGAGGCGGGAACCAAGTATGTGCGAGGGAGGCAAGTGACCCATGAATCAGAATGTACACAATGCCAAGTGTGGCGGGGATGTGCTGGACAGACTCAAGTATGCAGAGCACAGACATGTCCATGTGGACATATACTGCTGGTGTTTGTAGTGTCGTAGACAGTGGGCGCCTCCATGTTACCTCAGGCAGTGGGGTAGACCCTGGACATGTAGCTATGTCGCCCCCCCCCTGTAAGCGTAAGCGGAGTGGGCTGGGCCAGCGTAGGAGTGGGAATCAATAGCCCGGGGCTCATGGCGTGGTTCACTTCCGGGATGGCCACCAAGGCAACTACTGCGTGTGTCTCTGGTTCCGCCATATCCTGACCATAGGCCTACACACACGTGGCCGACCACCTTCAACGGCCAATATCACAGTGTTGTTGTCAGGCTTGTAGACATGCGCAGACAGTCATGACAATGGCGTGTCCTAGGAGTGCAAGTGATGCAACCGCGCAGCACACACAAGTAAATAGGCTCGGGGGGAGTGAGGAGCCGCTGTGAGGCAACGTACTACACATGGATGCCGCTCATTTGCCACATGCAAGACATGTCAGACATGTATCCCAAAGTCCCACACATCACACACCAATATACTAATAAGCGTGCCAACACAGAATGCAGAACCACCGATTGACACATATCTCTCTCCCCTGTCACAGGTAATCCAGGATATGCACTCTGCCCTTGGATGATGACACCCCTCCGAGCCCCAAACACCCCGGCCCAGAGGCAGTACAATGCGGCCCACATATGCACCAGGGGCATTGTGGAGCGCTCATTTGGCGTGTTGAAGTCACGTTTCAGGTGCCTGGACATCACAGGTGGAAGACTCCTGTACAGCCCGCAAATAGTGTGCAAGATGATCATTGCATGTTGTGTGTTGCACAACATATGTGTACGCACCAATGCGCCATGGATCCAAGTGCCCGATGCACCGGACGATGATGATGAAGATGAAGCAGGTGGACCACACCCCAGTGCGGCAGCAGCTGGAATAGCCCGAAGGGACACTATCATTCACAATTTCTTCACATAGGCACGTCACATGGGGACTGTCCTTAGCAATCATGGGACAGGTCAAAATGACCACAGGCACAGCATGTGCAAATAAATTCATTCCTAGACACATTCCCTGTGTGCATGTCACTCCTCTGCATTGGCACATCGCTCGGACAAGTGTATGTGCAACATTTAGTGCTGTCAATTACACCAATGGCACTTGGATGGTGGGAGTGTCACCTCCGTTATCGGGATCCTGTTTTCCTGCGGACTGAACCGCGTCTTCCTCTTCTTCTTCTCCTTGCCCTTCCCTGGCCCCGAGGTCCCAGGGTGATCCTCCGTGGGGCTTGTGGGGTTCGGGTTGTCCTCTGTACTTGCTCCAGCTCCCTCCATTGTGCTTCGCAGTTGTTATGTCTTTTTTATTTCTTTCTGGTCTTTTTTGCTGCTTTTATGGTGATTTTACCCGCCTGACGTGGGAATTGCAAGCCTGCCGCTGCTTGTCGCCGATTTTTCTATCGCGGTTGGGCCCATTGCAACTTTTTTCACGTTCGGGTTGAGATTTTTATCGCCGTCTCGGTAGTGTTATCACGGACATTTGCCGCGTTATCGAGGTACTATCGCATGTTACCGACGTGTTGTGAATGCCACGTTAACACGGGGTTATTTTCCCGCGCTAGACGGCGATATGAGGACTTGCGTTAACCTATTTTGGCGATGGTTATTGCACGTTCTTGAGAATATCCCCCATAGTGTCCTTAAAATCTAGAAACCTCACTGTTAGCACACCAGTATCGTTGTTGTGCAGCCATCTTTCACAGATATGGTTCCAGAATCTGCTCTTTAGACATTCCAGGGTATTCTTTGTGATTTGCTCAGGATTTATCCCAGAATTTGTTCATTCCTAACTTGGACAACCAGGTTTGGATGTACTTGAGCCAAAGTAGGCACCCCCTTTTATCTTACAATTTTACGTCCCTAAACAATTGCTTCAATGGTAATGGAGAATTGCTGGTCCAGACCCTGAGCCAGGAGACCAATGTTTTAAAACCTGCCACATGTACTTTATTGTTAAGGCCAAGATCAAGGTGCATTGGGATCAAAGGGGTGTTCAGAGGTAACATAAATGCAGCTCTTATAAAGTTAATTTCCACTATCTCAAGTTCACCTATGTGGTTCAGTCTCCAGATCTCTGCTCAGTATAGCAGTGTGCCCAGCCCTCTTGCTTAATAAATATCTATAGCCAGTGTAATTGGCCTGTAACTTGAGTTTTTTTTTGCCTTTTTTCTACAGTTGAACCTACGTGTTGAAGACCCAACTGACTCTTGGTTACCAGTGGAATCCAAGTAAGCATGTTTGCACTTCTCACCCCTAGATAGTAAAAGTTATTCACTTGTTCCAGGTAAGCTGCCCGTGGCCTCTAAATGTCTTATGTGGGTTAAAGGTCATATTTTTTTTTTAGACACATTGATTTCCAGAGCATATCTTTTGCACAACAATACATATTGATTAAGTAAATTTTGCAGCCCCATAAGTGTTTTTGATAACTGTAATGTGTCATCCGTGAAAAGCTGAGCTGGCACACTAGTGTCTGCCAATTTCAGTGGGTCACCATTACAATCAAATAATGTCTTGAGGAGCCCATTAATGTATAGTGTAAATAGAGTCCAGGCCAATACACATCCTTGTCGGACTCCTCTATTTACACTAATATGCTTAGTTATCTCACCATTCCTTCCTCATCTCACTTGGGCATAATTATCACTATGCAGCCGTGTTATAATATATAGAAGGTTAGTCCGCATCCCAATGTTTTCAAATGCTGCCCATAGCTTCTCTCTGGGAATAAGGTCAAAGGCTGCGCGGAGAGCCACAAACACCACATATATGTGCTCTTTCTTTAAGACCACACATTTCCATAATATTAGTAGAAATCTGAATACTTGGTCGATAGTGCTTAGTGCTTGTATTGGACCTAAAGCCTACCTGTAGAGGGGATATCACCTGCCCCTTTGCCTTCCATGATTGAACCCTCCTCAGCAGCTGTCTGCAGAATGTTTTCTGAGCTGAATCAATCAAGCTAATTGGCCTGAAATTTGCCGGGTCCCCCTTGTCTCCCTTCTTATGGATTGGTCCCACTTCGGCACCCTTCCAAGTATCTAGGATATCTGCCCTTTTTGCAATGGTGTTGAAAAATTGGTTTAAAATATACCCCCAGATAGTTGATTCGGAGGAAAAGAGGTCTCCTGGTACTTTATCTAAGCCTGGGGCTTTGCTTTTTTTAAGGTATCACGTGCCTCATCTAATGTGGAGGTAATTATGCTTTCACACCCTTATTTCCTATTTCTGCCAGTAATCATCAGGTCTTCTACTCCTCTACCCACCATTGTTTCACCCTGCCCTGAATATAAAGTGCTAAAGTGATTTACCCATGTTTGAGGTTGAATATGGAAATCTTCCTCCCTGACCAGGTGTGGAGTCCCTTTACTTATAAAATGCCAGAATAACTTGCTGTCCTTCATTAGTGCTACCTTAGCCAGATCCTGCCACAGCATCTCTTCCCAGTTCTTTTTAGCTTTCAATTGGGCTGGCTTGTTTTTTTTCTTCCCTCAACTATATCGTCCCTGCTGCCCCCCTTAATGGCAACCATCAGCCTTTGCCTAGCCTCCTTACATTGATTGTCATACCACGGTGCCCCACTAGAATAAACTGCCTTCCCCTTTCCCTCTTCAAGGAAAAACGTTTTGTTTGTTCCTGTTAGTTTAGTAAAGATGCATGCAACAGTTGGAGCATCTTGCACCAGATTATTAATATCAAATAATACATGATTACAAGGGTGTATATATGGGATAAAGTATCCTCATTACTTTCAATAGCAGGCCATCTTATCCTTCTCTTGTCATTACGGAGTACAACTGGCAATCCAGTCTGTTTCAGGGAATTACAAAAAAAAAGGATAGGCATTCGTGCCATATCCAGTGCCAAAGCATTGTGGTCACTGTTGGGACGTTCAATAACTGCCATATCAATAAGATATAGCCAAAGAAATACATCTAAAAGTATATAATCAATCCTAGTCCTGCCAAAAGCCCTTTTAAACATGTGACTAGGTCCTTTATCAGATAGTGCGCGTCCATTACATGCTCTAAAGCTATAATTTAGTGTTATTGAAGCAACCTGCGGTGCTACTTTTGAATTCCTGACTGTTCGTGTAATACTCAGACTGGGAATATCCCATTCTCCATCTTCTTCCTCAGTCAAATTTTGCATCACATCCAGGGGTTCAAATGTTAAGTTTAGGTCACCTGCAAGAATAAGGTGACCAATGGTGTTAGCCTGTTCCAGCTACTTATATAAAGTAAGCAAAGTGGGCGAGTCCTGGTTTTTATCGCTGAAAACCTGTTATATATATTGAACAACCAAATAGAGTTGTCTCCACTGAGTGATGAAATATTTAACCCTAGTATGTCAGTAGTTTTAATATCAAGGTTTGTGACATTACATTTCAAGGTCGTTTTAATCCAAATGGTTAGCTCACCTGATGGACGGCCCACTGCTGAAGGGGAAGCTTCTATACTGTAATTCAAGAAGCCCACTATGTGGACCAGCTATTGTAATATGGCCAATAGGGACTTTATCGACATCGCTAAGTTAGCATGAGCTCTGCTGCCATGATGCTGCTTTTCCGCACGTTACTACATTACTTTATTTTGCAAGACTCTGCTTATGCCTTTCACATGAGAACCGTCTGCTTCGTGTGTTCTCTGTCAGTTTCTGGAGTTTAGTCTGAACACTGCGAGCAAGGTCTATAAACAGTGCCCCTTGTTATTCTGTTTTGGTCAGTCCCTAGCACCTAGACAAAACATGCTAACACAGCTGCGGCTGCTGGAAACTCGTGCTTTGATATTATGGGGATGCCTGTTTGGTTAACACACACTTGGAGAGGGACCTTTCCAGGGAGAAGAGCCATGCAATTCCTATGAAGTAGAAATACCATCTAGGCACTAAGGTATGGGGTCTGCTGACAAAGCCCAGAGATCTTCTATTTTATAATAATACAGCTTCTTGCCAAGGGGAGGGTGGTCAGGCCTTATAGTCCTTTATCCACTGTCTATATAAGATGACATCTCCCGTTATAATATATGGACTTGCGACAATGGTAACTGTTTTAGCTTTATGCGTTTTGCTGCTGGTAGTGGCTCGTATACTGCGTTATAGAGCACGATAGTTAAAATAAACATTTTAAACTATATCCGTGTCTCTGTCAATTATTATTGTGGACAAGTACGAGTGAGTGAGAGAAAGGGTACGTCTTGTTACCGTGATTCCTGGAGGGTTGGGAGTGTTGTGTTCTGGGGTGTCTAATCATTTGCATCTTCGTTACTGTGTAGGAGAGCGAGTGAGACACTATAGGTAGTCGGTTCTGGGATTGTGGGTACTGAGGCGGTAGGAAGGCTTAGCCCCTATACACCGAGGTCCCGTATTCCTGCGCATAGTTCTATGTATGTGCAGAATCCCTGCAACATGGCACCCAACGTGTGGTCCGGTACTTACCTGCGAGACACCTGAGTAGTGCTTGTGCTTGTCCACAATCCCCACACTTCTGTTTCCGGAGACAGTCGTGACGGTGTAGCCTCCTATATTTGAATTTTATAGGTTTTTCAAGCTTGAATTTTAAACGGTCTTTTACTTTCTCTTACCCATTATTGCTCTGCCGCTCGTAGGTTGTTTTAATTTTCTTATCATAATGGCGGTGGCTATAACGGGTCCAAACCGCGCACCAGTCACAGCATATTTAACTCAAAATGGAGTCCCTAATGATGGTGCACCTATTATTTTTGTAGTTGAGGCGGATGCAGCTCACCGTTTCGAAGTATTTTATTCTTGGGTCAACTTTTCGGCAGTGGATGGAAATGATAATTTCTTTCACGAATATACTGCCACTGCGTCTGACACAGAAGGCCTTGCTCTTTTAAGACGATTTTTGGAGTAATACCTGCCTTTATCCATTCTATTTTTTGCAGCGCCTTCAGAGACTTTCCCTTAATACTGGCGTTGGCGGCTGGCGTGCTGATACTTCTGCTCCTGTTACGCAATGGCTGCCCATCTTGTGGTACTGCACACACCCGGCCAATTGCAACTGTACCGTGACCGAATGCAACAACTTTTTGGAGGCTTGCCGTTAGCGACGCTTGGCGTAAGTTATGGACTAACTTTTCGCTTTGCCTACTTCACTTGCGTGCAACCTGTGTTCTACTGCCGACGGTGCCCTTTCTATTGGGCCTTGGATTTATGCCTCTTCAATGCGTCCGGCGCAGACCAGGATTATGATCTGTTGGTGGGTCCAATATTGGCCCAAGACCAGGCCTGTTCTGGGAATGGCCGTTTGATGCATGCGGCTGCACTTGGAGTGTTGGCTGAATGGAATACCTGTGCGGCTGCACAGCACCTCTTACAATGGAGTTTCATTGAATATCACGCAAGATGCCCGATTATGCTCTTGGAAGCATCGGATTATGAGGAACACGTGTGTTCCTTCGGCCTGCTTAACTGGATGGCTTCCCTCTTTGCGACGAGCGATGGGGATGAACTTTTGGAACAAATTGCATTCTTAAGTTCATGGAATTTGATGGATTTTTCAAATCTGCGTTAATCACGTTTTCAATGAAACATTTTTTTTTCCTCTTCTTCCTTTCATTTTTATTTTTAAATTTTCCAATTTGGCTTTTTTCAAGCGTTTCTAGTCCTGCGTATCTTTGAACTCTGGTTAGATATTTTATCTATTTGCTACGACCTGGCCAAGGGGAGGGTGTCATATGGGCGATAGGGACTTTATCGACATCGGTAAGTTAGCATGAGCTCTGCTGCCATGATGCTGCTTTTGTGCACGTTACTACATAACTTTATTTTGCAAGACTCTGCTTATGCCTTTCACATGAGAACCGTCTGCTTCGTGCGTTCTCTGCCTGTTCCTGGAGTTTAGTCTGAACACTGCGAGCATGGTCGATAAACAATGCCCCTTGTTCTCCTGTTCTGGTCAGTCCCTAGCACCTAGACAAAACATGCTAACACAGCTGCGGCTGCTGGGAACTCGTGCTTTGATATTATGGGGATGCATGTTTGGTTAACACACACTTGGAGAGGGACCTTTCCAGGGAGAAGAGCCATGCAGTTCCTATGATGTAGAAATACCATCTAGGCACTAAGGTATGGGGTCTGCTGACAAAGCCCAGAGATCTTCTATTATATAATAATACAGCTTCTTGCCAAGGGGAGGGTGGTTAGGCCTTATAGTCCTTTATCCGCTGTCTATATAAGATGACATCTCCCTTTATAATATATGGACTTGCGACAATCCTAACTGTTTTAGGTTTATGCGTTTTGCTGCTGGTAGTGGCTCGTATACTGCGTTATAGAGCACGATAGTTAAAATAAAAATTTTAAACTATATCCGCGTCTCTGTCAATTCTTATTGTGGACAAGTACGAGTGAGTGAGCGAAAGGGTACATCTTGGTACCGCGATTCCTGAGAGGGTTGGGAGTGTTGTGTTCTGGGGTGTCTAATCATTTGCATCTTCGTGATTGTGTTGGAGAGCGAGTGAGACACTATAGCTAGTCAGTCCTGGGATTGTGGGTACTGAGGCGATAGGAAGGCTTAGCCCCTATAAACCGAGGTCCCGTATTCCTGCGCATAGTTCTGTGTATGTGCAGGATCCCTGCAACACTATAGGGCCCATGTCTCCTGAGAAAGACAGATGTGGAAGCGATCTATGAAATCCCCCTTTCCAGATGGTTCAAGTTGGACCTCAATCCCAACACATTCCAGGAGAGTATTTTCATCTTAGTGGGGGTCTCTGCACAAATAGGTACTTGTGCTAGTAAGTATTGGTATGCTGGTCAAAAGGCCAGTGGGTCAATTGGATTGAAAACAGTGGACGTGAATTACTTAGGTTTTCCAGATGTACCTTTGGTTAACGCCTATAAACAATATATTTTAGACTTGCAAAATGCACTGCAGATTCACGAATTCTGAAACACATGTAAATTTGAAAAGACGAGAGGGAGCCAGCCGGATAGAAATAAACATGGGTTTATTTATCAGTGATGTTACAATGGCCCACTGGTGAGAAACACATATGCGTCCACCATCAGCTCCGCTCCATCTGCCCCCAAACATTCTACATACCTTTAACTAAACCACGCGATACCAAAGGGGATGATGGACGGAGCGTTTGAGCTAATCAAACACTCACCCCCAGTCAACTGATCTGGGTTTAATCCATCATCTTTCTTTAGCCCACTTCACCACCCCAGTTCAGACATGGCCATATGCAAATCAGTTTGACCCAGTGCCTCATGGGAACAGTCAAGCCCGAACTGCCAAGCCATGTCTTCCCTGGACCGGAAACAAGCATCCTGGGACCGGTTTCTGGCTATTCAGCCGTCATCAGCCAGGCTAGCTTGAATCCAGTGGCAAAGTGAGCAGGGGACCCACGTCTGGGCATACCCTGCCAACTTAGGGCGAACAAAGCGATACCAAAGGGGATGATGGATGGAGCGTTTGAGCTAATCAAACACTCACCCCAGTCAACTGATCTGGGTTTAATCCATCATCATTCTTTAGCCCACTCCACTACCCCAGTTCAGACATGGCCATATGCAAATCAGTCTGACCCTGTGCCTCATGGGAACAGTCCAGCCCGAACTGCCAAGCCATGTCTTCCCTGGACCGGAAACAAGCATCCTGGTACCGGTTTCTGGCTATTCAGCTGTCATCAGCCAGGCTAGCTTGAATCCAGTGGCAAAGTGAGCAAGGGACCCACGTCTGGGCATACCCTGCCAACTTAGGGCGAACAAGCGATACCAAAGGGGATGATGGACGGAGCGTTTGAGCTAATCAAACACTCACCCCCAGTCAACTGATCTGGGTTTAATCCATCATCATTCTTTAGCCCACTCCACCACCCCAGTTCAGACATGGCCATATGCAAATCAGTCTGACCCTGTGCCTCATGGGAACAGTCCAGCCCGAAATGCCAAGCCATGTCTTCCCTGGACCGGAAACAAGCATCCTGGGACCGGTTTCTGGCTATTCAGCCGTCATCAGCCAGACTAGCTTGAATTCAGTGGCAAAGTGAGCAAGGGACCCACGTCTGGGCATACCCTGCCAACTTAGGGCGAACAAAGCGATACCAAAGGGGATGATGGACGGAGCGTTTGAGCTAATCAAACACTCACCCCGAGTCAACTGATCTGGGTTTAATCCATCATCATTCTTTAGCCCACTCCACCACCCCAGTTCAGACATGGCCATATGCAAATCAGTCTAACCCTGTGCCTCATGGGAACAGTCCAGCCCGAACTGCCAAGCCATGTCTTCCCTGGACCGGAAACAAGCATCCTGGGACCGGTTTCTGGCTATTCAGCCGTCATCAGCCAGGCTAGCTTGAATCCAGTGGCAAAGTGAGCAAGGGACCCACGTCTGGGCATATCCTGCCAACTTAGGGCGAACAAAGCGATACCAAAGGGGATGATGGATGGAGCGTTTGAGCTAATCAAACACTCACCCCCAGTCAACTGATCTGGGTTTAATCCATCATCATTCTTTAGCCCACTCCACCACCCCAGTTCAGACATGGCCATATGCAAATCAGTCTGACCCTGTGCCTCATGGGAACAGTCCAGCCCGAACTGCCAAGCCATGTATTCCCTGGACCGGAAACAAGCATCCTGGGACCGGTTTCTGGCTATTCAGCCATCATCAGCCAGGCTAGCTTGAATCCAGTGGCAAATTCAGCAAGAGACCCACGTCTGGGCATACCCTGCCAACTTAGGGCGAACAAAGTGATACCAAAGGGGATGATGGATGGATCGTTTGAGCTAATCAAACACTCACTCCCAGTCAACTGATCTGGGTTTAATCCATCATCATTCTTTAGCTCACTCCACCACCCCAGTTCAGACATGGCCATATGCAAATCAGTCTAACCCTGTGCCTCATGGGAACAGTCCAGCCCGAACTGCCAAGCCATGTCTTCCCTGGACCGGAAACAAGCATCCTGGGACCGGTTTCTGGCTATTCAGCCGTCATCAGCCAGGCTAGCTTGAATCCAGTGGCAAAGTGAGCAAGGGACCCACGTCTGGGCATACCCTGCCAACTTAGGGCGAACAAAGCGATACCAAAGGGGATGATGGACGGAGCGCTTGTGCTAATCAAACACTCACCCCCAGTCAACTGATCTGGGTTTAATCCATCATCATTCTTTAGCCCAATCCACTACCCCAGTTCAGACATGGCCATATGCAAATCAGTCTGACCCTGTGCCTCATGTGAACAGTCCAGCCCGAACTGCCAAGCCATGTCTTCCCTGGACCGGAAACAAGCATCCTGGGACCGGTTTCTGGCTATTCAGCCGTCATCAGCCAGGCTAGCTTGAATCCAGTGGCAAAGTGAGCAAGGGACCCACATCTGGGCGTACCCTGCCAACTTAGGGCGAACAAAGCGATACCAAAGGGGATGATGGACGGAGCGTTTGTGCTAATCAAAAACTCACCCCCAGTCAACTGATCTGGGTTTAATCCATCATCATTCTTTAGCCCACTCCACCACCCCAGTTCAGACATGGCCATATGCAAATCAGTCTGACCCTGTGCCTCATGGGAACAGTCCAGCCCCAACTGCCAAGCCATGTCTTCCCTGGACCGGAAACAAGCATCCTGGGACTGGTTTCTGGCTATTCAGCCGTCATCAACCAGGCTAGCTTGAATCCAGTGGCAAAGTGAGCAAGAGACCCACGTCTGGGCATACCCTGCCAACTTAGGGCGAACAAGCGATACCAAAGGGATGATGGATGGAGCGTTTGAGCTAATCAAACACTCACCCCCAGTCAACTGATCTGGGTTTAATCCATCATCATTCTTTAGCTCACTCCACCACCCCAGTTCAGACATGACCATATGCAAATCAGTCTGACCCTGTGCCTCATGGGAACAGTCCAGCCCGAACTGCCAAGCCATGTCTTCCATGGACCGGAAACAAGCATCCTGGGACCGGTTTCTGGCTATATAGCCGTCATCAGCCAGGCTAGCTTGAATCCAGTGGCAAAGTGAGCAAGGGACCCACGTCTGGGCATACCCTGCCAACTTAGGGCGAACAAAGCGATACCAAAGGGGATAATGGACGGAGCATTTGAGCAAATCAAACACTCACCCCGACTCAACTGATCTGGGTTTAATCCATCATCATTCTTTAGCCCACTCCACCACCCCAGTTCAGACATGGCCATATGCAAATCAGTCTAACCCTGTGCCTCATGGGAACAGTCCAGCCCGAACTGCCAAGCCATGTCTTCCCTGGACCGGAAACAAGCATCCTGGGACCGGTTTCTGGCTATTCAGCCGTCATCAGCCAGGCTAGCTTGAATCCAGTGGCAAAGTGAGCAAGGGACCCACGTCTGGGCATACCCTGCCAACTTAGGGCGAACAAAGCGATACCAAAGGGGATGATGGACGGAGCGTTTGAGCTAATCAAACACTCACCCCCAGTCAACTGATCTGATTTGCTCAGGCGCTCCATCCATCATCCCCTTTGGTATCGCTTTGTTCGCCCTAAGTTGGCAGTGTATGCCCAGACGTGCGTCCCTTGCTCACTTTGACACTGGATTCAAGCTAGCCTGGCTGATGATGGCTGAATAGCCAGAAACCGGTCCCAGGATGCTTGTTTCCGGTCCAGGGAAGGCATGGCTTGGCAGTTCGGGCTGGACTGTTCCCATGAGGCACAGGGTCTGACTGATTTGCATATGGCCATGTCTGAACTGGGGTGGTGGAGTGAGCTAAAGAATGATGATGGATTAAACCCAGATCAGTTGACTGGGGTGAGTGTTTGATTTGCTCAGGCGCATCCCCTTTGGTATCGCTTTGTTCGCCCTTAGTTGGCAGGGTATGCCCAGACGTGGGTCCCTTGCTCACTTTGCCACTGGATTCAAGCTAGCCTGGCTGATGACGGCTGAATAGCCAGAAACCGGTCCCAGGACGCTTGTTTCCAGTCCAGGGAAGACATGGCCTGGCAGTTCGGGCTGGACTGTTCCCATGAGGCACAGGGTCAGACTGATTTGCATATGGCCATGTCTGAACTGGGGTGGTGGAGTGAGCTAAAGAATGATGATGGATTAAACCCAGATCAGTTGACTGGGGGTGAGTGTTTGATTTGCTCAGGCGCTCTGTCCATCATCCCCTTTGGTATCGCTTTGTTCGCCCTAAGTTGGCAGGGTATGCCCAGACGTGGGTCCCTTGCTCACTTTGCCACTGGATTCAAGCTAGCCTGGCTGATGACGGCTGAATAGCCAGAAACCGGTCCCAGGATGCTTGTTTCCGGTCCAGGTAAGACATGGCTTGGCAGTTCGGGCTGGACTGTTCCCATGAGGCACAGGGTCAGACTGATTTGCATATGGCCATGTCTGAACTGGGGTGGTGGAGTGAGCTAAAGAATGATGATGGATTCAACCCAGATCAGTTGACTGGGGGTGAGTGTTTGATTTGCTCAGGCGCTCTGTCCTTCATCCCCTTTGGTATTGCTTTGTTCGCCCTAAGTTGGCAGGGTATGCCCAGACGTGGGTCCCTTGCTCACTTTGCCACTGGATTCAAGCTAGCCTGGCGGATGACGGCTGAATAGCCAGAAACCGGTCCCAGGATGCTTGTTTCCAGTCCAGGGAAGACATGGCTTGGCAGTTCGGGCTGGACTGTTCCCATGAGGCACAGGGTCAGACTGATTTGCATATGGCCATGTCTGAACTGGGGTGGTGGAGTGAGCTAAAGAATGATGATGGATTAAACCCAGATCAGTTGACTGGGGGTGAGTGTTTGATCTGCTCAGGCACTCCGTCCATCATCCCCTTTGGTATCGCTTTGTTCGCCCTAAGTTGGCAGGGTATGCCCAGACGTGGGTCCCTTGCTCACTTTGCCACTGGATTCAAGCTAGCCTGGCTGATGACGGCTGAATAGCCAGAAACCGGTCCCAGGATGCTTGTTTCCGGTCCAGGGAAGACATGGCTTCGTAGTTCGGGCTGGACTGTTCCCATGAGGCACAGGGTCAGACTGATTTGCATATGGCCATGTCTGAACTGGGGTGGTGGAGTGAGCTAAAGAATGATGATGGATTAAACCCAGATCAGTTGACTGGGGGTGAGTGTTTGATTTGCTCAGGCGCTCCGTCCATCATCCCCTTTGGTATCGCTTTGTTCGCGCTAAGTTGGTAGGGTATGCCCAGACATGGGTCCCTTGCTCACTTTGCCACTGGATTCAAGCTAGCCTGGCTGATGACGGCTGAATAGCCAGAAACCGGTCCCAGGATGCTTGTTTCCGGTCCAGGAAAGACATGGCTTGGCAGTTCGGGCTGGACTGTTCCCATGAGGCACAGGGTCAGACTGATTTGCATATGGCCATGTCTGAACTGGGGTGGTGGAGTGAGCTAAAGAATGATGATGGATTAAACCCAGATCAGTTGACTGGGGGTGAGTGTTTGATTTGTTCAGGCGCTCCGTCCATCATCCCCTTTGGTATTGCTTTGTTCGCCCTAAGTTGGCAGGGTATGCACAGACATGGGTCCCTTGCTCACTTTGCCACTGGATTCAAGCTATCCTGGCTGAAGACGGCTGAATAGCCAGAAACCGGTCCCAGGATGCTTGTTTCCGGTCCAGGGAAGACATGGCTTGGCAGTTCGGGCTGGACTGTTCCCATGAGGCACAGGGCCAGACTGATTTGTATATGGCCATGTCTGAACTGGGGTGGTGGAGTGAGCTAAAGAATGATGTTGGATTAAACCCAGATCAGTTGACTGGGGGTGAGTGTTTGATTTGCTCAGGCGCTCCGTCCATCATCCCCTTTGGTATCGCTTTGTTCGCCCTAAGTTGGCAGGGTATTCCCAGACGTGGGTCCCTTGCTCACTTTGCCACTGGATTCAAGCTAGCCTGGCTGATGACGGCTGAATAGCCAGAAACCGGTTCCAGGATGCTTGTTTCTGGGCCAGGGAAGACATGGCTT
Organism: Calotriton arnoldi; assembly: GCA_963921515.1. Classification (NCBI taxonomy): domain Eukaryota; kingdom Metazoa; phylum Chordata; class Amphibia; order Caudata; family Salamandridae; genus Calotriton; species Calotriton arnoldi. The sequence continues at coordinate 1,652,281 of CAWUFW010002450.1, forward strand.
GGCAGTTTGGGCTGGACTGTTCCCATGAGGCACAGGGTCAGACTGATTTGCATATGGCTATGTCTGAACTGGGGTGGTGGAGTGAGCTAAAGAATGATGATGGATTAAACCCAGATCAGTTGACTGGGGGTGAGTGTTTGATTTGCTCAGGCGCTCCGTCCATCATCCCCTGTGGTATCGCTTTGTTCGCCCTAAGTTGGCAGGGTATGCCCAGACGTGGGTCCCTTGCTCACTTTGCCACTGAATTCAAGCTAGCCTGGCTGATGATGGCTGAATAGCCAGACACCGGTCCCAGGATGCTTGTTTTCGGTCCAGGGAAGACAAGGCTTGGCAGTTTGGGCTGGACTGTTCCCATGAGGCACAGGGTCAGACTGATTTGCATATGGCTATGTCTGAACTGGGGTGGTGGAGTGAGCTAAAGAATGATGATGGATTAAACCCAGATCAGTTGACTGGGGGTGAGTGTTTGATTTGCTCAGGTGCTCCGTCCATCATCCCCTTTGGTATCGCTTTGTTCGCCCTAAGTTGGCAGGGTATGCCCAGACGTGGGTCCCTTGCTCACTTTGCCATTGGATTCAAGCTAGCCTGGCTGAGGACTGCTGAATAGCCAGAAACCGGTCCCAGGATGCTTTGTTTCCGGTCCAGGGAAGACATGGCTTGGCAGTTCGGGCTGGACTGTTCCCATGAGGCACAGGGTCAGACTGATTTGCATATGGCCATGTCTGAACTGGGGTGGTGGAGTGAGCTAAAGAATGATGATGGATTAAACCCAGATCAGTTGACTGGGGGTGAGTGTTTGATTTGCACAGGTGCTCTGTCCATCATCCCCTTTGGTATCGCTTTTTTCGCCCTAAGTTGGCAGGGTATGCCCAGACCTGGGTCCCTTGCTCACTTTGCCACTGGATTCAAGCTAGCCTGGCTGATGACGGCTGAATAGCCAGAAACCGGTCCCAGGATGCTTGTTTCCGGTCCAGGGAAGACATGGCTTGGCAGTTCGGGCTGGACTGTTCCCATGAGGCACAGGGTCAGACTGATTTGCATATGGCCATGTCTGAACTGGGGTGGTGGAGTGAGCTAAAGAATGATGATGGATTAAACCCAGATCAGTTGACTGGGGTGAGTGTTTGATTTGCTCAGGTGCTCCGTCCATCATCCCCTTTGGTATCGCTTTGTTCGCCCTAAGTTGGCAGGGTATGCCCAGACGTGGGTCCCTTGCTCACTTTGCCACTGGATTCAAACTAGCCTGGCTGATGACGGCTGAATAGCCAGAAACCAGTCCCAGGATGCTTGTTTCCGGTCCAGGGAAGACATGGCTTGGCAGTTCGGGCTGGACTGTTCCCATGAGGCACAGGGTCAGACTGATTTGCATATGGCCATGTCTGAACTGGGGTGTTGGAGTGAGCTAAAGAATGATGATGGATTAAACCCAGATCAGTTGACTGGGGGTGAGTGTTTGATTTGCTCAGGCGCTCCGTCAATCATCCCCTTCGGTATCGCTTTGTTCGCCCTAAGTTGACAGGGTATGCCCAGACGTGGGTCCCTTGCTCACTTTGCCACTGGATTCAAGCTAGCCTGGCTGATGACGGCTGAATAGCCAGAAACCGGTCCCAGGATGCTTGTTTCCGGTCCAGGGAAGACATGGCTTGGCAGTTCGGGCTGGACTGTTCCCATGAGGCACAGGGTCAGACTGATTTGCATATGACCATGTCTGAACTGGGGTGGTGGAGTGAGCTAAAGAATGATGATGGATTAAACCCAGATCAGTTGACTGGGGGTGAGTGTTTGATTTGCTCAGGCGCTCCGTCCATCATCCCCTTTGGTATCGCTTTAACTAAACCACACCATCACTCCCCAAGCTATGTCGTAGCATGACATAGACAAAATACTACATTAATCAACATAATACATGCCCCCTTTTTTTTTTTTTCAGAAACCCAAAACTAAAAGAAGAAAAAGGGGAACAAGAAAATAAGGTAAAAAGCAAATGTATAAATGCTCAATAAATACGTTATTCGAACACATAATCCTCTAATCTAATTTCTTAGGCATTTTGACAACTCTTTTAATCTGACAAGAGTCAGTCTGATCTTTAGGAACCTCCACACTTTCCTGAGAAAGGTCCTCACACAGATCAGAAGGACATTCAGACAAATGCCTAGGAACTTCCATATTTTCCTGAAAAAGATCCTCACACAGATCAGAAGAACACTCCACCCCTCCAGTACCCCTCTGAGAAGAACTCTTCTTTTGATATCCTTCTTTTATACTGACGAATGAATCTTCCTCACTCGAGACATCAAACATTTGCTCCTGTCCTGGTTTTAAAACCACTATGGAACTTTTATTCCACCACCAACCTTTCTCTCGTAATAAAACTGAACTTTCAGTTGCTCTTTCTACCAGAACTGGGCCAGATAATTTAGATAGTCCCTTCTGATGCAAATCTGGTTTAACAATACGCACCAAATCTCCCACACTGACATTCTTGTGTTTGACCCTATGCACTTCATCATGATACTGCTTGCTTACTGCATGTGTTTTAGTCAAATTTCCTCTAGCTAACTCCACAACTTCTTCCATCTTTTTATGTCTTCTGTTATCTCCAAAAGAGGGAGTCAACAAAGTGCGATTTTCCCTTCCCCTCATCAAAAAATAAGGAGTCGCTCCTGTTGCAGAATATGGCGTTATGATACTACCAACATTTTTCCCTCAAAAAATCAAAAACATTCTTGTTACTGCTGAAAGATATCTGAATGCCTTCCTTTATAAATCTATTTGCCCTTTCCACTTGACCATTTCCCCTAGGGCAATACAAAGGGCCTCTCTCAGTACTAACACCACACTTTGTAAGAAACTGTACCATTTTAGATTAAACAAATTGTACCCCATTGTCTGACATGAGCACTTTAGGAAAACCCTCAATCTGAAAAATCCTTTCCAAAAATGTAATCACCTGATCAGTGGTGGGATTTTCTACAAATGAATAATATATCCATTTAGAAAAACAATCAATAAGAACAATTAGAAATCTACTCTGCTTCCCACGAATATCATAGGGACCTGAAAAATCAATGGAAACCTTTTCCCATGGACCAAAAGGTCACTTCTGAGGATTGACTGGCTCACATGTTACCTTTCAATGTTTATCTGAGCTCACACAAACACTACATGCATCAATAAGTCTTTCAACACAAGCATCCATCCCTGGCCACCAATAATGCTGCCTAAGAAGTTTTTTAGTGCCAGTTACACCAGAGTGTCCCATGCGAGCTAACTCAATGAGTTTCCTTCTAAGGCCAACAGGTGGAACAAACAAATCATGCCTTAAAAGAATATCATTCTCTAAACTCAATTTACTGGACACCTGGGCGAAACTATGAAGTGCAGGGTCAACACTTCTACTAGGTGGCTAACCATGAACAACACGATGTTTAACCTTTCCCAACTGTTCATCTTCTTTAGAACTATGCAGCAACTCGGTCTCTGAAATGTCTCCTTCACATCTATTCATCACATCCACCACAGCCATTACACATTCATGTTGATCCAGAACATTTTCTACCAAAACATCCTTAGGTGGCAACCTTGACAGACAATCAGCAACAAAGTTCTTACAATCAGAAATATGCTGAATAACAAAATTAAACTCTTGCAATCTTGCAATAAGCCTAATAAGTCTTGAAGTTGCTTTACCTGACCTAACTCCATCCATCATATAAACCAATGGTTTGTGATCAGTGACCAATAAAAAAGGCTTTCCCCACAAAACAATGTTAAACTTATCCACTGCCCACACACAGGCTAAAGCCTCTTTCTCAATAGTACTATAGTGCTGCTCCGCACCCCTGACTGCTCTAGAGATGAAAGAAATGACTCTTCCTTGCCATCAACCAACTGACTGAACACAGCCCCTAAACCTATGGAACTAGCATCCACTGTAACATACGATTTCCCGCTAGGATCAAAGGTGTTCAGAGCAGGAGCATGTGCAATCAACCCTTTCACTTGCTCAAAAGCCTCATCATGCTCCTTATTCCATTCAAAAGGAACACCTTTTCTCAGAAGACTTCTCAATGGTTCAACCACTACCACATATCTATGTACAAACCTGGCATAGTATTCCCCAAGTCCTAAAAAGGATCTCAAAGAGCCTTTGTTGTATGGTATGATTGCATTACTAAGAGTTTCAACTAGTTCTATTTTTGGGAGAAATACCCTCACTAGAATTCCTATGACCTAAATAGTCAATCTCTCTCACAAGAAATTTGCATTTGTCTTTAATTACAGTCATGCCCCTGTGCTCTAACATTCCTAGAACCTTGTCTAATAGATCATCATGTTCTTCAATAGTTTTGGCAAAAACTAGTATATCATCCTGGAATGCTTGCACTCCACTCAATCCCATAAATAACACATCAATAAGTTTCTGGAATACACTAGCAGCAGATGCTAAACCAAACGGCCTCCTCAAAGATCTATACACCCCAAATAGAGTCACAAATGCAGTTAGATCTTGTGACGCATCATCCAATGTAACCTGATGATATGCCGACTTGAGGTCAATAGCAGAAAAGTATTTGGCATCATCAACAGCTGCCAATAACTCTTGGATACATGGTAGTGGGTGACTGTCAACCACAATGTTTTTATTTAATGGCCTCAAGTCAATACAGAGCCGCAAATCGCCATTTTTTTTTAAAGCGATAACAATAGCGGAAATCCACTCAGCGCTGTCAGTCATTTCCACAATTCCCTCAGCACACAACATATCCAGATGATCCTTCAGTTTTTGCCAAACACTTAAAGGTACCATCCTAACCTTCTGTTGAACTGATACTGCACCCTTTTTAAGTTTAACATCGTGAGTAAAACCTTTCACTTGACCTACTTTATCCAAAAATACTGCCTCATGTTTAGAAATGATCTGGTGAAAATGAGATCCTTGAACATCAATACTACTCAAGGTCAACTCCCTCAAGACAATGGGAGTATCAGTTCCTGGACATAACATCACCCCTAGTTTTCCCACATCAAACCACCCCACAATGTCCTTGCCATTGACTGCAATATGAATTTTCATAAAAATTGTACGCCCCTGAAATTCTAAATTATCCTCAAAGAAGCCTTACATGGTGATATCAAAATTTCCAAAAGCTTTTGGATTAACATCATTTTTTTCTAACTTGATTCCTTGACACTTTTTGTTAAAAGTGATCTCCGATACAATGGTGATTGGTGTGCCTGAATCAGCCATTACTTCCAATTTGACTGCCCCAATATGTACACTCCCCAAAGGTGCTTTGAAACCACCACCCACCATGTTTACGTCACACAAAACCTGAGGATCATACAAGGTGAGTATCACATTTTCCAAACTATCATTGACCCCAGTAACAGTACTGACACTCACAGGCATACCTCACTTTCCACCTCTGCATACGCTTTGAAAGTGTCCAAATTTGTTGCATTTGTTACATCTGCTTTTAATCGCAGGACAATCACGACTGTTACCAAGATGCATTTTCGACCCACACCTATAACAACAGAAATTACTCCCCTTATTCTCACTTTTACCATCCCCTGGCTTAAACACTCTCTTATCCACTTGTACAACACACACAGGTGCACTAGCAGTACCTGCCAAAGTGGCAGTTATTGCTTTGGACGATATAATAGATCTTTCAAAACCTTTGGCTATGTCCAAAACCTCATCAAGAGTGGGATTACGACATGCTAATAATCTCTCCTGAATCTGTTTCGATTCACAATTGAACACAAATTATTCCCTGATGTAGGTGTCCACGGTAGCTCCAAATTCGCAATTTGCAACTAGCACTCTCAGAGCTGCAACAAACTCTCCCACGGATTCTTTTCCAAATTGCTTTCTTTTAAAAAAAGCAAGTCTTTCGATCATGACATTTGGTGCACCTACAAACTGTTTCTCAAGTCTCGCTACCACTTCCTTGAACACATTCCATCCCTCACCTTGACCTTCAGCTGGTAATATTGGCTTCAAATTCTCAAAAATCTCAATGGGAGCATTGCCTAGAAAACCAAATAACAGGGCTAATTTTCTCTCCGGTATTAAAATTACACCATCAATAGCAATAATGTAATTTTCAAATGTTTTAAACCATTTCTTCCATGCCAAAACAGGTTTTCCAGGTACTGGTAGAAATAAAAATTGTTCATTGTACATTTGAGTATTGGCATATTAAGCACACCACCAAGTTCCCAAAAAAACAAATGTGTGAATTATAAGAATATTAGCCGAAAGTACTGTTATAATATTATATCAAGGATTTGGGAACAAACGGGGGATTCCCGAAAATGAGCGATACTTAATGCACCCCTTGTGTTTTCCCCAGCACGATTTTTACCATGTAAAACTTAGCTGACACTGTCCAGGAAAAAAACACCACATTCCGCGTTTCGGACATCAGACAGGAGGAAATTGCACAACGGTACACTTTTATCGTCAGTTTTGAGGTGCAGAAGTCAGAATAAAACGGTACTACCACAGGTGGTAAATAACGCATCCGGCGGTATTTACTAAGTGAAGAATTAAGACAACGAATACCGTTCGATTGACAATAAGGCCCATAGGTGCATATTATCAAGCGGCAGCGATAATTATCGCTGGCCGCTCTTAGCGAGATTTTTTTTATTGCCGGCAATTATCGCCATGCTATCGCTGTATTAACAACGCATAGCGCAATGGCGATAATTTCCCAGCGATAGCGGTGTTTTCCATGGAACATCGCTGGTTTTCCAGCGATGTTCCATGGAAAACGGCGATAACCTTGCTGATACGACCCTGTGGTCGTATCAGCATAATCCACCCCCATGTTAGTTATAGGTAAGTCGCCAAAAACTAACGTCTGCAAAAATGCGTGGGACTCGTTGTTAATATCGCGATGTACATTTCGCGATATTTAACAAGGTAGTCCATCAGGGGTACGCCCAGTGACGCCCACTTTGCATCTCATTAGAGATGCGAAGTTAGGCATGCTGGAAACGGGCGCTACGTCAAGGAAACACGCGCTAGCGTGTCCTTGATGATATTGCGATAAAATTATCGCCGCTTTTCGCCCGAAAACGGACGCTAAAGCGGCGATAATTTTATCTCGGCCCCTTGATAATATGCCCCATAGTCTTTTCTTTCTCAGTAAGCACAAACATTTGACAGTACATTTTCTACATTTAATTTCACACCTGAATAGTTTTACAAGTGTTAAGAAAGAGCACTACATTTCGTACAATTCAAAGGGTGAACGGAGAAAGGGGAGATTTTTAACGTTGTTTTAAGGAAATGAAAAATTTTAAATTTCAAGGGTACTGTACTCAGTCAGGGTGAAATATATACAAGGTACAGCCAAAAATACGAGCTTATGTCAGCATTATTTGAAACTTAAAGGTCTTGCGCACACTGACTCACACATAAATAATGCAGCTGTATCTTGGAAATGGCTGTGACTTAGCCAAACACTTGTTAATTACAACGATGCATAATGCTAAACTGTGTATGTCATGATTTAGAAGTAGTATTGAAAAGTACCAATTACACATTGTTTGGTACAGTTGATAATGGTATTAGCTACCTACACACAGGAGACCCAGGTCTGTAAAATCTGATAGAGACATCTAGCCGCAGATTCCTCAACTTAGAATATCCCCAGGCGTCAGACTGGATCGGGAAAACTTCTTCCCCAGCAGTACCTCTGCATGCCGGGGGGCGGCGTCGCCCGGCTCCGTCCTGACGTCGTCCACGGAAGTGACGTCAATGGAGCCATTTAAGTCCACCCCAGCACGCTGACATCAGTTTTCTTCTTTTCTTCTTTCTTTTCTGCGTCCCAAAGCGGATCCAGGAGAAGCGGTTCCTCTGGCCTGTTTTGTTTTTCAGGCCTTCTCGACGCCTTTTAGCGTCCGGAACAGTGTGCCGATGCCTGCGGGCTTCAAATCGTGTGAGACGTGTACGCAGCAGATGTTGGCGACGGATCCACACGAGATCTGTATGTGGTGCTTGGGTGAGCACCACGACTCCACTGAGTGCGACGCCTGCCGGCGGCTGAAGCCGAAGTCCCTGCGGGAATGGCGGATGAAGTTGATGTCCGCCTGGTTGTCACGTTCGGAGTCCTCGCGGCGCCAGTCTCTGTCTCCGGCGGAGGGGTCCAAGCAGTGCAGTTCTTCATCCTGTGCTGAGGTTCCTGTTCAGGACAGATCCAGGAGCTGTTCCCGCAGATGTAGCTCACCTGCCTCAGGTAAGCACCAGCGGAAGTCACAGAGGTCGTCGACCTCGCGAAAGCGTGATGTCGGGGCCCGCTGCTCCCGGTCTTCACCGGACACGGGCCCTCAGGAGTCGACCTCCGCTTACCCACCATTTCCTGGTGTTGGGGCGACTTGGACCCAGATGAAGGCCTATTCCAGGGCCCTGCAGGCCATCCTGGGGTCACCCCCCTCTCCCTGGCACGCCTTCGGGCCCCACAGTGGGGGTAGGGACTCAAGTCGGGGGTTCGCCAGCGGGTACGCCCTCAGCGCCGACCGAGTGCCCTGACTCCGGTCCCTGAGTCGCTGCAACGTCGGGACACGGCCCGGAGGGGCATTCCATTCTGACGTCTGGCCCTCCTGTAGCGTCTTTGCACAGCCCTGTGGGGCTCCCTGCATCATCGCTGGATGCAGCTGCAGCGCGGAGCTCGACTCCGAATCGACGTCGTTCCTCCCTGCAATTTCCGACCTCGGTGGAAGTCGAGTCGACGCCAGTCCGACGCCGGGCAGATGAGTCCTCTTCGGGGGTCGTCGATGTCGACCCAACGCTGTTTCGACGTCGGTTGATGCCGGTTCCGTCCCCGGCTGCTCCTTTGTTGGTAGAGGATGTGACCCCAGAAGGTTCACTGCTCCAGGTAGCAGGTGCCCATGGGGCACTGGCCGGCTCCTCATTCTGCGGTGCCTCTGTCATTTGGTGGACGGATTAGCCTGCAGCCGTCCCCTACGGATGACTTGCTATCACTGCCTCGGATGGCCACGGAGGCTAGTGCAGCGTTTGCGGGGGCGCGGATATCTTGCAGATGCAACCGCCCTCTGTCTCTCTGACTTCGGATCCTTTGTTGGATCTTCTCCACCAGGGCACGGTGGACGTAGAGCCCTTGTTGCCTTTTGGAGGGTCATTACATGATGTCCTTCTGGGGACTTGGGTGAGACCCTCGTCGGGAGACCCTGTGGGTCATGCTATTGCACATCGCCATCGCCCGGCTCCAGATGACCCTGCCTGCTTGTCCCTCCATCCTAGGGCTCAAGGGCTTGTGGTCCAGACAGCGCTCCCTTCCTCTCCTACTCCGTTGCTTCCTCCCACTCGGGAGTGTAGGTGGTTGGAGTCGTGTGGCCGCAGTGTCTTTGCGTCCACCAGCTCAGGACTTCGGTCCCTGAACACGTCCTGCGTGTTTGCTCGGGCAACTTTTGCCCTTTGGGGCTCAGTCGAGCGACTCCTTCCCTCTTTGTCGAGGGGCCCTCGTGCTGACCTGGACCGACTTATTCGTGATGGCCGCGACATGGCGCAGTTTTCCATCCGGTCGGCCATGGATACCACTGACTCCGTGGGTCGAGCTATGGCCAGGTCCGTTGCTCTGCGTCGCCATGCAAGGCTACGCGATGGCAGTTTCCCTGAGAATGTTCGGGAGCGACTCAGGGATCTGCCCTTTGATGGGGTCAATCTGTTTGACGGGCATGCCGAATCGGCGGTCCAGCGCCTCATGTGTGGGTTCCCATGACTCCATGAATTTTAGTCCTCATGGCGGACCTTTAATTTCGTATGCAGTATTGCCACTGCTTTTCTGGGCTCCGTCTCTGGGTTCAAGACGTTATTTCCCAGACAGTTTGTATGGCTGATCAGCCGTGTTTTTTTTTTCCCTTCACTTTGGTACAGCTGGGCCAGCTGTTTATACATTTCTTTTTGCCCTCTGCCTATGAGCTTGTCTCAAGAGGTGTCCCTTGCTTTCATGGGGATGTGACATACCCTATGTGGGGTATTCATTAGCTATTTTATAGCTGCTCTTCCTTGCCCAGGAAGTTTCAGAGGCTCCCGCGGATTCTTCTTCGTATGTTTTCTGTCCTTCTAGGGACTTTTCCTATGGGCCGTATTCCTGCTGCGGTAGGATGTCTCCTCTGCAGAGACCCATGGATTGGCGTGGCCCTCTCCTGAGGCTTCTGTGTTGCAGCCTACGGTTGTTCCGTAGCATTCTCCTGCGTCTGTGGACGCAGACTGCTCCAGTGTGTTGTTGGGTTTCTGCCATATCCAGCTCGCCCCAAGGGGTTTCACGTCCTCCGGTCTTGCGTTTGGCTATTCTTTCAGCCTTCGTTATGCTCTGGCAGCATTGGCTGTCTTTAGCGTGAGTGCGCGTCCATGTGGGCGCATTGTTCCGTTCCGCTCTGGAACGGTTTCTTTTTGTGTTCTAAGCGGACACCACATGTGGATCCACACTGGGTGTGTGCGCTGTCACAGGGTGCCCGTGGTATTCCTTGCGCAACTGTCTTGGCTGCGTTCTCTTCCTGTAGTATTGTCTTCTTCCCTGGTGTTGGGAAGGGCCTGGGCTTTCGCATAGCTCACACCCTGTCTGGGGTCTGTCTATGGGCAGTGGAGTCTTCACCAGACAGGTCTCTGCTGTGTGTTGAGTTGAGCCCTTTGCTTCCCTCTGCCCTTCCCCTGCTGGGGCTCAAGTTCTTCTGTTCGTTGCCTCACACGGCTCAGGTATTTCTACTCCTGGCCTCTGCTGCGATTTTCAGTGGATGTATTCTGCCTCCGGATGATCTCTGGCATCCTCCAGTCTCTGTATGTATATACTTTTTCTGACACTCTATGTCTGGGTATTACTGACTCCTTCTTCTTCATTAATGTGGTAGTCAGTGTCCCCGCCTGTGTCGCGGGGGCCCAGTCTTTCCTTCCCAGATCGGGGGGTTGTTGAGGACCTTTTTTATTGGATGGACATTGTATGTCCTGCTATGTTTCACATTGGTGCCGTTGGTACCAGTTGGGCGACCTCCTATTCTCTAGGGCTGCTCTTTGAGTTTCCCCTTGGTTGTCACTTTCATGCTTTATATATGTCATGAGGTGTACACACCCGAGAGGGCGAGCATACAGGGTTTTCCCTGCTGTGGTTTCTGGGGGTTGTCCCAGATTCCGTCTCTCTCTCTCTCTCTCTCTCCCTCATGGGAGATAGCTTGTGTGTGTCCGGCTGTGCCGGTGACCTTTGGTCATTGTACCTTGGGTACGGTTGGCTGGTTGACTACCTGGTGATGCGCCCGCTATTACAATTCGTTGGGCTTGTGCATTTGTGTGGTGGGGTTCTCACAGTACACACTGTCTGCTTACGTGTATTCTTATAATCCGCATCTATGTATTTCCTGGTAGTCGTAGTTTGTATGTCTCGGCATGATGATTTCTGCCCCTGACATGTAATTTTTTGAAATGCGCTGTTGTGCATGCTCCATTGTATGTTCTGACCCTGTTATACTGTTTGGTCCCTTCTCTGGGACTTTGTCTCTAGCGGATCCTGTACCCAGTTGACTTCTTTATGCAGAAGTTTATGGCATTCTGCCGTTATGCACTGACCATTCGGGGTCTGTGAATTCATTTCGTCCCTGTCTGGACGAACGTGGGCTCGTACCGTCCTCTGACGGATTGTGGTACCTTTGCTTCCCTTGCTCATGCTTCCACCTCGAGCTTCATGGGTCTGGTGTCAGTCACGCTGACATTGCTGTCCCCACCTTGTTTTAGTCAATTTTATTGACAGATTAATTCCCTTGGGAACTTGGTGGGTTTCAGTCGCAGACCCTCTTCCAATGGGGTATAACTTTGGTATCTATTCTAAGTTGAGGAATCTGCGACTAGATGTCTCTATCAGATGAACGAGTTACTTACCTTCGTTAATGTTGTATCTGGTAGAGACACAGTCTAGCTAGAGATTCCTTAACGTCTGCCCATCCTCCCCATTCTGCAAGGATCTTTCCAGGTTGGGTTCTACCCACCTGCTTCCTTACAGGTGGCTTTGGTCTTCCTGCGGGGTGCCCCAGTTCACCTCCCTCCGGGGCAGGATGTATCATTCTGTTTTAGCACGCTGGCCCTCCACCCATTCTTGTTCTTGGGTGGCTGGGTTATATGCCCTTCCATGCTCCTCCACCCTGGTTCTTCCGGCGTGTGATTCTCATGTTCTTCTACCCTCCCTCCGCCCTCGTCTAATTCTTCTCCATTACTTTGGGGTCTCTTTGTCTGTGATGCAGTCGATTGGGTTGGGGATCTATTTGACTGTGCTACAGTCCATAGGTCATTATGTGGGATGTGGTACACATTCTCTGTTGTTGCACACTTGTGGTCACTTCCCTTAAGTCATGTTGTTCCAGTCTTGTTGTCCTTTACAGTTACATCCTGTGGTTACTAACTGTCTTTCATACAGTTCCATCCTGTAGTTACTAACTGTCTTTCATACAGTTCCATCCTGTGGTTGCAAACTGTTCTTCGTTTGTCATGCCATTCATTTCCAATGGCATTGCCTCTTCGGGCAAGACTGTTTTTAGGGGTGGGTGCTCTGTTCGCTCCCTTCAGCCCCTTCCAGTATTACGTACTCTTTTAACATGGTGTTGGTTCTCATCATTCTATGATTCCTTGTCATTGTTGTTTCACAGATTTTTTATCTTTTTTGGCACACTGTTCCCATACTCTCACAGTTTTTGTAGTGACTCTGCGTTGTGGCTCGGAAAGGTTTCATGGTAGAAAACTGACATCAGTGCGCCGGGGGGACTTATATGGCTCCATTGACGTCACTTCCGTGGACAACGTCAGGACGGAGCCGGGCGATGACGCCCTCCGGCGCGCAGAGGTACTGCTGGGGTAGAAGTTTACCTGATCCAGTCTGAGCCTGGGGATATTCTAAGTTAACAATCAATCAATCAATCATGTGTTTGTTAAGCGCGACTACTCACCTGTAAGGGTCTCAAGGTGCTGGGGAGGAGGGGAGGTGCAGGTTCCAGTCCATCAAGGAGGGGGTCTGTCGAAGAGCCAAGTTTTGAGGTTTCTCGCGAAGATGGGGAGTGATGTTGTCTGTCTGAGGTGGAGCGGTAGGGTGTTCCAGGCTCTGGCCGCGAGGAAGGAGAAGGAGTGGCCTCCCGATCTGGTCTTTCTGGCACGGGGGACCACGGCATAGGAGAGCTGGGCTGATCGTAGGGTCCTTTGGGGTGCGTGGAATTTGAGTCGGCTGTTCAGGTATGCTGGTCCGGTGTTGTGGAGGGCTTTGTGTGCATGGGTGAGAATCTTGAAGGTGATTCTAGCCTCGATGGGGAGCCAGTGGAGTGTGTGCAGGTGCTGGGAGATATGGCAGTGTCTTGGCAGGTTGAGGACCAATCTTGCGGTGGCGTTTTGGATGTTTTGTAGCTTGCGGGTGAGGTTTTTGTTTATTCCAGCGTAGAGTGCGTTGCCGTAGTCGAGTCTGCTGGTGACGAGAGCGTGAGTGACGGTCTTTCTGTGCTCGAGGGGGATCCATTTGAAGGTCTTACGTAGGAGGCGGAGGGTGTGAAAGCAAGATGCGACGGATTTGATCTGGCGGTCCATTATGAGCTCGGAGTTCAGGATGATTCCAAGGTTGCGTGCGTGGTCCGTGGGGGTGGGTGGGCTTCCGAGTGCCGGGGGCCACCTGGTGTCGTTCCAGGCATCGGGGTGTGGGCCCATGATGAGTACTTCTGTTTTGTCAGTGTTGAGTTGTAGGCAGCTGCTTTTCATCCATTTGGCGACAGCTTCCATGCCTTCTTGAAAGTTGTGTTTGGCTGCGTTGGGTTCGTTGGATAGGGAGAGGATGAGTTGGGTGTCGTCTGCGTATGAAACAATGTTGAGTCCGTGGGTTCTGACGATGGGGGCGAGCGGAGCCATGTAGACATTGAAGAGCGTGGGGCTGAGGGAGGACCGCTGGGGGACTCCGCAGGTGGTTGGTGTAGGGTCGGAGAGGAAAGGGGGGAGTCTGACCCGCTGCGTTCTGCCAGAGAGGAAAGAGTGGATCCAGCCGAGGGCCTTGTACCGGATCCCTGCGTCGTGGAGTCTGCGTGTTAGGGTGCGGTGGGAGACTGTGTTGAAGGCCGCTGAGAGGTCGAGGAGGATGAGGGCTACTGTTTCTCCTCTGTCCAGGAGGGAGCGGATGTCGTCTGTTGCGGCGAGGAGGGCGGTTTCTGTGCTGTGGTTTTTTCTGAAGCCGGATTGGGAGGAGTCGAGGATGTTGTGCTCTTCGATGAAGGTGGCGAGTTGGCTGTTGATGGCTTTCTCGATTACTTTTGCTGGGAACGGGAGCAGGGAGATGGGTCTGTAGTTTTTGAGGTCGGTGGGGTCCGCCGAGGGCTTCTTCAGGAGGGGGTTGATCTCGGCGTGTTTCCAGTCTTCGGGGAAGGAGGCGTTCGCCAGGGAGCGGTTGATGGTGTGGCGAAGTATGGGTGCGATGGTGTCGGTGTCTCTGTTGAAGATGTGGTGGGGGCAGGGGTCCATGGGGGCCCCGGAGTGGATTGTCTTCATCGTCTTCAGTGTGTCTTCGGTGGTGAGGGCTGTCCAGCTGTCAATCGTTGGCTTCAGGGTGTCCGGGGTGGCTGGTGAGGGTTCAGTGTGTTGGTTGTCTTCGTCGAAGTTGTCGTAAACGTTCTTGATTTTGTGGTGGAAGAAGGTCCTGAGTTTGTTGCAGAGGTCTTGTGAGGGAGGAATGTCAGTAGCCTCGCTGGTGGGTTAGGCGAACTCCTTGATGATGCTGAAGAGTACTTTGCTGTTGTGCGCGTGTGTGGAGATTCTGTCTTCGATCGCTGTTTTTCTCGTTTTTCTGATGAGTTGGTGGTGGGCGTTGGTGGCGGCTCTGAAGTTGTTGTGGGCTTCTGTGGATTTGGAGTTCCTCCAGGCCTTTTCAAGGCGGCGGCATGTGCGTCTGGACTCTCGAAGTTCGGTGGTAAACCATCTGGCTTTCTTGGCGTGTGTGTTGTTGTTCTTCTTGAGGGGGGCTATGGTGTTGGCGCTGTCAGAGATCCATCTGTGCAGCAGAGTTCGGGCTGCGGTGTTGGGGTCGTCGTCTTCCGCGGTGGTTGGGGTGGAGTTGCCGAGTGAGGAGGTGAGCTGGTCGTCGGTGATTTTGGTCCAGTTTCTTTGTGGGAGCAGGTGCTGGTGTCTGTGGATGGTGGGTGTTCTGAAGGTGAAGTGGATGCATCGATGGTCTGTCCACGGGAGATGATGAGATGTATCCCCTGTGCTCTCAGGCATTCGATCACTGGTCTGAGGACCTTGGTGAAACACCAAGGGGCCGAAGACAGGCTGAAGGGGAGAGTGGTGAACTCGTAGGTCCTGCCCGCCCAAGAAAATTGTAGGAACCTCCTGTGGGGAGGGAACACAGGAACTGAGAGGTAGGCATCCTTGAAATCCAGACGCCCCATCCAATCCTGAGGTCTCAAGATATCTCGGAGGAGGTGAATACTCTCCATCTTGAAGTGGCAATAGACCAGCCACGCGTTGAACTTGCGCAGATTGATGACCGGGCGCTTGTCCCCGTCCGCTTTGTCCACCAGGAATAGGTTGCTGAGAAACCCCCTGGGATGGGGAAGGGTTTGGGAAATTGCCCCCTTGGACAGTAGAGACTGCACCTCCTGGGTTACCAAGGTGGAGTCTGCTGCAGAAAAACATATGGGACGCGGAGCCACGGGCTAGAAGGGATACCCATAGAACTCTATCCGGAAGCCCTGAATTGTCTGTAGGACCCAGGCGTCTCCCGTGATGGAAGTCCAGACCTGGGAAAAATTCACCAGACGGCCCCCTACTTTTAGAAGGGAAGAAGGTATGACACTCACCAGCATTATTGGAAGCGTTGGTGCCTCTGGCTCCTCTGTTCTTGCCCCGCCGACACCGCGTGGGGTAGAAGTTGCCGAATCTTGTCTAGTCTTGGTAATGGCCTTGGTTGGAGCCTTGCCCTCTGGGAGTACACTGATTAGGGTGGCCGGTCGAGCGGCCCCTTCCTCGACCGGCCCCACGGAAAACCCAGGGGTGGAACACTTTGTTAATAGAAGATTGGGCTTTGTCTAATGAGGTGAAAGTGTTGACAAATTTCCCTAACTCCTTAATGACGGGTTTGCCGAAAAGGCCACCCTGTGCCACGGGACCCGCCTCCGAGTCCGCCAGATCCCCAAGCTTGGGGTCAACCTTGATTAACAAGGATCTGCGCCGCTCAGTGGACAAGGCACAGTTGGTGTTGCCCAAGAAGACAACGGCGCGTTGCGTCCATGAGGACAAAGTATCTGGAAAGATAAGGGAACCTGAAGCCTTCGTTTCCTCCGCCATGTCCAAGATTTTCATGAGCGGGCCAAGCGTGTCTAACAGCTTGTCTTGGCAAGCACACCAAGATCTGTCAATCCCTTTTTTAGGGTCCTTGACGCATTTTTGTAAAAAGGTGGCCATGCGCGGGTCGATGTCAGGGGTCATTGAGACCCTGCCCTCCAAGGACGGGCGGGGACATTCCGCCCTGAGGCAGTTGCAGGCATCCTTCTCGAGAGGCTTCTGAATGCGGCTCGCCACATACGCTGCGACTTTGTCTGACGGAGCCCATTCCGAAGACCTCGGGTGAAGGATCTCATCTTGGTCCAGCATGTCCCCATTTTTGGTAGCCAGGGGGTCGAGAGGGGCATTTGTCCTCGTCTGTGTCATTATGGTCACCGTCTGCGGTGTCTGAGGGAAGCACAGGGGGAACTGGGGGAGCAGTGCTGCCCAGGAATGCCTGCTTAAGCCTAGCGAAGGCATCAAGCTCTACCCCCACCTCGCGGGGACGCTGGTGGTGGTGGTTGAGGGTCAGGGGTGGAAAGGCCGTCAGCCTGAGGCGGGTTGGTGGTACCCGAAACGGACCCTGATAGTTTGTCGCATGCTTGCGCGATTTGGTGCAAAAGGCGCTCTTCTAGGGGGGCCATGGCCTCAGAAACTGCCCTGTATATAGATGCGTCAACTGCATCATAAAAGTCATCATCATACAGGAGGGAGTTGACGGGGTCCTCCTCCTCCCCTTGGTCCACCAACTATGGGTCCATGACACAGTTAAGTGCCTATGCCCTGTCACCCACTCTAAGTAGTTGTGTGTAGGCAGATTTATAATGGCAGGATATGCCCAGTATTGAGGGGGGCTGGGTGTCAGCCTACACTTTAAGGTGGAGAAAACCGCATTTAAAGTGAGGGGCCCTGGTGCAATGTTTTCAAGGGCAAGAACATCTGGGAGAATGGTCCCCAAGGCAATAAACCTGATACTGACTCCCCGTGGGAGCGTAAGCGGTAATTATTTAATTTCAGCACATACAGACCCTTCTGACAGGGAGTAAGGGGTATTTGTAGTACTACAGACCCGCAACGCGGGCGTCCCTCTCCAGACAGCAAGGCTCACTGACACGGCGCTGCCGCTCCGATTCCAGGAATGCGCAGAATGCGAGGAATCTGGAGCGCGCGGGACGCGTCGAGCGGCACCCTTAAGCGGCAGGAGGACCGCGCCGCGAGCCTGCTCCAAATCAAAGCAGCCGCGAAGGAACAGCGAAACGCTCCCGTGGCCGGAAACAGGACTCCGAGAAGCGGGAAGGCCCACACTCAGCATAGTAATGCTGAAAAACCAACAAAGAACCTTTGGAAACGGGCGGCGCCGCTCCCTGTAACAGCACGGGGGGTGGAGGGCACACGCCACGTCAGAAAATTAACAGCTCACTGGCAATACAATTAAAATTAATAGCACAAGGCAATATACTTTAGCACAAGGCAATATATTTTTACCTCAGAACAAAACACCATACAACAATTCTAAACAACAAAAACTCCGTCAAAACAACAGGGAATGAATGGCACTTATCTTTGGGTGTGAGCAGCGAAGAAAGAGGAGGAAGGGCCAGTGACAAGGGACTATCACCTGGCTGGAGCCTCCTGAATGGTGGAAGGACATTCTACATGTAGGACTCTATTGTCATTGTTTTCTATGATATTCCCAAGGTTTCATGGGAATGGTAGTTTATTTTGTTTACTTCAAATGGCTGCTATTCAATAAAGTGGAGAAAGAATAGCATGATCCTCGCCTCCTGTCCTGACATATAATTAGTTTGTACATTTATAGATCTCAAACCTATAAACACAAAGTTAGCAAAATAGTTATAAAATCAATGTCTGGGATTTTTGCACTGTAATGACGAAAACAATGGTATCGCCTTTTTTTTCAACTTAGCGAATGGGGGAAGTCCCTAAAATCCCCCATGGCCTATTCCAAACCAATTGTGCAGTTTAAGAGTTTTTTGGGTGCTTAATTGCACTCAGGTTTGCTCCTAGTGAACCCAACCCTGCCCATTTATTATTGTAAGATGCCCATGCCTCTGACCTCACAGCCCCTTGTAATAGCCATAGCCACTCCTGATTTCCTACCCTGTCGACTGTCATTTCCCACTCCTGCCCCTTCTCAGTTTATGCCCTAAATTCATAACTCTTGTAATTTGCCTATTCTGCAGCATATAAGAGTCTGCTCAGGTTTATGCCTTCTGTCATTTCCATTGCCTGCTCTCATCACGTTCTCTACTCGATCCTGAAAAGTTAGGATTGAAATATAACAAGGTTATAAAAGCAGAAATTTTAGAATTCTTTTAGGATTATTTGTTTTCAGATGCATGGCTGCCCACTTTTTCTGCTGCTCTGACTGACTGGTGAAGAAAGCATTCTTTTCAACTTGGCCCTGTAACGATAATCTTGTGTGCATTACCATTTGTTATTACACGTGTTTAAAATATTTAAGTTGTCTGAAACTCTTATTTGGCATATTGGTTTCAGCAAGACCAAGCTATACTGAAGACATCAGAATTTAGTTCAGTAAGGACATCACTGGTGACATTGCATATTACCATTAACTCCAATGAATAGCTCACAAAAACAATTAATTTTTGCTACATTTATTTGCTGGAGGTGGATGATGCCTAGAGTGTGGTGGGCATGGCTCTATGGGGTCCAGTGGCAGTAAATGTTAGTTTAGGGTGTGGCTAAATGCCACACTCTGCACAAGGGCTGGCCAGATGCCATGGCCACAAGCTCTGAGGGCACTTGGGAGTGAGTGTAGAAGGTGACCAAAGACCAGACACTGCATTTAGTAGGCTCTCTGGACAGTGGGACAGCATTTGGAGAGGAGTCTGTACCCATATTGATAGGGAACTAGGGAATTGGGTGCAGGGTGGGCCTGATGATTGCATCCTTCGACAGTGGCCTTGTGGGCTCTGGGTGCATAGAACTTGGGCAAAGGTTGCCCCGAAACTAGTGGCTACATTGAAAAATGACCAAAGTAGTTAAACCATTACTGAAAAAACTTTATGGGAAGTTGTAATTGTTTACTCATATAAAAATGTATTATAAAAAGATAATCATTGTCCTCCAAGATCTTCAGTTAGATGGATGTTATTGCTATGAAATGCTATGTGTAGAACCTGTAAACCGATAAAATTCGCTAGTTCTAGTAAACTACACTGCCACAACTAACACCCTGCTCTATTCGTGACGTCAGGTGTTACAGATAACATCAAAGATGACATGATCAACATGTATACCCGTCATATCAGTTGTATAGTAACCTTTGTTCTATGCCAAATTGTATGAAGAACACGGCATAAAGACATAGGACTGCGGATTTATTCTCCATGTCCTTTCATACACAATGGGACTTTATCAAGGGCGTAATTGGTCACTCTGTATGTGACGTTATCACCGAGTCATTTGTGATATATAGTGTGTGGTCTTCAGCAATGCTTGGGGAGGGGAAAGAGGGTTGTTTGCTTAGCTGTCTGCAACTGTCAGATTTCAATTTTTACATTTATTTCATACGCTAATAATGCCTACTTTTCAGCTGGAGAATGTGTCTGGGTTTTTGCAGTTCACTTTCTTATTTCGAGACGTTAGTGATCTGTGTATTTAAACACATTTTAAATGATTTATTTTGATTTTGTAATGATCTAGATTTTGAAGCAGTGTACCTCTGACCCCACTACTCAGTAAGTGAAACCTTTAGTCTTGTTTAACAGGTACCTGGCACAAAGCTTGAACGTCTGGTATGGACTGAATAGCCATACTCATTCTATCCGCCCCCTCCAAGCACAGTCACCAGCTCCGCCCTGGGGGTGCCTTGTCATAATCAGGACAAGTTTATGTGTTTTGGAGGTATATTGCCCTTTACAAACCATGTGACATTTTTTTTAAATTAGAATGCTGCCCTTTTCTTTGAAAGTTAATCATCACTCCTGTCGAAGATGTATACAGGGCCAGCCCTGTGACAGGCTTCATCCAAGCCTTCTAGAGGCATCAACCTAAAATGAAAATGCAAAGCTCTTCAGAGTCATGGCCCCGACACCTTGCACAGCCCTCAACTTCACACGCTTTTGATTCTGCGAGGAACTGACCCTTCCCCAGCCCATTATGTGAAAAAAACTGAAGGCGTCTAGCTCTGCCAACCTCTTTCCAGCTGTGACCTAAAACGTCACTGCCTCTGACCCCGACTGACCCATCCCTCTGTGACACCATCGGGGTTTGTAACTGACTGCATCCCTCAACTTTCCAGAGGCACTGACGTGACATGTAATTAACTGTGTCCCTGCCCGGCTCTGCCCCAGCTCCACTTACGCCCAGAGACTCTGACTCAGCATGTGATGGATCTGATATTTACAGTCCTGTTCTTTCAGGAGTCTTTGCTTGCAAGCTAATCACAGATGCTCCTGGCTTGTGAGACTCATAGGTGAAACTAGCTTGCATCAGACTCCGTCCCACCCCTACCTGCCTTTCAGAGTGACTGATCTGATTCAACGCCAGCCCCGCAGCAGGCATTTGCCCTCGTTATCTCTCAGAGACATCAGTTAGTAATTTTGTCTCTCACTCAGAGATTGACTGCACCGCATTAATACCAGCCTCTCTTTGGAACCCCTACCTCTGTGCTTCATGCATCCAAATGTACGTTTACCATGGGACAACTCAAAGGCATGCCTCAAACTTGTATTTTTTATACTCTCTCGCATGTATATATAACTTTTCGACAAAGGGTGATTATATATTGTACATGAAAATTAATCATTGCTGCCTAGATTGATGATTCTCAGTTTTTTTGATTCCAACATATATGAAATGTGCAATTAATTCTCTTCTTGCATGGTGGTGTGAGTTGAAAAGCGAAGAGTCTGACTTAACAGTATTAAATCAGGCCTGGTTGGGTGGAATCACTTAACATAATGCATAGAGGCTTCAAGAACAGACTTAACTTGTAGAATTAAAAAGTTGTTCTTTCCAAAGCCTCATTTGCAGCAGCCTGACTGTAGAAGTGAATTTTTGCAACAAAAAGTTTGTATCAATATTTTCTTTTCTTTGAATGTCTGATTATATGCTTATATTGACTAAGAGAAGCTTAAAGGTAAGCCATAATTTCATTTGCGCAGAAAGTATTGGTGGTGTGTTCTGTGACGGCATCAGTGATGCAGTGAAGGGCGACAGTCAAACAGCTTGTGCTTTGACTCTGCCCTTCTTCAGAGCAATGGCCGTGCAATGCATGGAAGCAGCTTATTTGCCCTTGGGATCGTCCTATTGGCCTCTTCTACTACTTCTCCATTATACGTTTTAGCCAGCAAATACTACAGTCACCCTTACCACCTAATGTAGTGATTCATGGTGCCACCCTTACACGATTTACTGTCCCGGAGAGACCCATGGAATTCCTGCCACGAGCGTTGAAACTTAGACCTTTGTTCAACTGGATGAATCTATGAACACTCAGTTTGGAATCTCAATGAACCATCATATCTTGTGGGCCTTTTATAGAAAGTGGTTCAGCCTGGGCTTTCCTTTCGCTCTTTTTGTATACGCCCTGTCATGTATTTACTTTGCATTATGCACTGTGACGACAGCAGTATGCAGCATTCATTGTACACCTGATGATTGTGTGTATATTTGCATACTTGATCACTTAAATATATATCTATATTAAAATGGTATATAGTAGTGTAAACTGGTTTCCTCGTGTCATGCAGTTTGTTTACGTATCTCAAATATTTTTGTTACTCATAGAATAAACAATACCTATAAAAGAAGGTGACTCAAGGGCTCACTCCTTATACTATATATGTAGACAATGAGTATATATAAATACATGACTGTAATTGTTTAAAGGTGTCCGTGGGAACCATTGTTCTTACGTTTCCTTCACTGTGCGCCTGAAGGGTTGGGTGGAGGGTTTGGCCTCAGGCTAGGGACTATGCCTAACATCTAGTGCAGCCCTGGTGTACTCGACCTCTGTTCACGTGCAGGGATTTTGGCCGCAATGTCTATGCTAAGCCTCCCATGCTGTCAATCCCCACTGCACCAGACCTTGACACCGGCCCTGGCCATAGGGTAAGGCCAGCTCCAAATGCACTGTGCAGCCCACTCCCGCTGCACATGATGTGTGCCGTACACAGCGTGCCGTGCATGCTGGGCCAGGCATGCAACCAGCCCAGCATGCGGAAGTCGCATCATGCAACCAAGCCTTCAGCCGTGCGCTGTCCTCACTGCCTCGCCTGCAGCAAGGTCCAGCACCGAATGCACCATGCTGCCAGGGGTGGCTGGGTGCAGGCCTGCTTCCAGAGCCTGCGCCCAATCTCCATTGTGGCTAATTCACTAGACTGCAAAATAGAGCGTTTAGATAGTAATAGGAGATAATATCTCAGAGAGAGGGAAATATTGACATAAAAAGGAACGATGGGCATGAAAAGTCTGACTTGGAGCAGTGCCTCCCAAACTTTTTGGATTCATGACCCACTTTTTAGCATGACAGACTTTCACGATCCAACTAGCTTTAATGGACATGAGGCGGGCGATTTTTTTTAATGTAAATAAAGCATGGTGTGGTAGAGCGCTGTCATTCACAGACAGGACATTTTCAACTGAAATAGCCCTAACATTTACACTAACATGCAGTTTTACAGATAAAACTATATTTCACACAAATGACAATGTTGGGAAATCGGATTCAGTGAATATTTATCACTTGTGCATCACCAAGAAAAAGTGCCTTGATTTGTTGTGATCCTATTGAGATCTTTGTTTACATCACACTTCAGAATTTTAAAAAAATGAGCTTCAATATTGCTTTGCTAACTGCTAAATGTGTACAGTTCATTTACAGGTATTTACATTTTGTTATGTGATACAAAAAAATGACATCATACAGCCTTTGCTTATGCACTCTCTGTAACCCAGCATGATTGTAATCTAATTCAGTTTACTTTCTCTGACTGCAAACTGAGAGGAGTTTGTAAACACCAAACCCCATGTTAAAAAACAATTAGCAGAAATTCGTCAGAAGACATAGCCTAACATTTGACCTCTGTCATTGATGCGCAGCAACTGTACCAAGATAAAAACCAAATTATTGCTTAAACTTTTATGACCAACCAAAAATGGGCTTCCAACCCACAGTTTGGGAAACACTGACTTAAATTAATAAAATGCGAGAGTGGACAACAGCAGTGGCAGCCAGAATGGCTTGGGGGTGGGGGTGTCGGCACGGGCAGGGAGGGACCTCGCGCGGAGGGGTTGTGCGCAGTGTAAAAAAAATAAACATTTACCTTGCCACCAGGTCCTGCCTCTCTGCTCCTGCTCCCTCGTCTTGACGCGAGGAACAGGAAGCACAGCCAGGCTCCCCTGGACAATCACAACGCTGCAATGCAGCGTTGTGATTAGCCTGAGCGTCCTAGTTCGATGCTCAGCCAGGGAATGGGGGCCTGGTCATGTTCTCCACGCAGGCTGTAATGCACCCTGCATGGAGAACAGGGAAAGTGTGCATGACTGTTTTGGGTGGTCTGAGAGGCCCAGCCAAACAGTCATGTGCACTTAAGAGGGGCAAACCACTCCTCCCCTGCCCTGCTCCGAGAGCAGAGCAGCCCCGCCCAACAGCCCGCTTGCAAAGCTCCACAGAAATATAAAATGATAATAACTCAAAGTTATTATCATTTTATGTTTCCTTTACATTGCACTGCTTAAAAGCAGTGGGACGACGCTGCTCCGTCATAGTGGAGGAGCAACCACTGGACAACAGAATGCCAGCAGGGGATGCGGAACACTACGTCGCTCGAGTAGCGTCCAAACGCTTCTGACCTCCATGGGCCCCTCCCACATCACCCACCGACAGCAAGCAGAATGGCGGCTTTACGGATGACCGAAGTGGCTGGGATCCAGACAATGAAGGAACACAGTGTGAATCGTCTAGCGACATGTGGCCGCTGAAGCTGGTAGGGCGTGCCTGTCTTCCCCACGAGGAAATAGAGCAGAACGCCATGATGGAGGGTGAGTCCCTTTCGGGACAACACCCCTGAGAGCTCTTTGAATTGAACTCTCCCTCTGCCACGATGAGCTTGACTGCACTGTGGAGGGGAGAGATTGACATCAGCAGTGCTGCACGTTTAAGCCCCACAGGAAGATCTTAAGAGACTTAGATATTGACTTCTGTCTTAATGATTTATTCATCCAGCTGCCATTTATCAGTGCCTCCTGAGCTGCATAAACACTGTGAGACTTGGCCAAAGTTTCTGGAAGAGCAACTCTATGAGGGCATTACCTATACCGGCAGCGTCTCAAAGAGACTCAGGTTTGCTTATGATGCCAAAGGAACAAAAAGCTAAAATTAAGAGCATGAAGAGTGGGAAGCAGCTGCAGCCAGCTGCCTCTAAGGCCGCCTCAAGCTTTTTAGGTCTCGCCTACGCAGCGCGCATGCGCTGCATAGGCAAAAAGACCTTTTGGAATCGCCTCGGCTTTTCAGCCAAAAACGTGCACGCGTTCCATTGCCTTCAATGGCAACGCGTGCACGTTTGGCGATTCACTTGCGGGAGCGAGCAGCTGGCGCCATATGGTAGCAATTATCGCTCCTGGCGCCGCTCACTCCCGCAAGGGAATCGCGCAGGCCCCCTCCTTCTCCCCCCTCCCCCTGCTGCCATGCGAGGCGCGTGCGCTTGTTTGCGGTGCTCTGGCAGATTAAATCATCTGCCCAGGCTCACAGGATGTTGCCACGCCGAGATTCAAACTTCATGCCCCCGCTCCAAAGTCGGCAGCTCTGAGCCTCGACTCCCTCGTACCCCAATAGCAGTAAAATGCTATTGTATTGCGTAACAACCTTTCGCTCTTGCGCCCCATTACAAAAGGCCCAACTCCTAAATTGGGCCTCCTCCCTCCCCCCTCGCTGCTCCCGTTCACGCCCGCTCTGTCTGCCCTTCATTCCGACTCCGAAAATCTAACCAGACTCCACATAGAAGCCCCAGACCTCATTTGTAGTAGTCTAAGGACATTAAATTATCTGTTGAGGATCACTGTATATATTGTGCCGCTCTCAAGTCAGCCACTCTGCGCATAGGGCCACATCGCTTCCCCCTTGGTGACCGCTCTTGCCTACTGTTGTTGTCATGCGGGCCCCATTGACTAACTCGCAAAACCTACACTAAGCATCGAGCAACCCGAGACACCATCCTCCCTCACGAGCATTACCCCCTCCCCTGCCGTAGTAAATACCGACCATTTCCCACCCCCTATCCAAATTAGTGCTCACGCGTTCCTACCCCCTCCCCCTTGCCACCCCTGGGCATTTAACCGCTCTTTATTATCCTCATCCTCTGCCCGCCCTTATATCTTACGCGTGGCAGCATGTTAGTGGCCTAAGCCCCCCCCGTACCCATCCCTCGCCTATGATGTCAGAATGCCCGCTGCGCCATTCCCACTACTCTGCCAATTTGTAACCACCATCAAGCCAGGCAGCCCCAGAACATAGGTTCCGCCCTACCATCCTCACCCATCATTACCTCCTGTCCCCTGAACTTCGAGCTGGGAGCCATGCAGTACTCAATGCGCGCTGCTGCTTTGCCCGCAAGATGGTGTAGTTATCTTGATATCCACCCAACCTGGAAATGTGTCCAGCCAGTCATCAAAGGTATAATTTTAACTAGAGCGTGCTTTGTGTAATGACAAAAATAACCACCCCATGGCATGGCCTCAGGTCGTTGCATGTAGTTTGGGGGCCTGTATTGTATTTAAGACCGAATAATTCTTTTTTTGTTCTGCAGAACCCTCTCCAGGTCCTGGTGAATGCTATCATCAACAGTGGCCTCCGAGAAGACTCCACACGTATAGGCCGTGCTGGTACTGTGAGGAGACAGGCTGTGGATGTGTCGCCCTACGTCGTGTCAATCAGGTACGCAATGCTTTCCCCCAGTTTGCTGCCACTTTCACATTTTATGCCATATTAATGTTCTTCCAAATGTGTTAACAGTGTTGCTGAGACGCTCGTGTCTCCTGTGGCTTATAATGGGGCTGAACACTTAAAGCAGACATTCTGTTCGATGAATCCTGAGTGTGTCCAAGATGCAACCCTGTCTCAAAGTCTGAGACAGTCACCACCCTCCCCTCCATCCAAACGTTTCCTGCTGTCTGATCTGAGTTCTGATGTCTGACTCTCCCATTACTCTTTGCAGGTAATATGGCTCCTGTGCACAGGGGCTCGTGAAGCGGCTTTCCGAAACATTAAAACCATTGCAGAGTGTGTGGCTGATGAACTGATCAATGCTGCTAAGGTAAGCCATTTGGTAGTGGACTATTATCTGGAACTCCAGTTTTTGGAAAAGATTGCTCGAAACAATGTGCTTTTTTTTTAGTTTTATATAGTGCAAACTAGACCCAAATGTATCAATCAGAGCGCTTTACATGAGCACCCAGTTGCATTAGACGGACGCGTTAATTTTTTTTGTTAGCCGCGGGAAGATTGTGATTTGCCCAGAATCACAGGATGTTGAGCGTCCCTGCCGAGACTCGAACTCAGTTCCGAGGTAGACCACTCTAGCCGTTAAGCCACATCCCCTAGAGGGTGTAAAATGTTATCAATATTAACTCCTATTGCCCTCTCAAGTGTGCTTGTTTGAGAATCTTGAGTGTAAAGCAGTTTTAGCTGCCTTGTTTCTCTAGCACTAGGTTTCCAATAGTCGTAGCAGTGTAATGTTAGTGGTAGTAATGTGCACCGTGCAAAGCCTTTTGTACAAAGGCCCATTTATACATGCGGTTTATAGCCAGACATTGCATTCTGGCGCGGAATCTATTCAGCAATGTTATGCTATGTGGCTACCACTGTTTGTTCCATTTTTAAGCTTATTGGAATTTAGAACTGAGATCTTGCAGGTCTTCACTTTTTAATTAAATTGTTTAATTTAGCAGTTTACAAAGTTAACTCAATCAAATGTTTCACGGCTTCATAGTGTTGCTTAATCAGGGGTTACATCATTAAACAATAACACTAAACATTTAAAGCGATCACAAATAAGAGAATGGACCCAAAACGAGTTGGTGAGAAGGGATTGGCTAGGAGAGAAAAAAATAGAGGCATTAGTAAAACAAGCATTGGCATAGCCAATAGGTCTCGCTTTTGGGACATTATAAGTGTTTAGCCATGCAACGGTTGATGTTGCACCAAGGATAGTGTGCTGCATAACTAAATACTTATAAGGTCCCAAAAGCGAGACCTATTGGCTATGCCAATGCTTGTTTCTATAGCAGTGGTTGATGCAAAGGAGCATGGAGACAGCTGGCTCCCCGTTAGAGGTTGGTGCTGCTGGGCTGGGTCTGGATTTGGCTCTATAGTCTTTACTGACCATCGAGGAAGATAGTCCCTGCGATAGCCATAAAAAGGGGGAAGGTGATGAGGACATCCCCAGGGCAGAGGTTCGTGATAAGGACATGAATGGGACAGAAATTAACCTGTTGGCTCAGGAGATGGAGGGTTCCGACAGCACGCATGGCGTAGTAAAGAATCGGCCTAGGCACGCATGGCTTGAACAAGGCAGCAAGCTAGTCAATGTTACTGAGTGTCTCAAGAGCCATAAAGACTCCTGCTTAGGTATAGTGAGCTTAAAGATCCAGGTGGCAAAAGCAACTGAGCCAGTTTTAAGGTCGGCGGTAAAGGAAGAGCCAACCATAATTTGGGTGGATGACATTCAGGGCCAGGCTGGGATCCCGGAAAAAGACAGTTTGCTTGATAATGCTAATGGGGAATGCAAAGCTTATACGACCCTTAGAGAAGTCCAGCAAGGAGATTAAGTGGGGTGGGTATTGCTGAGAAAAGCACAGTGGCCTATTATGCAGCCTCGAACTTAGGGACATCAAGCTTTGTTAATAGACAAGCTCTGATGTTTGTCCTACAAACCGTGGTTAACCAGGATTCGTAGGTTGATGCCCCTAGCTCTGTGATACTCTTGTTTAAAGAAGTGTTGGAAGATGTCAAGGGCTTGAGGCTCCAGCAACTTTACTTTGTAAATGAGATGAAAGCGCGTTTGGTGAAAATAGAGGACCAGTTGCTTCAGTTCAAAGACCGCTGTAAGGAGCTTGAGCAGCAGGTTCCAAAGATAAATTGGAAACTGCCTCTCATCAAGCACAAGATTAGATCATGAGATGAGGTCTTTGCGTGAAAAGCAAGAATATTAGAAAAATCATTCGAGGCGATCAAACTTGAGACTTGTTGGGGTACCTTAAGGGAGCGAAGACAGTGGGGGGATGGTGACTCTGGAAGACTCATTAATACGATCTCATGTTCTCCCTGAAGCCCCACAAGACCTGTCCATAATGAGGGCCCACAGAGTGCCATCCCAGATCCCTCAGAAAAATATCCCCGCACTATTTTGGCTAACTTTGCTGATTATAGTGTTAAAGAAAAAGTTCTGGAATTGGCTATAAACGTTTTCAGTGCAAAACAAATTCACCTTTAGGATTTTCTTTGACATTATCATCGACACTGCTCGGAGACAGAGAGAGTTCAAGAACATGATCACACAATTTCAATCTGCAGGCTCTCAGGCATTCCTAATTCAAATGGCTAAATTTAAAGTATTGTCTAATGGTAATTTTCATTTTTTCTCACAGATAAAGGAAGAACAATCATTTTTAGCAGAGATTAGACGGAGTAGTGGATTGATCAGGAGGAATTTAAGGGAACTGCTCTGCTTGTTATGGTCGCTGGTTGCTGCTCTTATGCCGATATAAGCCACTGTGTTTGCCGGATGCAGGTGGGGTGGAGGAAAGGGGGGAGGCAAGTGGGTTTGGGTCGGAAGAAGCAACACCCTGTCATGGTGTTGGTTGCCTTAAAGCTGGGGAGGGGAGCTGGGGGAGAAAGTCGGAACTCCCACTGTGGCTCGGGGGATGAAGGAGTAGGGAGATGGGTACTTTGGGGGTGTGTTGGGATGTGGGAGTGTATTGAGAAAAAGGAGGTCCAGTGTCAAGGTTTTGTTAGATCAGGTTACAATATATTGAAGAAGATGTTTTGGAGGTGGTTTACAGCTAGATAGTGCTGGCTAAGCTGGCCAGGTGATAACACCAGGATAAAGAGAGACCAGCTAGAGTTTTATAAGCTGGCATAGGTTATGCACTTTAAGCAATTCGATTTGGTAACAGTAATGCACTTTAAGAAGGAATGTATTTTAATGAACCTTTTTTTGGGGGGGGGCTGGGGATTTGCACTTTGCGGCTAGTACTTTTCCATTTTTGGGTAAAATAAAAGGTATTCTCACTGCTTTGGGACATGTAATCCCTGTTGCTGAATGGCAGGGAATATATCGGGATGGAGCTATGGCAGGTTTTGTATCTTCGTTTTTTAGTGAGCAGGAATGATAAAATGTTTTTTCACTTAATGTGAATTGGCTGAACACGGCTAGGAAAAAACTGTTGTTAGAAATTTGGATAAAAAGTCATAAACCTGCAGTGATGTTTTTACAGGATGCCCATATCCCTTCTAGCAAAATATCAAAGTTTGATATATTTAAAATGTGGACTGATTTTAAATGTGTCCCTTATGTGGGAGCTGCCCACAGAGGAGTGGCTATTTTTATTGGTACAAAAGGGGATGATGGACGGAACGTTTGAGCCAATCAAACACTCACCCCCAGTCAACTGATCTGGGTTTAATCCATCATCATTCTTTAGCTCACTCCACCACCCCAGTTCAGACATGGCCATATGCAAATCAGTCTGACCCTGTGCCTCATGGGAACAGTCCAGCCCGAACTGCCAAGCCATGTCTTCCCTGGACCGGAAACAAGCATCCTAGGACCGGTTTCTGGCATTCCAGCCGTCATCAGCCAGGCTTGCTTGAATCCAGTGGCAAAGTGAGCAAGGGACCCACGTCTGGGCATACCCCCGCCAACTTAGGGCGAACAAAGCGATACAAAGGGGATGATGGACGGAACGTTTGAGCCAATCAAACACTCACCCCCAGTCAACTGATCTGGGTTTAATCCATCATCATTCTTTAGCTCACTCCACCACCCCAGTTCAGACATGGCCATATGCAAATCAGTCTGACCCTGTGCCTCATGGGAACAGTCCAGCCCGAACTGCCAAGCCATGTCTTCCCTGGACCGGAAACAAGCATCCTAGGACCGGTTTCTGGCATTCCATCCGTCATCAGCCAGGCTTGCTTGAATCCAGTGGCAAAGTGAGCAAGGGACCCACGTCTGGGCATACCCCGCCAACTTAGGGCGAACAAAGCGATACAAAAGGGGATGATGGACGGAACGTTTGAGCCAATCAAACACTCACCCCCAGTCAACTGATCTGGGTTTAATCCATCATCATTCTTTAGCTCACTCCACCACCCCAGTTCAGACATGGCCATATGCAAATCAGTCTGACCCTGTGCCTCATGGGAACAGTCCAGCCCGAACTGCCAAGCCATGTCTTCCCTGGACCGGAAACAAGCATCCTAGGACCGGTTTCTGGCATTCCAGCCGTCATCAGCCAGGCTTGCTTGAATCCAGTGGCAAAGTGAGCAAGGGACCCACGTCTGGGCATACCCCGCCAACTTAGGGCGAACAAAGCGATACAAAGGGGATGATGGACGGAACGTTTGAGCCAATCAAACACTCACCCCCAGTCAACTGATCTGGGTTTAATCCATCATCATTCTTTAGCTCACTCCACCACCCCAGTTCAGACATGGCCATATGCAAATCAGTCTGACCCTGTGCCTCATGGGAACAGTCCAGCCCGAACTGCCAAGCCATGTCTTCCCTGGACCGGAAACAAGCATCCTAGGACCGGTTTCTGGCATTCCAGCCGTCATCAGCCAGGCTTGCTTGAATCCAGTGGCAAAGTGAGCAAGGGACCCACGTCTGGGCATACCCCGCCAACTTAGGGCGAACAAAGCGATACAAAGGGGATGATGGACGGAACGTTTGAGCCAATCAAACACTCACCCCCAGTCAACTGATCTGGGTTTAATCCATCATCATTCTTTAGCTCACTCCACCACCCCAGTTCAGACATGGCCATATGCAAATCAGTCTGACCCTGTGCCTCATGGGAACAGTCCAGCCCGAACTGCCAAGCCATGTCTTCCCTGGACTGGAAACAAGCATCCTAGGACCGGTTTCTGGCATTCCAGCCGTCATCAGCCAGGCTCGCTTGAATCCAGTTGGCAGGGTATGCCCAGACGTGGGTCCCTTGCTCACTTTGCCACTGGATTCAAGATAGCCTGGCTGATGACGGCTGTAAGCCAGAAACCGGTCCCAGGATGCTTGTTTCCGGTCCAGGGAAGACATGGCTTGGCAGTTCGGGCTGGACTGTTCCCATGAGGCACAGGGTCAGACTGATTTGCATATGGCCATGTCTGAACTGGGGTGGCGGAGTGAGCTAAAGAATGATGATGGATTAAACCCAGATCAGTTGACTGGGAGTGAGTGTTTGCAATGTTCAACACTCCGTCCATCATCCCTTTGGTTTTGCTATGTTCGCCCTAAGTTGGCAGGGTATGCCCAGACGTCGGTCCCTTGCTCACTTTGCCACTGGATTCAAGATAGCCTGGCTGATGACGGCTGTAAGCCAGAAACCGGTCCCAGGATGCTTGTTTCCGGTCCAGGAAGACATGGCTTGGCAGTTCGGGCTGGACTGTTCCCATGAGGCACAGGGTCAGACTGATTTGCATATGGCCATGTCTGAACTGGGGTGGCGGAGTGAGCTAAAGAATGATGATGGATTAAACCCAGATCAGTTGACTGGGAGTGAGTGTTTGCAATGTTCAACACTCCGTCCATCATCCCTTTGGTTTTGCTATGTTCAGCCCTAAGTTGGCAGGGTATTCCCAGACATGGGTCCCTTGCTCACTTTGCCACTGGATTCAAGATAGCCTGGCTGATGACGGCTGTAAGCCAGAAACCGGTCCCAGGATGCTTGTTTCCGGTCCAGGGAAGACATGGCTTGGCAGTTTGGGCTGGACTGTTCCCATGAGGCACAGGGTCAGACTGATTTGCATATGGCCATGTCTGAACTGGGGTGGCGGAGTGAGCTAAAGAATGATGATGGATTAAACCCAGATCAGTTGACTGAGGGTGAGTGTTTGCAATGTTCAACACTCCGTCCATCATCCCCTTTGGTTTTGCTATGTTCGCCCTAAGTTGGCAGGGTATGCCCAGACGTGGGTCCCTTGCTCACTTTGCCACTGGATTCAAGATAGCCTGGCTGATGACGGCTGTAAGCCAGAAACCGGTCCCAGGATGCTTGTTTCCGGTCCAGGGAAGACATGGCTTGGCAGTTCGGGCTGGACTGTTCCCATGAGGCACAGGGTCAGACTGATTTGCATATGGCCATGTCTGAACTGGGGTGGCGGAGTGAGCTAAAGAATGATGATGGATTAAACCCAGATCAGTTGACTGGGGTGAGTGTTTGCAATGTTCAACACTCCGTCCATCATCCCCTTTGGTTTTGCTATGTTCGCCCTAAGTTGGCAGGGTATGCCCAGACGTGGGTCCCTTGCTCACTTTGCCACTGGATTCAAGATAGCCTGGCTGATGACGGCTGTAAGCCAGAAACCGGTCCCAGGATGCTTGTTTCCGGTCCAGGGAAGACATGGCTTGGCAGTTCGGGCTGGACTGTTCCCATGAGGCACAGGGTCAGACTGATTTGCATATGGCCATGTCTGAACTGGGGTGGCGGAGTGAGCTAAAGAATGATGATGGATTAAACCCAGATCAGTTGACTGGGGGTGAGTGTTTGCAATGTTCAACACTCCGTCCATCATCCCCTTTGGTTTTGCTATGTTCGCCCTAAGTTGGCAGGGTATGCCCAGACGTGGGTCCCTTGCTCACTTTGCCACTGGATTCAAGATAGCCTGGCTGATGACGGCTGTAAGCCAGAAACCGGTCCCAGGATGCTTGTTTCCGGTCCAGGGAAGACATGGCTTGGCAGTTCGGGCTGGACTGTTCCCATGAGGCACAGGGTCAGACTGATTTGCATATGGCCATGTCTGAACTGGGGTGGCGGAGTGAGCTAAAGAATGATGATGGATTAAACCCAGATCAGTTGACTGGGGGTGAGTGTTTGCAATGTTCAACACTCCGTCAATCATCCCCTTTGGTTTTGCTATGTTCGCCCTAAGTTGGCAGGGTATGCCCAGACGTGGGTCCCTTGCTCACTTTGCCACTGGATTCAAGATAGCCTGGCTGATGACGGCTGTAAGCCAGAAACCGGTCCCAGGATGCTTGTTTCCGGTCCAGGGAAGACATGGCTTGGCAGTTCGGGCTGGACTGTTCCCATGAGGCACAGGGTCAGACTGATTTGCATATGGCCATGTCTGAACTGGGGTGGCGGAGTGAGCTAAAGAGTGATGATGGATTAAACCCAGATCAGTTGACTGGGGGTGAGTGTTTGCAATGTTCAACACTCCGTCCATCATCCCCTTTGGTTTTGCTATGTTCGCCCTAAGTTGGCAGGGTATGCCCAGACATTGGGTCCCTTGCTCACTTTGCCACTGGATTCAAGATAGCCTGGCTGATGACGGCTGTAAGCCAGAAACCGGTCCCAGGATGCTTGTTTCCGGTCCAGGGAAGACATGGCTTGGCAGTTCGGGCTGGACTGTTCCCATGAGGCACAGGGTCAGACTGATTTGCATATGGCCATGTCTGAACTGGGGTGGCGGAGTGAGCTAAAGAATGATGATGGATTAAACCCAGATCAGTTGACTGGGGGTGAGTGTTTGCAATGTTCAACACTCCGTCCATCATCCCCTTTGGTTTTGCTATATTTTTATTGGTAAGCATGTTCAGCTGCGGGTTCACAGGTGGCAGTCGGACATGGTAGGGCGGTGGTGTACTGTTGGGTGGGCTGCACAATTAATCAATCACGGGTGTCTCTGGTCAAGTTTCCGCTTCGGTTGAAGACAATCCTGTCCCATTTAATACATTATTTTTATCTCCAGTAAGCACTGAGGGAGGACTTATCATTGGAAGAGATTTAAATGTTTAACTGCAGCCAGGCAACAATTCTTCCTCCAACAGAAAGGTACAATTGAAGCCTAAAATGGCGAGAAGCCTGGAGGAATATCAGAGGACTCTGGGACTGACTGATCCATGGAGGGTGGCCTATTCTTTTAAAAGAGAATATACTTTACTCTCAGTTAGGCATAAACCAGCAGTTCATTTAGATTATTTCATAACCTCACCCTCAGTGGGATTAGGCCTCATGGCGCCTAATGGTTTCTCCGACCATTCTGCTCTGGAGCTAGATATTGTTTCTAAGGAAGTAGTCCCCAGAAATTCAAGATGAATATTCAATAAATGCTATTTAGAAGATGAGAACTGGGTTGGGTTATATAAAATCGAGATAGAAAGCCTCTTTGAGCAAAATAAGTGTACTACCTCTGCTGGCATGGTCTGGGACACCATGAAAGCATCCTTGCTTGCTGTCGTAATTTTTAGAGATATATATCGGTTTAAATCCTAGAGTGAAAAAGAAGTTAGATTGGAGATCCGGGTCAATCGGGAGCATAGAAGGTTCCTTCAGAATTGTTCGGTTATTATTCAGAAGGCTTTAGGGTCAGCAAAGGAGGCCCTTCAAAATTATTACTATAAAAAAAATTATATAAAAAATGTAACTTATTGTCAGAAGGTTTATGAAGAGAGTGAGTTTGCGGGGAAGTTCTTAGCCTGGCAAGCGCGGGAACAGTTTACGTACAATACAATTGAGGCAATAAAATGCCCCAAAACGGGGCGATATTGTACTACTAATGATGATATCAATGATGATTTTTTAGAGCATGTTAGGAATAGCTATGATATCTCTGCCAATATGAATTTGTCTGAATTGAGTTCCTTTTTCGATTCTCTTGCAATGCTGGTTCTCTTGGACACAGATAATAAATTCACAAATAGTCCCTTTCCACTAGCCGAGTTAGAGGAGGTGATAAAGTCTGCTGCCCTGACGGATTCCCTGGGGAATTTGATAAGATGTTTGCAGTGGTTTAAAATCCTTATTTATTGGGTGTTGCTAATTTTATTTTTAGGGGGGGCTTGCCTCCTCCGTCCTTCAGCTAGGGAGTATTGTTAGCTTCCACAACAAGCATTTGCAATGCAATCGGTCTCGCCTTTGCGTCCTTATATGTATTTAGCTATGCAGCACATTAGCCTGGGTGCTGAAACATCTACTGTTCTTTAACATGGAGGGAAAGTAAGCACCAAACTGCGTGACATGCCAGGTATGCGAACACATGAAGAGAAATATTGCCTTTCAGCGGGAAATGGTATAGTCCAAAGCTCTGTTTTTAATACAAAATCAGTGCCTTCGGTCGTCATCTCACTGAAAATACAAGATTTGAAAAAAATACTATTGTCTACGGGTGCTCTTGGAAGACAATTTCTATGGACTGGAATCTAGAGAATGCTAAAGTGATTCTGGTATTTTACTGACCTATGCTGGTCGTTTTCTATCAAGAAAGTTAAATAGAGGCAGTTGCCAGAAAAAAAAAAAAAAAGAAAGTCCCTCAGCAGAAAACAATTCTGGTATTTTACTGACCTCTGCTGGTTGTTTTCTATCAAGACAGTGAAATAGAGGCACTAGAACAGAAAAAAAGTCCTTAAGCGGAAGCAGACAAGTCCTAGGGCTGATCTCCAGAGCCCACTAAGTACATACACATAGAAGTATATAATAAGTATATACTAAAGTATATACAAGAGGTCTCGAATGCTCGACCGAAAAAGGGAAAGCATTCAGCTGATCTTAATTCTTATCGCCCGATTATTCTATTAAATGCATTCTATATAATTATAAAGAAACTGATAGCAAACAGGATTAATAAAGTGGCCCTTATTTAATATGTAAGGACCCAAAGAGGCGCTGAATATCTTTATGCTTAATCGGACCCCAGCTGCGATTTTGTTTGTTGCACGCAGAAAAGGCGTTCGACCTGGTGGTCTGGGAGACCCTTTTTGCCATTCTTGGAACATTTGGATTCTGTCCCCAAACTATAAGCTTTTATAAAAGGATGTATTTGAGCGCAGAAGCTAAGCTAATTTTAAATTCTGCTGAGGTAGGCTCCATTAGGGTTCAACGAGGAATAAGACAGGGCTGCCCACTATCGCCAGTCCCTTTTGCTTTTTTTATCGAGCCCCTGGCAATAGCTATTCGAAATGATACAACCATTCAAACACCAGTACCCTCAATGGCTAAAATCAAGCTGTATGCTGATGATCATGCTCTTGCTGGCTCCTAGGTAAGAAGTGCTTGATTGTCTTACAGCATTTCAAAGGTCAATAGGTCGAAAAATGAGGTTATTTTGAGCAATTGCACAGTCAAGTAGCTTATTCCAGAATTTAGAAGCTGTGTTCAGGTTAGCCCTAGGTGGTATTTAGTGGTATATTTTCCAGCGGATGTGGATGACATATGATTTGAATTATTGATCAAGGTTAAAGATCTACTAACTAGATGGGTGTCGCTTCCTCTTACACTGCTGGGGTGGGGGGCCTTAATAAAAATGGCAGTCCTCCCATTATTTAACTTTTTATTTGCCAGCACTCCATGCACTATTACTTTGAAATGTTTTGCTGAAATAAATATGATTTCTTCTTTTTTATTGAATAAAGCCAGACTAAGGATTGGACTACACACTTTACATAGGCGCAGGGAGGAAGGGGGGTTTGCCTTATGATTTATTATTTTGCACATTTTGCACAGCACATGTACAGGTTTAAAAAGAATTAATTGATAAGAGTCTGGAAAAAAATCAAATTAGAGACCTTCCAAGACTTATTAAATACCCCAAGGAAGTACGATATAATACATTATAAGGGCTCCATAAGAAAAGAGCACAGTTTTATAAGGCTTTTGGTATTCCCCATGGGAATTCAGAAACTTGGCTGAGTCATCTAGAGTTAGAGGGTGGGGCTACCATGGATCCAGTAATAGTAGCTAGATGGGGAATAAACGGATTCTTGAAATTGGATGATTTCTTACAGAACGATAGATGTAAAACTTGGTGTGAGATTGAGCAGCAGATAACCTATGAGAAAACATGGTTGCAGTGGTCTTATAGAACCCAGCTTAGGACGCTATGGAATATTGACCCCAAAGTTTTGGCAAGCAAGAAGGAGTTGGTGGTGAATTTACTGGAAAGATCAAACATCAGGAAAATAGGTTTGTGGGACTGATACTTGCTTTCCTGTGAGAAGGTAGATTTATATAGACAGGTTTCGGCTAAATGGCGCAAGGAACAGAACGTTTCGATATCTAAGGAGCTCTGGTTAAGAATTAATGAGTTTAGTTTCTCAATCTTGAGGGAGACCAATTTCCGTAAAATGCAGTATTTTGCAAAATGGCTGGTATTTAGGAGTCCCCAGTTCATGCACACATTAAATCAAAACTATCAGAGTCAGTGCTTTAGATGCGATCAGTTAGATGATAGGCGATGGGCCCATCTAGTATGGTTTTGTGGCAGACTCTGCGATTTCTGGGTGGACATTTTCAGGTTTCTAGAAAAGTTGCTAAGGATCCAACTACTACAAAAACCTGTGTTGGCTCTTGTGGGCCGATGCCCAATGCCAGATGCATGAATTAGAATTCAGAAGTTGGTATATATCGCTATGCTGGTGGCCCGGTCATTGATCTTGCAGAAATGGAGTTTGAAGCTTGTTCTTTGCTTCGCGGACTGGTGGGAGAAAATGAACAAGGTCAGGGAAAGAGAGAGGATGTTTGCGGTGAAGTCTGATAATGTAAATGCATTTGGCAACATCTGGAGAACTTGGTTGGGAAATGAAGTCTCGAGAGGGTAGAATATTGTATGTGGATTTAAAGGTCTGCTGAAGGTCGACAATTGTTTGTCTCTCTCTAACCTCCATTTTAGGTATTTATTTATTTATGCATTTAATTGTTTATATATGTATTGATGATATGTATAGATGATTGCCTTGATTAACACTGTATCTCCAAGAAGAAAAAAAAACAGAATGCCAGCAGAAGAGAAGATAGTGATTAAAACGCCATCCTCGACCCGTCCCAATCCGGATTCAGAAGCAACCACAGCACCAAGACCGCCCTACTAGCCGCCACAGACGACATCCGTAC
The DNA here is from genome assembly GCA_963921515.1 of Calotriton arnoldi. Lineage (NCBI taxonomy): Eukaryota > Metazoa > Chordata > Amphibia > Caudata > Salamandridae > Calotriton > Calotriton arnoldi. The sequence goes on from CAWUFW010002450.1 coordinate 1,690,685, forward strand.
CCTCCTTGACCAAGGCCATTCCGCAGCCCTCATCCTACTCGACCTATCAGCGGCCTTCGACACTGTCTCCCACCGCAAACTAATCGCCAGACTACACGCCGCCGGCATACAAGGAACAGCCCTGGACTGGATCCGGTCATTCTTCACTGGAAGAAGACAAAGGATCAGACTACCACCCTTCCTCTCCGATCCCACGAAAATCACCTGCGGAGTCCCACAGGGGTCATCACTGAGCCCGACCCTCTTCAACATCTACATGGCCCCCCTCGCAGCCATCGTCCAACAACACGGCCTCAACATCGTATCCTACACCAACGACACCCAGCTCATCCTCTCCCTCACCAAAGACCCCACCACCGCCAAACTCAACTTCCAGAAAGGAATGCAAGACATCGCAGTCTGGATGACCAACAGCTGCCTTAAGCTCAACACTGAGAAAACGGAAGTCCTCATCCTTGGAACCACCCCTTCAGCATGGGAAAAGACCTGGTAGCCGGCCGCCCTCGGAAGCCCACCTACCCCCTCAGACCACGCCAAAAACCTCGGCATTATACTCGACTCATCACTCACCATGACCCGACAGGTCAACGCTGTCACCTCCAGCTGTTTCAACACCCTCCGCATCCTCTGCAAGACCTTCAAATGGATCCCCCCTGAGTCAAGGAAGACAGTCACCCACACACTCATCACCAGCAGACTGGACTATGGAAACACACTCTAAGCCGGCATCAACAAGTCCCTACTCCGCAAACTACAGACAATACAGAACACAGCCGCCAGACTCGTCCTCAGCATCCCCCGGCACGCACACATCAGCCAACACCTACGAAAACTCGACTGGCTCCGCGTGAAGAAAAGAGTCACTTTCAAAATCCTCACCCACGCCTACAAATGCCTACACAACAATGGACCCAAATACCTCAACGACAGAATCAACTTCCAGGTACCCAAAAGAAACCTCCAATTTTCCAACCTCGCACTGGCCGAAACCCCGCGCATCCACAGAGCCAGAGCAGGCGGAACATCTTTCTCTCACATCACAGCCAAGACCTGGAATGAGCTACCAGCAGACATCAGACGCGCCCCCTCCCTGAACACCTTCAGGAAGACCCTCAAGACCTGGCTCTTCGGCTAACAGATCTGCGGTCCCCCCCCTCCCCTCAGCGCCTTGAGACCCTCACGGGTGAGTAGCGTGCTTACAATCCCCCTGATTGATTGATTTATTGATTGATAGTACAAAAGGAAAGTTTCAAGAGCCTAATGGAAGGGAATAAAGGAGAGACAGGAGAATTTGCAAGAAAAGAAGACTGATTGTAAGCCAGTGAAAGTGCTGCAGCAGACAGGTTTAGATGGCTGCAGGGACACAGTAGGAGAGACAGAGAGAAGGCAAAAGGGAAATAGCGACATAGAGAAAGAGTAAATGACAGAGGAGGGGGTAGGTTAATAGAGACTTCCCTGCCATCATAGTGTTACTTCACTTGGAAGGGGGGCTCGCCCTCCCTTGCCTTATGATTTATTATTTTGCACATTTTGCACAGCACATGTACAGGTTTAAAAAGAATTAATTGATAAGATTCTGGAAAAAAATCCAATTAGAGACCTTCCAAGACTTATTAAATACCCCAAGGAAGTACGATATAAGACATTACAAGGGCTCCATAAGAAAAGAGCACAGTTTTATAAGGCTTTTGGTATTCCCCATGGGAATTCAGAAACTTGGCTGAGTCATCTAGAGTTAGAAGGTGGGGCTACCATGGATCCAGTAATAGTAGCTAGATGGGGAATGAATGGATTCTTGAAATTGGATGATTTCTTACAGAACGATAGATGTAAAACTTGGTGTGAGATTGAGCCGCAGATAACCTATGAGAAAACATGGTTGCAGTGGTCTTATAGAACCCAGCTTAGGACGCTATAGAATATTGACCCCAAAGTTTTGGCAAGCAAGAAGGAGTTGGTGGTGAATTTACTGGAAAGATCAAACATCAGGAAAATAGGTTTGTGGGACTGATACTTGCTTTCCTGTGAGAAGGTAGATTTATATAGGCAGGTTTCGGCTAAATGGCGCAAGGAACAGAACGTTTCGATATCTAAGGAGCTCTGGTTAAGAATTAATGAGTTTAGTTTCTCAATCTTGAGGGAGACCAATTTCCGTAAAATGCAGTATTTTGCAAAATGGCTGGTATTTAGGAGTCCCCAGTTCATGCACACATTAAATCAAAACTATCAGAGTCAGTGCTTTAGATGCGATCAGTTAGATGGTAGGCGATGGGCCCATCTAGTATGGTTTTGTGGCAGACTCTGCGATTTCTGGGTGGACATCTTCAGGTTTCTAGAAAAGTTGCTAAGGATCCAACTACTACAAAAACATGTGTTGGCTCTTGTGGGCCGATGCCCAATGCCAGATGCATGAATTAGAATTCAGAAGTTGGTATATATCGCTATGCTGGTGGCCCGGTCATTTATCTTGCAGAAATGGAGTTTGAAGCTTGTTCTTTGCTTCGCGGACTGGTGGGAGAAAATGAACAAGGTCAGGGAAAGAGAGAGGATGTTTGCGGTGAAGTCTGATAATGTAAATGCATTTGGCAACATCTGGAGACCTTGGCTGGGAAATGAAGTCTCGAGAGGGTAGAATATTGTCTGTGGATTTAAAGGTCTGCTGAAGGTCGACAATTGTTTGTCTCTCTCTAACCTCCATTTTAGGTATTTATTTATTTATGCATTTAATTTTTTATATATGTATTGATGATATGTATAGATGATTGCCTTGATTAACACTGTATCTCCAAGAAGAAAAAAAAACAGAATGTCAGCAGAAGAGAAGATAGTGATTAAAACGCCATCCTCGACCCGTCCCAATCCGGATTCAGAAGCAACCACAGCACCGAGACCGCCCTACTAGCCGCCACAGACGACATCCGTACCCTCCTTGACCAAGGCCATTCCGCAGCCCTCATCCTACTCGACCTATCAGCGGCCTTTGACACCGTCTCCCACCGCAAACTAATCGCCAGACTACACGCCGCCGGCATACAAGGAACAGCCCTGGACTGGATCCGATCATTCTTCACTGGAAGAAGACAAAGGATCAGACTACCACCCTTCCTCTCCGATCCCACGAAAATCACCTGCGGAGTCCCACAGGGGTCATCACTGAGCCCGACCCTCTTCAACATCTACATGGCCCCCCTCGCAGCCATCGTCCGACAACACGGCCTCAACATCGTATTCTACGCCAACGACACCCAGCTCATCCTCTCCCTCACCAAAGACCCCACCACCACCAAACTCAACTTCCAGAAAGGAATGCAAGACATCGCAGTCTGGATGACCAACAGCTGCCTTAAGCTCAACACTGAGAAAACGGAAGTCCTCATCCTTGGAACCACCCCTTCAGCATGGGAAAAGACCTGGTAACCGGCTGCCCTCGGAAGCCCACCTACCCCCTCAGACCATGCCAAAAACCTCGGCATCATACTCGACTCATCACTCACCATGACCCGACAGGTCAACGCCGTCACCTCCAGCTGTTTCAACACCCTCCGCATCCTCCGCAAGACCTTCAAATGGATCCCCCCTGAGTCAAGGAAGACAGTCACCCACACACTCATCACCAGCAGACTGGACTATGGAAACACACTCTACGCCGGCATCAACAAGTCCCTACTCCGCAAAGTACAGACAATACAGAACACAGCCGCCAGACTCGTCCTCAGCATCCCCCAGCACGCACACATCAGCCAACACCTACGAAAACTCCACTGGCTCCCCGTGAAGAAAAGAGTCACTTTCAAAATCCTCACCCACGCCTACAAATGCCTACACAACAATGGACCCAAATACCTCAACGACAGAATCAACTTCCAGGTACCCAAAAGAAACCTCCAATTTTCCAACCTCGCACTGGCCGAAACCCCGCGCATCCACAGAGCCAGAGCAGGCGGAACATCTTTCTCTCACATCACAGCGAAGACCTGGAATGAGCTACCGGCAGACATCAGACGCGCCCCCTCCCTAAACACCTTCAGGAAGACCCTCAAGACCTGGCTCTTCGGCTAACAGATCTGCGGACCCCCCCCCTCCCCTCAGCGCCTTGAGACCCTCACGGGTGAGTAGCGTGCTTACAATCCCTCTGATTGATTGATTGATTGATTGATAGTACAAAAGGAAAGTTTGTTGTTACTACCCCCGGATGTTGTCTTTGAATGTATCATGGGTCTGGCCTATGGATAGTAAACCCCTGTGTTTTATTCAGGAATCTTTCTTGACAGATGTTTGTGTCTGTGGGCCAGATCAACCATTTTCTCCAATCAGGATTTGTTCTGTTGATTTGTAGTATTGTGTCAACTGTAACCGCTGCCTGTGTATTGTTATTACTGGCAGGTGTTGGTACAGAAGGTGTTTTCATGTCTTTGATCTTGGCTAAACCAAGGCAAGACGTTTGCTGCACAGTGTCATTCAAAAACATTATTTGCTGAGGGATGATACATGCTCTAAACATAGCTTCTATCCCCTGCACTTGCCAATCTTTAGTACCCCAGACAGATTTTGTGTCTATTGTGTTTTTCCACAAGTCGAATCCATGTCTAGACACTTGGGTAATAAATGCTGCAGAGTAAATCTGTTTTGTATTAGTTAACATAATTTTCTGTCCTGTTTTGTCTACATTTTTATAGTAAAATGTTTCTGGATGTATTGTACCCTGAAAAATAGGGAAACGTTTTAGCAAATGTTTTTGAACTACCTTTTGGTGGTGTAGGACAATGCTCCCATTGGTTAAACATAAACACATTTCTAGATGTTGCAGATTTATGCAAGAAATGATGACCATAGTGGTTATAGCAATAAAGCTGTTCATAGTCTGATGAACCCTCTAAATATTCATTATTAGAAAATGCAGCAGACCTTTCTAGATCAAACATCATATAATTTACAGTCTCAAAGTCCCAATCATCAGAATAGGTACTGGATGAAATAAAATCACTTAGTGAAATTTTAAATAAATGTGGAATGTTCAAAAGTTCCGTAGGGCCGAAGATATCGAAATCTGTTTTGTCGCACACTATACCATCCTGTATAGGAACGGCTGTGATGTTCACTGCTGACAAGTCTCTTGCTTTACGATGGGATGATTTGTGTGGTTTTAAAAGTAAGTTCACATTTTTACTTTCAATGTCCAAATGGATGTATCTGCCATTTTTAAGCATGCTGATAGTCATAACCAAAGCTAGCCAAAGCAGAAAGAAAAATATTCCAGAAATAATCCACAGTTCAATCCATGGTGAAACCAGATAAGTCTTTCTCAGAAAATGAAAAAAGTCTTGTACTTGTTGTTTAAAGGTTTTTGATGCTGGCGTCGTTTCAGGCTCACTCGGATCCTCAGAAAACGTATCAAAGTTAATGAAATAGCCAGAAGCAGTTCTGTCAATTGTTGGAATTGCATCAGGATTTGTCGAAATCGCTGGAACCAGTTGATCACTTGTTACATTGGTGTAGACAGGTGTATTTGGACGAACTGTTACTTGAGTTTCAAGAGGGATGAGTTCCATAGCATTGTTGCTTAGTCCTTCATCTGTTACTGCTGAATTCTCGATGGTTATCAGTCTTTCAGTCTGAACCTCTTGGATAGTAGCGAGAGGAGTGCGTCTGCTACTAGGTCGGAGTCCACGAGGCCTACTATTTAGTATTGGCCACATACTGTGGTTTGATGAGGTCGATTGACACAAATCTTTTCTCCTTTTTTCCAGCAAGGGGCGGCAGAAGTACTGTTCTGGTTCCGTGTACGGCTAGGACAGGTACTGGTTGTCTGTAAGAAGGTCCAAATTCCTTCTTGTCCGCAATCTTCTCTCTGAGTAGATCCCCAACTTTTGGGATCCAGATAGGCCTTGCTGGGACTGCCGGTTTATCCCCAGTGGTGGTTGGCTTCAGGAATACGTTGCTTTGTTTCGATCTTAGTTCATTTAGATCCTGTAAAACAGCCAAACGATCTTTGATATCAAAGGGTTTATTTCCCACCACTGTGTCTTTACATTCGAGATCAGGAACCCACATTCTTGTCCCAAATAGGACCTCATATGGAGTGACCCCCCCCTAGAGAACTTCTTGGCAAATTATTTAATGAGCGTTGGACCCCATAAAGATGTTTGACCCACCCATCACCCGAACCTAATACCCTAGCTGTTATAGACCACTTTATGTCCCGGTTTTTCCGTTCCACAACAGAATTTCCCTCAGGATGAAACGGAGAGGAGTACCGCAATGCAACGCCCAAACTGGCAATGGCTTCTTTGTAAGCCCGAGAGCTAAACGCAGGGCCGTGGTCAGAATGTAGCGTGCCTATTGTGTATGTGCCGATAAAGACTCGCAAATCTTTTATAACAGTTGGAGCGTCAGCCGAGCGCTGAGGCCATATCCATAGGAACCTTGACTTAGTATTTGTGGGATTGCATTTGTCCAAAAGGACGACTGCGCGTAGATAGTCTAATGCTGTCTAACAATGGTGTCTGTACTGGGCAGGCTACTTCGTAGCATGGTGTCTGGTGGCGTTCTGCATCACGCTGTACCTTACAGTCTTTGCAGTCATTGATGAAGATGTGAATCTGTGTATTCATTCCAGGCCACCAGTACATCTCTTTTAACGTCAATATTGTTTTAGAGATCCCTTGATGTGACAGACCCTACCCCAGATGTGCTTCATAAATCAAAGCTGCTCTACGTTCCATGTTTGGAATTACCCTATCCCCCACTCCAGGGATTCGAGCAAAAGGAATGTTGTTCGCATCAATTACATAAGAGTACTTGAGTGGAAACTTTTTTGGTAACGCTGCACCACTGCCTTTGCTTGAAGCATTGACAGCCAACAATATCTCACTGTCTATTCTCGTTTTTGAACGAGTGATCGCAGCTATGGAAGCCATCTGAACAGCCCCCTTTGCGGCTTCGTCAGCCAATGAATTCCCTGCAACGTGAACGCCATCACGTTGATGACTCAGCGTGTGTATCACGTGAGCTTTTGGTAGTTCGTTTTTTAACTGAACTACTTGTTCTCAAAGCGTTTTATGCTTTATTGTGCCACCTTTTGCATCTTTGAACCCATTTTCAAGCCAATTTTGTATATATTCATTATACGACTGAACACAGTAGAAAGAATTGCACACTATTGGGGAATTTGCGATCTGTACTTTCAAGTGCCAGTTTGAATGCTTGTAGTTCAGCTCGCTGAGCTGTACAATCTCCTAGAGATTGTATTTTAGTGACCATTGGTCTGAAGTTACCATCACGTATGCGACCTTTAACGATTGCGCATGCTGCACTGTAAGCTTGCTTACTCCCTGAAGCGGGTTGTGCGGATCCGTCAGTGTAAATTATGAATTCGTACTGATCGAGAGGCAGAATTTCAGTGGGCAGAGGACATTCATGTTCATATTGCAGGAACGCTTGTGTTTTTAAATCAGGATCAAAAACATATTCAACATCTGTTGCAGCAAGAGAATTAACCCATTGTATCTATCTAGGATGTAATGCTTTAGCATTTGGAATGCTCGCTTTAGTTACCGCCTCTAAGGCCGGTACTGGAGTTACGACAATAATGCGTTTCCCTTGGGCTAGAGCTCTTTCTTTTGCTACAGCGGTTTGAACTGCTGTCAGTATTTTTTCAGTTGAAGTGAAGCGCATTTCTACTTGTGTATACAAATGTGATTTGTACGCTATTGGTACTTTTTCACCCTCATTAAATGTTAAGTAGGTGAATCCGCATTGACCCGAAATTATTTGGATCACTAAGTTGCGTTGACTTACGCGTGTTTGTAAGTGATTTGTTGCTAACATGTTAGCTTGGAGTGAACGCAAGATTTCTGTGTGCTCATGTGTCCAATGTTTGATTGAAAAATCAGGTTTGATTAATGCGTAGAGAGGTTTAACCCTTTCTGCGTAATTTAGAATGTAAGTTCTTCCAAAATTTAGGAAACCCAGGATGGATTGTAAATTTTTCAGCGTTTTCGGAGGTTGGAGCAGCGCACACCTTTCTAAAAAGTTGGCTGCCAAACTCTTGCCTTCACTTGAAAGCTCATATCCTAGAAAAAGGACATTGAGATGGGCAATTCTGGATTTTTTAAAGTTGAACTTATAGCCCTCAGAGGCGAAGCCCAATATAATGATACTCACCCTGTTCAAGTGCCTATCTAGGTCATCGTCTGTCAGATAGATGTCATCGACATATGACAATGCCTCATTATCTGTTACCCTCGCTGAGAATAACCCAGGGCTGTTCTTGAACCCTTGTGGGAGTCGACAAAATTGACGCTGGGTCCCCATTATTGAGAAAGCTGTTAAGTACCTGCTTTCAGGTGCTATGTTTTGACAAAAGAAACCATTTGAGATGTCCAATGTGGTTTTATATTTTTTACGCACAATGTTATTCATTAATGCTGTACTATGTGCATTTTGCACTGCAAATGTTTTAGAACAAGTGTTTAAGTGTCTGTAATCCAAAACTAGACGATATGTATTGTCTGGTTTGGCGACAGGAAACAAAGGATTGTTCATTGAGGAGGTGCATGTTTCAATCACCCCTTGGTATTCAAGTTGATCTAAGATCTCCCTGACCTGTTTTTTAGCTTCTTGCTTTATTGGGTACTGCCTTTGTGCAGTAGGTTCATTTTTAGATGTATTTTATGGTGAGGTGAGTCCTCATCCCATCCTACATGATTTTTATATAATGCTGGGGCCTGGGCAACTGCCCATTTCCTGGCATATGTATATTTTAGGTGAATTGGAATATGGTTGGAGAAGGCAGGCATAATGATGTCCTCACCATGTGGGCACTCCCTGACAAATTGTGGTGGCCAGTCTTTTTCTGCTAGAAGTATATCATGACCCCTTGAAAGTTTTTCCCAAAAGTGTGTTTCACCTTTCTTGGTATGTCTCCCTCCATTCGGAGTGTTATTTCATATAACTTTTGTGGAGTGCTAACCCTGGTGTCTACAGTCTCTACTGTGATGTACTCATTCAAGTCCACTATCTCCAGAAGTTCCTTCAGGTTCTGGCGAGCTATTGTGACTTCTGCTGCACTGTCCAACATTGTCTGAGCCCATTCTCCGTTCTTGAGCTGTGTTCTCAGTATTCTCGGCATGTCTGATCTTGAGACCTGCTTCCTTCTTTTTTGAGAATTGAGGTTTTGATTTATTTTTCGGAACGTGTTTGTCGTCTTTTGATTTCACGCGTTCTTCTCTATGTTCTGACCGTCCTCTTCTTTCCGATGTCTGTGACGATATCTGAACGGTACGAGAGGAACGTGTATCAGTATCTTGATACCTGTCAGGCTTTCTTAAATTATCCCTATTCCTGAGGTTATACCTCCTTTCAGAGGGCTCCTTTTGGGGAGACCTACCTCGGGATTGAGAACGTTTCACGTTTGAATTTTGTTTATTAGTTTCCCACTTCTTTTTAGAAGATGTAGGAGTTTGTTTAATAGAGTCCTTCTCAGGACTTTCAGATAGTTTTGGCTTCAATGGTCTTCCACCCAAACTATCTCTGCCTAATTCTGCATAAGATTGTTCTATTATTCTGGGTAGTTCTGTTTGATGTTCTGTTACATCAAATTCCCTTAATCGTTGGCGGATCGCCACTGATGCTGCCTCCCCTTTAATATTAGATAATATTATTGTTGAGACCTGGTCGAAGTTTTTCAGTAATTTCATACCTAAATTCAGAGCAGGCTCTGCCCCGTATTCGTTTTGAATTTGTTTCAGGACATCTGGTATTACTGCAATTGACAGAACACCATGGGGGTCGATTCCGATTCGGGCCGGAAATTTCTCCGACCGAGCCGGACCCGGAGAGATTTCCGACCGAATCGGACCCGTGCAGTCCGACCGAACGAGTACGATGCGTCCGTATGTTATCGGACACGAGTCGGTCGGACTCCCATTGAACTCAATGGGAGCCGGTCGTACAACGCGTACGCGGGCTCCCATTGCCTCAATGGGTGCGAGGCGGACAAGGGCGCCCCTACAGCGAGTACGCCGCGAGCGCTCGCGGCGTACACGCACAGGTAGGGGGGACCCATGGGTCCCTCCTGTGTGCGCCTCGCACGGGTGCGCGTACAGGGGGGTCCGACACGGACCCCCAAAGTACGGCTCCGACAGCGAGTTCGAGTCGGACGGCGCGAGTCGGTCGGAGCGGTCGAGGTGCGCATCGTACTTACCCGGCCGGAAAACGTCTCCATTGCGCGGTGCGAATCGGGTCCGACCGAGTCGGTCGGAGCGGTACGATCCGGGTACGAGTCGGTCGGAGCGGTCGGGTCGCCCGGACGAGTCGGTCGGCGGACTCGCATCGTACTCGCTCGGCCGGACTCGCGTACGGTTCGGTCGGGAAACAGGCTTTCGCATGGCTTTTTTCCCGACCGAATGGTATTGGGTGCGCCTCCGACCGAGATCGGAATCGGCCCCATGTGTTTTAGTATAGATGGCAGCAAAGACTGCACCCCAAGTGGTGCAATCTTCCAGTTGTGGTGTGATCCCCATTGGTAAACAGATTGTTAGGATTCTGTGTTTCTCATAAGGGCTAGTATTAGGAAATACTGCTTCGATTTGAGTAATTTTTTGAGCTATCCAGAATGGAATTTGATCACGTTTTGTGGGCATTTTACCCATGACTGCGTATAAAGTCTGTGGTGTAATTATTAGTGTATTCCCCTGTTGAGGGGTTTGATTTGGAATGGTCAATGGTGGTTGAACTGTGAAAGTCTGCATGACATATTGGACTAATTGTCTGGAAATTTTTATTAACTCTGTAAGTTGAGTAAGTAATTCCTCGTCTGACATTATATCGAGGTCAGGATGAGGAGTGTAGCCGGCTAGAATCGGCCATGTTGCTCCTGGTCTACCTAGTAGACCGAGCCTGGTAATGTTTCTGTGATGTTTTAGGGCGCCTTTAAACCAGAGCTGATGCTCCTGGTATGTTAGTGGAATTTCAATATCCTCGAAAGGAATATATTCCTCTGGTGGTTCATCTTCTTTGTAGAAGTGAAACAGTTTTGTTACTGGATTTGATTCAGGGAATACTATCCATGAATAGAATACCTCTGTCTGAAAAGATTCGTGTGCCTCTATCACGAAAACTGCTCTACCGCTTCTTGGTGGTAGGCCATGTTTTATAAGTTTTAGAGTGATGGCTCTTCTTAAGTTTGGATGGATGTCTATAACACCCTCCTCGGTTTCATTTAAACCTGTAAAGTTAAAAGCTGGTACGACTGGGTCAGCCGCAGCTACACCGTTCCCGGTGTTATTGTCCCCGTGTTCGGACATTTGTTTTTTGAAAAATGTAGAACAAGTTTCAAGGAAACAAAAGATAAGGTGCACAATATTTTGGAACACTGTATCCTTCAACGTTGAAGAAACCAAGCAACTAATATATAGGGTTTTTTGTCCTATTTAGTTTTGGCGGATATTTAACCCTACCCACTCCAGACGTCTTATGGAGTATGTGAGTAGGGGTCTCTGGGAAAAGCACGACTGAGTTACTCAGTATCTAGCGTTAAATTACTGCCTTACCAAACGTTTGGGCGCCATGTAGTGTAGTTCCTATTTCCCTAATAGGCTCTGCGCATTGGAATAATATACCCTATAGGCTTGACATAGGACTGAGGTCGGTATGTCCCTATCGAGTATATTAAACTTAATTACTTTTGTGCCAGCTAACTCAGAGGCCACTAGAAACTGCTTGAGAACAAGAAGGGAGTAGTTTCTGGCAACCGCATAAACATGACTACTTTGTTTCCCTTTTAGAATCGGAACACGTCTCAGAATCGTGGAAACGATAGATAACAGTTTCACTCAGCTAATCGTGCATGCTTAGTTTCCACAGAGTTACACAGAAAGAAAAGACAGGCGTTTCAATAAAAAGGTTTTATTGAACAGTCTCATGTAAGAGATATGTGCTGTTATGATCACAAGACAGTATGCAAGATAAATAATGTACAGCGTAAGCAGTAGAAATAAATAATACTGCGCTAGCATTATCTTTTAGCATATATTCACGTACATAAATAACATGAGCTAAAAATGCGAGTACTCATACGATGCGTCTCTAAGCTAGTTCTACCCCAATGTACCTAACCTAGTCTAGGTGTAGGGAAAGGTAAGAAGTAGGTGGAGTATTCTCTAGTATGGTATACTAAGAGTATGTTAAGTCTAGTATGCCAAGAGTCCCTCTAGATTCTAGTCAGCTCCATACCTTGAGAATGAGAGAGGTGGGAATCTCCTGCCGGATCTGGAACTCTAACACCCCGCGAAGGGAGTCAGAACACTGGAAGCTGGATTCTTCTGCGAGCAGGAATGACAGCGTCTTCTCAGTGCGTCAGGCCGGGATACGGGCTCCTCTAAAGTCGAGGTCTCCTCCTAACTTGTTTGGGCAAGGGAAGGTATATTTATACCTGGTAGGTGCCTTGGAATGTTAGCATTGAAGTGAAGTCGGACAGAGGAAGACGTCAGGAATGAACCCTTAAGGTATAACGGTTCATACATAATAGATGAGTTCTTGGAGAAATCAATAATCCTGTGCTAGGGGAACTCCCAAGAGCTTAAGGGTCTGGTTTCTAGGAACTCGTTGTGACGTTAGGGTGGACGGATGTCGGTGACCATGCCTGTATTTGGAGTGCACGGCTAATGCCTAAATAAGGACTGGGATTCTATGCCTATATAAGGGCAATGCGAATTGTGCCTATATAAGGACATGTTTCAGGAAAACCTATATACGGACACCTAAAGCGGAATACAACAGTCCCACTGAACCAAAGTGCCTTAATTCTGGTTGTGGAGCGCTTGTGTGGATCCACATTGAAGATGCGTAGTGCAGACGAGGCGATGCGTCTGTTCTGAAGTGTGGCGAGGCTGCAGTGTAATGTCTTGATGCATCGAAGTTGAGGATCCTGTTGACTGGGCTTGTAATGTGAAGGCTGTTGTTGAGAATGTGAGGCACATCAGGGACGATGCGTTGGTTCCGATGATCGGTGAAGCTGCGACGCGGGGAGCCGGTGTCGTCGGTAAGGCTGTCGTCAACAGGGGATGCGAGGAGCTTACGCCAGGTAAAGAATTGCGCAACTGCGGTTCTGAAGCTGAGGCTTTGGTCACAGATGAAGGAGGCTGCGGCGGTGTGAGTCATTTGCGACGGGTTCAATCCATGCAACTGCAATGATGCCTTGGTTCTGCTCGAAGATCCGTCGCTCAGCTGAGTATGCTTCGGTTCCACTGGAGCAGCACCTTATGCCCACTTCCAAAGGTCCAGGAGTGGCACCACTTGGCAGGGCAGACTCACAAATGGCAGCGTCAAGTTGCAGAAGCAGGTTGGTTGGTAGTCTTTTATGTCCCTGAAATTTCAGATCAGGAGGCCTGCCAGCTACCGTTGGAGTCACTCTGGACTGAAGTGATGCATGTCCAGTTCTTCTCACCAAGGCAGGATGGCAGCAGGACAGCACAGCAAAGCAGGAGTCCAACAAATCAGCAGTCCAGCAGAGTGACAATCTCTTCAGCAGAACAACAGTCCTTCTTCCCGGTAGAGTCTTCACAGGTCCAGAAGTGTAACGAAGAGGTGGTGTCAGAGGTCCAGTACTTAAGTACTGTTGTGCCTTTGAAGTGGAGGAGACTTCTAAGATAGGCCTTTGAAGTGCACAGAGGTTCTCCCTTTCCGCCCTGGCTCCAGACTCATGACAGGGGGTTATGCAGTCCTTTGTGTGGGGACAGGACACAGCCTACACAAGGGTAAGTGAGACTGGGTCCAGCTCCTCCCTCCCATCCTACCCGGATAGCCCATCCAGTCACACCTGCACACACAGGCTCTGCAATGGCAGACCTGAGCCATGGTTAGATGTCTACTTAAGTAGATGGCACAATTAGTGCAGCAGGCCTACTAGTAGCATTTAATAGCATTTACTTTACAGGCCTTGGGCACATCTAGTGCACTTTACTAGGGACGTATAACTAAATTAAATATGCCAATTGGGGATGAATCAATATTACCATGTTTAGGGGAGAAAGCACAAGCACTTTAGCACTGGTTAGCAGTGGTGAAGTGCGCAGAGTCCTAATACCAGCAAAACGAGAGAAGAAAGAGTGATGGAGGGAAGCAAAAAGTTCGGGGGAAGACCACCCTAAGGTTGTCGAGTCTAAAATACCCTCTGCCCGGTTGCCAGTGAGTGAAAACATCCAAGAACCTCTGACGCATGGTAGTATTTCTGCAGTTCTGAAACAATCTGGACTTGAAAGTTTTAAACGTGCTTAAGTTTTGTGATATCACAGGATGGTAGGCTGAGCTATAGATCATTACAATAGTTTAGTCTTCATAACATATAGGTGGACTTCACTGTTGCATAGGATTCCTTCAGGAGATAGGGCAGAATCTTTCTGGGGAGACGCAAATGTTATATTCATTTTTCATCTCCTTCACTGCCAATAAATGATACAACCATCTACTTTATCACATCATCTACAGAACTTCCTTAAACACTCTTCCTTATTCAATCTTTCAACGCGTAAACAGTATTACTTTGGAGAAAAATCTGTTGAGGGCAGAAAATGATAGAAGAGTGACGAAAAGAAAAAGAAAACAATATCTGCTTAAGATGTTACTATGTGTTTGGATAGAGCAACCATGTCATTTTCATGGCCATGAAGTGCTGCTTTCCTTCGGGTATTTTAAAGCATGGATGTGGGTTTCCTGGAAACTAGAATCCATTTAGTTTCACTGAAATTATGGATTGTGACTAAACACAGAGAGATAAGTTATCTAGGGATTTCAATTGTGGCAAGTGAAAGGAATATATATAGGTTGATCTATATCTGACTGCGAACGAAATGAAAAACAACTTTTAAAAACAGAGGCATGTCTCACTTTCGGTAGTAAAAGTAAAGACTAAATGATATGATAACGTCATATGTTTAGGTAGGGAAACCTATGGGTCTCTAAGAAAAAAAGGTATACTTAGTCAAAAACATGACAGTTTCACGCTGTGTAGTTTTTTTATGGAATTAAATATAAGAAACGGAAAAGCTCTGTTGCAATAATAATTAAATATGCAAGAGACAGGTACAGGACAGAAACAGGAGAATAGTAACATGGAAAATCAGTTAAGCAATCTGTGGCCAATATTAGAATATAAATCTGTTAAGAGAGCACGGTCTATATCCAAAGTTCAGTTGAATGGTGATTCTTCTGTTCTTTTATAAGACCTTTTTCTGGCTGTCAATAAATCACGATGTAGAGATGTGTTGATATGTTATGGGTAGCCATATAATGTAGCTATCAACTACTGCTATATTTATTTTTACTGCTCCATTTTTGAACCCTCTTCTCATTTCTGCAGAGTTTCTTAAAATATGAAGAGATTATAAAAGAAACAGAAAAGCTAACTTTTTATTTTTCTTATTACATGCTACTAAATTCGTATCACAAATATTTAAAAAGAAAAGATAAAGATCTAGAGACAGAGAAAAAGAGATCCAAATGTGGCATTATGTAAAGTGACATTTTTTCCGCCCATCTGTGCTTAAAATGTTTTGAAGCTCTACTTTGCTATCATATTCAGTCATTAAAGAAGAAGCCCCAGTACACCAGAAAGTGGTATTGTCATACCCCCAGGGTGTGGCGAACCTTACTGACCTTAATTTACCATGCTTTATTTTCTTCCAAACCTTCCCATAGTCCTAGGAGATATCCCGAAGACCTCCATGTGAAGCAGTTGCTAAATGCGGTCAAGTTTTGATAAATGTTACTAGCCAAATGTGCTTTAAAATCTACTATTCTTCACAAATGTTCATATACCTATACACATTTTAATATACATTCTTTCCAAAGGTCCTAGCATTTTTGCTGGCTTAATATGACTTAGACCCTTGCCCTGAGTAGCATAGTCTTTAAATCATATCAAGTTTTTATACATAGTATTGGTTACATGTAGTTCCACTAACATTAAAGAACAGCACCTATGATCAAGGGCGTGATTATGACGCTACACTGCAGCTCGGCAGGAACTATAATTGGTGTTGTAAGGGATGGTGGACAGTGAAGTTGCCAGGTTTGTACGGGTTGGGAAGATGTGCCTTTTCCAATACGTATGACATTTTCTGCCAACATGGTAAAAAAAATGATCTTTTAAATTTAGAATCTGGCCTCTTTGAAAGCACTTTTAAAACAATGATGAGAAACCAGCACTTTCTGCATGCTTCATCCTCTAGTTCTACTTCTCATGTTGCTACCTCCAGCAACGATTAAGCCTTACTTCTGGACACCTTCAAAAATTTGTAAATTTACATTATTGGCATGACTTATTTGCTAGATTTGAAGTTTTTAAGGTTGTTTACTCACATAGGTAAAATAATTGATTCACATTAAGGGTCTGAATATGAGTTTGATGGATGTAGGGCAGCTGCCAAAAAGTGGCACACGTCCTGACTGCCCTTTTTAGTGTGCATAGCCTTAAATGCACTCAAAAAGGGTGAATGGGACATCTGTTGCTTTTTGATGGATGCCCTGAATCTGCTAAACTCTGTTTTCATGGTCCTAAACTAATACAATATAATTAATGAGCACAGGTGTCAATTAGGGGTAGCCAAGGGTATCCGCTGCTACTCCTAGCTGGTTCTTTTATGACTGTAGCACTGACCTTGTTCCTACTGGTCTGGGGGGTCATAGTGGCAGCTACAGGAACAGAAAGTGAACAGGGCTTTCAAAGCCATATTAACTTGCAGCACCTTGAACCCCTTTCTCTTCACCTAGGCCCCAGCAGAAAATAAATTCGCTCAATGGGCTAAGGGTGGCTCAAAGTGTTAACTGTGTAATATAAACATGGTTGTCAAAGGATGCTTTTGCTGACTCAACATCATGGTAGAAAGGCCCCCCAAGGTAATTTGTGTGATTGTAGGATGAGGATGGATCCCTCTGGACCCATCAGGAATCCGGCCATTCAGCATTATTTAAAATGGATTAGTCTCCAGTGAATTCCGAGAGACTTAGGAGTTCTATTATATCTTTTAATTCGTCAGAGTGGCTCAGTGTGTTAAACACCCGATGTGGAGCCCTGCAGGTCACAAGTTCCTATCTCGGCATGGCTGACTCAGTCGTCCATCCTTTGAAGGTCAGTAAATTCAGAACTATTAAACTGGGTAATAGCAACACCTATAATTTAAAGTACTTAGAAACGACAGAAGTGCAGTAAAGGCTATTCAAAAACAAATTATTATTGTTATTTTGTTTGTCCATATTTCTCTTTCTCATTCCGAGAAATAGGTGATAGCCTTTATGATAGCGAAGTGACTCCATGCCAGAGACAGTTGTAAAACCAGGGGAAGAACCTATGAAGAATTAGTGCTTAGTACAGTTGACATTTCAATGCATTACTAAATCACAACCGAGAGGTCAGACTTAATTGAGCAGTAAAAATAAAATTGCCATATTCGTTCTTCTGACTCCCATTTGCATGGGTGATAGCCTTAGCTCAGATAAGTGAGTTATAAATATTGTATACCAGGGATATATTTAAAAGGTCATTGTATTAAAATTGTTTTTGGGTGATTACTTGTTGGTGTTCAAGGATTTAACAGCTATTATTTCATCTTTGATCTCAAGCATTCAGGCGAGTGAGGAATGGGAATATTTATTAACAATTTTGCATGAAACTGCTGCATTTCAATGTCTCTGCTGAAATGTAATGCCAAAAGGTTCCCCAAAGGGTAAGTGATTAAATTATGTTCTTTACCAGATATCTCTCGCTGTGTCTTATTAATTAATTATTGCCGTCACTTTACCCATAATGTATGCAAAGCAGAGATATAAACGAACATCAAAAGATGCATAAATCCTTCTCTAGCTGTAGCATTCTGTCCAAGAGAGAGAGAAAGGACCTTTCTTGGCTTTCCAGCTAGATTTCTGCAGAACATTCCAACACCTGTGAATATATAGCCACGTTTATGTCCTCTTTGATGCAAATCTGATCTACTCTTTCAAAGATTATAACTTAGACATGCATACTTTACTCCTGAATCACCAAATATTAAGCAGGTGTAAATCCATGTGATATTTATATGTGTAGCATGATCACGCATGTACACATTGGGCCTCTTTCACAAAGATAACTTCCACTTTTGAGTAATTTACACTTTTCAGTAAGTTTACTGCTTTTTGCTTAGTTAAAAAACCTGAGTGCAAGGTACTTCTGAAAAACATATTGGTAAACCCAGCAATACACATTACTAACCACTAGTAGTTCAACAGCCTCCTGTTGTATCCCTGGAATGTTAGAGCTCAAGCGTGCTGTGTAATTGGTTGCATTCATGCATTCCGGCTCGGACATTCGGGGTCGAGACTGTTGGCAGTTGGAGCCGGTCTGCATGGATGCAAGCTGATGGGCTGCCCTTAATGCTTACGAATAGTCTTAATAACGACAAATTTTCTTACCTGAGCCTTCGGACCATTTATTACATATTGGCGACAATCTTGGGAGCAGTGTATGATGGCGGCTCATTGGCTCTATGGTGTGACAACTGTAGGGAAGTTCTTGTATTCTGTGGGCAGTCTAGCCCGAACTGCACAGATGTAGTTGCAGTGAACGAGGAAGCGAGAAGACAGATTTAGCGCAGTTTCAGCAGGACGAAAAGTTCTGGAAGCGGCTGAGATGATTTGGCTAGGTCTGTGCATCGTTCATCAGGCAGCTTGTGGGCGTGAGACGTCAGGCTTGTGTCAACAGCCATCTTGCGTGCTGTTGATGTTCAGCATTTCTATTGTCAAGCGCATTCAAATGAGATTCGAATCTTCCTGGATTGTTTGCAGCATCGCACCAGTGTTTTGGCCGTTTGTTACATTACTTCTCGTACGTAAGACGCGGTGGCCATTTTAGGTAAATTTTTAATTTATTTTTTGGTCGATGGATACAAAATTTTCCAGCTATCGCGACAAGAATTTTAGATTCTATTAAGGACACGGAGGCGAGGATTATGCTTTCTCAATTTCTTTACTGACTCACAGCAGCCAATGAGAACAAAGTAACATAGTAAAAAACTTCATTACCCATGAGGCTTTGAACCACGCCTCCTTAACACAACCAATAGTAATGCTTTACATATGATAAAACACTGAGGCACCATCTTGGCTTCCTCTTTCTTTGCAAACCAGTCCATAAGTGTCCAACATAAGGAACAATCTTGACTCTCAACGGAGAGTGAATCCTAGGAGCACTTCTCAACGGAGAATACGAACAACAGATCCAGGAAGCTCCATCAGCGTCCGACCACCCAGTGGTCCGGTTCCTGGCGCAGCAGAGCCTTAACTCTGCTTGGAATCCTTTCCAGCAAACAGAAACAGTCATGAAAATAAAGAACCCAAAAAGGCTCAACATATCAGGGCGGGAAAAACATCAACAAAATATCCATTACAACATGACAGTTGACATCAATCTGTCCCACCGGGTGGGATAATCCTCGCCTCCGTGTCCTTAATAGAATCTAAAATTCTTGTTGCGATAGCTGGAAAATTTTGTATTCTATAGCAGGACCGGAGGCTTCTGATTATGCTGGTTCAAAGCTCATCAATCACCAGCGAAGAAACATGTGAAATAGGTTTGTAATAAAACTCTTTAAATGTGGAATCCGAAGACCAATCTGCAGCTCTAAGAATTTCTTCTTGTCTAGACCCCAATGTATAAGCTTTAGAGGCCATAGCTCCCCTGGCCGAATGCGCACCATAAACAGAAACATCAATTCCAGATTCTGACATAACCCAGCGAACCCATCGGGCCAAAGTGGCCGCAGAAACAGGCCGGAAGGGCTTCTGAATAGCAATCAACAGTTGTCCCAAGAGGTCTGTCCTATGCGCCAAAGTGCGCTCTTAATACATTTTTAAACATTGCAAAATGCACAATTTAGGATTAAGCGGAAAAGCAGGATACTCAACCGAACGAGACATGGTCTTGGTGCGCTTAGATATGATGAAAGAAACACCCTGTGGAGAAAAACTCTTCCTGCCAGGTCTAAGGCACGCACGTCCGACACCCTGCGACAGGAGATTAAACACAATAACATAGTAAGCTTGGCTGACAACTGTTTTAGCGATAACTGATCGTTGTCCGTCCAAGATGTTAACAGAGTCAAAACCTTGGATACGTCCCACAACGTAGAGTACCTGGGACGAGGTGGTCTAGCCACCCTAATGCCCATGAGCAATTTACATACTAAGGGATGCATCCCCACCGGCTTTCCATCAATGTGATTATGCCCGGCTGAAAGCGCGGATCTAAAATTATTGACAGACCTATAGGACAAACCTGACTCTGCACACTCTGACAAAAAATTTAAAATCTCTGTAACATCTGATCCCACGGGTTCCAATTGCCGTTGAAGGCACCAACCCATCCATCGCTTCCATGAAGCCGAATATCGCTTACGGGTGGAAAGGAGCCCAAGCTTGTTGCATAAACTCGGCAGCCGCCGTTGAAAGGCCCTCAATCTGCTCCTGTCTCCTGAGAGCGTCCACACCATGAGGGAGAGTTGGTTCTGTAGGACCAGCGGATGAGGAGCTCCTACTGGGTCCTGGAGAAGCAACGGAAAACTCGGAAGAATGAACGGTAAGTCCACCGATAACTCCAATAGTGTCGGAAACCATGACTGAGTCTTCCACAAAGGAGTGACCAACACTACTGATGCCATCTGCCGACGAACCTGAGCCGCCACCCTCTGGATCAGGGCAAATGGTGGAAAGGCATAATGTCTCTGAGGCCCCCAATGCTGCAGGAACGCATCCGTTCCCAACGCCATTGGATCCGGCCTCCAACTGAAAAATAGGGGAAGGTGAGTATTGAGCCGGGAGGCAAAGAGATCTATCTGGCAAGGCCCTCGCATATGCATGATCTCTGTAAATAAAGACGGGTGAAGTCTCCAGTTGCTGAAATCCCAGAGGAACCTGGAGTTCCAATCTGCCACCTGATTCAATTTGCCTGGCAGGTACTCTGCTACCACATTGATCCTGCGGTCTAGGCAAAAATGCCAGAACTCTTTCACAATGTTGGCTAACATCTTCGATCTCGTCCCCCCCAGGCGGTTGATGTAGCGAACCGCTGAGACGTTGTCCATTCTGAGAAGGATGCAACAATTCCCCTTGAGAGGAGAGATCGATTTGATGGCAAAGGAGCCCGCTAGCAGCTCCAGGCAGTTGATGTGCAATCACAGCTCGTCGGCGGACCAATGTCCGCCGGTGGCAAAGTCTCCACATCGAGCGCCCCAGCCCCACCTGCTGGCATCAGACTTTATTACTACGTCTGGCGAGGCGCCAAAAATAGCTCGTCCGTTCCAAGCCCCAATATGTTCCAACCACCACTGAAGCTCTTCTCGAGCGTCTGGTGACAGAGGGATCAGATGGTCGTAAGGGAACCCTTTTTGAAGATAAAAAATCTTCAGGCGCTGTAGCGCCCTGTAGTGAAGCGGTCCGGGGAAAATGGCCTGAATGGAAGAGGCCAAGAGGCCCACAATTCTCGCTAGCACCCTCAAAGAGATCATCTGCTTGGACAGGGTGGACGTGATCTCTCGCTTGATGGACCTGATTTTGGACATGGGCAGGAGTAGTTGCACAGATACTGAGTTGATCTGAAACCCTAGAAACTCTATCTGTTGACTTGGGGTAATCATTGACTTCTTGAGATTTATCACAAACCCCAACTCCTGCAAAAGGGACGTTGTCCATTGTAAGTGCAGCAGAAGCGTGGGCACGTCCTGCGCCAGGAGCAGCATATCGTCTTGGTAGATGATCAACCTTACCCCCATCTCCCTCAACCGAGTGGTCACTGGCTTTAGTAGTTTGGTAAATACCCAGGGCGCTGAAGACAGGCCGAAGGGGAGAGTGCGATATCAGAACCATTGCTCTTTCCATTGGAACTGCAGGAATTTCTGATGGGAGGGGCAAACTGGCACCGTAAGGTATGCGTCCTTGAGATCCAGGCGCACCATCCAGTCGTGTTCCAGAAGGATGTCTCTTAAAAGATGGATTCCCTCCATCTTGAAGTGCCTGTACATTACAAATGGGTTGAACTCTCTGACATTGAGTACCAGTCTCTGGCCACCTCCTTTCTTTTGGACCAAGAAGACGTTGCTGCAAAACCCTTTGGGAATGAAGGGCCCTACGGCAATAGCGTGCTTGGCCAAAAGCTCTTGAAGCTCGGAGTCTATAAAAGCTTCTTCTTGTAGGGAAAAACGGAGAGGCTGAGGGGGGTGTGTCTGATTCGGGGTCTGCACCAACTCTATCTGATACCCCTGGACCGTGTGCAGGATCCAAGCATCCGAAGTCAGCTGAGTCCAGCTCGCTACAAAGTGAGACAATCTGCCCCCGAGGGGAACCATAGGTAGTAGTTGAGAACTTACCAGAGGACTGGGTGTCAAAACTCTTGTATCCTCTATTGACACCCCTGTTGAATCTGCCACGGAATCCGCGAGACCCGCTGGGGTAGAACCCCGCTTGCTCCGGTTCCTGCGTGTATCCCCTGCGTCGAGGGGCGAAACCTCGGTGAGGACTGGGGTTAGAGTAGCGGCCGGTCGCGCGTCCTCTGCCATGTCCGGCCCTACCAGAGACCTGATGGAACACTCGCTTGAGTGAGGATTGAGATTTGTCCAATGAAGCAAAGGTGCTGACGAACTTCGCTATGTCTTTGACAAACTTGTCTCCGAATAGTTGCCCTTCAGGAAGAGGGCCCGGCTCAGCAGTTGCTAGATCCACCAACTGCGGATCAATTCTCAGGAGGACGGACTAGCGGCGCTCGGAGGAGAGAGCGCAATTAGCGTTACCCAGTAGGCAGATGGTTCTCTGGGTCCATCCCGCTAGGACATCAGGATGAATGGCCGCCCCTGTTTCCTGCGCCTGCAAAGCAAGTTCAAGGATCTTAGCTAGGGGACCCGCTACGTCCAGGACCTTGTCCTGACACGCCCGTAGGGCGCGATCTATACCCTTCTTGGGGTCCTTCTTATACTTCTTAAGAAAGGTGGTCATGGAAGAATCTATCTCGGGCGTGAGGGCCACCTTATGTGCCAGGTCTGGGCGGGGGCATTCAGATTTTAAGCGGGCCCTAACCTCTTTATCAAAGCTCTTTCTGAGGTGCGCCTGCATGTAGTCTGCTACTGCTGAGGGCGGAGCCCAATCGGCGGATCGGGGATGAACAATGTCTGACGGGTCAAAAAGGAAGGGGGTGGCGGGGGCAGGGGGGGAGGCAGGGTGCTTGCGCTTTTTGGCGCGCTTGCGCGGTCTGGACTCTTGCGAGGAATCAGTATCGGTACCCGCATCCGTGGTAGTAATCAAGACTGGGCTAGGGGGCGGAGGAGGGAGATCAGGGACATCAACTACCGCCTGTTCTTTAGATTTATAGAGCGATGAGTAAACTGAAGCATGTGGCCATGTATGATCAGCTGGAATGGCGGGGGAAGGGGCCGAGTCAGGGATGAGGGAAGGGGCAGGTTTCCCTGTAGCTAGTTGCTCTAAGCGCTGGGAAATAGGCAAGAGGGCAGAGGAGAGTACTTTATCTAATTTAGCATCAAATGTTTTATCAATGATATCCTCCATGGATTCTTCATAATAATAATCCTCTCCCTGGAGGTCCTCACACGCAGCCACCTCCTCCTCGTAGACGTCACAGTCAGACATATTGGCCACAGAACGTGGAATACCTCACAAGCCCAAAGGGCAGCTTAATTATCCAGCCCAAAGTCCTCCAGAAAACCAGGGCGTCGGTTGGGAGCAAAGCTGGGGCAGAGGGGGCCAACAAGGTACCAAATATCCCTGTCCAACAGGTCTTATAAAGGGTATAAACCCTAAAGCCTACTGCAAGCAGAGATTACAAAAATTATATAAAGTCCCCTGCAGCCACTGCTGGGCTGTCAAGGGTTAATTGTCTTAGGACTTGCCAAGCGTGCGTGCGCGATGTCAGCAATTATATTTTAAGGCCCGGTACCGGTTCCAACCTCTCACCTGCTGCGTTGAGAAAAACCTCCCGTTTCAGCCCGGGAGAGGCGTCAGAAACCAGCTGTATGCAACGGGGCCGCACGCGTGCACTGACGCGTGCAGGCTCCCGAGACACACGTCGGCTTCCCGGCTGGGATTCCGACCTGCGTCTCACTCCCGCGGGGGGGGACAGATCCCCGCAGTGCACGGAAAACGTACTGAAAGGCACCACACCGCAAGCGGAATCGGGGCAAGTCCAAATTAGAAGGTTAAAGCAGCGCAACACGCGCTGAAATAGGCTATTTAAAATATGTACAATCAAACCTACGCGCGCGCGCGCGCGCGCGTCCCTGAAATACAAGGCAACAACGAGCAGTGCTAAAAAGACAGTCGATAGACCCAGTAATATGAAAACATCACACAAATATGAAAAACACTGTTAATTAAGACACAATTGTTCAATAAAGCAATGAGGCACTTATCTTGACTGCGGAGCAGCAAAGAAAGAGGAAGCCAAGATGGTGCCTCAGTGTTTTATCATATGTAAAGCATTACTATTGGTTGTGTTAAGGAGGCATGGTTCAAAGCCTCATGGGTAATGAAGTTTTTTACTATGTTACTTTGTTCTCATTGGCTGCTGTGAGTCAGTAAAGAAATTGAGAAAGCATAATCAGAAGCCTCCGGTCCTGCTATAGAATCCGCTTACCAGCATTGCTGCAGTTACGGAGTGTCCTGGGCGCAGCTACCGAGCCATCATGTGTGCACATGTTCAAGGTAATTCCTTGTTGAGCGAGCAGGTCTACAGAGCCATCCTGAGGGCAGCCATGGAACCATCGTATGCGCAAATCTTCAATGTAATTCCTTGTGGTGCAAGCCGGTACTTCAGGGTATCTGCACTTTTCTGGCATTCATTGTATGTACTATTCATGCATCTGCTGAGGTAATTTTTGTGTTTCTGTTACTTCATACTTCACGGAGCCTGCATTCTTTTGTGAATGAACAAGTTTGCGGGGAAGTTGAAGTTTGTTTTACTTTAGTTCCTTGTGCAATTTTGTGACTAATCTAACGGTCATCATGGCTAGTGGTAGTCAAATTCAAAAACCTCCACATTTTTTAATGAGTCCTGGTAAACCTACTTTAGAGTGGAAAAGATGGTTCAGAGCTTTCCAGAATTATTTGACTGCCATAGATGCCGGTTAATACTCACCCATCAAGATGTTTGCTTTAATGTTTAATCTGTTGGGAAATGAAGGACAAAGAGTTTTTGATCATCTTCCGGAAGTGCAACCACCGGGCGAGGATGCTGGAGAAGCTGGAGTTTTGAATGTATTTGTGGAAGTGGAGTAAAGATTGTCTAATCAATTTTCTGAGGAGCCCAGTGTCACCTTAGAATGCTTTGATTTTTATTCCCGCAAGCCAGACTCAGTTGAATCATTAGATCAATATGTTGCAGCTTTGACAATTTTAGCTAGTACTTGCAAGTTTGAGAATGTAGTTGCTCAACATATACAGGACCAAATTGTGTTGAATTGCTATATAAAAAAGTACAGGACCATTTATTGTGCTGTACTAATCCTTCTCTGGAACAAACGATAAAAATAGACAAGGGCATAAAGCGATCTCTGAAATCTGTTTACATTTTGGAAAATGCTGGTGAATCTGAGAAGTCTGACAAAGTGAATTTTAGTTTGGCAAAAAGCAGGATACAACTAAAATGGGAAACACTTTGTTACATGGTGGTGCCTGTTATAGATGTGGTTCACGTTATCATTTAGGTAACAACATAAAGTGTCCTGCTCAAGGAAAGAAGTGCAGTAAATGTAATAAGGTTGGGCATTTCATGAAAGTGAGTAAAAGTGTGCGCATGGGTGTCAATGTAAGTTGTGTGTCTGAAGTGAAACAACAGGAAGTTAGTAATTTCGATTGTCATGATGTTGCGAATATTTCCACCAATACTATTTTGACGGTGGGTGTAAATGTGGATACGGGTGACATGGCTAGTAAAAATGGTCCATACTGTGATGTGAGTATTGGAGGGGTCATGGTGAATAATATGGTGGATTCTAGTTCACCTGTGACATAGTTGTCAGAAGAATCTTTCAAGGCTTTATGGAGAGATATGCATGTTAGTGTACCTGATATTAGAGTGGTGGCCTATGGTGACACTGAGATTGAGACCTTAGGTTTTTTTGAGGACAGTTTGAATTTTCAGGACAGAATCATTTATACTAAAATCTATGTGGCTGTGAAAGGAAAGGATATTCTAGGATGGATCGATCAAGGGAGCTTGGGACTGATATTGAGGCCTGGTACACGTACCCCTATCGTGTTGGTTGATGGTGTGTGTGATAGCGTTTGTGATGTGGGTGTTCTACCAAAAACATATCCACAGGTTTTTGAAGAGAAGATTGGTGTAGTGAAGGGGTTGGAGCACAAAATTGTGTTAAAACAGAATGTTACGCTGGTGGTGCACAAGGATTGTGAGGTACCTTTGTGTGTCAGAGAAGAGTTGGGGAAACGTCTTGACCAACTGTGTGCTAATGGGATTATTGAACCTGTGAATGCGGCTGAGTGGGTAAGTGCTGTGGTTATTCCTAAAAAAGAGGAAATATTTGTTTATGTGCAGATTTACGCACATTAAGCAAAAATATTGTTGTGCATTGCCATCGGTTACCGAAAATTCATGAGGTGTTGACAACTTTAGGAGGGGCAAAGTATTTCAGCAATATAGACCTGAAAATAGCGTACCATCAAGTGGTTCTGAAGAAACAGTCTTAAATTTTAACCATATTTATAACTCTTTTTGGAGCATTTAAATACTTGCATCTACCATTTGGCCTAGCATCTTCTGCTAGTGTATTCCAGAAACTAATGTATTGTTTGTTCAAGGATATTCATGGAGTACAAGCCTTCCAGGATGATATTTTAATTTTTGCTAAAGCAATTGAACAGCACAATAAGATTTTAGATAAGATTTGTCCATTTTGTGTGATTTTGACATAACTGTATCACGTGACAAATGCACATTTTTAACCAAATCTGTGGACTATTTGGGGCACTGTATAACATCAGAAGGTGTGGAACCCAAGGATGATTTAATCAAAGCCTTGAGGAATATACCATTCCCGCAGAATAAGGATGAATTAAAGTCGCTTATTGGGTTGTGCGATTATTATGCTAGGTTTTTGAGCGGGTATGCCACCCTCATGGAGCCTTTAAAAAAACTATTGAGGAAGAAGAAAACATTTGTTTGGGAGAGTGAGCAGAAACAAGTGTTTGATTAAATAAATAGAATGCTTGCTAATGTGCTAGCGCTTAAAATGTTTGTGAGTGGGGCTACTTGTAGCATCTCAGCGGATGCTAGTGCTGTAGGTTTAGGTGCTGTTATTTGTCAAAGGGTTGGTTCTGAGGAACATAGATAGCTTTTGCTTTGAAGATTTTCTCTGAGGTTGAGAAGAAGTACAGCACGATAGAGAGAGAGCCAGCGACTTGTGCGTGGGCCATTGAAAAATATAAAACTTATGTTTGGGGTACAAAGTTTGTCTTATGTAGCGATCATAAACCTTTGATGTATCTGCTGGATGACAAAGGGTGGTCTGCAGCTTCTTCCAGACTTATTCGTATTTTGTCTAAATTACAAGAATACAACTTTGAAATTAGATACACACCAGGAGAAACAATACCTATGCTGATTGTTTATCTAGGTTGTCCTTGGAAGAAGTAACAGAAGAGCCAGTTGGTTTGGAGTGTGTTGTCGCGGGTGTCGATGTAGCAGAGGTATGTCAGGGAACCGTCAGTGAAGGGGAATGGAGCAAAGCATGTGCAGAGGATCTAATTTTATTGAAGGTGATTGAGTATGTCAGGAAGGGGTGGCCAATGCTAAAGCATTTACAATTGGAATTGCATTGTTATGGCCAAATAGCATCTCAGCTCACGGTGGAATCTGGGATTTTATTAAGATCTGGTAAGTTTATTTCTCCTAATAGATTGAAGTCTATGATTATCAGATTAGCACATTCTGGACTTTTGGGTACCACGTCCACTAAGAAAATTTTAAGGCAACAATTTTGGTGGCCTTATATGGACAAACAAGTGGAGGAGTTTCTCGATAAATGTGAAGAATGTTTACTTTCCAACAAACACTGGTAGGAAGTTCTTTCGTACCTACTCCTTTTCCTGAGTCTCCATGAAGCAAATTAGCATTGGATGTTTCTGGATCTATTTCCCAATTGATGGAAGACACTAAGGGGCCGATTCCGATCTCGTTCGGAAGCTCACCGAACGGGATTCGCCCGGGAAATATACGAGCCGGGCGCGTTTTTTCCGACCGACTCGTACAGCTGTCCGAACGAGCTAGTACGATGCGATTGCACGCGTTGTGTCCGACCGACTCGTTTCCGGGTCTGAACCGCTCCGACCGACTCGTACGGAAACGAATCGCACCACGCAATGGAGACATTACCCGACCGAGCCAGTACGATGCGCGCTTCGAACAGCCCGACCGACTCGTACCGTCCGGCTCCAAAGAGCTGTCGGAGCCGGACTTCGGGGGTCCGTGTCGGACCCCCTTCACCCGTAGCCTTACGAGTCGCACACAGGGGGACCCAAGGGTCCCCTACACATGCATGTACGGTGCGGGTTGCACCGACGCGCACCCACTGTAGGGGGCGCCCTTGTCCAAGACGTACCCATTCAGTCAATGGGAGCCCATGTACGCGTCGTACGACCGGCTCCCATTGACTTCTATGGGAATCCGACCAAATCGAGTCCGGCAGCACACGGACGCATCGTACTGCCCCGGTCGGACTGCAGGAGTCCGGCTCGGTCGGAAATCTCTCCGGGTCCGGCTCGGTCGGAGAGATTTCCGTCCCAGATCGGAATCGGCCCCTAAGTATATGGTTGTACTGATTGATTATTATTCTAAATGGGTTTAATATGAATTTGTACTTGAGGTCAGTACTCAGATGGCTATTGAGGTTCTTAGCAAAGTTTTTGCATTGGAAGGCAACCCTTTAATATTGGTCACTGATAATGGAGTGCAATTGGTGTCAGAGAAAATTGAGGTCTTTCTTAAAAACAGAGGAATTAAACATTACACTGTGGCTCTTTACAGTCCTAGCGCTAATGGGGCCATTGAGAGGGTGAATAGGTTGCTTAAAGAGGGAGTTCTAACTGCTCTCACTTGTGCTGCAAATGTTGAGGAATTTTTAAGAAATAAGGTGTGGGCTTATCACAATACGCCTCACTCTGTCACCGTGGTTTCCCCTTTTTCGTTACTGAGGGGTAGGGATGCCAGCACAGGTTTGTTGCCTACGTGGTTGGACGGTAAAGCACCCTCAAGAGAAAGACAAGAGCAAATGACTAGTGATTAGCTCAGGTTGAAAGTTGAAAGGTCTCAAAGCAAGATGAAACAGTATCATGATCAAACTCAAGGTCTAACTAACATCGGAATTAAGGTGGGTAGTTGGGTTATGTTACATAACATGAGACCCAAGAGATCAAAAGTGGATTTTCATTATAATGGTGCATTTAGGATGTGTAAAGTAGCTTGTACTTCGGTACAATTAATGGATGCACATTGGTGGTCAAAAAATAATTTGATTCTTTTACAGGATTTTCAAAAGAGCATTATTACTAGGATATTAGGTATTCCTGGGGATACTTTATTTCCTGTAGGAGTTCTGCAGGAGTGTGAACTTTCAAAACAGGATAATGCGCTTCATGATGATCAGCATAATGCACAATATAGTGAATTGAAATCTTCATCTTTTTTTTGTTCTTTTGATGTCACTACAAGTTATGGAGGAAATCAGGAGGGTCTGTCTCTTGCATACTCTAATAATGAGAAGGGACCCGTAGATGAAAGGAATTTTATTATTACTACCAGATGTGGACGTGTATCTAGGAAACCAAGTTATTTATAAGAATTTGATGTATACATTATTTTTTATTTCGATTTGTTGCAGTGGAGGAATGTTTTATCTTGCAATTATGTTTTCTCTCATAGGTTACGTTCCATTTATATTTGAGTGAGTTGTCATACTTATTTAACATGCCGGAGTTTCTCCTTGTGTATTATAATTTATTCTGTGTTCATTTGTAGGAGGGGAGATGTTGTATCACTGGAATGTTAGGGAGATGTTGTATCACTGGAATGTTAGAGCTCGAGTGTGCTATGTTAGAGCTCGAGCGTGCTGTGTAATTGGTTGCATTCATGCATTCTGGCTCGGACATTCGGGGTCGAGTCAGTTGACATTTGGAGCCAGTCAGCAGGGATGCAAGCTGATGGGCCGCCTTTAATGCTTACAAATTGTCTTAATAAATACACATTTTCTTACCTGAGCCTTCGGACTGTTTATTACACCTCCCACAAAAAAAATGGAGGTAGAGAATTTAAATAACACCCCAGAAAATAATGTTAAATAAAATTATTTAAAGTTGTAAAAATATAAATAAATATAATTTATTGAAAACATTATTTATGAAAGAATAAGGAAAAAAGTACATACTGATTTTTTAATGTTAAAAATAGAATTTCCTATTATGATTTAATGTAACTTGTATTAAAATATAGCAAAATTAATTTTAGTTAATCCTATACACCACTTCTAATTATTATTATTGTTAGTTTGTTATTTATTATTAATGCATATAAACATATTTTTTCTCTTTAGGGTGGAAATTTATTTTTCATTGAAACTTTGGACAAATAATTCAAATTTAACGTAATATATTTCCATTTATTGAAGTTTTAATTAAAAATTAAGTTAATGGTGCTGTAGCATTTTTAAGAAAATAAAATCTACATTTAAAATATACATACAATTAATTATTATATTTAATATAAAAATATTTTAGAATAGAATAATTTCCAAATTGATAGTAAATGATGACTGATATATGTTGTAAATCTTCATGGAAAAAAAATTGCTAGAATTGGGCATCATGCGCACATATGAATAATATGTGGATTCACTACAGGTCCTGTGTAGCATTTTGAAGAAGCATTATCAAAGAAGCACACTATTTGAAACACCTGCAGCACAAAACAGACTGATTTAGGTGCTCTGTTGATCAACAAGAGAGATTTGACCAGAAATCCTGATAAATGGCTTACCCTAGATCTTGAGACATTTAGGCCCTTATTGAGACTTTGGCGGTCCTCCTGCGGCACCGTCATTGCTCTGTCCGCAGGAGGACCACCAAGGCCGTGGTGTGCCTGCCTGCCGGATTCAGAGGTTTTTTTTTTTACGGAGTTTTATCTAGCACGAACTTGACCCGAAGGTATCGGGTATCAGAGCGCTTTACACAAGCACCAGTTGCGTTACAGATGGACACATTCATTTTTGTTAGGCACGGGGAGATTAAGTGATTTGCCCAGAATCACAGGATGTTGCGCGTCCTTTCCGAGACTCGAACACGGTTCCCCAGATTTGAGGTTGACTGCCCTAGCCATCGGACCACATCCTCTCCCCATCCAGGTCGGGCGGGTGCTGCTGCGGCGGTCTCATGGCAGTGGTATGTTAGGCTCTAGAGAGTACATCAGGGTGGGAGAGGCTGTGAAGAGGCTGCGGACGACAACCCGCAGGGTGGAGAGACCATCAGGAGCCAAGGGAGAATACTCCACTACAAGGCTAAGAGTAGTGGCCGGGAGGGCAAAAAAACTTCTGGTGGTGTGAGTTTGCCACCAGGAGGAAAAGGAGCCCAGGTTTTTGAAAATCATCCCTACGGGGCTGGAGAAAACAGTATGGGAAATCTGGTCCTCCAGGGAACTGGGCGGAGAATGGAGCGAGTAGTGCTGTGTTACAAATTTCTGTACTTCCCCCAGGGAGTGCCATGACCCGGAGGTTGGTGCA
Source organism: Calotriton arnoldi (assembly GCA_963921515.1). Lineage (NCBI taxonomy): Eukaryota > Metazoa > Chordata > Amphibia > Caudata > Salamandridae > Calotriton > Calotriton arnoldi. Next base: position 1,722,502 of record CAWUFW010002450.1, read on the forward strand.
ACCTCCTTTTTCATAATGCTTATGGGGAGGGGTGTGTGAGGAGTCCCCTGCCTTAGCAAATCAAACCCTGGGAACCCCATCTCCTGTGGCCCTACATGAGAAAAGATCTCCTAGGGAACTCCATCTCCTCGGACAGAAACCAGAAGAATAGCGCACCGCACTCCTATGAGTTTAGTGTGCATCCCCTGCTCCCATGCCCACGACTGAAGGCAGTGAGGTGCACGCCACACCACTGACCGGGAAGACAACAGTAGGAAAAAAGTGATGCTGGCACAGAAGCAGTGGCAGTCAGGCGGGACGAAACAATACATTTCCACAAAGTGGTGAAGCTGCTTATTAGATATTCACAATGGCTTACCACATTTAGCCCTGAGGTGGGCTCAAAAATTTGCATAATGCTGCTTATGGTTCCCCAGGAAGAGCAAGAGCAACATCAATGATTATTAAAGTGTTTTGGGCGCTTAAAGGAGTGCAGCACCCCCCAACTGAGCATCCCACATTATTTGACCCAAATGTCACCCTAAGTTCCCCACGGGGTTATATTGATCCCCCAAGGAGAAGTTAAAGAAATCCTAGATCTTGATAGGATTGGATGAGATTAATTCAAGCATTCCATCCATCACTTTTTTGTATACTTCAGTGTGTCACCCCGGGTAGGATGGGTATGCCCAGACGTGAGTCCCGTGCACGCTGTGTCATTGGAACCAAGCTATACCTGGCTGACGAGCTCTAATAAGAGCAAAACTGGCTGCTTGTGTTCTAGTTCAGGGAGGGCCTGGCAGGTTGGGCCTGGCAGGTTGGGCTGGACTGTTCCGATTAGAGCAGGGTCAAGACTAATTTGTATATGGCTGGGTTCAGACTAAGGTGGCATTCCATCATTGCTTTTTGTATACTTCTCTATGTTTGGTCAAGCAGAGCTGCACATTTCATAGAAGCAACAAATTCACATCACTGAAGAAAACTACAGAACATTTTATGAGGACCCCATCTTCTCTTCAAGCTTACAGGATTGTAAATTAGCATAAGTCTTTAATTCATCAATGACTAACAGGTTAATTCGTTTACATTTCCATATGTAATTATGCCAATGTGAAGCTGTCAAGATATGCTTCTTGGTTTTTAATTGTGCAATTTAACTGCCCTGAATACTCATAGGTAAAAACCTGGGTAAAAACACTAAAACCCACACACTGACTATCTTTTGTGCCTCATTGAAAAACTGCTTTATGTTTATCAGATCTCATTCTATATGATATGCTCATGCACCTATTCAATCAGTCAAACTTCAGACTTTGTGCCTAGTCATTATTACTATTTACATTTCTATATTTCTCATCAGTGTACTGTAATTTGATTGACTGCTCTAATACTTTTAATGCTGTCCTGAAATTCCGTAATTAGTGACTGGGCGAGTTTCATGGTTGTTGCATGGTACTGTTAGAAATCACTGACCTCTTCTTAGCATTTCTTATTTCACATAAGATTGTCTTGCCTTTTTAGTTTTTCAGGGAAATCTGGTGCAAGTACAGATTACATTGCAAACAGGAGCTTTTGGAGGATATACATTTTGTGCTTCCTGAATTGTTTAGGTAGTTGGGCCGTGCAGACTTCATGACTCCATGAGCAGGCATATATGGCATCAGTAGACAAAGTACTCTATCATCCCTAAGGGCAGACCAAACAACTAGACTCTTCTATTCTGGTAGCCATGTTCAGTCTTACAGACACTGTGGCTTCTAGAGAAAACAACTCTTCTTTGCTTCTTAGTTTAGTGAGGCTCTTGATGAAAGGTTATACTACATAGATGGAAGCCCAGCTTAGCATTTCTTTTTTTCTTACCCCCACTCAGTGTACACATCTTATATGTGCTAGGTGCTTAATAATGCTGTAAACATTAATTTCTGTTCTACAGGTTTTGTCTGATGACTGGCTAATCATGCTATTCATCAACATATTTCTTTTTATATTTTTTATATTAGCTACCCTTTCATTAAAAATGTGAACTGATAAATCTATAAGGCATTATTGTAAACTTCTTTAAATAAACAATGACTGAGAATTTTCCATTTTATGGTTTGCCCCACTGGGTTCTGTAAATCCCTGTTTTAGTTCAAAACTGTGTTATCATAAGTTATTTTCATCCTTTCACACCCCCTATTAACATCGGGGGGGGGCTGTCTACTTCTTCAATGAGGTATAATTTATAGCCTGGTTTTAATCCTCAGGTTGAATATTAACTTTCCTTAAAGTGTTAAAATTATGTTAGCGATTTATAAAGTGCCTGGTTACGCCAATTTGGAGTGTCCCCACGCTGGATTCCAACTGAGAGCCTGGTGAAATGGCCAGTCAGGTACAGATTACTGACCTAAGATTTGTCTGAAAAAACAAGTTTTCAAGTTTTCCTGAATAGGATTTCATAGGGTTCCAGTTTAAGATTCAAAGGGAGAGTGTTTCAGAGTCTGGTAGCCAAGACACTGAGGGGCATATTATCAAGAAACGGCGTTAAAATTAACTGCCGCTAAAGCGGCGATAATGGGCTTGATAATATGCCCTTGAGAATACCAATAGAAGCCCATGTTCTGGTGTCAACATGGGCTTCTATTGGAATTCTCCAGGGCATATTATCAAGCCCATTATCGCCGCTTTAGCGGCAGTTTTCTGCCGCTAAAGCGGCGATAATTTTAACGCCGTTCTTGATAATATGCCCCTTTATGAGCTACCACCCACCCGCACTCTATGGGTTTTAAGGATCACTGTCTGAGCAGGCTCTGAAAATCTGAGGCTTTGTCCAGGAAGATAAGGTCTGATCAGAGGGAAGAGGTAGCGAGGTCCTTTCTGATTTAGAATTCTACAGGCAAAGCATAATGCTTTGAAGGAGATTCTATCCTCAATGGGAAGCCAGTGGAGGTTAGTAGAAGCTGTGCCAATAGATTAACATCTTGGAATGTTCAGGAGCATACATGCAGCAGCATTTTTAACCCTCTGCAGCATTTTCAGCCTGCCCTTGGAGGTCTGTAGATAGAGCATGTTGCAGTATTCAATATGTGATACCACAAGTGCTTGAATTACAGTTCTTTTGGCTGAATCAGGCAGGAACCCTCGGATTTTTTTTAACATCATTAGTATTCCAAAGCAGGTTCCAGCAAGTGCAGAAATCTGGTTGTTGAAAGACAAAGTGGCATCAAACCAGATGCCAAAGTTTTTTACCTTTGGTTTGGGAGTGGGCATAGGGCCTAATTCATTCAGCCACCAGGCAGTAGACCATAAAGATGGTTGCTTTCCTACTACCAGGATTTCAGTTTTGCCTGCATTTAATCTAAGGCAGTTGGAATCCATCCATTTGGCCAGATCTACTAGACATGCCTTAAAATCAGCTGTGGCTTTGCCATTGTCCTGTGACAAAGTTATAATCAATTGGGTGGCATCGGCATAAAATACTAATTAAACGCCGTGGCACTAAATTACTTCCGCAAGGGGATGCAGATTGAATATAAAGATATACACATTGAATAAGGTCGGACTCAGGGCTGAGTCCTGTGGCACTCCTTGATGCAGAGGCAGTATGTCAGAGGTAGTATGTCAGAGGTATAGGACTGCTGAAAAACTTAAAAGGCCCAGCCTTGGAGAAAATCCACAATCCAGCTAAGTGCGCATCCCCCCACATAGAGCCTCCAAAGCCGTTCTAATAACAAACCATGGGACACAGTGTTGAAGGCTGCACTTAAGTCAAGCATGACTAAGGCTGCTGTCTTGCTCTCATCGGCAGAGAGCTGCAATGACTCTGAGGCAAATAGAAGGGTCGATTCCGTGCTAAAAAGTGGTCTAAAACCAGATTGGGACTCATGAAGTAGTTCCTTCTCTTCAACAAAATTCACCAGCTGCTGGTTGACATACTTTTCGGCAACTTTAGTGAAGAAAGGTAGCAAAGATATTGGTCTGAGATTCTATGACTTGGAAGGATCTAATGAAGGTTTTTTTAAGAGATGCACTACCATGGCGTGTTTCCAGTCCAATGGTACACACCCAGTGGAAAAAGACAAATTTAGTAGGTTACAGAGCAGGGGGGCAATGGTCTCCATACCGCGTTCTAGTATAGTGGGAGAGGCCGGGTCAAGTGGAGATCCAGATTTCACTTTAGAGAGTAGAGCGTAAGTCTCGCCCACTGGTATAGTCTTTAAGCTAGGAAGACCACCAGATGGGGTGGATGGTGGTTGTTCAGGTATGGAGAACTGGACATTTCTGGTGCTTTCTGGAAAAGATGCATAGATGGTATCTATTTTCTCTCGAAAGCACTGTGCAACCTGATCACAGTAAACAGCAGAAGGGGAAATTGCCACCGAAACTCATTCCAAGGAATGCAGTGACTTACAAACTGAAAGAGCTCGCTAGAAGAATTCTTTGACAGCTCAATCTTCTGAGCAAAAAAAGGGGCTCGAGTGCTCCTCAATCATTTATGATATTCTTTCAGAGCATTGAGATAGGTATTTTTATCATCTATATTATAGTTTTGATGCCAAAGGCATTTACAAGCCTTTCTCAAGGCCGAGAGTTCCTCCAAAAACCATTTTGCAGTAGGTTTGGAGCGTGTGCTAATAATCGATTTCATAGGTGCTAAAGAATCCAGAGCATTGTTAATCCAAGTTACTGCTTGACGATTGGTGATATGAGGACAAGCATTAAGTTCTGGGGTTTCATTATTCAAGACTGCGGTAAAGGCTGATGGAATGATCAAAGACCATTTACGTGCTCTACTCGCATGGGCTTTACGAGTCATAGTGGCCAAGGAGGTACCATAAATCTAGAAGGGAATAATGTAGTGATCAGACCATGCAATGGGGATGGGAGAGGCAACATCCACCAGCGTAGAGTTTGAGAAAATTGGATCAAGAATATGACCATGGGTATAGGTGGGAGGTTGCACTAGCTGGTTGAAATGCAACAGCTCAAGGTCTTCATTCAGACGACCTACTGAGTGACATCTTTCATCTCCAAAATGTATGCTAAGGTCCCCTAAAATTAGAAAGTTCAGGTGTCGACTGGCATAAGATGGTATGATGTCCATTAGAGCATTAGTGAACGTAAGGGCTGGGCCAGGTGGACGGTAGATGAGAAAACCTGTTAATGCACAGCTACTTGTAAGAGATAAGGTGAAAAAAGCTGCCTGACAACTAGTAATCTTAAGCTCTGAGAGGCTGCAGTGCAAATGTCGATTAAAAATCACTGCGAGCCCACAGGCCCTTTGGTTCGGTCGGTCGAGTCTCAAAATGGCATAATCCTGAGGTGCAGCATTAAGAATGTCGGGTGCTGATTGGACATTAAGCCATGTTTCAACCAGGAATAGAGCAGCTGGCGGATGAGAGATTATTAAGTCCGCAATCTCATGCTTATGTTTAGGTAGAGAGCGTCAATTTAATAAAAAGAACTGATTGAAAATTGTACTGGAAATATCGTTCTTACCTTCCAACGTCCTCGTAGAGGATGTGGCAAAAGAGAAATAACACCTCCTGCAGGGGCTAAAACTGCTCTCTACATTGAGGGAATGGCAGCAGTGTTTGTTAATTGCTGGGGCATATGAAAGTATTTCGCTTTTTGAGTAGCTCAGGACTTCTGGAATGAGACAGGCAGGGGTCCAGGCGCGGACGGGCGCAGACAGGCTTGGCTTTGGTGCGCCAGCAGCGCGTCCGTGAAGCTGCCATAAATTTATAGCCCACCTCCAAAAGGGCGTGGCTTGTCATTGATAATGAGGGGGCAACGAAAGCAGCACTCCTCTTCAATCAGGAAGGCTCCCCTCCCAGAATGGAGCTACCAAGAAAATTTGCAGAATTAAAATAACAATTAAAAATCAAAAGTGAGAAAAGTAAAACATAAACACATTAAAAAGCTGTTGGGGCCGTCCTAAGATGGCTGTCAACCGGGACAGGGAGCCAGACACCTCCCAGCGCCTAATGCGCTACAAGGAAAGCAAAGGAGGGGTGAGGTTAGTAACCTCCAACAGAGTAAGTTAGGCGTCACCACACTTGGCAGAGAAGAATTGATTGGCTGGATTGGTTTCATACAAGTCCTAAGGGTTTAATAATGGATGTAGAGGCATAGTGCATTGTGTGCTCTTTTTCTATTGCCTTTGAGAAGCAGGCGTTGCAGTTTCTCGTTGCTTGGGACTTTCAAGATTACTGAATACGTCTGCACCCTGCATCCCGTGATGCTGCCTTTCAGCTGCGGCCTCAACTGGTCCAACTTCTTTTTTCTTGCTGCAGCTGCCTTACTGTTCTGCCTTACGTTTCTGTGGATATTCGAAGGCTACTCAACTTTCGCTTCTGTTTGACATAGCCTGATTTCAAGGGTCCTGTTTGTTATCCAGGGCTACTCAATGGCTGCAAGACGACCTAGGATTGCTTTGATCAAAAATGAGTGGCTGCGACTCATGGCTTTGTCTAGCATGGAGCATTGAGCAGCCAGCGGCCAGTAACCAACAGAGCCCAAGATACCAAAAAGGCTATATTCTGTACCCAGCTCACATCCATGCTCCCACTTGGCACAACTATTTGAATCCAGTAGACAAGCATGGTTGCAGTGGGTAGCAAGGGTTTGGTAGGCGCTCGGCAGTGCTCCGGAGTTCAGTGGAACTGTGGAGCTCTGAGGGAGCGTAGTGGGAATCGTCTCATGCTGAGTGAGCCCCTAGTGACCGGAAATTTGAAGTAAGACAATAGCTAATAGCTAATGTAAAAATCCAAATTCAAGACAAAACAAAGCAAAACAACAACAAAGTGCGGCACAATGTTAGCGTTAAGAAGTGAAAGTTGAAGTTGGTAAAAGGGCATATTGACACAAAGATATTGGTAAAGGTTGGACTATGGCACCATCACTTTGATTGTCCCTGGCAGTATTTGTTAATAGCAAAGAAATGGAAAGCAGACTCCTAGAGAAACTATAGTGCCCAAAAACTCTTGACAGTCACACAATACTTAGAGTCCTGTGAGTGGAGAGTATAAGCATATAAAGTTGCTGGACCGGCAAGGCAAGTCAAGTTCCATCCTGTTCAGGAAAGTGCCACAAAAGTGACTGGGTTCAATTGTGCATCCAGTGGGTGAGCTCCTGTGTCCCATGGAAACAGAAAAGTCCCTTGCAAAAATATCAGGATCATGTGTTGAGCCAAAGAATATAACAGTGTAACAGTTGACCACTGAAAATAAGTTAAAACAAATATTCATAAAAGTGAATTCAAAATTCAAGTTTATTCAAAATTATTGATTAAAAAGTTTTGTTGAAAAACTAGACATAAATTAAGCATATCAAATAAAAACAATACATGAATTGCAACACACAGTGTTGAAGATCATAAACATGAAGAAAACTACACAAAAACAGTCGACACGGCGTTTCGGTATAACTTGATAAAAAACACCTTCTTCAGGACAGAGTTTTCTGTAATAATTAAAAAAATTTTTTTTTGCACATTTCATATCTCATAAATGTCTAGTCATAGGAGGTAAACATTGCAGTGAAAAGGTTTAGTAGAGCAAAAGTTACACTGAAAAGATGCAAATATAATACTATATTATAAATCATCAAAACAAATTTAATTTACAAACAATTTGGCTTCACAATCTCTTAAGATTTTTTTTGAGACAACACATGATCCAAGTTTATGTTATGAAACCTACCTAAAAATATTAAGCTGTTACTTGATCTACTTATGGGAACGGAACTTTCTTCAGGATGTGGATAAAACGGGAAAGTATCTATGAATAAGACAAATTCGATTGAAAAACACGGGGGGGGGTTTCTACAATCCACCCAAACCAACAAGGCTGATTCATTTTATCTAAAGTTTAGAGTTAAAGTACCTTTTTATATGTTACTATTATTTAATAGTTGCGTTGTGTGGAGCCACCGATGAGAACAAGCATCTAGATTTGTATATACCTTAAAAAATAATTAACACAAATGAATATTTCAACGAGGATGGATTATGTTCACTATATCTGGGAAGTTGGTCTAAGCTTACCAATTAAAAATTGCTTTACGTCAACACAATAGGTACACCGTGATTGTGCCACTACTTTACATGCTTCCGAACTTTTTATCATTAGACGGAGGTAAAGCTAAGAGAGAAAGAAAATATATTAACTAAAAATGAAACAAAGTGACATTCATAAGTTTTAGTGCTCTCCGTGACTCATGTTTTACCTGGTATTATTGCTCTTGTGTTATTGCAACTTGAGAGATAAATTCTGTGGACAACAAGAACATTTTTAAATGTATTAGGTGTTTGGCTTACTAACTCTAAAATGTTTATATATCTTAGTATTAACCGTGTTAATTTTGGTGACCCTCCACATTATATATATTTCTCAGGAGGGCAACGGGGATGCAGATCCCGACACAAATACAAATGTATTCCCCTACAGCTCATGGTTCTGTCAAATAACATAATATTATTTTTACAAAATGAAAACAGACTGTCTTTCCACTAATCCTCTTGGTGTTGCAAAGAAGCTGAATATTTAACCTAATATTATATCTAATAGCGGAAAAGATTACTAGTGAATACAGGGAGTCTATCCCTGCTTAATTCACCTCATAAAGTTAAATTGTGTTTCAAACAACGGTCAGCAAGCGATTCCAATAGGCTAGACCGTTATTTTATGGAAATATGTTATGAACAACTATCCCCCGGCAAATCGATAATATCGCCCTAAGTGCGTTAATTAAGCTTGAATAAGCTATACTCGCTTGATATGTAAATGAGTGAGAGCATAGATGTGGCAATACTAGTTGCTAAATGTCAACATATGGTCAGATCATCAGCCATAATATCAAGCTCAAAATAAAGTGTGAGTGACTCTACTACGTGTTTCTCTCGTACATAATCTACAGGTTATCTCGCTCAATGCAGATTTAATCCACAACATCAAATGTGCTCTGCTGAACATTTAAATGATCAGAGCATATAATGCTCATATATGTTAGCTTGGTGGAATTCATTACGATGGACTGTTTCACTCGTCTACTGGTGCGAGCGAAAAACATGAAGTCGGCAATACTGGTTATTACATGCCGCGAACGAGCAGTCAGGTGTTCCATGCAAGCGAGAAATTAGAACGCCAAACGCTAGGGCTGTAATTTCCTCATGCACGCTTACCTATTAAAATTTCTGCGGCCTCCCTGCTCCAACACAAACGACTTCCGGGTCAGGATATGCACGGACATGACCGGTTACGTGCTTTCAGTATCTTGTGTTTACGTCACGTGATGTGCCGAGCCCGGGAAAAAGTTGCGCATTACCATTTCAAATTCTATACATTTGGAAATTACTATGAAATAATCTAATTTATATTGTATAAAACGAAAAAGACTATAAAAGAAAATGAACAAAAAATTGAAAACTAGAATTAGACGAGTATTAAACTCAGTCTAGTGCTATTAGCTATCGCTATGATCTAGAAAGCGAACATGGCGGCTATCTTTAAAAATGTTTGATGCAACCATAAATCAGTGGGAATCCAAAGCACTTGTAGGGAGCAATTTTCAAATCTATAGGAAAGGTGACTGAATAAATTCCCTGCTACATCAATTTTTATCTCGATGTCCCTGTTTATCATTATATGGTATTTATGGAAAGGCGCGCGTAGCGGCCATCTTTAAGTCTATTACTGACTTATAGTAATATGACTTATATTAATATAGTATAATTTACAATGTCAAAAAGTAAACGATTATGTAATCACAATGAATTGCAAGTAGGTAATGTTCCTTTCAAGTTCACAACCATGACAAAAAAATGCAAATACCATTAACTCGTCAACTAGTAATGCATTACATTTGCCAAAAAAGTGAGCAAAAATATGCCCCTAAATGCTTTTAAATGGACAACAATTGAAGTGGAGACTTACCTAACTGCTTCAGCTAACATTTCATTTCACTCTACTTCCTTTTCAAAGTGTTTAATTTCCAATCTGCAGGCCCCCTACCCCCAGTGGCCAGTATTCATTGTGCCATAAGTATTTATGGACTATACAGCCCTTTTTACATGTGAGAATTTTTAAAGAGCTGAAAAAAGTTCCATGATATGAAGTGTTTGGTAGAATATTCCTCTGCACTTTTAAATTCCCCCAATTCAAAAGGACATATAATTGTATGTTTGTGTCATTCATGTAACATTGCCACATATGGCAAAAGGTGTGTCCTGTGCTACAAGTAGATACCACGCAGACTCTGTCACCTGTACAATTATATCCTATTCATACATACACATGTTCATACATCCCCAAAGAGCACGCTCTCAGTGACACACATGGCAGACTTTTCATAGTGCCCTTAGTCATAGTATGTAGTTCAAACCATAGTATCTGGCTCTATAGATTTTAGGCATTAAGTCAGTGAAGCTGGCCGTAGGGGTCTCTGGTAACAATGCGTAAGTTATTTAGCTTCAGTAGTTCACAATGTTATGCACTGATCTGAAGTAGCTCACATCACAGAAAATGTAGGAGCCCCCTGGGCTAGTTGATGTCACTGGCCTGAATTAGTGAGTTTAAGGCATGACATGGGATGAATGTAGTCAACAGGTTACTACAAAAGTGTGCATTAATATCTTTCTTTTGGTCAGCATCCATGTACAAAATACACATGTTGTATGGTAACTTATGAGTCATGCTTGTCATGGATGTAGTAAAATTGTGTTACATCAATACAGACAAACAAAAAGTCACAAAAACATTCTTTTTTTCTTACATTTTTGGTGTCTATACAGGTCAACACCCATCAGAAGCAGGATATCTGGAAGGCCATTGCCAGGAGGGTGCAGACCCTGGGGGTCTACAAGCAGCACAGCCGCCATTGCAGGAAGAGGTGGGAGAACCTACGACACTGTACTAGAAAGTAAGCCGAAGTCTAGCTCGGGTAGTCCTCCCAAAGTGGGAATGTGCGTGTGCCACGCCCTGACCCCCTAATGGCTCGCATTCATGCAGTGGCCTATACCCAACATAATGGGCAGTTGCGAACCCAACAGCAGCAACAAGGGGGTGTTAATATTGATAAATACAATGTTGATGTACACCATGATATATGTACATGTAACAATGAACTTACATCGCTGTTGTCGAATCCACCAGATATGACCTCCCCATCAACCCAGACTCAGAAATATGTGGTCAGGAAGGCCTTGCAACCTAGGCCTTTAAGCAACTGATTGACATATCGCAGGTGGGGTGACACGCAACCCCTAGACAAATGTGCAAACAGGAAAAACCCAGATTGATCCCACAGATAGGCAGCGACACCACAATGGTCTTAGGAGATTGGCCCCAAAAAAACACATTTGGCCAGAGGGGCACACGTTCTCAAAACACCATGAAGTCAGTAAGTTAGGAACACTCGGCCAATAATAACACAGCATGCACACTACACGCAGTGATCATGTGCTCTCAATGCCGGCCATATGGACATGCACCCACTGCCCCCACATTGTGTCCACACAAGGTCGAGACCCATCTGCACTTCTTATCGAATGACCAGATTTTTGGTCAAGTGACTAGGCCCTGATTTCTGTCTCCAAAGGAATGTGCAAATTGTTTTGTGACGCTTCATGTAATGTACAAAATGACGGCCGAAACCAATGTGCTTTGAGTCAGTCTTCAGACCCGACTCTGTTGCTTGGTCTCCCGGCTGCTGCGTTTAATTAAACCAACTGTTCCTGTTTTGCCTAACGTCTCTTGTCTTTCATTTTTTCAAGGTAAATTCATATTCGAGCAACAGGGGTAAGTTATTATTTGAGTTTCACATGTTACATGACAAATCTTTTGTTACAACCATGATTTTCCCGATCAACATTAACGGTGACTGTTGTCCAATGCTCTTGAAGGTGTAAGTTTTGCACAATGTGTATATTGATGTGCTTTGTATATTAGTTTGTTGGAAAGGATCCCACCTGATTCCTGTTCACAACCAAAGGACTGTTCTGAGCAGACACATGGCTGCCTAAACTACACATATACATCAGGTTGTTTGATGTCATGGGGACAGTTGTTCTAAATAGGTCACAAGTCTTTGTTGTGTCAGATGTGATGCTCCTTCACTATTGTGGATGATGTAATGATAGATCAATTACATGTGGCATAGCATACTATGCACTTATGATACAGTGGATGTTCCATACGTCACATTGGTAAGTTGGGATTTTACACAAACAAGAGTGAACATGTGAGCCAAAATCACTAGGCACATCAGAATTAATGGCTGCATTTTGGAGTCCACACATATCCCAGTTGTGTTTTGCATCAAATATACTGTTTCATACCTGTTAAAAGCAAGAGATTTGCATGATGTTTTACTCCTCCACAAATCTGTATGTAAGCCAGTCTGTTTCTGGACAAATAATTGTGATAGGCATTCAGTTCTTGTAGAAACACAAACAGACAGGAATGTGTACACAATGGTGACAGAGTAACACATACCCCAAACCATTTTTCAATGTCCTTTGTTATGCCCAGATGAGAACTCAATGATGGAAAAAAAATGGGATACTTGAAGGGATTTTGGCAGATTGCATGTTCTATTACATATATACTGGAGTATCCCATCTTGAATACTCAAAATCTGACCCAACTCGTGACTCGTTTGGAAAATGGTGAAATGCATCAAGGTGTGAACTGTTTCCTACTGTGAATTGCATTTGATTCTTTGATGTGGGTATCATATGTGAATCAGTGTATGTCATATTTACTGTGATGTGGTATCACTTTTTGCCTAAGGTGAAAGCCAACAAATCTTGTTCAACAATTTCACAATGGTGAGACAATCTTGAAATAAGTTGAGATATTTTGGAGTCAAAAGTGAATAAGTAGTTGCTCTGTACTAAAGTGGATTAGAAATATATCAAGCCCAATGTATTTACTTATGCTATTGAAGTAATGTGTCAATCCACAATAACAATATGTCTACATTTCTTCAACAGCATAGGTAAATACATAGTGCGTGAGACTATCAATATGAGACTTATCAATATAAGCTACTTCAGATCTGACAACATATAATATGTTGTACATTTGTACTATACTTGAGTTACTTGAGGTAAGTGTTACCATTGTGAAATGGCAAACAAAGGAGACAGGCTTTCAGTTTCTACAAATATTAGCACAAAATTCCAGTATTTGTTGACACACATTGATTAATATTTAACTTTTAGTATATGTCATTATTGCAGCTTTTTGGACCTTGTACACACAGTGTCCAAAGGTATTTTTGGTGTATATCTGTATTGGTGACAAAAGTTTGTTATTCTGGAGAACAAAGGCCAACCATTCAGAGGTGTTCAACAGTTCCTTTAGAGAAATGGATATGGTTAAGAGTCAAGATCATATATGATGTGGGAGGTATCATGGGGTATTGCAAATCTGTGACCAAATGGTTTCAGAAGATGTTCCCTACATACATGAGATGATGATGTAAAGAACCAAGATTTGTGAGCCTTGTAGCAGGTGCAATATGGGAACTAGGAAAATGTTTTGTGCTCAAAGTTATTGATCAGTTCTATTCACACAGCTACAATAAAACTATTGTATGTGTCTTTTCAACATCATTTGGAACTGGCAAAGGAGATGTTGACACAAGGCGGGGTAGTAGCTGACCGCTGTGTCTCAGCTGGTGAGACCACCAACCAAATGCCATGGAGGGTGAGGGGAGTGGCATGGAGGCCACCAGCTTACTATCTTCTTTGGAGGCCTCCCCAAGCAACCAGGCCCTAGTGGTGGCAAACCCTACTGCTCCAGATACACCAGCATCCTTGTCCACCACCCATATATCCATTTCCACCCTCCTTATTGCTCCTCCCCCAGTTAGCCAACCCTATCCCCTAAAAGGGGTGGGGTGTCTTTTGCTGCAGGCACCTCACCCCCTGTCCCCCCAGCTGCACTAAGTGAGGAGGCTATTGACTTCCTCCACAGCATTGTTCTAGGCCAGACTGCCCTCCTGAATGCCATCCAGGGACTTAGCTGCCATATGTAACAAATGGCAGCTTACCTGGAAAGCATTCATAATGGTATGTCTGGCCTACAGCGGTCTTTTCAAGCTCTTGCCTCCTCACTGACCGCAGACTTCCAACCATCCCTACCTTGTGACCCACCTCCAGTCCCTTCCCTATCCCAATTCCCTATCCCCTATTCCCAGCCCTGTCCCAAGCATACTCACACCTTTGCATGCACCCACTCCAACTCACACAACCAGCACACACACAAACACAGACAACAAAAAACAGAGGCACATACCTAAACAGACAGACACCACACCTACCACCACACCCACATTCACCACCACCAGCACACCCACAGATGCCGCACCCACCACCATACCCACATGCACCACCAGCATACCCACAGACACTGCACCCACCACACACACACAAGCACCACCAGCACACCCACAGACACCACACCCACCACACACATATATCTACCACCCCTACCACTAGCACACCCACAGACACTGCACTGCCACACACACACATGTGTCACCCCCACCACCAGCATATCTACACACACCGCACCCATAAACACAGCCACATGCACCACCACCAGCCAACCCACAGACACTGCACCTACCAGCACACCCACTTGAACCATCACCAGCACACCCAAAGACACTGCAATCATATGCACCAGCACACCCAAAGACACCACACCCACATGCACCACCACGCCTACATGCACCACAACCTTTTTGCCCTTGCCCTAACCCCTTCCAAACCCCAACCCACCCCTACCAAATGCAAAGCTACCCCTTCCACACACCAACCCACCCCTTCCACATCCCAACCCACCCCTCCCAAAACAGAAACCACCCCTACTAAAACCAAAAATACCCCTCCCAAATGCAAACCCCCAAACCCAAGACCACACCTCCCAAACCCAAACGCCCCCCTCCCAAGTAAGATCTTTGAGGTGCTTGCTTTGCCCACAACATGCCCCTTCCTGAGGAAGTTCCCCTTGGTACTGAATTAGGGGACAAGCTTTGTGCCAACACACAACAGTGCACAGGACTTTGTAGAAATGTTATGGACTGCCATTTGGCTTTTGAAGTATCTTGATAGAAATCTCATTGTTTGGAATAAATCCATAATTGTGATTTCACAAAGTTAGTCTTGGCATTAATTTTCCTTTGCAATGTTTCTGACTAAAATGTGAAGTACTTATTTTTCTTTACCATGATGCCGGGCATTACAACAGATTATTTTAATGTCTACTTTTTTAATCGCATACACTGGTTAACATTGTATGTGATGGTCATTTGAATTTAGGTGCAGGCATTCATCATAATAATAGCCACTTGCACCAACTAATTGAGGTTTAAGAATGTGTTTGGATGTGTTACTACAGGTGTGTTTGTTTCACCTTGATTACTGATCAGTAAGAGCACATATGCATTGCAGCTTATAAAATATTGTGACTTTTGAAATTGGATACAGTACAGGACTTGCACTAGACGAGGGGAAATGTTACATGAATGTATACGTTGAATACTTCAAATTTGGGAGTGACATTGATTTTACTGGTAATTTATAGAGTAAAGGTTACACCTTGTCTAGTGCAATTTCTACATCATGTTACATTGCACTTATCCCAATGATGTCTGTTGCATATGTTTTTAATGTGAGAATTTTCAAAATGTATTTAAACACACCCGTATAGTGACTTTTGATTTTTGATTTGATATCCTTTTATGTGCAAGTGTCCATTTTTTAGGTCTCGCATAGCGTTGCAGCGCAACGCGCTGCTCGCTTTGCGAGGCATGCAGTATACACTATAGCAGGGGGAAGATCCGCCCACTTTACGGCCATAATTTTGATTGACTTCAATGATAAATTCTGCATTTTGATTGGTTTTTGGCTTGTTAGTCCCGCCTCCTGACGGCCAAGTCGTCATTTTTGTTCTTCCGAGGCTATCAGCCCCTTTACTTGAAAAACCATTTTGTTTCCCTGCCTCTCCCCGTTCCCTCCCGCAGTCCGTAACTTCTTGGACCACAACCACCCCACCCACCCCCTCCTGTTCGTGCCTTCTTTCATGCCCGAACTTCCGTTTAAAATGCAATAGGTCTCGCGTAAATACGAGTCCTATTGCATTGATTGGCTTCAATGATAAATTCTGCATTTTGATTGGTTTTTGGCTTGTTAGTCCCGCCTCCTGACGGCCATGTCGTCATTTTTGTTCTTCCGAGGCTATCAGCCCCTTTACTTGAAAAACCGTTTTGTTTCCCTGCCTCTCCCCGTTCCCTCCCGCAGTCCGTAACTTCTTGGACCACAACCACAACCACCCCCCCACCCCCTCCTGTTCGTGCCTTCTTTCATGCCCGCACTTCCGTTTAAAATGCAATAGGTCTCGCGTAAATACGAGTCCTATTGCATTTGTAAATGCTTGTTTTCTCCTGTGATTGGCTGAGTGCATTCGCACTCTATTTTGCCTGACCTGTCCAGTCTCTCGTTTGTGTCGTGACTCACACGGCTCCGTTACCCGGAAGCGGAACCACGGCTGTGAGAAGTACTGCTGCATCCAGGAGCTCCTCTCAGTCAGCCAGGTGGTGGACATTGACCCCAACTCCGCACCGCTGTCCCGGCCATGCTTGTGCACCTGGCCACTGCCCCAGCCGGAGGTGAGTGCCGCGGAGCAGCCCCCTGGCTCTTGCGCTGGCTCTCCCCAGGGTGCTCCGGGCGGACCTCCACCTCAGGCCTCTGAGACCTACGAGGGATCTCCGGGGGACTTTAGCTGTGACTTCCTGGCCAATCTGAGCCTGCTGGAGGAAAGCGAGGCAGCGAGCGGCTGCTGTGGGCGTGTGGTGGCTTCCCTTGCCCGAGCCGGGCTGTCCGCATACGCCGCACCCTGCGCCCCCCTGCAGCAGCAGGTGCCACCCCGCAAGAGCAGCTCTGCCCGCCGCAACGCTTGGGGAAACTTGTCCTATGCCGATCTCATCACCAAGGCCATTGAGAGCTCGGCCGAGAAGCGCCTCATCCTGTCGCAGATCTACGACTGGATGGTGAAGAGTGTGCCCTGCTTCAAGGACAAAGGGGACAGCAACAGCTCCGCCAGCTGGAAGGTGAGGAGTATGGGGGAGTGACCAACCGCAAATGGACACCACGGTGGGAGATGACCACTAGTACCATAACGCCACTAGGGATTACCAGCAGCACGGGTGTACCAGGGATGGAAGTAGTCAACCTCACGGGTGCTCGACTTGAGTAGGGGGTGTTGAGCAGTTCGGGGTGATCAGCAGCACGGGGGGCATCAAAGTGGAATAGTAAACAAAACGGCATTGTTACTCTAGTGATAAAGAACACAACAGCTCAGTGTGGGTGCCTTGGTGCACTTTTACACATTGTTTGCATGACCAGCAGCGTAGAGACAGGACAAGGGGGGAG
Source organism: Calotriton arnoldi (assembly GCA_963921515.1). Taxonomy (NCBI): domain Eukaryota; kingdom Metazoa; phylum Chordata; class Amphibia; order Caudata; family Salamandridae; genus Calotriton; species Calotriton arnoldi. Next base: position 1,739,903 of record CAWUFW010002450.1, read on the forward strand.
TGAACAATAAAATGACACTATGGTGGCTATAAACACAGCGGATCCCATGTTGAGTAAACCACATAGTAACTATACCTGAAAGTAGCACAGTTACACACTAGGGTAGCAGCTTTCAACACAGTGATAAGCTGCAGATATACTAAGGACCGTAACACGGAGTTGAGCGACAGTCTCCATTGTAACATGTAGGGAGGCCAATGGATTATCTGACGTCATCATTGTGGCTGAACAGCATAGGGCTATCACGTGGAGTAACCACAGAGGGGCGCATTGGCTGGCCATTCACTATTTTAACACCAGTAGTAGGTGTTCATCTTCACCATATCGCTGTGAAACTGCCTTACAATACAGTAGCAAGGTGTGGAGAACCAAACACAGTAGAACGCTTCGAGAAGTGACCAACACTGCACCATGACATGACCAAAAGTGTAGGTCCCTGTCGGTAAGTGACTGACATACAACACATGGTCACTGTAGCAAAGTGACTAAGGGCACACTGATCTGGGCGGGAGAGAATAGCAACGCAGTACCACCAGGTTGGCGTTACCAAGTGCACAGTAACAACTTTGAGGCATTGACTGATAGCACTATTGCAGTTTCTCCTTGAAAACCGTACATTGATATAGTACGTTCACCAGCAGTTCTTGGGAAAGTCCACAATGCCGAAACTGAATGGAGTAGGAGGGTGACTACTGGCACAGTCTGGTCACTAACAGTACATGTGGATCATGGTAGTATGAACAGATAGCACAGCCAACACCATAGAGGCTGGTATAAAACAGCACAGTAATTCCACGATGAGTGACTTCAATCATAGTAAAGCTGTAGGAGAGGTGACCAATAGCTCACATGAACAATAAAAGTAACAACCTAAAACACCGTAACTCTGGATGGGTGACAAACAGCACACAATCTTCTAAAGGGTAATGTCCAGCAGCATATTGAAAACGTGGAAATGGCCATCAGCACAACATACTAGGGGTTATAAATTACCAGCTTCATATCGCCAAAGGCCTGATGATGGCCATAATAGCTCTGACAGGATGACCAACATCATGGTGGCATGTCGGTGCCTACCTTTTCACAGGGACTCCTTGTGTTGAGAAACAGCACAGTAACACAGTGAAAGTGAACCAAAAGCAGCCATGAAGCCTTGTTGGGTGGAACAGCAGCTGATAATTTACCCCCCACCATGGGATGATTCCTAGATAGTAAGAAACAATGTGGGGTAAGAGTGTCAAGACTCCTAGACAAAGATCAAGCCGACACGACCATGAGCATCAGTCAGGCGGTTGCCACTGCTGAACTAAGAGGTCATGATGGCAGAGGCAGCAAATGCAAACCAGACTGTACGAGCCCTATTCTCGTTCGGTAGTGTCACGTCTTGCCCTGTCCCCTACTGTCTCAGCAGGAAATAGGAGGCTATTGAGAGGTTTAGGGTTGGGTAAGCGGTCAACACTGTGACATCTTCAGAGGTCAAAAGGTGCATAATGTCATCTCCTCAAGGCAGGTTGGCAAATGGGTGTCATGCACTCGACCCTCGTCAAGTTCCGCCATGGAAGTGTCTAGGCATGATGGCAGAGCAGTCTCTTTGAGATGAATCGAAGTGATCAGGTAAATATTGTGGGCGAGCTGCACTAGGCTCTAGCCGAATATCTGGCTCCGGCACAGCCCTTGTCCCGTTGCTCAGTTTTCAGTTAAAGGAGTGCTCATCCGGCATCCAGACATGACACATATCCCTCTCAAATGCCCTTTTTGAAATACAAAAACTATAAAGTGTTTGACAGCTGAGGACATACATTGCATACACGGGCAAAGCTAATAGGTCTGGCCTTCGCAAGTGCAGTGGTTATTTTTTACATTTTATTTACTGCAAGCAAATACCATCTAATTGGGCACCCTATGCACGGGCAAAATAAACAGCTGGTATTTAAAGTTAATATAAACAAAATAAAATACTTCAAGCCAGCTTCGTCACATAAGAGAAAGGAACTGTTTTTAGGCGAATTCAAACAATATGTTCTTTGAAACAGTGTAAGCAGCGCATTTTCATACGAGCCATTAGTTGCCAGCACTTCCGTGTCATGCATCAGAGAAAGAAGCTGTGTGTCCGTAAGGCTATTTCGTATTTCCGTTTCCCCAGCCGCCTCGCTGATCGCGGCCTGGCAAGACTAGGAGAAAGAAGCTGTATGCCTGCCTTACGCTCTTCACAGTGTACATCTTACCATCCGCAAACCGACTTCAAGTTTATAAATATCAGCCTCTGCCGAGAAGACATCCCAGCAACATGTATGAGGAGGTAGGGTGCTAAGTGGGGCTGGGTAGCGGAAGGGCAAGGGGGAGAGAATAACAGGCAACAACCAGGCACAGTGTGCACGAGATCGCCAGGCCCCCCTAGTGCCCATAAGCTGCAATCCAGTGTCTCCGCCGTGGTCCTCGACACTTCAGCAAGCTGTGGAACCGCAATTACCTGCAGGGAGTCGCCGATCATTGGTATGGACGGTTGCAAGTGTGGCGTCTAGGGGAGAGGTACAAATATGCCTGTTATGTGTTTTCATGCTTTTTTTAGTTTTCATTCTCTGATGCAGCAATGCTGGGTAGGAGTAAGTCCCTTATGAGCACCCATTATTTAACAGGAGGACAGACAGCTGCACTACCTGACAGGTGTCCCTGCACTTTCATCATACTGTCCTGCTAATATTAACACAGAATTGCACCAGACATGTAAAAAAATATCACTGCAGTGTGGGAATAGTAAGTGGTGATGGTGGTAGGGAAGTGACTTCAGCAGGAGAGACGGTTGGCCTAATGTTTTGTGGGAGGTGGACAATAGTAGCAAAAGTGGGCAATAGGTTGGCCTGACGGCCGGAGTTAGTGCTTCACAAGATGGGGTGTTTGATAGCAATGGGCTTTAACTAAAAAGTGAGTGCAGGTGGTCCCATGGATAATATGGTGCATAGCTAAATACTTATAAGGTCCCAAAGGCGAGACCGTTGCATTGCAAATGCTTGTTTAAGGCAGCTTGCACCAAATTGATACATACAATGTGATCATACAGGTATGTTTCTTTAAATTTCTTAAACATCAACATAACAGACATATTCATTGCCCTAAAGGGAAAAGGCCCACGTTATCTTCAGAAAAGAATAAAAGCATATGCCCCTAGTCGCAATTTAAGATCTAGCTCGAAAGCTCTGCTGTGGATCCCCCGCATCCGTCTAACATGCAGTGGGGGTAAGGCCTTCTCCTATCTCGCTCCCGTGTACTGGAACAAGCTCCCTCCCCATGTCCGTTCCTGTACTAGTTACTGTAAATTCAGGAAACAACTGAAAGCTCACTTATTCTAATAACACGTGCTTGCAATTCTGTCTTTGACCCGCAAGCAGCGCTGAGATGCCCTAGGGTGATTTGCGCGCTATATTAAGTAGATTTAACGTAACATAACATAACATTGCACATTGATATGCTATTGCTTGTAAGAGAGACTTAAAAATGCACGAGTTCTTTGCAAATGTTAACAGAAAGGTAACAGGTAAAAGTGGAGCTTGGCGTCAATTCCGTCCACGACTGTGTTGAGTTTGTTCGTCGTCAAGCAGCAACAGCAGGACTTGGAAGATCAGGTCCATGGTGGAAAAGGAAGTGTGAAAGTGAGAAAAGGTGAGTTTCTGCCTTATATCCGTTACAATCTGCCAACTCAGGTGTGGAGGTTTTACCGCCATAGTCACATAGTTGGTGGGTAGGCACATTGTGATTAGCCTGGTGGAAAAACTGGCGGTCCTCCCTCCAACAGCTGCTTTTGCCTATTACGCCGTAGATGCGGGTGAACATATCTGGCGAAGTTGACAGCACTTCGGCGGTCTTTCATCTGTTGAACTACCGGCATCTAACTAAAGTGGGCAGACCGTCTAGTAGGCGTGTGGAGAAACCGTCAAAAAACCAGCATCAGGACCAGGTCCGCCAAGATCTAAATCAGGTACTAAGGCAGTACTTCTTGGCAAGAAGGCCTTCAAGGCCATACGGGATCTCCCTAACACACAGTCTATCAAGTCTCAATGTGCTCAAACTGCTGTTCTAAAATATGAATCTCTGTGTTTACAGTGATCACAGGAGTCAGAGTTCCCTACTCGCAGATTAAGAAAGATCAGCGCCCTCAACCGCAACGTGTACAATTACAAATTACTATGTTAAAGTGAGGATCCTGATAAACGACCGAGTTACACTCTACTTCAGTGTATCGACCAGGAGAAAACATTTATTAAGTGTGGCAGCACCAAGTGTTGAATCAACTTTCCGGGCAACAGAAGCAAACAACTGCAAGAGTATATAATAAGCATTGTTCCTATCAGCCAGTGGGGGATTATTGTGGACAAGCATTTAATTCTAGCATCCAACATACTGAACCAAGATCTTCTAAACAGTTCACCTTGGCTAACAACACTAATAATGCCATTACAACCACAGTAATACACAAGTAGCAAGAGCCAGAGGTCAAATCCTGCCTGCTGCCCTAATTTTCAGTAGTACTCATTACTCGCCTTACGGGGAACCTTGCTCTTCGCCTACAAGCTATTTTCTCCAAATTCCAGTTATAGCATAAAAAATAAGAATGATTATGACTCATTCGAATTGATGAAGGTGTACTTCGGCTAGTGGATACTTAGCACTCACCTCCCAACGCTGTCACTGCAAATGCTTGCTTAAATAGTACAATGAAGAACACCTCTGTACAGATGCCTCATTGCCAAATCTGGAAACTCCCCCAGCACAACCGATACTCAACATTATGAGAACAGTGTGCTGAACCCTAGGCATAGTAATCGGAGCTTTAACCTCCCAAACATCCAAACTAGATGACTATATTATGGTCATGCGCGAGATATCTACCAATATCGCTCAAACTGATAGGAGAATGTGAAATATGGAGGAAGCAGTAACGTGCTCAATAAAGAACAACATTATATCAAGTGAACTTTGCAACTCTGCCAAAATTAGGAGATGTCCCAGAAGTAATTACCTCAATCATGCAAAAAGAGCTTAAAAAAGTTGATTGCAAAATGAGCCTAAAAATAAAGGGTCTATTATACCAGGCTCATGGGGCACGGCACTATGAAAGATGCAAGCATGCTTTGAACTCCTCTACTCACAAGCAGATCTCTGTTTCCGAACCGGCCACTTTTATGTCTGGCCTGACCCGATTCTGCGTGGCCTTGTAAATGTGTTCACACACACACACACACTAAATGTGTATGTTTGTATAAATATATGCCATGCATTTACAAACTACGCATACATAATATTAGCTATGCCACAACCTCTACCCTGTGCCCCCCTGCCCTCCATCCCCACTCTGTCTCCCCAGATGCTGCAGCATGCATGCAGCCCACCTCCTCCTCCGCTGCCTGAAAGAAACAAACACTTTACTTAGCGAGAGCATGCCTTTCCTGGATGACTTGACCTTTGTCCCAAAGACCGGGACACGTATTTCAAATTACGGAAAGCGTCGGGACACCGGGATAGTCCTATGAAGACTGGGACTGTCCGGGGAAATCCAGGATGTCTGGTTACCCTACTAATACCATTAGTATAACTGATGACAAAACCAGATACATCTGCATTGCCTTCAGACCAAGCCTTTAAAAGGAAGAAAAGAATCGAGCAGCGCATGTATAAAATATTCAAAAACCACAAAACAATAAATCAAAAAAGATAGCTAAGAGCAAGTTACCATGGGGGAGGCCTCTTTTCATCTGTCTGAAGGAAACACTGAATTAATCCAATTGGATCCAAATATCAACATGAGTCTACCTCCTGACCATGCTAACCAAACTATTCAAAATCTAAACCAGGTTTTGAAGTGTGATTTGTCATGATCAGGAGCACACCTATATTCAACAAATTCCAACACGCCTAAGAGTGTTACCTACTTCCTCTTCTCTTTTACCATATTAACCAATTACTTCTTTAATGACCATCTCAGCTTCAGGAATCCATGCTCAAAAGCACCCACAATCAGTCCAATCAGATCAACTAGGGCACCCAAACTAAGGTTACACCAAACTACCTACCAACGTAAGTCATACACAATGATTTTGATGCACCATCAGATTCTCAAACTGTGGCACTATGTAATCCTGCTCCAGTGTCTGATCAGGATAGAGCCAATCATAAAATTATGTCCCAGAATCAAATTGATCATATGAGGAAAGCCTCAATCATAGCAACATGGAAACAGGTACCATGAAGCCTAGAAATTCTGTATCCACTGAAAGAAAATTTGGACATCAGTTCGAATCCTAGAATGGCCCAGCTGCAAAATGAACACTGGACCCAATTTACTCATGCAAATGAACACTGTTTACCCTGCAGCATCATTCAACCCTGCTAGAAGAACTACCCAAAAATTTAAATTTGAATGGCAATGAGACGCCCATGTGGACGAAGAGACCTGGGCGGCACATTTCTCCAAAATATTTGGGCTCTCACAAGATGATGGGGAATCCGCCCTGAATGACATAACAACAGACCCTATACCTATCTTGACCTTTAACATGGCAGAGGTCAGACTAGGGCTGCTACAGTGTAGCTCTGCCAAGGCCCCTGCCCCAATGGAGCCCCCAAAGATGTCTTCTTTGAAAACCCAGACCTCTGGGTACTGTTACTAACCAGCGTTTTTTAATTTGATATCTACGGTGGGGCCGCCAGAATCCTGGAAGAAAACAATTATAATCCCCATAAAAAAAAGGGGATAAATCACTGCCAAAAAATTACAGACCTATATCCTTACTGGACGGTACAGCCAAATTAATGGGATGACTACTTTTGAATAGATTAGAAGGATGGGCTAAAGAGTAAAAGATCCTAATACCAGCACAATATGGCTTCAAGAAGGGGAAAGGTACACTGGACCAATGCTTAAACCTGAGCATGATTATAGAAAAACACACCATAGTCAAAAACAGGAAAGTTCTATATGGCGTTTATGGACCTATAAGCAGCTTTTGACTATGTCTCCCACTCCCAATTATGGAGGAAATGGGTGTAAATGATGCAATAATATCATTCATACGTCAGCTGAACTCCCAAGCCTCAGGGTGCGTAAGGTACGGAAATCAGGGGGAATGCACGAGACAGTTCTTCATCAACAGGGGAGTCAGGAAGGGGGGCATCCTGGCCCCCTTGCTGTTCTCTACTTACACAAACGATGTGGAAGCAGCTCTATTGGATTCAACCCCTGATGTCCCCATGGTGAATTCGGTCCGTGTTCTTATACTCATCTATGCAGATGAAGCAGGGCTCATAGCCCGGACCAGCATGGCACTGCAGAAACTCATAAAGGAGTATGTGAAATTTATGAAAAATCTAGACCTTCAAGTCAATGAAACAAAATCTTTCATACTAATGACAGGGCAATGGCCAAGGAAACTTCCTTGCTTCCACATAGCAGAGCGCAAATTGGAAGTGACGGAAACCTTCCCCTATTTAGGCGTCCTGTTCGACAGAATGAATACCTGGTTAAATATGGTAGCTAATAGAAGCCTCCTATTGGAAAAAAGTATTATGGCCATGTGGTCGTGTGACTCAGACCCGGACCTCCCACCCTTCTTCTCACGTAAGACAGGCACAGGGTTTGTTCCCTCTTCTCTCTCTTTTATTGTGGGAAAGGTATGTTAACTGCACATACTCCAAAGGATAATGAATTCAGTCTCTGGGGTGGGGTGGGTTTGGTGATTGGACTGGGTCCCTTCTCTTTTGGGTTCTTCTTCTGTCTTTGCTCCTGGTCTTCCTTCCACAGAGTATTAGGCGAGCGATGACCCAGAAAACAAAAAAAACAACAGAAAGACTCAGACTACTGCTGGGATAATAGAAAACAAGGGGAAGGGAATAGTGCTCCGCCACCAGTATCCTAATTGGTGTGAGTGACTAGTGCGGGGATACGTGTGCTCACTCCTTAGTGCCCTTTATTCGTGCCCACAGCACTTTCACTGAAAAGGAACATGCAGTTGGCACTTGCCTGACTCCACGACCCTTCTGGGCCGTGGTGAGGGAAGACCCAGCCTCCGCGTCTCCTGGGGAAGCTTCGGTCTCGTGGGCAGTGCTCCTGGAGCTGTTCCGGTCTCCACCTTCTCCTCCGCAGCTGTCGAGGTCATCGGGCGTCTTCTCCTGGTCCCCGGTCCAGACGCCATCCTCCCGGTGATCGCCGCTCACTCCCCACACCTCCTGCTCGTCTCGCCGTGATTCTTCCTCTCCTCTGCTCTTTCCGTCCAGCTCTCCACTCCGACTCGCCCTCCACCATTCTTCTTCACAGGGCACGTCCTCCCGATGCACCGCGTCCGCTAGACCGCCTCCTCTGTTTCCGGGCTGGTTCAGTGCGGCGGCCATGTTGCGTTGGTCGCCGTAACCGGTGTCTCGTTTTCCGTGCCGTCACACTGCCTTCCCCCCAGGAATGGACGAGTGGGCCATTCGGAAACAGGAAATCAGGAGAGGTAGTCTACGTTCGCTTGTAGTTTCCCCGGAACATGGATGGTCTCAAAGGTAAAGGGCTGTAAAGCAAGAAACCACCGTAAGATCTTGGGGTTGGAATCTTTGTGCAGTGAGAGCCAGGTGAGAGGAGCGTGATCGGTCAGCAAGAGGAAGGATCGACCCAGAAGGTAGTATTGAAGGGCTTCCGTAGCCCATTTGAGAGCTAGGCATTCTTTCTCGATTGTGGCGTACCTTGTTTCCCTGGGGTATAGCTTTCTACTGAGGTATAGTATGGGCCGCAAGTCCCCTGATCCGTCGGGCTGGGACAGGACAGCTCCGAGGCCTTTTCCAGAGGCATCAGTCTGGAGGACAAAGGTTCTCTTAAAATCGGGACAGGTAAGGACAGGGGCGGTACACAAGGCTTTTTTTTAATTGTTGGAAACTCTCTTCCTGAGGGGCAAACCAGTGTAGGTGTTTCCCTGTGTGTGTTTTTGTGGGTAGATCAGTGAGGGTGCTGGCGATGTCAGAGAAGCGAGGAATGAATCGTCTATAGTACCCAACCAACCCCAGGAAGGAACGAATGTCCTTCCTGCAGGTGGGTCGGGGTATCTTTGAGATGGCCTCTATTTTGTTGACTTGTGGTCTAATGCACCCTCCCTGAATATCATATCCCAGATACTCAATGCGATGGGTTCCGAAGGTAGTCATTTTTGGATTGATTGTAAGGCCTGCTTGTTCTAGGGTTTTTAGGACTGCTTCTAGATGGGCCATATGGGTGTCCCAGTCGGGACTGTACACGACTATGTCGTCTAATTACGCGACCGCGAACTTCTGGTGTTTGGCTAGTAGGACATCCATCAACCGCTGGAATGTGGCGGGAGCCCCGCGGAGACCGAAGGGCAAGACTTTAAATTGATAAAGGCCTGAAGGCGTTGAAAAGGCCCTTTTTTCTTTGGCTGCCTGGGATAACGGGATCTGCCAATAGCCTTTCGTTAAGTCTATGGTGGACATGATTCTGGCCTCTCCTAGGCGCTCGATCAATTCGTCCACCCTTGGCATAGGATATGCGTCGAATTTTGACACCGCGTTTACCTGGCGGAAGTCTATACAAAATCTTATGCTTCCATCCGGTTTTGGCACAAGGACAACCGGAGACGACCACGCACTATGGGACGGTTCGATTATAACTGCTTCTAACATGGCTTGTACTTCTTGATCTACTGCCTGTCTTCTGGCCTCTGGGATACGGTATGGTTTGAGTTTGATGGGTTGAGCCGTTTTTGTAATGATATCGTGCTCTACTAGAGTAGTCCGTCCCGGTGTGCCTGATAAGACAGAAGAGTAAGATGCACAGAGTGATAGCATTTGTCTCCTCTGTTCTTCAGTTACTTGGGGGCCTAACTGGATATTCGTCTCTTCTTTGTGGGTTTGAGGAGTTACGGATACCTCTATAGGTTTAGCTACTGTGATGTGATGTATGGATGCCCTCGCCCCCGAGGTCGTAGGTACGGGTCCCTCCCAGGCTTTAAGTAAGCTGACATGATATATCTGCCCAGAGTTTCGTTTATGGGGGACGTCTATCCTATAAGTCACTGGTGTTACCTTATCCAGGACTTTATAGGGGCCTTGCCAGGTTGCTAGGAGCTTTTTCTCAGAACTGGGTAGAAGAATAAGTACCTGGTCCCCTACGGTCAACTCCCTCAACTTGGTGTGACGATCATATAGGTGTTTCTGCCTATGTTGTGCATTCTCCATGTTAGCATGTACTTCTTCCCACAAAGAGGATAAGGTGTCCTTCAGGGAAGCTACATATTGTAACAGGGTTTTTCCTTCATCTTCCTCCTCCGTCCACTGCTCTACCGCCATATCTAGGAGCGTACGGGGTCTCCTTCCGAATAGCAATTCCAATGGTGAGAAACCCGTAGATGTCTGTTCGTGCGTCCTGATAGCAAACATGACGAGGGGTAGTTGTCGGTCCCAGTCCCTCTCTGCTTTGTCTATACTTTTCCTTAGGATGGTCTTTATCGTGCGGTTGTACCGCTCAACCAACCCGTCCGTTTGGGGGTGGTAGACTGAGGTGCATGTTTGTTTGACCTTGAGTAGGTCACATATCTGCCTCATCAATTTTGACATAAATGGGGTACCCTGGTCTGTTAACAGCTCATGTGGGAATCCAACATGGGAAAAGAAAGAGACCATTGCATGGGCCACTGCTGTGGTGGTTGTAGAGGATAAGGGTATTGCTTCTGGATACCGTGTTGCATAGTCCAGGAGAACTAGTATGTACTGGTGTCCTCGGGCAGAGGGGATTAGAGGTCCCACTATGTCCATTCCCACTCTTTTAAATGGCACATCTATGATGGGGAGGGGTTGTAGGGGTGCCTTGGGTAGGGTGGGGGTGTTCACTAATTGACACCGGGAGCAGGAGGCACAAAACCGGGCTACTTCTTGATACACTCCTGGGCAGTAGAATTTGTTTAGGAGATATTTTAGGGTGTGCTCTTTACCATATTGCCCACCCCCTGTTTGGCTGTGGGCAAGACACAGGACATGTTCCCTGAAGGCTCGGGGAACCAACAGTTGTTCCTTCCTTTTGCCCCCTTCTTGGATTACCCTATACAGGAGGCCATTTTTTACACAAAAGAAGGGGCCTACCTTTTCCGGTTGATCTTCCTGTGCTTGCTCCCAGGTGTGTTGTAGGGTGGCATCGTCTCCTTGGGCTGCTCGGAAACTCCGACCTGGTGTTTGAGGAATCTCTGAGGAGGCAAAGACACGAGTAGATAAGGCAGGCTCCATCTGCTGATACATAGCCCGTTCCTTTCTTTTCTCTCTATGTGTTTTAGGTGGTTTGGAAACTGTCTCTTCTATTTCTTCGCCATAAAAAGGGGCACTATCTAGCCAAGCTACTGAAGGGGGAGATGGGTTGTATGTTTGCAAATATTCATGGAACCTGGGAAGGTCTGTCCCTAACAACACTGACTCAGGGAGGGATGGAACCACCCCCACTCTTCTCAATTTTGACTCCCCATCGATATCAAACAGCACCTCTGCTAGAGGATACAGCTTCTTCTCCCCCGTGGACACATGTGACCTGGATGAATTCACCCTCTAGTATCTGGGACTCGCGTACCAGGGTCCTATCTACAACTGTGTGATAACACCCCGTGTCTAGAAAAGCTACAACTGGTTTCCCATTCACATAAATTCTTTTCTTATACCTTTCTGGGGGTGTTCCGGTTACCATTACTCGTCCACGGGTGTACCCTACTTCCATAGGTTCTTGCGGAGGAAGACGGGAAGGACAGTGGCGGGCTATATGTCCCCACTCCGCACAGTGAAAACTCTGTGGTCCCTGTGGGGGGGGGGACCAGAGGGGAGTGGTTTAGGTGGGGGTCGTGGGAAGACTGGACCCTTGTGTTCCGTGGGGATTGTGAGTGGTTTGCCCAGGGTTTTTGGAGGTCCTATCGGGGCTCTATGGGAAGGGGCTTTGAACTCGGGGGACCGATGGTAGGCACAGGCTAGGTCCACCGCCGTCGTAACCGTCAGATTGGGGTGTTGTTTAATCCATGCCCTTGTGTTAAAGGGTAGTGGCTCCAAATATTGTTCTAAGTACAGTTTTTCAGTGAGCTCGTCAATAGATGAGGAAGTGGGTTGCAACCAACGGTTTTCTAAGTCCCGTATTCGATAATACAGAGTCCTTGGATTGTCCCCCACAGTCCATTTTTCTTTTCGGAAACGAGCACAATAGTACTCTTGGTCACAACCCAAGCACTCCAGGATAGCCTTTTTTATGTCCGCGTAACTAGTGACTCCTGCCGGATTGGCGGCTTGGTAGGCAGCCTGTAATTCCCCTGATAGCAATGGGGCTATATATTGTCGCCACCTCTCCGGAGGCCAAGTGGCTGTGGATGCCACTCTTTTGAAATTCACAAAAAAGTAGTCTGGGTCATCTCCCTGTTGGAAATTCTGGAGGACCGAACCTGGTACGTTGGGATTTACCCGGGCGCTTGATATAGCGTCTGTAAGGCGCAAAACCGCGGTGTCTTGAACCTTCTGGTTTGCGGTTAGGATAGCCGCTTGGTCTTTTAGGGCGGTCTGTAGGGCCTCTCTTTCTTTCTGTGCCTGTTTAGTCTGCTTCTCAAAGACAAGCTGCAGATGTCGTTGTCCTTCTGCCAGCTGGGTGATAATCGCCTCCATGGTAAGGGTTCTGTCCTTATCCAGACAGCGATCCCACTTCTGACACCACTGTGGTCGTGTGACCCCGACCCCGACCTCCCACCCTTCTTCTCACGTAAGACAGGCACAGGGTTTGTTCTCTCTTCTCTCTCTTTTATTGTTGGAAAGGTATGTTAACTGCACATACTCCAAAGGATAATGAATTCAGTCTCTGGGGTGGGGTGGGTTTGGTGATTGGACTGGGTTCCTTCTCTTTTGGGTTCTTCTTCTGTCTTTGCTCCTGGTCTTCCTTCCACGGAGTATTAGGCGAGCGATGACCCAGAAAAAAAAAAACAACAGAAAGACTCAGGCTACTGCTGGGATATTAGAAAACAAGGGGAAGGGAATAGTGCTCGGCCACTAGTATCCTAATTGGTGTGAGTGACTAGTGCGGGGATACGTGTGCTCACTCCTTAGTGCCCTTTATTCGTGCCCACAGCCCTTTCACTGAAAAGGAACATGCAGTTGGCACTTGCCTGACTCCACGACCCTCCTGGGCCGTGGTGGGGGAAGACCCAGCCTCCGCGTCTCCTGGGGAAGCTTCGGTCTCGTGGGCAGTGCTCCTGGAGCTGTTCCGGTCTCCACCTTCTCCTCCGCAGCTGTCGAGGTCGTCGGGCATCTTCTCCTGGTCCCCGGTCCAGATGCCGTCCTCCCGGTGATCGCCGCTCACTCTCCACACCTCCTGCTCGTCTCGCCGCGATTCTTCCTCTCCTCTGCTCTTTCCGTCCAGCTCTCCACTCTGACTCGCCCTCCACCATTCTTCTTCACAGGGCACGTCCTCCCGACGCACCGCGTCCGCTAGACCGCCTCCTCTGTTTCCGGGCTGGTTCAGTGCGGCGGCCATGTTGGGTTGGTCGCCGTAACCCGGTGTCTCGTTTTCCGTGCCGTTACAGGCCATTTTTTCCTTCATTAAAAAATTGGGGTCTAAACCACTAAAGGTAATCAAAAAGATCCATATGCCAAAGGCTATCTCTGTAGCCACATATGGGGGAGGCGTGTGGGGCATGGTGAATGTAGACACACTTCTAAGCAATGAGGGCAGCATTTTGAAGAAGCTCGTAGCCCTTCCCAGAAGCCATTCAAATCTTAATTTCCACACTGATTTGGATGCCCCATATGTATCAGATATTGTCTGTCTATCCCCGATCTTATTGTGGCACTCATTGTGGAGAAGAGAAACTGTTAATTTGACACAAAGTATTATGAGGGATTGTCTAAGTCTCAACTATGCGAATCCGGCCAATTGCCTGACAATTTCTAAAATGTGAATTAAAAGAATGTTTTTAAATAAGATGACTAGAAAGAGAGTGGAAAAAAATTGTAATAAATTTATGGTGTCTTTAAATCTGAAGGGTCCCACTATTACTTTTGATGTAAATTCCTATTTACTGTTAGTGACAAATCCTCGACATCAATTTATTTTAGTAAGGTTTCGATTAAATCTTATCCCATGTATGTTGGGTTACCCTACGGGAATTTTTTCTCCCTAAGCCCTGCCGGCTTGACCGTGCGACGGAATATCTCCTCAATCAAATTTGCAAATCATTTTTTTTTGTGCATATTTTATGTGGCTGCCTGCAAAAGATTTATATTACTCACTTTGTTTGCTATTGCCTAGCATCTTACCTATGCCTTTTTACTAATGAGTAGGAGATTTCAGCCGTAGGAATGAAGTACTGGAATTATGCTTGTTACTGCTTTGGCAATTTCATATATGCATCTTTCCCTTTTTATGTCTTATCAATATGTTTTTATGCTTTTTAGAATTTCTTAATATATTATACATTGACAATTCGTTTTAATGCTCTGTCTGATGGTGCTTAGGTATATTATTTAAGAAACTGATTGAATCAAGTTAGAAGGACGGTTTTACGGAAAAATAATTAGGGAAATAGGACTGCTTAGCGGACCCTTAATTGAGGTTTTTGCAACTCTCCTTTTCCCAGATTTTATTGTATTACTGTCACACAGGACTGGAGAGTGGTGAGATATGGTATCGCCTCATCATAATTTTGTGCCATGTATTGACTCTTTTTTAAATAGATTAATTTTATTGTACTGTACTTTTATGATCTATGGTTCTTTTTAGATCGAATAAAGTTATTGATTGATTGATTAAGACGCCCAAGCAACTAGATAAGCTAGCCAGAATCAGCAATGCCCGAGGCCTCACGGACATAGTGAGAAGTTAACCAACAATAAAATAATTATTTTCACACCCACATAGCACTCCAGAGGTTGTCACAATATCCGGAATAGAGGAAATCTACTAAAATAATGAGATTTTTACCTGGATTAGATAAAGTGTCCTTCCTTGATTTACTCCATGTAGTAAAGGACAATGGAGACACTACTGTAACTTGGTGGTCGAATACACACCCAAGGTTTGTTGGCTAGTTGGGGAATACTTGCATCAGAAGGAAGGACTGAACCGTATCAATGCATTCTTGAATTACCTATTGAATCACAGCATGAATGGGGACAGCATTACTTTGCTAATATGCTCTGATCAGCTTCCGGCCCCACTAGAAGCTACTTTGGAAATCTGAAAACCCTAACAATAAAAACTCAACCAATTGAGGCCAGAAGCCACGATCACCTGTTGAACGACATTTCACAGAGGAGCCTGGATGCAACCGTTCTCATTCAATAAACTCTACAAATGCT
Organism: Calotriton arnoldi; assembly: GCA_963921515.1. Lineage (NCBI taxonomy): Eukaryota > Metazoa > Chordata > Amphibia > Caudata > Salamandridae > Calotriton > Calotriton arnoldi. Next base: position 1,755,245 of record CAWUFW010002450.1, read on the forward strand.
ACGAACAACTGGCTGTGGTTACTGGCGACTTTATAGGGGTACTCTAAAATGCATGTTAATCACTTCCCACAGGATCCAAACCCCGCTCACACAGACAGTGAGAGGGAATGTATAATAATCTGGAACATTGCTGGCTTGAAATATAAAATCAAGGATAAAGAATGGATCTCCTTTATCAAAACATACAATATCTGTTGCTTCCAAGAAACCTGGGCACACAACAAAATTAAGTTGAGCGGGTTCACCTCGCATACCATAGAAGCAATAAAAGAAGTTAAAGGTAGACCAAAAGGAAGCCTAACTCTCTGGGTTTCAACAAGACTCAGTTCTTCTACATAGGGAACTATTAAAGTCAATAATAATATCCACCATCTAACGATCAGCTACGATTTATGGATTCTAGATATAACTTTTACTTGCCACCTGGAAATTTTTATGAATTTCTAATTGTTCTAGATGTCCTAGAGAAATGCATTAATACAGTTTGAAATGAACCTCCAGGCCATCTGCAAGCCTCAAGGAAAAAGGCAGGCCCACACAATATACTTGTGTTTGGAGATTTTAATACCAAACCTGATATGTTGATGCCAGACTTAAAGATGCATAAGGATGAGGCCATGTGTGGCCTCCCTCATCTCCATGCCAATACCCTTGGAACAACTAAGCAAGGTGAAAACCAAACTGCGTTGATGATGACAAATGATCTTCGTATTCTTAATGGTTGCACTCAGTAGGACTCTTCTGCACAATCCACTTCCAAATCCGGAAATCGAGAGAGCCTAATTGATTACATACTGATTAATCAGGAGTCATGACAGTTGGTCATCGACAAGGGGTCCCTTCCGTTTTAGAGAAAGAAGAGAAATGACCCTTGCAGGAACTCGAAGAAAGAAAAAGCTTTTTTCTTTCAAAAAACCCTCACCCACCCGGGTTTTACCTTGGTGGCATGCTTCATCATAGGGTCCATCCCTGCCCTCTATGGACAGGGGCGTGCTGCTACCAACGAATATGCGGGAGCACTTGACTGAAAAAATATAGTGGTGTCTCTATACACCTTACCACCTATGTTGTCTTTGAAAGGAGTGGGTTTATTGAAGTAAGAAAAAAGGTTAAAAATACCAGTTTAGTGAGTCCAAAAATAATTTTATTTCTTACCCCTAAAGTGGTATACTAAAATCTGGGGATGTGCGGGAAAAACCCTAGGTGTGAATACCTATTGTTTCCCTTTATGGTCAACTAGTTTTGTGCCCTACCCCAAGGCATTTAGTCATGACCTAGAAAAGAGAAATGATGCTCCCACTCCAGTTGTCACAGTGAACACAATAGTAATAATAAAAATACAAAATCAAATATACAGCACCTAATTGGTCTGTGTTAAATGTCAAAAAACCTGCATGGGTACAGAGAAAAGAAGAGGTTAAAAGATACACGACCCTTAGGTATATATTATATTTAGTAAAAAATCAGTGGTGATTCAGTGGTTTGTGGTGGTGAAAAAATACCAAAACCCTGCATTCTGGCGTGCGTGAATCTGTGATAATGGGACTCACAAGATAATATACACTCGAAACATATAAAATTGTAGGCACAACGTCATGTTACCGACATAGTCATACTCCGGTTAATTACATACTTTAAATGTGACCATCATTTGGCCCCATGAGTCCTTCGAGGAGTTAAGGAGGGACGCCTGTAGTCACACCCTAAAATTACAGCCATAAAACGAGATCCAAATAAGTTGAGAAACTGCCAAAAAAACAGAGTAAAAGATAAGTATTGCCATAGCAAAGTGTGAGTGCACGCTGTCCAAAATTGGGCAGGGCGCTCTTACTTACTCCATCAAGGCTACTCCCTCTCGGTAGACCTGTGTGTACTCGCTCAAGGCTCCAACGTTACTGGAGCCGGGGCGAGGTTGCTGTTAAACCCGTGTGCGTTACGCTTGCTCTAGGTGGAATCAGAGACTAGACCGCAAACCGCAGTGCTAGTTCTTACTTCCGGGTTGGTTAGTGGTCGAGCGCAAACAAAAAGTTTAAACTGGGTATTATTTAGTAACTATTTGCAGTGGCAATCACGGAAAATAACAACATTCTTATCCATTGCTAACGTTATGGTGGGTATGTCATTGCCATTTGAGAATTATGCTTATCACGAACGGACTAGGAAATGTCGTATAACTTTATTGACACATGCAGGGGTAGACACAAAGTTATTGTTTAGCGGTCTCATGAGCCCTCAATAATGCTTATATGTGCATGTGCGAAACAGACACATTGCGGTCAGTATTACACTTATAATATTGTGCATGTATCCTCAATTTAATGAACCGTGTATCCTCGGTGGGGGTCCTTCACGGGGTTGTAAAGTTCATGTATTACCATAGATCCAGTGGTATGTGAGCCGATGGAATGGTCAGAATGTTACCCACTCACCCTCGCTTGCTATGAATCCAAAAATGAATAGTTGGTTACAATACCCCTCCTAGTACATAACAGGGTGAATAAGAACTCACCCCAGGAGTAGTGAGGGTGTATTCTGCTGCAAGTGATCATGGCATATGTGGTTAGTCATATGAGTGTACTGTCAGGGTATAGCGACGGATGACCCCGTCTGCTAGGGTGAAGGCCTCAAACTAAGTGCTGTCCCCACGGTGTTATGGACTAGTTGGACATCTCTGGTGCCCCGGTCTAGAAGAAAGAATGCCAGTTTTGCCTAGGGCCCCTTTGTTGGATACATTAGTATATAAGTGTTATATACTTAAGTAAATTGGCCCCACAGTATGCTCTCGTTCAGCCCGTTCTCGTGTGATTTGAGTCTGTAAACCCATCTCTGCTCTTTCTCGTGCAGACCAGATTCATTGCTAATTTGTTCCATCACAGTCCATCTCAGATCTTTCAGAGTGTGTTTCCGTTCCAAATAGTGAGTGGTCTTTTTAGTTCTTGCACGCTGGCATCTCAGGTTGCTCCGATGCTCGCATATGCGTGTTTTTATTTTTCTCAATGTCATGCCCACGTAATGAAGGTTGCATGGGCAGGTAATCATGTATATGACATTTTTTGAGTCACAGTTTGTAACTTGTATTTTTAACCTTTTTTGTCTTACTTCAATAAACCCCCTCCTTTCAAAGACAACATAGGTGGTTAGTTGTATAGGGACACCCCTATATTTTTTCAATCAAGTGCTCCTGCGTATTCGCTGGTAGCAGCACGCCCCTGTCCATAGAGGGCAGGGATGGACCCTATGATGAAGCATGCCACCAAGGGGAAACCGGGGTGGGTGAGGGTTTTTTGAAAGTAAAAAGTTTTTTTCTTTCTTCGAGTTCCTGCAAGGGTCATTTCTCATCTTTCTCTAAAATGGAAGGGACCCTTTTTGGTTATTTACATAGCAGCGTACAGCTGCGGGAGTTTATCTTCCCCCTTTTCTCTTATTGTGACCCAGGGTACTCCTACCACTGGGGTCACTGGCACACGTCTTGTCACCACACACACTACACTCCAAACATGGCTGAGATTACGGGCCTCACTTTTTCGGCTGAAGAAGTGGAGCGGATACTGGCAGCCAGCATCCCTCTGGAGGGAACAGGTGATTCCACTCTGGGCCTTGGGAACAATGACTGGGACGAACTCAGCACTCTAAAAAGGAATCAAATAAAGACCATGATTCATGGAATTATGATGACTGAATAATTACGTGCCAATGCAGCACCACAGGGTCTTATTGTTAGGAATGAGCCTTTTATCTTTCAGCAAGACAAGGTTTTCAAGAAGGACTGGTCACTCATCTTGTGGCACTGTACGAGAGACTGGCTTATCCTAATCATAAAAACTGCAGCAAGACTAGCATAAGAAATGAAAACCCAAATTCAAGATCTAGAGGTATGTTTGAAATCATACCAGTCAACAAGCTCACTGAAAAAGATCTGGAAGAGCTTAACAAATCACTGAATGACTTTGAACTTTCGCTTAAGCAAAGCAAGTTCATCAAATTAAAAAAGGACACTGCCAACTTTAGCCATGAAAAGGTATATCCATATATCAGGGAGGATTACGTATCCTCAAGAAAGAACACTGGCTTCAACACAGACAGCGATGCATCTGACACTGGGTCAGATCACTCAAACTCGAGCTCTAACAGTAGAACAATAGGCCGAGGTAGGCAATTGTACCGTAGGAATTACAACAGAGGCCCACAAGGCCATTGGGGTAATTACCAACAAGCCCCTATGTATCCACCACCATTCTTTTATTGTCCTCCACCGCAAATGCCACAGCATCAACCCTTTTTTAACCCGTGGGAAGTACCCCATGGTCATACAGGACAACAACAAGACAGCCAATATGAGCCTTTTTTAGGATCAGGCAATCAGAGAGGGAGGACGAGGAAGCGGAACCGGGTACACTGGGGTGCGAATCAACAAACCTCCAGAGTGGAAACTCGGAGCATGACGGGCTCCCTGAGCAACCAAGCGGGACCAAGCAACCAATCAGCCTAGTCGTGAACCTTACTGATACTGTCCTCACCGCCATCCAACAGGGCATCCTGGAACAAGGCCTTGGCTTTGTCCCAACCTCCAATGTGGATAAATTCAAAGTGAGTTGTGAGGTCAACGAGTTTATAAGGAAACTTAAACTGAGAGCGTTCTTCTCGGATAAACAAAACAAAAATGAACAAAAGGATGATACAGGATTAAGGAACAAATCAACTTTCACCCCCCAGCATCCAGCATACCAGTAGAGATCCTAGCCTTTGAAAGGCAGTATTGAAGGAAATAGGAGATCTGAACCCTAGGAACATCAGGGTCTTCCACAATACCTCCAGAGAGGAATTGAAAGCCATTGAGGATCTTTCACAGAATGACGATCTGGTAATAAAACCAGCGGACAAGGGTGGTGCGATAGTAATCCAGAAAAAGGAGGCTTATCGAACAGAATGTCTTAGCTTATTACAAGACCAGCGGAACTATGAACCTTTAAGTAATGACCCCACAGAGAGGATCAGAATACGATTGGGGAGTATGGTCGAAGAGGCCTTAACCCACGACTGGCTATCCAAGAGAGAAGGGGATTTCCTTATCAACAAAAATCCAGTCACCCCATACCTCTATACTATCCCCAAGATACATAAAAATCTGAATAAACCACCGGGATGTCCCATTGTTTCAGGGATAGGGTCAATTTTGGAACCCCTTTCTAAGTTTGCTGATGCTTTCTTGCGACCCATCATCCAAGGAACAGAAACGTACCTCAAGATTACCAAGGACATTCTACGCAACCTGAACACACTACCCTTTGACGAACATACACAATGCCTCATTGGACTCGACATAGAGAGCCTGTATACCAGCCTCCCTCACTCAGAAACTTTGGAGAACCTAGAGGCGGTTCTCTTCAACACAGAATGGAAATACCAGACCCCGCGCAGCCTGGTGATGGAATGCTGCCATCTGGCCTTGATGGAGAATTTTTTCGCATTTGAGGACCAACTGTTCCTACAAAAGCATGGCACCAGCATGGGGAGCACATTTGCTCCTAGTGTAGCGGGTTTATATGTCCATCACCTTGAGCAACAGAAGATCCTGTCACCCAACAACCCCTATATGAATAACATAGGGCTCTGGAAGAGGTATATAAATGACATGTTTGTCATCTGGAACGGGGACGAAAACACAGCGGAGTCATTCATCAGATGGCTTAATGAACAGAATCGGTTTTTGAAATTTACTCACACAATCTCCAGAACCACAATGGTTTTCCTGGACCTCAATGTCTTTGCCAATGGAGCCGGTCTGAAGACAACAACACATTTCAAGGCCACAGCAAAGAATTACCTCTTAAGCTTTGATAGCCATCACTCGAGACATTTGAGGGGGAATTTGCCGTTCGGGCAATTCTTGCGACTACGGAGGAATTGTTCTGAGGTGAAAGACTTCAAATTACAAGCCATCGACCTCAGCTCTAAGTTGAAAGCATGCAACTACCCAGACAGAATAGTGTCACGTGCAATGAAAAGGGCCAGGAACAACAATAGGCAAGACCTACTGGACCACACCATCAAAGAACCTGATGAGACACGTCCGATATACATCACGATGTACAACAGCACCTCCAACGCAATCACCAAAATAATATACAAACACTGGCGGATTCTAAGTGGGAGGACAATAACTCTACCCAAACCAATGTTCTCACATAAAAGGAACCGCAACCTGAAGGACATGTTGGTCCATATACGACCACGCCAATCCCGTGAAAATACACTTAACCAGGGATTTATAGCACCAATTAGTGGCCACCATCCTTGCAGCAACTGTAGCGTGTGCCATATGACACAGACCAGTAAAAAGATCACCTTCAATGATGACACCACCTGAGAACAGTGGAAATTTACAAACTGTGACTCAAAAAATGTCATATACATGATTACCTGCCCATGCGACCTTCATTACGTGGGCATGACATCGAGAAAAATAAAAACACGCATATGCGAGCATCGGAGCAACCTGAGATGCCAGCGCGCAACAACTAAAATGACCACTCACTATTTGGAACGGAAACACACTCTGAAGGATCTGAGATGGACTGTGATCGAACAAATTAGCAATGAATCTGGTCTGCACGAGAAAGAGCAGAGATGGGTTTACAGACTCAAATCACGAGAGAACGGGCTGAACGAGAGCATACTGTGGGGCCAATTTACTTAAGTATATAACACTTATATACTAATGTATCCAACAAAGGGGCCCTAGGCGAAACTGGCGTTCTTTCTTCTAGACCGGGGCACCAGAGATGTCAAACTAGTCCATAACACTGTGGGGACAGCACTTAGTTTGAGGCCTTCAACCTAGCAGACGGGGTCATCCGTCGCTATACCCTGACAGTACACTCATATGACTAACCACATATGCCATGAGCACTTGCAGCAGAATACACCCTCACTACTCCTGGGGTGAGATTTTATTCACCCTGTTATGTACTAGGAGGGGTATTGTAACCAACTATTCATTTTTGGATTCATAGCAAGCGAGGGTGAGTGGGTAACATTCTGACCATTCCATCGGCTCACATACCACTAGATCTATGGTAATACATGAACTTTACAACCCCGTGAAGGACCCCCACCGAGGGTACACAGTTCATTAAATTGAGAATACATGCATATTATTATAAGTGTAATACTGACCGTAATGTGTATGTTTTGCACATGCACACATAAGCATTATTGAGGGCGCACGAGACCGCTAAACAATAACTTCCTGTCTACCCCTGCATGCGTCAATAAAGTTATACGAAATTTCCTTGTCCATTCGTGATAAGCATAATTCTCGAATGGCAATGACAAACCCACCATAACGGTAGCAATGGATAAGAATGTTGTTATTTTCCGTGATTGCCACCGCAAATAGTTACTAAATAATACCCAGTTTAAACTTTTTGTTTGCGCTGGACCACTAACCAACCAGGAAGTAAGAACTAGCACCGCGGTTTGTGGTCTAGTCTCTGATTCCACCTAGAGCAAGCGTAACGCACATGGGTTTATCAGCAACCCCGCCCGCGGCTCCAGTAACGTCGGAGCCTCGAGCAAAATACATACAGGTCTACCGAGAGGAAGTAGCCTTGACGGAGTAAGTAAGAGCGCCCTGCCCAATTTTGGACAGCGTCTGCTCACACTTTGCTATGGCAATACTTATCTTTTACTCTGTTTTTTTGGCAGTTTCTCAACTTATTTGGATCTCGTTTTATGACTGTAATTTCAGGGTGTGACTACAGGCGTCCCTCCTTAACTCCTCGAAGGACTCATGGGGCCAAATGATGGTCACATTTAAAATATGTAATTAACCGGAGTATGACTATGTCGGTAACATGACGTTGTGCCTACAATTTTATATGTTTTGTGTGTGTATTGTCTTGTGAGTCCCATTATCACAGATTCACGCACGCCAGAAGGCAGGGTTTTGGTATTTTTTCACCACCACAAACCACTGAATCACCACTGATTTTTTACTAAATATAATATATACCTAAGGGTCGTGTATTTTTTAACCTCTTCTTTTCTTTGTACCATGCAAGTTTTTTGACATTTAACACAGACCAATTAGGTGCTGTATATTTGATTTTGTATTTTTATTATTACTATTGTATTTACGATGACAACTGGAGTGGGAGCGTCATTTCTCCTTTCTAGGTCCTGACGAAATGCCTTGGGGTAGGGCATGAAACTAGCTGACCATAAAGGGAAACAATAGGTATTCACGCCTAGGGTTTTTCCTGCACATCCCCAGATTTTAGTATACCACTTTAGGGGTAAGAAATAAAATTGTTTTTGGACTCACTCAACTGGTATTTTTAACCTTTTTTCTTACTTCAATACACCCACTCCTTTCAAGGACAACATAGGTGGTTAGGTGTATAGGGACACCCCATAATTTTTCAATCAAGTGCTCCTGCGTATTCGTTGGTAGCAGCACACCCCTGTACACAGAGGGCAGGGATGGACCCTATGATGAAGCATGCCACCAAAGGGAAACCACCCGAGTGGGTGAGAGTTTTTTGAAAGAAAAAAGTATTTTTCTTTCTTCGAGTTCCTGCAAAGTTAATTTCTCTTCTTTCTCTAAAACGGAAGGGACCCTTTTGGTTATTTACATAGTATCGCGGAGGACGAGTCCCTATTTTACCTACCTCTACTCTCCCCCTTGTGTTTTGACATCGACAAGAAGGTCATAGGAAGATAAGAAAGCGACCAGGACCCCCTAAAAGTGGATTTCATATTCGCTTTCAATATTCAAAAGGTCCCTTGTCTCCTGGATTGTATTAATCTGTCAATAAAACATCCCCTGGAATAATACCCTCCCCCAAAAGTTCTCTATACAAGCATATTGTACTCAGTGATCTCAAGCATAAATGAGACTAATAAAATAAAAGGTGACATCATACTCAGAAGCCATTTAGAAGCCTAATATCTGCTAAAATTAACATGCAGCTCGGGTAAATACCTAAACAAGGCCAATTCTGGCCTTTCGTTTGACTCAAGGAAATAAAAAATTGAGTGGTTCGACATTGAATGTTCAAAGCTGAAGCAGGCACTAGCAAACGCATTAAATAAGAGGTGTCACTCACAAGAACGGGAAGCACATCTAAGATCATTGGGGCAAGAATACAAGTGCCTTATCAAATAGATGAGGCATCTTAATACAAATGCAAAAAGAAACAATTGATGGACAGAATGCAGAACAATGTCATACATTCACCCCAGTACAGAGATCTGGGCCTAAATCCATCGTTTTTTTGCTCCCCATGCCATTCCAGTTTGAACCCAGCCATATGCAAATCAGTCTTGACCCTGTGCCCATTGGTTTACAGTCCAGCCCGAACTGCCAATCCAGGTCCTCTCTGGATTGGAAACATGCATCCTAAGTTCGGTTTCGGAGTTTCACCCTTCATCAGCCAGGATAGCTTGACGTCTGGGCATACCCGTCCCACTCGGGGTGACAAATGCAAAAAGAAACAATTGATGGTCCCAGGATGCTTGTTTCCAGTCCAGGGAGGACCTGGCTTGGCAGTTCGGGCTGGACTTTTCCCATGAAGCACAGGGTCAGGACTGATTTGCATATGGCTGGGTCCAAACTGGGGTGGCTTGGTGAGCAAAAGAACGATGGATTAAACCCAGATCCTTGTGACTGGGGGTGAATGTTTGCATTGTTCAGCATTCCGTCCATCAACTGTTCCTTTTGTAGTTGTCACCCTAAGTGGGAAGAGTATGCCCAGACATGGGTCCCGTGCTCACTGCCCCACTGGATTCAAGCTAGCCTGACTGATGAGGGGTGATGCCCCGAAACTGGTCCCAGGATGCTTGTTTCCGGTCCAGGGAGGACCTGGCTTGGCAGTTCGGGCTGGATTTTTCCCATGAGGCACAGGGTCAAGACTGATTTGCATATGGCTGGGTCCAAACTGGGGTGGCTTGGTGAGCAAAAGAATGATGGATTAAACCCAGATCCTTGTGACTGGGGGTGAATGTTTGCATTGTTCAGCATTCTGTCCATCAATTGTTCCTTTTGCATTTGTCACCCTAAGTGGGAAGAGTATGCCCAGACGTGGGTTCCGTGCTCACTGCGCCCCTGGATTCAAGCTAGCCTGGCTGATGAGGGGTGATGCCCCGAGACTGGTCCCAGGATGATTGTTTCCTGTCCAGGGAGGACCTGGCTTGGCTGTTCGGGCTGGACTGTTCCCATGAGGCACAGGGTCAAGACTGATTTGCATATGGCTGGGTCCAAACTGGGGTGGTGTGTTGAGCAAAAGAACAATGGATTAAACCCAGATCTTTGTGACTGGGGGTGAATGTTTGCATTGTTCAGCATTCCGTCCATCAATTGTTCTTTTTGCACCTTAATACAAAAGCCTAGGCAAATTCTCAAGTAGACAATAAAAGACAAAAATACCAGGAGCTTCTGGGAACTGGTTAGTTGGGGCTGTGAAGGCCGGCAAGAAAACTAGAATCAGGTATCACTTCATCTGCTTGGGTTAAGCATTCCTCTACATTGTATAAAACAACGGGTCCGAGTGAACCATTGCTCTGGGGACCCCCATATAAAATCTAGTGAGGGGGAAGTCCAATGTTCTAGGTCAGCTACTGTGGTTGTCACTGCTTGAAAAGCCAGAGAGCTTCATTTTGAGTTTACTGAAGGGGAATCCCATGCGGCCATCCTTAGTGAAAAGCAGAAGCAGAAGAAAGCTCCCAGCCTGGACAGAGATCCAACTCATGTCTATCGAAATGACTTGTAAACTTGGGCACCCATTCTAACAACGGTTTTCAATGTGGTTTGGGATTCTGAGATTGTGCTGCATCTTGGAAAGCAACAGTCAGGGTCCTTCTCCACAAAAAAGCACCCCTTAATCTATTTGGCAAACTATCGTCCAATTTCCTTACTTGATAGAGCACACAAGATATATTGCAAATGATTACTTACTCGTTTAGAAGCTTGGATGGAAGGCAATAGGATCTTTTCTCTCCTACAAATCGATTTTAGAAAAGCCCAAGGCACAATCAATCAGGCCATAAGGTTGCTCAAGATTTGTCTGAAATATATATGTATAAAGAACTTGATGTTGTACATGGCCTTTATCGATTTAGAAACCACCTTTGACTTGGTCAACAGTCAAATATTGTGACAGTCTACTTGATCTACGCCTCACAGATACGCTTGTGTCTGCTTTAAAGAAATTTCACCAAGGAAACACTGCCTCAGTTAGATACGGATCTAAAGGGGAAAATACAACCAGGTTTGTAATGAAAAATGGTGTAAGGCAAGATTGTGGCCTTCACCAGTTTTATTTAATCTCTTTATTAATGATGTTGATGAAGGCCCTCTGGCCTTGAACTTGGATGCTCCAACAATTGGATGAGACAAAATCCTGTTTCTTCTCTGCGCCGACCATGTTGTGCATCTGACATGCACTGAATTATTGATGCATAGGTTACTAAAGAGGATTCAAGTGTAGGGAAGTACCTCACGATCAATACTCAAAAAACTACATTTTGATTCTACATTCACAGCGTAAGATGAAGAATGTATTCAAAATCTATGTCAAGGCCTTATGCAGAGTTGATCACTATGACTACCTGGGGATCACATTTGATGAGAAGCTGTCTTGGGCCAAGCAGATGGTTAAAAGCAGAGCTACCATGTGCCAATATGCTATCGCTGTCTTACAGTTGTCCAATAATTGGGGCCTCAGATTAATTGAACCTGTCACCCAAGGTTATCAAATAAAAACATTGGCTAGAAGTTCATGTTGTGCAGAGCTTTGGGGGTTCAAAAAGGCCACAGAGATGGATAAGCTGAAAACAGATTCCTACATAATTTCCTATATCTAGGACCCTGGACCTCCATGGTCACATTAATGCAGCTACTGGATATGAAGACTATAGAGACTACAATAGAACTGAAACCAATTAATGCCAAATAAAATGGGAATGCCTGAATTGTCAAAGATCTATGAGATTTATATATTCACTCAGTTGTCGAAAACATTTGTTGGCCACTGGCCCTGTGGTCTTCACCAGCACTGGTTGATATATTCATATTTTCACTTAAAAAAACAAAGGTTAAAGTAACATTATAGTTATGTCATCAGTGATGTCATAAGTGATGTCATTTGAGATGTCATCAGTGATGTCATAAATGATGTCATGGAACACTTCATGAGTGATATAATATGTGAGGCACAGTGGGGTGCATATTATACTTAGCTCTGCTAACTATTGGTGAATTCCTGTGGTTTCTTGAGTTCAAAATGTTAATGTTGTCACTGACATATCCACCTAACTATAGCGTTACTTTAACCTTTGGTTTTTTCAGTGAATTTCTAAGTTTTTTGTTTTAAACAAATTAGAGAGCATATTAGCAAGACCAGCATAAAATTATCGGCCGCTTTAGCGGCAGGAAACTGCCGCTAAAGCTGGCGATGATGGGCTTAGCTAATATGATATAGGATTCAATAGAAGCCCAGGTTAGATGCAGGACATCTAACCTGGGCTTCTATTGAATTCTATAACGCATATTAGCTAAGCCCATTATCGTCGCTTTAGCGGCAGTTTCCTGCCGCTAAAACGGCGATAATTTTATCGCCGGTCTTACTAATATGCCCCTAGATCTTTTATCACCCCTAACTGCAATGTTACTTTAACCTTTGTTTTTTTCAGTGAATATCTAGTTTTTTTAAAATGTAAAGTAATATTTTATTATCATACGTAAAGCGAACCCCCCTGTCGCGTACAGCCCAAGGTTGCGCGCAATGGGGAGTTGGCCACAGGGCCTGCCCTGTGGCTGCTTGCCCCCTTCACTTAATTAAAGAATGTGGCCCGGGCACCATTTTTTGTTGCTGCGATCCCACGGGAGTCCGCAGGATCGTGGCAAAATTTGCTGGGTATTTATTTTCAGTTTTGGCCCCAAGGGCCTGGGGGGACAGGGTATCCCTACCCTTCCCCTTTATATTATTTTTTTTTTAATTCAGAACAGGGGACTAAGGGCTTGATTTGGATTTCCGCGGACGGATATCCCGTCTGCCAAAATATAAATCCCATAGGATGTTATGGGATTTATATTTTTAGCAGATGGGATATCCATCACCGTTGTGATGGAGTAACCTGTCCACTGGAATCTAAATCAGGCCCCAAGTCCCTGACTCCTGCAATGGCTGCCAGCAACATTTTTCTCATGTTGCTGGCAGTCAAACAGATCACTTACTTCCACAGGATCAGACTCCTGTGGGCAAGAGATGGCCCATGGGAATAAAAGCTCCCTGAGCCAATCAGAATGCTACATTTTTAGATTTGCACTCCTGCTCCCCATCTAGATAGACAATTTTTTTAAACATTCATTTCTCAAAAACTACTGAATGGACCAAATCACAAAAAGTGCAATCTGCGGACCAAAATCTAGCATCCTGCCAAATTTGTTGTAATTACGGTAAGCAGTTTTTGTGGTAGCACTGTCTAACGAAGTCTATGGAAAACGCATGGAGATTTTGCGTTTTGGAATCCTTTTTTTCCTCGACCCCTGCTTGATGGATCACCCCAAATCTTTCCATACACAAACTAGGCAAAAAAGACCACTTTTTTGGAAGGTTTCGTCAAACGATGCCAAAGTTATTATTAAATCAATAAAGCATTTCCCATTGAAAGGGGGCGTGGCTAGCCGAGCTGCGAAATGGCCGCTCTCTGAGAGGGCTCCGCTGGCCACCACACTATCCTGCATCATCCTGCATTAGGAGCACATAAAGTCACCCACAAACGCAAGTACCCTGCTGGCGTAGGCATCAGGCATTGGCAGCTCCCCCAAAAAAGTGTGAGAAATACCTGATTATTGGCAGAAATTGAGGTATCCGGCGCCGGGGGACTGGACCCAGCCACGTGGCCTGCGTGAGCTCCTGTGCTGCCGCGGCGCCTACGGAGTGGTGCATCCGGCCCACGGCGCGGGTTTACCTGCTGTCGAGGTGGCCGAATATGGTCGCTGCGTCACGATCGAGCAGGGCATTGCAGCGTTAACCACCAGAGGCGAGGGACGGTGAAGTAATCCGGCTTGTCGGGGTGAGTCAAGCGGCGCTCCCCCTGGACAACTAGGAGCGGTGGATTGGCACAGAGGGTGAGCCGCAGGCCTGTCGGCGGCGGCGCGGCGGGGTAATGTAAACCCAGGGCCTTGCTGTGACTGGAGGGTGAGGGCCCCAATATTGATCCCCAGATGGACTGACACTGCGCGATGGGGGACCGACTGTCTCCATTACCTTGGAATTGAAATGCCTCACATACTTGCGTCATGCGCTGCAACATTCTCCCCGGCCACTGTCTCCGTGTGACTGTCTTCTCGAGTTGGAGCCTTGCCTTGGCTGCTGTCGAGTGGCGGGATACTGTGGCCCCGATCTCACTCCTGACGGCTATAACACTAGCCTCGACAAAAGAGGGTATATGAGAGGTGAGTCCTGTGCGGGGCAATAGGTAATACGCTCCAGTGACGCAGAGGCGCATACAGCATCATACTGTTGGGTTGCTGTAATCTGTTGGTGAAAGAATTCCGCGCTAGAGGCGGCTACACTGCCTCTCCACACAATTTGCGCCAGGGAGCGCGTATTATCCTGAAACAAAGCCAATTCATGGGTCCTGGCATAATTTAATTATCCGGCACGCAGCACCTGGAATCATAAGAGTTAGAGGGTCGGGGGTGATCCAGACACACTTAACATTTTCCAACCTCTGCAACCTGTCCTGGTGATACCTAGCTTTGCATCTCTGTTGGGTGCCCTGTGTCTCGCCTATGCCTCAGAAAATTTGCTATACTCTGACCCATGGCAGATCTGTGAGTTGAGCTGTATAAAAAATTGATTGTGCCCCACGCCACTTTCTGCGCCAACAATTACAGAGTGAATATGGGAAAACACGACGCGAAACAGGCTAAACTCACCTGTGAGCACAAAAGACTTACCAGGCACAAAGACGACGACGTCGACACTGACAATGAATCCAGTGTCAGAGAAGGTACTGAAGGTGGCAGAGACGAGCTCCGTGCCCTGCTACTAGATATAAAATCCAGTTTAAAGACAATTGATAATAAATTGGATATGCTGAACGCGAGACTCGACCAGGTCAAAAAGCAAGTGGACACTCATGAGGAATGCCTGGACTGCCTAGACAACCGCACCACGGAAGATCATGAATTCCAGGGAGAGACCAAGGAACAGCTGCTCAACATGGACAAAGTGCTAAGCATAATCAAGGACAAAAAAGAATATTTGGAGGCTCGCTCACGCCGAAACAATCTGCGCATAATAGGTATCCCTGAAATGACGGCTATCGCAAAGATGGAACCCTTTGTCGAGGAACTGTTGCACGAACTGTTCGATCTGGATCTCTCCCCCCTCTTCATAGTGGAGCGTGCTCACCATACTCTGGGGCCCAGACCTCCTGTGGGGTCCACACCTAGACCAATTCTAGCACACATATTGAACTACCGGGACCGTGACACTATTCTTAGTCTGGCAAGGGAAAAAGGGAACATCAATCATAAAGGCAATAACATTTCCATTTACCCAGACTTTACCCCTTTGGTCCAAGCTGCCAGACACGGGGTTGCTCAACAGTTTAGTAAGGACAGCACTATGGTATATGATTCTAGCACTAGGAGCATCGAAATGTACCCAGTAAATGGTCTATACTACGACTCTGCCACAGACACAGACTTGCAGGCATCATGCACCTGTACCCACCTCGCAACTAATGAAGCAGCATGTCGACACCACTTATCTGCACATGAAAACATCTCAGTTGATTTCAGATGATAGAGTATAACCTTCTCACATGGAACATCAGGGGGTTAAACAATTTCCGTAAAACACGGCTAGTGCACACATATTTAGCTAGACATAATGTAGATATATGTTTCCTTCAGGAAACCCATTTAAATAGCTCATCTCACACCAAGCTACAAAATAGATGCTGGGGGGCTATATATTCCGCCATTTACTCTAACTATGCTAGAGGGGTATCCATACTGGTACGGCGGGGACTGCATTGGAAATTAACCACATCACAGATTGACCCGGAAGGCCACTATGTGATCCTTGGTGGGACATTAGGTGCAATACGTATCACTCTGGCTGTGATATAAAGCCCAAATGTGGATAAGCCAGAATTCTTTCGGGATGCTTGGGCCAAGATAAAAACAGTGGGATATGACACAATTATATGGGGAGGCAACTTCAATGCTTTGATTGATGATGTCAAAGACAGGAAGGGCGGGTCCCGTAAACTACATCCACGGTCGAACGCCGCAATCACTGAAATAATTGCAGATGAAGGGCTTATAGATATATGGCGTCAAAGACACCCATCATTGCACGAAGGCACTTGTATCAGTGCCCAGCACAACTCTTGGTCGAGACTAGACTTTTTTCAGGTAATGCCTGACATAGCAGCCAGGTCCAACACAACAAACCATCTGCCTAGAACACTGTCGGATCATGCGTCTGTCCTATTAAAATGGACTGTGCCGGTTGACCCGCCTAGATTGGCCTGTTGGAGGCTACCACCACACGCTCTCATGGACGCGCTGTTTAGGGAGGAGATTAGAGGAGACATTTCAGAATACTTCTCCACAAATGCAGGCTCAGTTCAAACACAGGCTATGTTATGGGAAGCATTCAAAGTCGTTATTAGGGGAAAATGTATTTCGAGACAGGCAGGGGTACTAAGATCTATCAGACTAACTTTGAATAAACTTGAGGCAAGTATTAAAGCTCTTGAGTCACAATATTATAGCACAGGAGACACAGATATATTGGGAGTCATCAGGAACAAAATATCGGAATATGAGGAGGAAGCCGACAGGGAAGTGAAATTCTTGGGGAAGTAGGCCCGGGCACACAGATACGGAGAGGGGGACAGACCTGGCAGGACTTTGGCTAACATACTACGCACACCTAACACAGAGCTGTTCATCTCTGAAATCCTAGATGATAACCGGGAATTGGTCAGAGGCCCACAGGAAATTCTAGAACAATTTACACAGCACTATTCCACACTTTACACCTCAGCTTCTCATGCAACGCAGGAGGAGTTCCAGTCATACCTAGACACTCTGGAATTGTTGTGGTTGGGCAGGGGCCACAGAGCCTATCTCGATGAGCCATTCACGGTAGATGATATCAAGCAGGTCATAAATAGTATTCCCTCTGGCAAGGCTCCCAGCTCAGATGGCCTGGCAACAACATTTTACAAGACCTACGCAGACCAAATAACGCCTCAACTTCTGGTAGTATATGAAGAGGTGCAGGAGCTGGGGAAATTTACCCCCACAATGAAAGAAGCCATAATATTATTATTGCTAAAACCAGGGAAAGCTCCCAATGACAGAGACTCCTACAGGCCCCTTTCACTATTAAATATTGACACCAAAATATATGCCAAGCTGTTAGCTAACAGATTACAACCACTGTTGCCCCTGACTGCAAGACCAGATCAATCTGGCTTTATCCCAGGCAGGTCCACTTCACACAATCTCTGTACTTTTTTCTCGGTACTACATTATCTTAACCCCCCAGCACCCAGCCCTGGCGGCGCTATTGGACGCTACTAAAACGTTTGATTCGCTTGAATGGGACTATTTGTTCACTATTCTTGCTAGATTGGGCCTTAGCCCATTGTTCATAGGACAGATAAAACTACTCTACTCCTTGCGCACAGCAATGCTTCGTCTGAATGGTCTGATCTCCCTCCCGATGACTATCACCAGAGGTACAAGACAGGGCTGCCAGCTGTCTCCCCTACTTTTTGCCATAGCTATGGAGCCACTAGCTGCAGCACTCCGGCAACACCATGCCGAAAGAGGTCTCGGTTTCACCACCCGTGGTATTATTGTTTCGCTATATGCGGATGATTTTACCCTATACATCAATAACCCTGTGATCAACCTAAACCCAGTAATACGTGAGATCCTAAAATTTGGCGGACTATCTGGCATACAAATTAACTGGTCGAAATTGGTGTTATTTCCACTAACAGCCTGCACGCAGCCTTATAAACTAGATTACCCTCTTCAATGGGCAGTTGGCCCGGTACGTTACCTAGGAATTCGACTCAGTTCCAAGGTGCAAGAATTATGGGATGAAAACTATGGCAAGGCAGTGTCCTGGTTGGAGAGCAAAATAAAGATATGGTCCAGGCTTCCCCTCTCCTTAGCGGGGCGTATAGCCATTGCTAAAATGATAGTTCTCCCTAAATTTCTATATCTTTTTATCAATCTCCCCCTTCCGCTCACTCAGGCCTTCTTCAAGACCATGCGCTCCTTGATGATATCGCTGGTATGGGCTGGTAAACAAGCCAGAGTGTCGTGGGAGCTCTTGACCCTTCCATTGGCTCAGGGCGGTCTGGGAGCGCCAGATATCCAACTCTATGCATATTGTGCTCAGGCGCAGTTCCTACATTACTGGGTTCATCCCATACCATTTCAGCCACATGTTGTGATTGAGTTGGACAGGGCGGCTCTGGTCCCACTCTCAGTTGCGATATTTCAGCGGCACACGAGACCACAAGACGAGATTGACACTGTCGAAATGTTGAGATGGAGTTGGGACGGCCTAAGGAGGAGGGCTGGAATTGAGGTCCTATTTGCCCCCTCAGCCATGCTGGCACATAATCCCCAGTTGCCGGTTATGGAGGACAGGGGTAATGTTACTTTGGCAAAAAAGCTAGGCATAAATACATATGCAGATCTGTACCCAGCTGACACATTTCGCTGACCCCCGGAGGAGGAGTTGGGCGCAGTACCCTCCTTCTCTGCTACATTCCTATATTACCGTATAAAAGCGACCTGCCCTCAGCTTCATGCCACCTTCCCCAACCCACCACCCACACTGCAGGCCCTGGAACAATTGCTAACTAGTCCTTCTCCACTGAGGCTTATTACCAAGTTATATAGCTCCATGCAGACCTCATTTCCAATATTGAAGCCTAGAACCCTCCAGATCTGGAACACGGAGCTAAACCCACCACTCTTAGAGGAGCAGTGGAAATTCTGTTGTGACCAGTTAAGGATGCTATCCCCGAATTATAAATTGCGGTTGATCCATTTTAAATATTTGCACAGATACTATAGAACCCCAGCCCAACTACACCGTATGGGTCTGCGGCCCACTTCAGAATGCTGGAGATGCAGAACGGTCCCAGCGACGTTTTTACATGTTGCCTGGGATTGTCCTCTCATAGCTAAATATTGGATAGAAATATTTAACATCATTGGAGCTATTCTTAGTGTACCAAAAGCATCCTCCCCGCTGATAGGACTATTGGGACATGTGAAAGAGACACCTGCAAACTCTAGGAAACTGCAAACCATGTTATTATTACTTGCCAAACGCAGGGTAGCTATACACTGGAGGAAATCAAATTGCCCATCCACTAAAGATTGGTTAAAAGACGTCACATATTGTCAAACTCAACTTTCCGTATTTTGGGAACTTATGCCCACAGCGTCCACGCCTAAAGATATCCGGGGGCCTGTTTTAGATTGGATGAGTACACATCAACATGACCAATCAGAGGTTGTATCGCCAGAGGCAGTAGCCATTTGTATTAACCCCCTCCCGCAGAAACAGAAAATGAAGGTTGACGCTGAGACAGACTGCGCGGATCAGTGGTCAGATACAAGTAAGGTGTTGTGGACACGGCAGGCATGAATTGCTATATGTGGGGAAGCATGATGTTGTTCCTATCAAATATGTTGGTGTGCTGTCCTAAGAGGGGTTTGTAACCGTTATGTTTTAAGTATACATGTGTACATCATGGAGATTATGCATAAATGTCTCATCCTGTAATTGTAATACTTTGGAAAATGCAAATAAAGAAAACGTTACAAAAAATAAACAGCATTTCCCATTGAAACACTGACCTAACTATAACTAGACAGTGCCGACGGCCACTAGGTAGTTATAGTTAGGACCTAGTTTCCATAGAAAAGCATTTTTTGTTTTGTCAATAACTTTGGCACCGTTTGGTGAATCTTCATGAAATTTTAAAAACTAGTTTGACATTCCTTGAGCTGCTGTCGTGAAAGTTTCGGGGTGATCCATCAAGCGAGGACTGAGAAAAAGGGGCGGTGCCAAAATGCACTTTCCCCATGTTAATTCCCATTGGGACTTTTGACACAGCTTCAGCCCGAACCACTGAACGGAATTGCACCAAATTTGGAAGAAATGTAGATATTGGTCCAGAGAAGTGACTTTTTCTTATTTGGTGTAAATCTGTCTCGTAGTTGCAGAGTTATTATAAGAAATTCAAATTAGCATATATAGGGATGTGGATCCTCTGAGGTTCCGACAGCCCTGTGCTTAAATCTGATTGGCTGCCTACAGTTCAAACCAGGAAGTGTTGGCAGCCATCTTGGGACGCGGCTTCAACCGAGTCCCAAAACAAAAATATAAAAAAGAGAGAAAGGGGCAGGGTAGTGATACCCTGGCTGTCTAGGTCCTTGGAGGGGTCCCAGCGGGACCCCACCAGGGCAAATAAGAATTTAAAATAAATTGCTCTCGCTGAAAAAGAAAAAACAAAGGAGTGTGGGCTCCCACGCTTCTCTATTAATTTTCCCCCGGGTGGGACAGGTCCAAGGGGCATGCAGGCATAAATTAAATAATATAGGAGGGGGGCCTTCTAGGCCCACTTCCTTGTGCCCCAGGGGCCCCCACCTCCACATGGCTAATTGAAAAGAAATGGGGGGTCTCGCCGACTTCCCTCTGTTCTGGGTATCGCCACCACCCCGAAGCTTTTGCTAAATAAATCAGGGGGCTTTGTGGACCCCCCGTGCCCTGGGGACCAGCATCTTTCACTTGTACAAAACCAGTGAAATTCAGCTGTTATAGTTACCTGAGCTAACTATAACTTACACCCCTGCGATGCACTGCTTATTGCAGGAATTACACCAGATTTGGCAGAGAGGTAGTTCTTGGTCCAGAGTGCACTCTTTGCTTTAAATGGTGTAAATCCGTTCAGTAGTTCCTGAGAAAATTATACATAAATAAATATTAGTATCTGGTGACCGCGGTGGATCCGCGAACCCTCCCGATCATGAGCTGACTTCTGATTGACTGCCAACACTTCCAACCAGGAAGAGTTGGCAGCCATCTTGTGACTTGGTTGAACCGAGTCACAAGAAAAAAGGTGAAAAAAATTATAAAAAATAAGAAAAGGGGGCAGGGTAGAAACACCCTGACCCCCTAGGCCTGCTCAGTAGGTCCCGCAGGGACCTTCAGGGCCAAAAAAAGCTTTTTCTAAAAACAATTCGGCGGGATTCACGTAGGGTCCGCGAATCCCACCGAAAATTAAAAACAAAATACAAAGCGCAGTCCCCCGCATTTTGTTTCTTTTAAGCCTCTGGTGGTTAATTAGTCACCTCCCCAGGGCTTTGTTAATAATGTGCAAGGGCAGGAGCCACCTCCCCGGGGTATTTCTTTATAATGTGTGAGGGGGCCTTGTGGGACAGCCGACTCTCCGGGGCTTCAATTTTTAAAAACTAGTATGGGGGGGCTCCTGCCCCCCCACACTGCCCCAGGGACCACCACCTCCCCAGGGCTTCAAGCTTGATGGGAGGGGGGCCGCCCCTCCAGGAGCCATCCTTGGCCCTGGGAACCACCAGCCCCCATGGCCAGCTCCACCAATGTCCCGGGGTGCCCATCCCGTGGCATTGTAGTTTGCTATGGCAGGGCATGAGCACTGCTCCTGCCCCACCATAGCAAACTTCTGCTTCGCTTCATGGAAGCGAGAGCAGAAAAACTGCTCTCGCTTCCATGAAGCGAAGCAGATTTGCTTTTGGGCACAGGGAGCTGCATGTTAGCAGCTCCCTTTGTCCAAAAGCAATGCCGGCTCCCGCAGGTGGCGGGGAGCCAGCAGGGACCGCGAGGGCATTGGGGCTCCCCCGTGGTCCCCAACGTGAGGCCAGGCCCCAGGGGATGGGGTCCCTGGGGCCAAAAATGGCCCGGGAGGTGGGCCACTCGGCCCCCCTCCAAAATGTATTAAAAAAAAAGGCTGGGCAGGCCCCAGGGGATGGGGTCCCTGGGGCCAAAAGAGGCCTAGGGAAGGGGGGCCACGCGGCCCCCTTCCATAAATAAATTTTTGCCGTGCCCCAGGGCTTGGGGTCCTTGGGGCCGAAATCGGTTAATGGAACTGGGGGGCATTAATTATTATTTTTTCTCTCGTCATAAGAGTCGCGACCCCATCGCTGCCCCCAGTGTAACATCGCAGTGGATTCGCGGATCTACCATAAATAAATAATTTAATAGTATATAATTTAGAAGGTAGTGTCTGAACTTTTTTTTATAGAGTTAGTGAGATTGAAGTTAATAATCACATTAAATTTGATTGTGTTAGTAATAATATTTTTAAAGAAAGATAAACTTGAAAGTGTATTGTGTTGTAGTACATTGAATTTGTGCTTTTTGTTGTTGTTTTGGAATCCTATGGTCTGGGGGAGACTAGATGGCGCCTGACTGAGATGGCCGCGCTGGTCGCCCCTTGCTGCCCAATGCATTGGAAAATACAGAAAGATTTATAAAACCCTAACCGAGCAT
The DNA here is from genome assembly GCA_963921515.1 of Calotriton arnoldi. NCBI lineage: Eukaryota > Metazoa > Chordata > Amphibia > Caudata > Salamandridae > Calotriton > Calotriton arnoldi. The sequence continues at coordinate 1,777,843 of CAWUFW010002450.1, forward strand.
ATGCTCCCTGCGAAGACTCACCGGCTGGAGGTTCATGCCACGGTCATCTTGCGGACCCTCAAAGCATCTCTGAAAGTGATTTTGGAAGGCGTGCGGGGGACGCGGAGATCTCTGCAGTTAGCTTCGGTGGCTGCCTCAAACTGGAGGAGAGGAGGGGCTGGAGCAACTGACAGGACCGGGTGGCTCACGGCGTGGGGCCGCGCCAAAGGAAATTCAGAAGGGAGGATGCCTCCCAAGCCAATTCTTGCGGCACGCCTGAAGGCTCCTGAGAGGCAGGCAAGTACAGATGCAAACACCAGCATCCCGATATAGCGACCTAAGGGAGGAAAGCCAGGGGGCTGTCCAAACTCCAGCACTAGGACATCCCTGAAGGTGAGACAAACCCAGGATGGTATTAAAAAAGGAGAAATAAAAGATGCTGAAAGACAAACCGAAACCCCAGAAAGCACAATGGGGGCAAATAAAAAAGACTGTCAATCTATTTGACAGTCACAACCACCACTACAGTTACAGTCTCAGGCGCAGGTGCAGGCACAACAACAGCAGAGCATTACTGAATTATTTTCTACAATTACGGCCCCCACAGCTGATGCTAATGGGGCGATGGTTATTCATAGGGAACAGAAGGTTCAGCAAGCAAGCATGGATAGCACTGAAAAAAATGTCCCAGATGCAGCTAACTCTTCAAATTAAAAAAACAGTTAGATGGCATGGCAATAACTTGAGTGGATGCCATCCATGGTGAAATTGCCACCGGAAGGCCTGAAAGCATTAACAATCAAAGATCTATTCCGCTACCCGTACCTGGGCAATTTGTCTTAGTCACTGCGGATCAATTTCATGACGCAACCCACTCCTCACCGGCACAGGAACAAGCCCTGGTTAACACAGCTCTAGATACCAGTGTGATAGTTGAGAAGGCAACAGGACTTAAGGGGCTGGAAGATAATCTAGAGCTCGGTGATACATTTTTCTCTCTGTCTGATGGCTCTGATATCAGCTCCCCTGACCCCAAAGATGGAAGTAATGTTCAGCTTTCCAGCTCAAGCATGAGTAGCCAACAGATAGGACCAGGCACAGTGGTAAGAAGAAAGAGGCTTTCTAAAAAGCATAAAGACTCTCAACCAACTGAATGGGTGGTAGATGAGAACGCCAGGTCCAATGCAAACCCTAGCTTAAAATGGGATTATTCTGCTACCCAAAAAGTTTACCCAGATCTTTCGGGCAGGAAGAAGATATCACCACTGCAAGAACGTCACAAGCTGAAGAACCCTCCTTGAAACTGATCTACGAGTCCATCAAGCAACTTCAAGAAGAGACTCGATTGGATGGGAAGAAAAATCGCTTGGCAACGAAGAAGCTCCAGGGTGCTGTAAGGAAAATGGCTAAAGCCTGTACAGACATAAACTCGAGGTTGACGATGGTCGAGGAGCGAACTGCTATGCTAGAAGATGATATGACCAGAATCCAGGCGCAGGCAGAGACCCAAGCAGCTCACTTTGCAGACTTCCAATGGAAGATCGAAGATTTCGAGAACCGGCAAAGGCGGAATAACCTACGGATACTTGGCATAAAAGAAGGAGCAGAGGGCAATGATATACGGGCCTACACACTGAAGCTAATGAAGGGAGCTTATTCTGAACTCCAGCATTGGAATTGGGAGGCAGAAATACAACGGGTTCATCGTTTCCCATTGACCTTAAAGAGGCCAAGTCAGCCTGGTAGAGAAGGTACTGCAATGCCAAGGGCAATACTAATATACTTTGGGAAGTATCTGCTCCTGGAGGAAGTATTTGCAAAGGCTCGGCCGAATGCCAGACGAACGTATGAAGACCAGTCCTTCTTCTCAAGACCAGACTTTTGCCATGTCACGGTGGAGAGGTGGTGGAGGCTAAGGCAACTGATCCAACCATGTCAAACCTTAGGGGCGGAAGCTTATCTAATGAACCCAGCTCGACTGAAGATCATATATAAGAACACTACACGAGTCTTCACCTCAGACATTCAAGCTAAAGAATATATTGATAAAATGAAAATTTAATGGCAGAGATTAATCTCCATCTTTTTGGCCTGATAGCTTGGAACAACAAACGGGGGCTTTCTGGGTAGGTTTAAAGGGGAAAGCAATGGGAGTCAATATTAGTCTATGAGGGTTCACAAGGGGGTAACACTTTTAAAAAAGGAAAGGGAAAAAAAGGGAAATTTAGCAGGACGGTAGCAAGGGGGGCTGACTCACAGGCTCCATCACATAGAACTTAGGTCTGCTTGTCTCACAATGTAGGTGGGGGAGGTCGGAGGGGGTGGGTCTCGATGGAACGGGGTTGGTGGCGGCAGCGCAGAGGGAGGGTCACCTTGTGGGCTGGGGGTAAAAAAACTAAAAACACCATGTTACGAGGAAACCATGGAGGGATGGCGAGAAAAGGAAGCGGTGACGGAACAGGGTGGAAAAATATACTTAGCATGCGGATAGCAATGATAAATATATGTGGGTTGAATGACGCGGCAAAACGACGGAAAGTTAAGGAGCAGCTCCAGATGCTGCATGCCGACATAGTCTGCATGCAGGAAACGCATATCGAGGGGACGAGGAAAAATTTCTTAGAGCAGCTGGGGTTTCAATTGATAGCATATACCAAACAGGGGACCAGAATGCGTGGGGTGGTGATATTGGCTCAAAAGGGGGGGATTGCAATTAAAACTCGCTCAACTGATAGACTAGGTCATTGGGCAATTGTTGAATGCCAATTGCAGGGGTTTCATTTTACGCTATGCACAATTTATGGTTCTACGCATGAGGATCTCGAAGTGTGTGAGTTTCTCAATTCAGAACTGACCAAGTGGCCTTTACTGATTATTGTATGTGACAATTTAAACATAAATGGTATGGGGGCTATGGAAGGGGAACCCAGGTAATTATACAGGTCAGAAAAAAAGTACATCGGGCCCTTATTCAAATGATGCAGGACAACAGGCTCTTTGATGCTTGGGCACAACTTAAACCACAGGAGGGGGGTAGCACATACTTCTCTGCACCACATAGAGCTGTAGCGTGACTGGATTACTTCCTGGTCTCGCACTGCCTCCATACAACGTGTACCATGAAGAAATTTCCCCGGGCTATGTCTGACCACAATCCTTTGGTCTTGGAGATAACAAACATAGCGATGGATGTGCCAGAACGCACTTGGACATTTGAGAGGGCCCTGCTTCAAGATCCTAACTATGTTCAACATATGAACAAATGGCTTGGGGAATTCTTGGAGGTTAAAAGAGGCAGTGCTAGGAGTGGAATGATGTGGGATGCTCTTAAGGCTGGGGTTAGAGGGGTAACCTTGAGCTACTCTCTGAACCGGAATAAAGACAACGTTTAAATACCATTTATAGCACAATGTTAGATACAGAAGAAGAGTTGGTTAGGGCTATTGCTAATGGCTCAAGTATAGAAGGGATTCTACAGAAATTGGCGTTAGTAAAATCTGTGGCAGGAGAAATTGTGGCAATAAGAACAGCAGAAAAATGTCTGGCCTGGAGGCAAACTTGCTACAAATATAGCGAGCAAGTTGTGCACATACTTGCTACTAGGACAAGACAGAAAATTGCTGGGCGGGACATCTTAGAAGTCAAAAATCAAAAGGGTGAAGCAGTCACAGAGACCAGGAAAATATGTGTGGTATTTCAAAGGTACTATGAAAATTTATATGGGGAAAAGGGACATAAGGAGCCAAAACACATAAGGGAATATTTAGAATCGCTCACTGCTGAGACTTTCTCACAGGAAGATTCAGAGGCCTTAGAGTGTACATTTACAGATGAGGAAAAATCAAAGAGCCCTCAAGGAACTCCCTTACGGCAAGGCTGTGGGACCTGATCAAATCCCATTAGAATTTTATAAAGTTTTACTTCCGGCTTTGGGGGATGATTTAAGACATAATGCGGCAGGCTCAGAAAGAGGAGGCACCCCCGGAGTCATGGGCAGAAGCCAACATAGTCATTTTTTCAACGAAAGGGAAGCCCCCTAATGAGGCCAGATCTTACAGACCCATTAGTCTTATGAATAGTGATACAAAGATCTTTTAAAAAATCTTAGCAAATCGCTTTAGTATCATGATAGGGAAGGTGATCTCACCCAGACAGCATGGGTTCATCCCAGGCAGAGGAACGGCCAATCATATTCATAGAGTTATCACCATGTTTGATGGAACTGCAGTCACTGAAGACCCTATGGCACTCATCCTACTCGACGCAGAGAAGGCGTTCGATAGGGTTTCGTGGGAAAGCTATGGGCCGTACTCGAGAATGTGGGGATAGGAAAGGGGTGTATAAAGGCCATACAGACATTATATAGAACTCCTCAGGCTCGACTCCGGTTAACGGGTAGACAGAGTGAACCTATTTTTATTACACGAGGGACAAGACAGGGGTGTCCATGTTCTCCTCTCTTATTTACATTTTATATAGACCCCTTAATCAGGAAAATCGAGGTGAACATGGGAATCCACCCTATCCGACTGAATGGATTTGAAACCAAAATCCTAGGGTACGCGAATGATTTGGCAATAACAGCTGTGAATCCGCTTGCGGCCTTAACGGAAATAGAACACAAGGCTGAATGCTTCAGAGAGATTTCTGGCTATCGGCTCAACCGGGAAACAACGCAAATAGTAATCAATAGCAGGCTTTCTTTGTTGGATCCACGGGTGACTGAATGTGCAACTTATCTTGGGGTTACTATAACCTCAGAATTGGGTAAAGTTGTGGGAAAAAATCTCACCCCGGTGATCCAAAAGAGCAAGAAAGATTTGGAAAGGCTCAATAAACTGCATCTCTCGATTGTGGGACGATGTAACATTATTAAAATGATACTTCTTCCCCAAAATTTGTATCTATTTAGAACGATACCCCTAGCGTTTGAGAATCGTTGGTTTAAGGAAATGGAAAAAATGATTAACAGATTTGTTTGGGCGAAAGGAAAGACTGGAAGGGCCCTCAGATATATGTCCTTACCCAGGGAAAGGGGTGGCTGGGCAGTTCCAGACCTAAAAATGTATTACTGGGCTGCAGCTATCCAATAGTTTTGAGGGTTACTGGGAGGGAAGGTTGTGGACCGGTGAAGAGATGCTCCTCCGGATGTATACGACTGCTGCTAGAGAGAGAGGCCCCTAACTGGCTTTTGAGATTCAGTGAAGCCAATTACTATAAAAAAGTAAAATTTAAGACCCTTGGTGCAGCAGCAGCGGTTTGGACCAGTATCAGGAATAAGTTGGGGCTAGGAAGAATGAATTATTATACTACTCTGTTTGGAAATCCATCACTCCCGGAGGTATTCCATGATGGGGTTATGTTGCGTTGGGATGCATTGGGGGTGAAGAAGATGGGGGATTTGTTTGACTCAGACGGTATAATTTCATTTGAGAAGGCTCAAGTCCTTTTTAATCTCGATCGTAGGGATTTTTTAAAATATCTCCATCGCAAGGAAGAAAGGGGGGGGAAAAGCCTTCTCTAAAGATCTAGTTATGGAGGCAATTAGAGACCCAGATGGCTGTACTATTACCCAGATTTATGGTGGGATGAGGCAACTATTGGTTGACGATTTAGATAAGTATTATGAGAAATGGCAGCAGAAGTTGAATATTGAAGGGGGCGAGTTTATGGCTTCACTCAAGCTTGGCCACACCATATTGAGGGTAGCGGGTCTACAAGCACAACATTATAAAACGATCTTTTCACTATACTACACGCCAGCCAAGATTGCTCAATGGGGTGGTACGGCTGGGATCCTATGTCCCCGCTGCCATAGTGCCGATGCAGATATAGTTCACATGTTTGCTTCTTGCCCAGCTTTAGATCCTCTGAAGGGAGCCATAGAAGAATTTCTAGTGCAAACTTTGAGGATTCAAACAAAACTCACAGCCGAGCTGATGTTACTAGGCGTCACTAAGAAAGGAACACCATTGGTACAGCGCGAATTTGTCTTTTTAGCCATGGCTGTAGTAAGAATTTGTATCTCATCTGCCTGGGTGGACCCTTTGCCCCTCACATTTCAACAATGGCTTTCAGGGCTCTTAGCTATGTATAATCTGGAAAAAGGTTTATATGAGAGGAAAGGTTGGAAGGCTCGGAAACTAGGGAATCTTATCTGGGCTCCTATAAATGACTGGAAAACCAGAGTCGAAATCAACCCAGGCACAACGTAATGACCTAGGGCCTTTAGGGTATCATATTGATCATATGTAACTTTTTGCGCTCTCTTATACAATGAAAGTTATGTATAATGCTTTGTGTTCCATTATTTACCGTATTTATGATAGAGAATCATTCCTTGTATATTTATTCATCTATGGATACTAATGTACAAATGTATTTTACTGATGGTGAAAAAAAAAAGAATTTGTATGTTTAAAAAAAAAAATAAGATTGACTGTTGGGTTATAGGGTGGCTCTAAAAAGAGCCCTTGCTTTCATTATGACTTTGTTGGAGCTACATGTAAGTGCGGACGGACAGCTTAAGGTTGTTGAGAAATACTCTGTTTCCGTCATCTGTGAAGTGAACTCCATCAGTTCCGTAGATGTCATCCATATCAAAACGTAGATTGTTGTTATAGATGGAGCACATCCTATGGTCTCTGAGGTAAGCAGAAACAACTTTATTGACATTCTTCCTAGCTTTCTCAATCTGTGGACAGAATTGATTTGACCACTTCCATTTTTGTCTTTTGCAGATATTAGAGTATACAAAGACAGTTTGAGGCAAAAGGAACATCACTTGTGCAAAGGTGTCCTTCATTAGTATTTCCAGCCCTACCCCAGTCAATGTGCCTAGGTCATTGCCACCACAGTGCAGAATCATGAGGTCAAGGGGTTGGAGATGCAAAAAGGTTTTAACCAAAGGCATCAATTGGTGCCACTTTAATCCTCTCTGTGCAAACCATTTAATATCCATATTTTGCAAACCTAGGTCTTTGTCAATACCTCTATGTTCAGCATACCTTTTGCACCAGAAAACATAGCTGTGCCCTACAATCCATACTGTAAGCATTTCGAATGGATGTCTGGAAGGAATCAAAAGATGTGTGTAGCAGAGGTAGTCAGTTGGTAGAATGAGAGGTATCTAAAATGGTGGAGAACATGCTGTTTTTGAGAAAACCGATAACTGATTGGCTGATCAGCAACATTGTGCACTCAAAATTAGGATGCATGTTACTTTCCTGAAGAAGCATGTTTCTGATTGGTTATTAAAAAGTGTTTAAAAGGTACAGTAGATAGGATAGGGTAATATTTTGCAAATGTCAACCGCACCTGCTATTTGCATTTGTAAACTACTATGCTGAACTTGAAAATATGGTGAACTTGTGACCTCCCAGTACAGTTGAATGTTGCAGAACCTGTTGCTATGGAAACTGGGATTAAGCAGAATGGGGGAAGGGTTGAAAGTTAACTGTGGATTTAAAATGTTAAAAGGTAACTTATATATAAGTGATATGTTACTAAATTAAGTTTTTCTAAGTCAGTAATATGTGTAGAAGTAGTCTGTTGTTTAAAAAAAAAACTAGTATTATTAGTAATATGTTTTTGAACTCCCGTATGGATTCGCTGCTCCATCGCGATGCTACACTGCGGCACGGCGGTGGAGTCGCGACTCCAAAAACTTACAGAACCAGTTTGGGCACTCTTAGAAGACAGTTAGAAAGGGTTAATATGTCTAACCAATAGAAATGTGTTTCACAATTTGAAATGATGTAGAAAGCAATTTGATTTGTTAAGTACATTTATTTGTGTGCAGAAAGAGAGGGAAAGTTTGCCAATACTGGTTTTACCTTGTTGAGAGTGGTGCATTACATTTAATGTGTGCAAAAGAAACTCTTTTTTGAGTTTCTGATATTTCATATTCTGCAATACTATTTGAAAGGTGAGTTACAAATTTGTAAGTTGTGTTATATATTATGTAGCAGTGCTTCACTCTTTGTAGTGATATTTTTATATTTGAAGAACATTATTTTCAAAGTTTTAAAATTATTAGAGAAGTCTGATGTTTGAAATATGTTACGAAATGTATAGATATGTATTGTACTTTGTTTTATTGTACTGAAATGATGATTGAAATAGTTTGTGCTTAGTAAAATATGTACATTGGTAGATGGATTAGTGATTATGGTAGTTTGTATGAGTCTGTGGAAAGGTACAGTTGAAGTATGCCGCATAATTTTAGGTGTCTCTTTCAAATTGGAAGTGCAGTCTGTCAAGTTTTAAGGTCTGCATGGACTTGTGACTGAGGTATGTGTGTAGTTGCACATGTATTCTCATACGTGTTATGCATCTGAAGATGCTAGATGTATAAAACACAGGTATACGTCTATTTGTATGTTTCTTTTATATATGATGCCACTAGGAAAAGGTGCAGACACATGCATGTATGCTTTCCGGAATATGATGAGACTTACAAGAGACACATGCAAAGGGTTATTGCTTTATATTTGGCTAGGCCCAACACCCTAAGTAGTTGCAGAATGGTGAAAGTGCAGCTCAAAAGTGAGGTTTAAGACATGTTGGTAGTGGGATTAGTGATTAGGCTACTTTGTATGAGTGTGTGGAAAGGTACACTTGAAATACGCCACATAATTTTAGGTGTCTGCTTGAAATGGGAACTGCATTCTGTGAAGTTTTAAGGTCTGCATGGTCTTGTGACTGAGGTATGTCTGTTCTTCCACGTGTATTCTCATACGTGTTATGCATCTGAAGATGCTAGACGTATAAAACATAGGTATACGTCTATTTGTATGTTTCTTTTATATATGATGGCACTAGGAAAAGGTGCAGACCCATGTATGTATGCTTTCTGGAATATGATGAGACTTACAAGAGACACATGCAAGGGGTTACTGCTTTATATTTGGCTAGGCCCAACACCCTCAGTAGTGGTAGAATGGTGAAGCTGCAGCACTAAAGTGAGGTTTAAGACATGTTGGCAGAGGGATTAGTGATTAGGTACTTTGTATGAGTCTGTGGAAAGGTACAATTGAAATATGCCGGAAAATTTTAGGTGTCTGCTTGAAATGGGAAGTGCAGTATGTGAAGTTTTAAGGTCTGCATGGTCTTGTGACTGAAGTGTTTCTGTACTTGCACATGTATTCTCATATGTGTTATGTACCTGAAGATGCTAGACGTATAAAACACAGGTATACATCTATTTGTATATTTCTTTTATATATGATACCATTAGCAAAAGGTACAGACGCATGCATGTATGCTTACAGGAATATGGTGAGACTTACAACAGAGACACGTGAAGGATTGCTGCTTTATATTTGGCTAGGCCCAACAACCTGAGTAGTAGTAGAATGGTGAAGCTGCAGCTTAAAAGTGAGTTTTAAGACATGTTGCCAGAGGGATTACTGATTAGGCTACTTTGTATGAGTCTGTGGAAAAGTACACTTGAAATATGCCACATAATTTTACGTGTCTGCTTGAAATGGGAAGTGAGGTCTGTGAAGGTTTAAGGTCTGCATGGTCCTGTGACTGAGGTATGTCTGTACTTCCACATGTATTCTCATATGTGTTATGCATCTGAAGATGCTAGATGTATAAAATGCAGGTGTACGTCTATTTGTATGTTTCTTCTATATATGATGCCACTAGGAAAAGGTGCAGACACATGCATGTATGCTTTCTGGAATATGGTGAGACTTACAACAGACACATGCAAAGGGTTACTGCTTTATTTTTGGCTTTGCGCAACACCCTAAGTAGTTGCAGAATGGTGAAGTTGCAGCTGAAAACTGAGGTTTAAGACATGTTGGCAGAGGGATTAGTGATTAGGCTACTTTGTATGAGTCTGTGGAAAGGTATACTTGAAATATGCTGCTTACTTTTAGATGTCTGCTTGAAATGGGAAGTGCATTCTGTGAAGTTTTAAGCTCTGCACGGTCTTGTGACTGAGGTATGTGTCTAATTTCACATGTATTCTCATACGTGTTATGTATCTGCAGATGCTAGACATATAAAACACAGGTATATGTCTATTTGTATGTTTCTTTTAAATATGATGCCACTAGCAAAAGGTACAGACACATGTATGCATTCTTTCAGGAATATGGTGAGACTTACAACAGAGATATGCGAAGGGTTACTGCTTTATATTTGGCTAGGCCCAACAACTTGAGTAGTCGCAGAATGGCGAAACTGCAGCTCAAAACTGAGGTTTAAGACATGTTGATTGAGGGATTACTGATTAGGCTACTTTGTATGAGTGTGTGGAAAGGTACACTTGAAATTCGCCACATAATTTTACGTCTCTGCTTGAAATGGGAAGTGCAGTCTGTGAAGTTTTAAGGTCTGCATTGTCTTGTGACTGAGGTATGTCTGTAGTTCCACATGTATTCTCATACGTGTTGTGCTTCTGAAGATGCTAGATGTGTGTAACACAGGTATAGAACTATTTGGATGTTTCTCGTATGTGTGATGCCAGCAGCAAAAGGTAGAGATGCATGTATACATACATTTAGGAACATGGTGAGACCTATAATAGTAATATTGCAAAGATTGCTGTTTTGCATTTCTGCACTTCTCTTGTCTGTATCTTCACCTCTGTTGCTTCTTTCTATCTTTATGTTGCATCTTACTGCACCCGTCTTATCCCTGTTGCTTTTTTTCTGAATTTCTCTTGTTTTTTTCAGTACCTTTTTTTATTAGTTATAAAGACAATAGCAATGTAATTTTAATTAATTGTTTACTAGTTACTATTAATGTTGACATGTAATTAATTTAAAATACTTAATTGATGTAACAAACTATTATAACTATTCTTTCTTTATTAGAAAATTATTTTGTTTGGATTAGAAAGTGAAGATGGCAAAAAACATGAAAAGAGAAGACTACAAAGAAAACAGAACTACTTAAACCAAAGTAAAAAGAGTGGACTACAAAAAGACCAAAATGTTACTCAGGATAAAGTGTGTTCTGGTAAGAGTACTAAACAATTTCTTAAAACAGTTGCAGAGAGATTAAAGAAAGACAATAGTAATGAAAGGAAAAATAAATTTTTTACAACAAAGCACAAGAAAACGAACACTTGTAATGGAAAAAAACATTCATTTTTGGAACAACAACACGTGAGAAAAAGAGAAAAACAATTTAAAGAGATACGTGTATGAATGTTTTGAAATAGAGTAATTCAAAATTTATTAAAAGATTGTTAAAAGCATAAAAGAAGATCAGCAGCATATAAGAAGAAGCAACACATTGAAAGTGTAGTAGATATTAGTATTGAAGAGAATGAAAACATTGAATAAAACAATGCACTCTATGAAGGAGAAAAGCAACAGAAAAAGACTGGTTAATAGAAGTAACTTTTGTAAAACTTTTACTGGTGAATGGAAGCGCACTTCTAGTACTGAGCCTTTCTTTAATGGAGAAAGCTATTTTCAACAGAACACATTAGTTCATGCAGTTGATACTAGTGGTCGATGCTATGAGATGAAAGATGGTTGTCCTATTCCAAAAGAAAAAATGGTTGTTAGAAGTGTGGAAGAAGTAATAGCTGAAGAAGTTCATGGGAAGGCTACACAAGCTCCGGTATATAGGTGGGATTATAGCGGTATTTGCAGTATTCGATAGGAATCTATTGACATATTACGAATTGTATACGAGGATATGCCTAAAAAAGTCTTAAACAGAAGATTAAGATGTTACAAGGATTAGATCCATGTAAAGTAAGAAAATATACTAACTCGCAGGGTCATTCTCTGGCTTGTGTTTCAAGAAAAGTACTTTGCATCATTTAAGAATGTTAGCAGTACACCACTCAGAAATGCGGAAGTTAGTAAGGAGACTCCACTATGTAAAAAGTCCTGCATTATGTTTAAGCTAAATGAACACAACTCTTTTGCATGGTTTAGTATCAGATGTACAAAAAGTTTGTGATGATATACAGTTTTGTTTTTTTGGTTCACAAGAGGAGTGTAGAGAAAGTGAGAGCTTGATAAGTGTAGGTGTTTAAGAACAGGTTGAAGATATTAGTATTGATGAGTTTTCAGAAGAAATTACAAAGTTTAAGACATTTTCATCTGAAAAATCAAACTATGTTTGTATTTGTTGTCGACGTACTCACTATAGAAGTCAAACTAGGAATGTTGATTTATATTTAAAAAGTGAAAAGGAAAACAAAGATAAGTGGCAGCAATTTGGTGCTTATTTGTTGGTAGAAGGTCGGTTTGAGTTGGCTACTGATCAACTTATTTGTAAATATTGTTACAACAAATTAGAAGAGAACAAAATGCCAGCTCGAGCAGTACAAAACAACTTAGAGTTGGTAGCTATTCCTCAGGAACGGGCAGATTTGAATGCATATGAGTCTATTCTTATTCAATCTGTGCACCCATTTCAGGCTATAGTTCGTGTGGAGCCTTAAACAGGTAAGCTGCCACCAACAGATTTACAAAGAGGTCTGAAAGGAAGAGTTGTGTACTTACCTTTAGATTTTAAGTAAAATATAGAAACTGTTGGTGTAGACAGGGAGGAAAATGAGCCAGTAGTTATTCTAGTTAATGGTGTACCAACAGAGTCGTAAAATATGGCAAGAGTTTGTAGATGTTAATAAACTTCAAAAGGCTACATTATATCTGGTACAGAATAATATTTATTATAAGTATGTAAATGTTGATGAACAGGTAATATGCTTAGAAGATGAAACAGAAATTTCAAGTGGCCAAATAGAAAAAGTGGACAAGTCCAGGAGTGAAGAGATTTATGAACATTATAGTATACATTCTCTACATTCAAAAAAAGTGACAGGAAACAGTATTGAATTATTTCAAATGAAGAAAGCAAAGGGAACTCCCATGAGTGTATGGGAAAAAAGTTTAGAAGCTTGTTGTTTTCCACAGCTATTCCCCACTGGAGAAGGTGGACGATTTGATGAGCGAGCTGTACGGATTCCAGCTTCAGAATACCGCTCGACAAGATTGTACTCTGAAGATTCAAGATTTCGACAGTGCATTGAAAGTGATTTGTCTTCACTTTCATATGCAGTGAATCACATATTAAAAACAGGAGTTCATCTTCCACATGTTTCTGCAAAGGAATTCATGGACAAAGTTCAACAAAGAGATGAACATTTAGAATCTCAGTTAATGACTTTGATGGCGTGTCAACGTGGTACCAATGAGTGTTGGTATCGTCGTCACGGAGAACTTAAATGTATGTTAAGAAACTTAGGTACTCCTACATGGTTTGTAACACTTAGCTGTGCTGAATATGCGTGGGACGATTTACTTGAATTTCTACGAGAAGCACATTCAAATATTAAAAACATTGAATTGAAGACAGCTGGAGAACTCTGTTCCTTGGATCCTGTAAATGTCTGCAGGTATTTTAACCATAGGTTTCAAGCTATGATGTCATTTATCTGCAATAAAAATATTCCACCTCTTGGAGAGGTAACAGATTTCTTTTGGAGACAGTAGTACCAAGCCAGAGGTGCTCCTCATATACACATGCTATTATGGATCAAGAATGCTCCAAAATTTGGAACTGATGCTGAAGAAAGTGTTTTATCTTTCATTGAACAGTACGTTACCTGTGCCATTCCAAGAGAAGGAGGAAAAAAAAGCTTGAGACAACAAGTTTTACGGTTTCAAAGTCATCGATGTGGAAAATAATGTCGACGAAAATACAAGTCTAAAGGGAAATTTTATACAAAATGTCGTTTTGGATTCCCACATCCAATAATTTCTAAAGGAAGAGTAAATAGTTTTATGTCAGCAGTAGGGCATACAATAACTCGGAAATCTCCGAAGAATACATACAACTTAAAAAGAACCGAAGATTCAAAGTATATTAACGACTACAATCCAGTGATTTTGAAAATGTGAAATGCAAACATGGATATTCAATATGTTGCAGATAATTCAATTGCTGTTGCTCGCTATGTTACATCATATATAACCAAATCTGAAAAGACAGAGATGAAAGAAATGTGGGAAGAAATTTCACAAGAAAAGAGTCTTGGCTAGAAATTGTACAGATTTTGCTTGAAAATGCTTTCCCATCAAGAGATTGGATCCTATGAATGTTCGGATTGCTTGAGCTCTGCCAGTTTATATTCAAAGTCAAGAGGAATCATTTGGGTAAGTCTAGGTCTTGCCGCCACACAAAATAGAGTATTGAAATCTTTGCAAGAAATCGAATACTTAGCACAGAATGAACCAGAACGTACAGATATTGTTAAAATTAATATGTTGGATACATACTATCCCAAAAGGAGTCCTCATCTCGAAAATCTATGTCTGTATGAAATACTTCAACATTACAGCTTTAAAAGAAAAGTTACAGAAAATATTAAAGAAGAAAAATATGCAGTAATTGGATGTGACGGATGTTTGGTAAAACATGCCAAAGGAAATCTTATTAACCACAGAAAACTGAGTTGCGAAAGTCCAGATAAGAGGGAATTTTTCTATTTAGCACTTCTGCAACTGTTCAAGCCTTGGCGTAGTGAAACGGAGTTACTTGGAGATTTCGACTGCTATGAAGATTCTTTTAATGCAAGTAAAGATAGTATTCAGTGTACACTTTCCCCTATATATCTACAAATGTTAAATGATGAGATTGAACAAGAAAGTACTATTGCAGCTGAAATAGCTAGAGAAAGTTCTCAAGATAGTCAAAGTTCTGGTCCACTAAGTCAAGATCCACTGGGACAACCAATTATCTAATATGAAGCAGCAATAGCCATGAATGAGGGAGAAACTGCAATGCAACAAGCACAACAGGATATTATTCAGTTGGAAAAGTTAGAAGAACAGCTAAATATTGAACAGAAAGAAATATATCTACAAGTGAAAGAATAGATACAACATGGTTTGCTACATGAAAAAAAGAAAGACAATGTTCATTATTTAAACCTATTCTAATGTTCAGCGTTCAAGCTGGAACAGGAGAACGTTTCTTAATTAAAGTTTTGACCAGTTATCTACACAAAACTACAGAATCACATTTATCTTGTGTTGTAACAGCTCCAAGTGGATTAGCAGCACACAACATTAAAGGGATTACTTTACATCGATTACTTATGCTACCAGTTGAACATGATAATAAATTGGAATATCAGAAGCTATCTGGAGAAGCTTGTTATGAAATCTCAAGAGTACTGAAGAAAATAAAACTTTTAACCATTGATGAGGTGAGCATGGTCTCAAACTTAATGCTTGCCTTTGTACATTTAAGAATGCAACAGATTTTAAAAACAAATTACGATGTTTTGTTTGGAGGAAAACATTTAATTGTGTTCGGAGATCTACTACAACTTACTCCTGTAAAAGGACAACCTGTTTTTAAAACACTTGTCCATGAAGACACTAGGAAATCTTTGGGAAGTATTGGAAATGTGAACATTTGGTTACCTTTTGAATATACAGAATTTGTTAAGAATATGCGACAAGCAAGTGATGAAGATTACAGAAATATTCTTCAAGACATAAGAATTGGTGTTTTGATGAAACATGGTAAACAAGCTTTAGAAAGTCGGCTATTAACGGAACTTGTTTACAACTGGAAACACAGCAGTTGAAGTAATGTACAACATTCTTGGAGAAAAGCAGTCTATAGTTTGCCTAATGCCTACACTGCAAGAGTGTTCTATATTTAATCAACAACTTCTCAAACTGGAAAAAGAACAAATAGTGGAATTTGAAGCTATTGATAAAATTGAACACCAGGGAGTAACTATTCTTCTTACAGAGACACTACAGGCTAAAATGGATTCTTTGGAAAAGTCTGTATCTTAAACTGCAGGCTTAGAAAAGACTTTACATGTATGTATAAACTGTCGGGTAATTTTACTGCATAATTTGAATGTAGAAGAAGGTTTAGTGAATGGAGCAATGGGAAAAGTTGTTGATTTTGTAAAATTTCAGAATAGAGATGGAATACAATTTTTGATTATAAAATTTGATCAGATTAAAGAGGTAAGACAGATTGGGCGTTATGTTGTACGTTTTTTGCTTGTAAAAGATTTGTTTGTTCGCAGAAAACAGTTTCCTCTGTCTTTAGCATATGCAATAACTATTCATAAATGTCAAGGTTTAAGTATAGACACTGCTTTTAAATATTGGAAGTACAGTGTTCAAAGAGGGAATGGCATACGTTGCATTGTCTCGAGTAAGAACATTGTCTGGTTTGTATTTGATAGATTTTGATGACAAAAAGGTTAGCGCTGATGCAAATTGTGTAAGAGAGTACAATCGTTTAAGAAGACTTTATGCTCCTGGTTTAGGTGAATATCCCATATATGAGAAACAAATAGTGGGTCCAAAACGGAAATATGTCAAAGATGTAATTGCGGTTCAAAAAAATAAAAATGAAGAGAAACTTGAAGGTGTAAAGAAAAAGAAAATGGAAACTGTTGATGACATTGTAGGATACCAGTTGGAAAATAGTTTAGGTATCAACTGTTATGCTAATGTGATTCTAAATGTTGTGTTTTATCTACAAGATCTTCATCATGAAATCATGGGAAATCGTGAAAAAGATTTTGTTCTTTACTACATCATGTATTTCAGCAGTTAGTAACTGACAGAAATAAAATCCATACTGCTTCTGGTATTCAACATCTTTTGGATATATGTACTGGTTCTTTGACATTTACTCTTAATATACAACAAGATGCACAAGAATTTCTAATCCTTATGCCTGGAGTATTAGAACATGAAGGAATACAGATTGAAAACTTATTTGGACTAAGTTACAGATGGGATCATAAATGTTAAGAGTGTTCATTTACTTCTACCACTGAAATAGAATCAGAATGGTTCATATACTTGATGATACCAGACTGCAAATCAGTACCTTTTACAAATTGATAAAAGCAGCCAATCAGGGTATGAGATGCTCGCATTGTAGATCAGAGATGTTGTCTACATTACATATAGAAAGATTTGGAAAATATCTAATTTTAATGCTACAACGTTGTAGAGTAAATAGAAGAAAATTGGAAATGAAAATTACAAATTTTACTGCAAGTCAAATATCTATTTCAGGAAGAACTTTTATAGCAGTGGCTATTATTTTCCATGATGGACCTACTACAACATCTGGACACTATACTGTGTGTTTAAAGTGTAATAAAGGATGGACACATTGCAATGATGCCAACTTGGAATTCAAACCTAGATTGCCTTATGCATTATCATATTCATATTTGTTATTTTTCAAGCCAAAGTTTTGAGTACATCATTCAGCCTATTGGGAAGATGTGAACAGAAAGTAGACAGGAGTGCAAACTATTAGTATTTATAATTAGTGTTTGGATTATTATTTGTGGTAATTGATATTGCACTGAAAATTGTGTTTGAAAGCAAATAGTTTATATATTTGTTGTCTATATTGTACCAGATGTAAATGAGAATCTATATTTTGGCAAATGTATTTGAGATAAATAATAGAGTTAATGTAGATAAAGGAAGTAATTAACAAAGTGTAGATAGAAAAACACATAGCTACACATATTGAAAATGATGCTCTACGCTGATTTTTTTTTTTTTCTACAATTCATTTGATTGTTTTTTCCCCGCTGTTCAATGATGATACTACATTGAAATCACTGTGTCTGGTGAAGTTAAGTGGAATCTGAGAACAGCAAAAAGGGAATCTGAAAATGTTATGTAGTTCTAAATTTGAGTTGAGTTCCTAAAAATATAATATTATAATTTCTGTAATATATTATCATTAAATAACAGTTTTTTTTCTTCTTTATAGTAGGTATTGTTGAAGTTTGAAAATGATTTTAATGCTGTTTAGGAGAATACTACTCTAAAATACTTCTACTGAGTAATGTATCTTAATTACTTAAAAGGTAAGAATACATAATATAATATGCATGATAATGTGAAAAAATGTTTAAAGTTTAATTATATGTTATTTGTTTCTAATATAAATAATGTTGATCCTTTAGACTACTTGTAAGTGTTCATTACGTTGCTGATGTAATCAGGCAGACAGTCATACTTTCACGTAGACACTACCCAT
Organism: Calotriton arnoldi; assembly: GCA_963921515.1. Classification (NCBI taxonomy): domain Eukaryota; kingdom Metazoa; phylum Chordata; class Amphibia; order Caudata; family Salamandridae; genus Calotriton; species Calotriton arnoldi. The sequence goes on from CAWUFW010002450.1 coordinate 1,795,861, forward strand.
GCACTTATCCATTCTCTGAAGCACAAATCTTGCACTAATAGGAAAACACAGTCATTACCCTTGCATTCTTTCTTTCACACAGGCACTACCCATGCACTCATACAATCACCCAGGCACTACTCTTGCATTCAACCATTCACTCAGGAAGTACCCATGCACTCATCCATTCACTCAGGCACTACTCCTGCACTCATGCAATCACCCAGGAACTACCCATGCACTCATGCAATCACTTAGGCACTACCCATGCAGTTATGCAATCACTCAGCCACTACTCTTGCACTCAACCATTCACTCAGGCACTACCGGTGCGCTCAACCATTCACTCCGGCACTACCCATACACTCATCCAATCAGCCAGGCATTATCCTTGCATCCATACTTTCATTCAGGTACTTCTCATGTACTAATACAATTGCCAAGGCACTACCCCTACACTCATTCAATCTCCCAGGCACTGCCTATGTACTTATGCAATGATTCAGGCACTACTTTTGCACTCAATCATTCACACAGGCACTACCTATGCACTCATCCATTCCCTCAAGGACTACCCATGCACTTATCCAATGATCTAGGCATTGGCCTTGCACCCTTACTTTCGCTCAGGTACTTCCCATGCACTCATTCATTCACCTAGGCACTACCCCTGCACTCATGCAATCAACCAGGCACTACCCATGCACTCATGCTATGACTTAGACACTACTCTTGCACTCAACCATTCACTTAGGCACTACCCATGCACTCATCCAATGACCCAGGCATTACTCTTGTAGTCATCCTTTTACTCAGGCAGTACCAATGCACTGATGAAGCACCCAGTCATTACCGTTGCACTCATAAAGTCACTCAAGCGCTACCCATGCACTAATCCAATCACCCAGGCGGTAACCCTGCACTTATGCAATCACCCAGGCAGTGCCCATGCACTCACGCAATTACACAGGCACTACTGTTGCACTCAAGCATTCCCTCAGGCACTACCCATGCACTTATCCATTCACTCAGGCACTACCTATGCACTCATCCAATGACCCAGGCATTACCTTTGGACCCATGCTTCCACTCAAGTACTTCCCATGCACTCATCCAATCACCCACACACTATTCCTGCACTCATGCAATCACCCAGGCACTACCCACAGACTCATGCAATCACCCAGGCACTACTTTTGCACTCAACCATTCACTCAGGCACTACCCATGTACTCAGCAATTCCCTCAAGGACTACCCATACACTCATACAATGACTCATGCACTACCCATGCACTCATCCAATGACCCAGGCATTACTCTTGCAGTCATCCTTTTACTCAGGCAGTACCCATGCACTGATCTAAGCACCCAGTCATTACCCTTGCACTCACAAAGTCACTCAGTCACTACCCATGCACTCATCCATTCCCTCAAGGACTACCCATGCACTCATCCAATGGCCCAGACATTAGCCTTGCTCTCATACTTTCATTCAGGTAGTTCCCATGCACTCATAGAATCACCCAAGCACTACCCCTACAGTTATTCAATCAGCAAGGCACAACCCATGTACTTATGTAATCATTCTGGTACTACTGTTGCAGTCAATGATTCACTCAAGCACTACACATGCACTCATCTATTCACTCAGCCACTACCCATACAGTCATCCAATGACCCAGGGATTACCTTTGCATTCAGGCACTACCCATGCACTCTTCCAATCACCCAGGCAGAACCCCTGCACTTATGTAATCACTCAGGCACTGCCCATGCAGTCATGTAATCACTCAGGCACTACTCTTGCACCACTCATCTATTCACTCAGGCACTATCCATGCACTCATCCATTCACTTAGGCACTACCTATGCACTCATCCAATGACCCAGGCATTACCCTTGCACCCATCCTTCCACTCAGGCACTACCCATACACACATGGAATCACCCAGGAACTACTTCTCCAGTTATGCAATCACCCAGGCACTACCCATGCACTTATCCATTCTCTGAAGCACAAGTCTTGCACTAATAGGAAAACACAGTCATTACCCTTGCATTTTTTCTTTCACACAGGCACTACCCATGCACTCATCCAATCACCCAGGCACTACCCCTGCACTCATGCAATCATCCAGGCACTATCCATGCAGTCATGCAATCACTCAGGCACCACTGTTGCACTCATCCATTCCCTGAAACACTACCCATGCACTCATCCTATTTCCTATGCGGATGACACCCAGCTGGTATTCTCTTTCAAGGACCACTCAGCAAACTCCTTTGCTAGATTTAGGGGTTGCCTGAAGGACATCGCCATCTGGATGCATAACAATAAACTAAAGCTAAACGCAGAAAAAACTGAGGTCCCGTTTTTTGGCAAGGCTCCCCACCTGGTGGCTGAACTGTGGTGGCCGAAGGAAATGGGCCGAAGGAAATGGGACCCCTCGATCTCGGCAAAAAACTTGGGAGTAAAATGGGAACCTGACCTGATGTTCTCAACACAAATTCACCACATGGCAGCCTCCTGTTTCGGGGTATTGAGAAGCTTGAGAAAATTTCTACATATACTCCCAATGAGCTGCCGCAGGTCCGTTGTTCACGCATTAGTGACATCTAGGCTGGACTATGCTAATAGCCTTTACCTGGGACTGACTGCACATCTGATCAAAAGATTGCAGATGGTGCAAAACGCGGCTGCGAGATTGATCAGAAGAGTACCTTTTAGACATCACATCTCTCTGCACATTAAACAGCTCCATTGGCTACCCGTGGCTAAACGGATTGAATTCAAATCGCTGACGGTAGCTTTCAGGGCTCTGAAAGGCGACTGCCCCAGCTACATTAGGAAACGTTTCAGGCCCTATCTGCAAAAACGCTCGCTTAGATCGAACTCCCAGAACTTGCTCTGCGTACCTCAATACTCAAAGGCACGCATTGGGGTAGATCTTTCACAGTGGATATGAGCAGATTATGGAATTCTCTCCCAGTCAAGCTTCACCTAATTCAATCGGAATCTGAGTTCAGGAAAGCGCTGAAGACCTGGTTATTTAACCAGAGCTAGTCTATCTAGTTTTATACCTTCCTGCTTGTATGTCGTTAGCACCGGGACACCTCTCTTAGAGGTAGCTGTCGTGCTTTACAAATTCACTTTATTATTATTATTATCCATTCACTCAGGCACTACCCATGCACTCCTCCAGTCACCCAGGCACTACTCCTGCACTCATGCAATCACTCAGGCACTACTGTTGCACTCATCCATTCCCTCGAACACTACCCATGCACTCATCCATTCACTCAGGCACTACCCATGCACTCCTCCAATCACCCAGGCAGTACCCCTGCACTCATGCAATCACCCAGGCACTATCCATGCACTCATGCAATCACTCGGGCACTACTGTTGCACTCACATATTCCCTCAAACACTACCTATGCACTCATCCATTCACTCAGGCACTACACATGCACTCATCTATTCACTCAGGCACTACCCATACAGTCATCCAATGACCCAGGGATTACTTTTGCAGTCATTCTTTTACTTAGGCACTACCCACGCACTGATCTAAGTACCCAGTTATTACCTTTGCACTCAGACACTATCCATGCACTCTTTCAATCACCCAGGCAGTACCCCTGCACTTATGTAATCAATCAGGCACTGCCCATGCACTCATGTTATCACTCAGGCACTAATCTTGCACCACTCAACCATTCACACAGTCACTATCCATGCACTCATCTATTCACTCAGACACTACCCATGCAGTCATCCAATGACCCAGGGATTACTCTTGCAGTCATTCTTTTACTCAGGCCCTAGCCACGCACTGATCTAAGTACCCAGTTATTACCTTTGCATTCAGGCACTACCCATGCACTCTTCCAATCACCCAGGCGGAACCCCTGCACTTATGTAATAACTCAGGCACTGCCCATGCAGTCATGTAATCACTCAGGCACTACTCTTGCACCACTCAACCATTCACTCAGATACTATCCATGCACTCATCCATTCACTCAGACACTATGTATGCACTCATCCAATGACCTAGGCATTACCCTTGCACCCATCCTTCCACTCAGGCACTACCCATACACTCATGGAATCACCCAGGCACTACATCTCCAGTTATGCAATCACCCAGGCACTA